>OV883999.1:10207093-10862012 GCA_930367275.1 Bombus pratorum | reverse complement strand
GAGGGAAGACGAATCTTAGTACCTTTCTCTGTCGTGATTTTCGGTAACTGTTAGATTGAATTCCCAGCAAGAGGTGCCTCTTCAGGCATGCTCCTGGCCGAGGGAAGACGAATCTTAGTACCTTTGTCTGTCGTGATTTTCGGTAACTGTTAGATTGAATTCCCAGCAAGAGGTGCCTCTTCAGGCATGCTCCTGGCCGAGGGAAGACGAATCTTAGTACCTTTGTTTGTCGTGATTTTCAGTAATTATCCGAAGTGTTCATTCATTAATTTTATGTTTAATGGTAGCGTTAACTGATGTTCAAAGCAACTGGCAAATAAATTCCACTTTTCGGCTAACCTGCTATGCGCAGGAATACTGGCACGGGAGAGGATTAAAGTTATTGAGTATAATTAATCGATTTAACAAGCGTATTTATTTTTGTTCAACAGAGTAGTACTGGGGTAAATATGTTATATTTTATTTGATTTTGATTTATTGAGGATATACAATGTCGGTATTTAGTAACGTCGGATGCAAATGAATATATTATATGGTGGTGTACAACAAATATGAACAGATAGATATAGTAAATATTCGAGCTTCCAACAGAACAAATTCTACAATATCGGTAAGGTAATATTTATTTATGTCAATAGTATTTATGATGAAAGCTAGTTTCACTCGCTCGGACGATTACGGTTTATGACAAACGCTATCGTATGATGTAGGCGATGGCGATCGAGATTGGAAGGAGTGCTCCTCAAAGTATTCGGAGATAGGTGAACTCGATGGCGAAAAACTAGGTGGAGAACCTTCGCGAATTGATTCTAATTCTTCTCGGAGCCTCTTTTCTTCCCTTTTCACTTCTGCAGCTATCAATCGTTTGTACCAGCGTTCGGCTCGCTTTTTGCTAAGATGGCTCTTATCTTTTTGATTTTTTCTTGGTTTTGTCATCCAGTGAAATTAAAGATATTCTCTGCGTGCGACTTGTGCGATTTCGTAAGCCTCGCCCAAGGATGGGCAATAATTGCCAACGATGGGAGGAGGAATGCGAATATCGATAAGTGTTTCAATAATTGAAACACTTTAACACAATTCGGCACAATGAGTGATCGATCAGTTTTAATGATTCGGAAAATATAATCCGTTCTTGATAATAGGTAGAGTAATAAATAGTGAAAATGGTAATTTTAATTAATAACCGAGTTCACTGTAGACAATCGGTGTGGCTTCGTAGGCCTCGCCCAAAGATGAGCAATATGCTAACAATGGGAAGAGGAAAACGAATACCAAAGATGTTTTCGTGATAAAACACCGTAAGCACCAATTGATACAGGGAACAATTGTTACGGGATAAATCAAAGTTGTTACAACTGTTTTACTTCAGGCAATTCATTAAATATTGACCAAGAACGTGTATTTCAAATTTTGTTTATATTCTCTGTGAACAATTCGTGTGGCTTCGTGAGCCTCCCCCAAGGATGAGCGATATGCTAGCGGTGGGTAGAGGAAAACGAAAACCGTAGGTGTTCGAGAACACCGTTATCACTAGTCGACACAGAGAATAACTACCTTAGCTTTTGAGACTATTCGAATAAAATTTACGTGAGATATGTGTTATACTTTCTTTTTCTTTTATTTCATTTACAAATTATAGCTGCCGACGGATACCTTTTATTGAAAGATAACTTTATTTGGCTGCGAGTGAAAAGAGAAGGGAGTATATATAATTTTCAAACTTTCCTACCTTGATCGGAGATGCAGAAGTCAGCGGTGTATGACTGTTGATGGATGAAAGTTGTCAATTAATTCGAATTCACAAATGAAATAATGATACGAAAATTTTAATTCGGATGATAATAAGCGCGCGAAAAATTTGAATTGAACACTGCCGTAGCACGAAGTCGATGGGCCGATCCGCAACGCGAACGCGTTTATTTCGTAATAACTATTTAACGCTTGAGAATTTTATGAACTCTGTTAATTTTTCTAACACTTTATTTCAGCGGAGGAGACGACGTGCACGGTCTGAATTCGCTCGGAAGACTGACTGATGATCGACTCTCGACAAAGAATTGTAAACGGATACCTTCTAGAAGAACGAAGTTCAAAGAATGAATATGTTTCTAAGTACTACTTCTTATTTATATTTTCTAAACTGCTGCGTGATAGTTTAACAAGATATCGCTACGTGACAAATTATGAATATGGTGACTGATTATTTTTCTACGAGTCGCGCCGGAGTTTTATCTTCGAGTGGATCGTGTTTTGTTGAAGCTGCGTCTGTGGTCCTTCTCGAAATTGCACGTGGCGACGTAAGTGTCTCGGCGGATCGCGTTTTGTTGATGTTGCGTCTTCTCGAAATTTTCGTAGCTGATTCCGGTGGAATGTGCGTAGTGACTTTATCTTTGCTAATGTCAATGGAAAATGTTTCGCACGTGGGAACCCAGTGTTTGCTGGATGTTGGTGTATCGTGTTTTGTTGATGCTGCGTCTGTGGTCCTTCTCGAAATTGCACGTGGCCACGTAAGTGTCTCGGCGGATCGCGTTTTGTTGATGTTGCGTCTTCTCGAAATTTTCGTAGCTGATTCCAGTGGAATGTGCGTGATGGCTTTACCCTTGTTAATGTCAATGGAAAGCATATTGCACGTGGCGACTCAGTGTTTGTCGAGTCTTTGTACGAGTAAGACGCTTCGTTTTTTATGTTTCCTGGTTTTGTTGAGATTGCAAATTGTAGTACGTGAAAAGGGAATCGTGTGAAGTGACGATTCGTAAAAATTGTTAACCATGTTCGGTGGGTGATTCAATCCGTTTGTTGACTTCCTTAGGTTAGTTTTTTCCCTTTTTTATTTGATTTGATGTAATAGGTGATTTCTGATGGTATTCAATGTTTGCAATATTGATTTATTTACTGTATTTTGTTTTAGCGTAGGAAGGGAAAAAGATCATGCGGAGTGATAATTTGTAATTGTTAACTTGCTTGGCGAGTTTGTTTTGCTTGACGAGTTTTCAGGTTAGTTTTTTCCCTTTTATATAATATTAGTTCATAGTAATAACTGATTTTAATAGTGTTTGATTATTCAATACTTTGTATGATTGGTAATGTCAATCTTGTTTGTTGTATTTTCATGTTTTTCTTCTATGAATACAGGTTATGTTGGATCATGGATACCGGTGTGTCTGAGGCTTCGACGGTATGTATTATCTTGATTTATTTTGACTTCTTCTTGTTTCACATTGTTGTTCTTTCCCTTATATTTGCGTGTTTTATTTTAGAGTGGGAAAAAGAAGAGAAGATGCCGATGGAGGCGCAGGCTTCACCGCAAAAGACCTGGTCGTCGTGGTGGCGAGAAGGGTCGCAGAAGAAGGTTGAAGAAATTGGGGCTTCTCCCTCCTGCTGGGGATAACGATGGTGCTGAGCCTGTAGGGTTACCGGGTCCTGGGAGTCCTTTAGTAATCGATTTGGATTCTTCCGACGAGGATATCCCGGAGCCACCCCCAGGCTCCCCAGCCATCGAGGAGGTGGATTTCGATGCATGCGCAAGAGTGCGCTATGCCGAAGAGGTCCCCAACGATGTTCTGGAGTCCTTCCTGCGACATCGTGCTACAGGACAAGAAGGTGTTTGTGTGGAGGCACTCTCGTGGTGTTTTGAACGATTTAACGAGATGTATCCGGATGCTCCGCGAGTGTTTCCTGATTTCCTGTAGTGTTTCCCTTCTCCTTTTCCTTCCCCCTTTTTTTTTATATATGTATATATATATATATTTACATGTATATATGTGGACATTGGTGGGTGCGGTTAGTGTCGACTTCGGAATGGTGGTTAGCCTCTGGATTATTACTTTGGTAAATTATAGTTACGTAGATTTTTGTTTGTTTCTATTGCTTCAGTTGTATAGGATTTGGGTTTGGCGTTACAGATTTTGGGTGATTCCTGGTGTTCACGTTGAATGGTGGGTCGAGGCAGCGCCATTAAAGACTCTTGTGCGAATTGTCCCGGTACGTATCTTATTTTATTTCCTTGTAGTTTAATTTATTCTTTTTCTTTTGGTTTGTTTTATTCGCTGCATGTGGTATTTCAGCGCCAGAAGAAGTGTTGTAAAGAATCCGTGGGTGGTCCCAGAAGACGCAGCCATGAAGTCGCTGAGGGGCTCGTGTGACATTTGTGTTGTTCTGGTTATGTACAATATATATATATATATATATTTTTTATGTTGGTCAAATCTTTTGTAGTGTAAATTTTATGAAGTAGTTTTACATATTTCTTTCGTCACGTTTGTGGACTATTAATTGTTTGACATATATATATATATATATATATATATATATATATATATATATATATACATTTTATTTACAACGTGTTTCTTTTAAGTTTGTTTACATGTTAATTATTTTACAACTACTGTGTCATGTGTTATCTATTTAAATTAGTAAGTTTTAATTTAGAATGTACATATGTATTCAATGTTTTTAGGTTACGTTTCACTAGGTCTATTGGTGTGTATATAGTTTTTGATTTAATAGTGTAGAACACACAGATATATATATACATATATTTTACAGTGTAAATTTTCCAATAAGGCAAACAATGTATTTAAATAAATTTTATATTTTTTTTTATTAGAATGTCGATCTCATGTATACATATATTATTTGTAGCGTAATAATACGTTAGTTGTTCCTAATCGCTTGATTTGTTGGCAGGTTTGCTTAGTTATTTTATTTATCCACTTGTTTCTTATATTTGTTAATAAAAATATAACATATATCCTTGCTCCTTCTTCCAAATTATTTCCTCTTCGACAGGATGTCATGGGTTGCTGTTCGTCAGGTGAGTTCGCAGTTTCTTCGACTTATTAGTTAGTTGGTTTTTCTTTTATTTTTTTTTCTTTCTTTGTTAGTTGATTGAAATGCGTCTTCTATTTATTTCTTTTTGCTGTTACGTGGTATGTAATTATTAGATTTTAACTGCTTACTCTATTTAAATTGAATTTATTTAATAGTTTTGGATTTTGACTGCTTACTCTATTAATTGATTTTATCTAGTAGTTTTGTTTCGCGTGCGTGTGTTTTATCCCTATTGCTTAGTTGCAGTATTTTTCCTGTTATTGGACATAATTGCTCTTGTTCCAGATTGATTCGTAGCTCGCTCAGGTATAGGTTATGTCGTACGTTTACGTTTATTACCTCGTCGTTATAAATTTTATTATTTGTTATTTGCCCTTTATATATATTAGTTGTGTGGGTATATTTATGATTATGTTTGATAAATCTTTTGCCGTGCGTATGCCTCGAGGTGTTCGAACTGTCACTCGCGTCCGTGTGTTTTATCCTTGTCAGTGGTATACTTCCTCGTCGTCGGGTATAATTGCTCTTGTAGCTTACTCGGATATAGGTTATATTGTACCTTTGCATTTATTACTTCGTCAGAGTATAGATATTATTATTTGTTATTTCCTTTTCGTATATTAATTGATTACGTGTATTTATGATTATATTTAATAAATCTTTTATCAAGGAATTTATGTTTTATTATGTCGCGCATGTGTCTTGAGGTGTTCGAACTGTCACTTGCGTTTATTTAGTAATTTGCAATTTTGTTGTTCGTTACGGGACGTGCGGAGCGCGGGACGTGACACCCCCCCTCTTGGAGTTCAAATTTCCGGAGGAAATTTGACTTATCGTATCTTTTAGTTCATTTAAAGCGGAAGTGGTGGGTGTTGGTTGTTGATCTATTACAATGCTTGATCTGATCGATAGTCCTTGTGGTTGTTCTTGATCTTCGATTTTGCGTTTTCCTTTGATGTATAATAACAGTTGGGTGACTGAGCCGCATATTGCTCCGAGGATGGCGGGTCCACATCCGTAGGTATCGCGTAGTTGGTATCCATGTATAAATATATCGACTATCGTTTTTATTGCCTTCAGTATTATGAAGACTCCAAGTATTGCTGCACTGATTGTTCCGAATTCGATGAAGCCGTTCCATAATTTGGACGCTGTGCTTTTTGCTATTTTTGTCAGAACGGTTTCGTCCATGATACCTAGAACATTTACTGTTCCTGGTACTATTGCCTTTCCAGCTACTCCTCTGGCTATGGTGTTCAAGACTGCGGTTTTTTCTGCCGGGAACATGACATGGTCGCGGAGTGCGTCGAGGTCATTTTGAGTGTATATTCCGCTCGTGGCAAGCGACGATGGTACAGAGTATTGCCATGTCTGGTGTAAGTTTGGGCGGAGCTCTAAGGGTGCTATTGCCTCTATCGGTTTCGGTGTGAGCTTGTGCCACGTTCCGTCGATATTATATAATGTTGGCAATATCGTGCTACACTCTCTGTGGTTTCCATGTTTTGTTATGATACGAGTCTTAGGCGTTAGGTAAGCTGTGTTGTTACCTTGCCAGACAGGTAATTCCATGTAACATTCCGTCGTGTGACGTACTTTTACCTGGACTGGTATACATTTTACTATGTGTACTGCTTCTCCGGCGACCAAGGCCATGTGTCCGGGAGTTTTGGTGATTGCATATGCGAACTCATCAGGTAATATAGTCGCTAGACTTAATGCATTTTCTATTATTTTCATTTCTGAAATGCATCTTTGTGTTAGGATATCCTGATAGAGTGTTGTCATTTGTCTTCTGATATGTTTTTCCACATAAATAAATTTTGAGTTGACGTATGCGAATATATCTAAATTTTCCACTGCTGTTTTACGCTTAGGTATGAAGGTGTTTCCTTTGGTTGTTTCCAGAAGGAAAAGCTTTGGGTGTTCTGTGGTTAGCAGGGTATATCCGCACAGAGGTTGTTCTCCAGTCTTGGTTAGCACAAAGGTTATTTCTTGAGTTGTCAGAGCAAAAACTGGTAATGTTGGGTTACTGTTGGTTTTTATTTCTTGGATTCTTGTGGCAATTCCTTCGTACAGGACGTCATATTGGTCGAATTTACACACGGATGGTGGATGTGGTTGCCAAAAGGTATATCCGTCTTCTGGATCCAAACAGATACCTTCATTAAACGCGCATGCTGTCCCTGATTTTAATAGGATTTTATTTTCTTCTATCCGCACTGGTACCGTTCCCGATCTTAGGCTTATTTTTACTGTAGCTTGTACGACAACTCTTTCCCAGCTTCCGTAGGGGTCTGCGAATTGAGTCCCTTGGCAGCTACCCTCGTTTGTTAGTTTCCCAGCTAGGACGAGAGAACTTGTCATCGTCATATTGTCCTTTAGGCCTATTATGAAGGTTTCAGGTCCAAGGGAAAATGTGCCATCTTGGTGCATTCTGGCGCATTGTTGGGCCGTGGTTTCGTGAAGGTATTCAGCGAATCCGTTGTGTACGGCCGATGTGTGAGAGTGCATGCCGCAGTAGTGTATCATTCGTGTAATTTGTACCTTACATTGTCTTACACTGACGAAGTCAAATTCCGAGAGTTGCAGTAATTGTATATATGTTTCTTGGGTCTCCGTCTTTACGGGTTTTATGTTGCAATCTCCGATAGAGTTTAGTGATATGGTGGTGACGTTCAGATGGTTCCCGTTGCAGTCATATCCTATTAAACTGTATGCTGTTCCGAATAGGGCGAGCAGGATGACCGTGTAACTCATTTTTCCTGTCAACAGTTCGTTCAATATGTTCTTGTACTCTTTTGGTTGTAATATATGTTATGGTTGTATATATTTAAGTATACTTATATATATATATATATATATGTGTGTGTATGTGTGTGTGTGTGTTTCTATGTGTGGGTTTACGCATAGGTAAGTTCGTCAGTAACGGTCCTGATATAATGGATTTATCTTATAGCTACGTATGTATGGTATTCGTGGGTTTTGATGGGGGTGAGTTTTTATGAATAATTTTTTTATTCTATTATATTTATTATACACTTGTTATTTATTATCTCTTAGCGTTCGTTGTGTACATTATATATTAAATATATTGTTATATATTAAAATTTTATATATGTATATATATATTTTTTTTTTTTTACATATATTGAATGTATTACTAAGTGTCTATCTATATGCATGTGTGGATATATACATGTGTACGTGTATGTGTGTGTATGTAGTATTTGTCTTATAAACTTGGGGTTAGGTTGGGGTTGATTTGGGCTCCGTTGGCTACGAGTACCCTCTCGAGTCGATTTAGGCGATTATAAGAAATTACGCGTTGAATGCAATGCGTAGCAGGGCGAGATTCTGATATTACTGTCCTGCATTCGTAGCAATATGAAACCCTGTTTCTTGCAGGTCCTCCAGATAAGAAGTGATTGGGTAGGTCGCGCTGGAGGGCCTGCCCAATTGGCACATGATCGAAAAGCTCGTTATGGCAGTCTTCGCAGACGTAATTTTCGCCGAAAAGGTAAGCCGTTTGCACTAGTCTGGTGCAAAGGCAGGACTGGATTCTTTCTGGTCCTTCTAAGTTAGCGATGGGTAGCGGCGTTGGTTGATTTTGTCTTGGTGTATGGATATGTTCGCTGGGTTCGCCACCCATTCTGTACATATATATATATACAAATGATTAATGTATTATCCCCCATTTAGTTGTGGCGTCTTCCTTCTCCCCCTTAATAATTTATACTATTATTTAGTACGCGACGCAATTATAATTGTGTTGTTTATATACGTGTGTATATACAGATGTGAATTATAAGTAAGGATGTGTATTGCGTAGGTACGTATGCTTAGTCGCGCAAATCGTCGACGACGACGTTATAATGGTCTAGGGGGGGAACGGGGCGGATAATTTTGCCGAAAGCCAAGAAGTCCTTTTCGGTTTGTGTGAGCTGCATATGCGCCGCAATGCATTCAAAGCAGGAGGAGGCGTCTCGTACTTGCGACAACTCTATGTCGCATGTACGGCAATGTTTTGCTCTTGTTCTCCCCGGTACCCCACACAAAAAATGTGCTGGTGGGGGTTCGTGTAACTCCTGATCGTCAGGATCCATTTCATCATAGCAATCTCGACAGATGAGTATGTTTTCAAATAGATAGGCTGGTCGTGTTAGGTGGACGCAACAGGAAAACATTAGTTCTTCGTAGGCGTCCGGGTGATCGGTAGGTAGTACGCCATCCGGATAATATACCGTCTGGGTTTTTGAGCCACCAAATTCGACGCCCATTCTGCGTAACAAAACAAAAGGTATTCATTACAAATACGTTTCGCTTATTACGGAATTTAGCCGATTCGTTTTGTCGTTGCATCGCGCCGGGGGGGGTTTCGGGGGGTGATATAATTCGTTGTTTTTAACTTTTAGTGTGTCCTTCTGTTCCCATCGATTTGTCGATCATGGACGGGTTACTGGTTGGCTACTAATTGGTTTCATTTTGTTAATGACTTGTGCTAGTTGTCGTTTATTAAGAAAAAAAATTTTCTCTTTCTTTTGTTGCCGTGGGTAGTTATGGGTTCGATAATTTTCTTGAAATCTTGATCTGTGACTTGTTTCCATGACTGGTTTTCATCATATTCCAATATTCTTGTGTTATGTTGTTATTTATTGCTTCTTCGTTCCGGGTTTCCATGGAAGATAATTTATTCTTGTATCGCTGGATGTGTTGATTGTTCAAGATGGCCGCTTGTGAATGTCCCTAGTATATAGTGACATTTTATTGATGTGAAGTCTATTATTTATCTGTTAATTATTTATAACTTGTTTAGTATTTGGCGTATAATTGAGGTGAGAATGGTATTGTTTTGCATTTTTGTATAATTATCACTTCTGTTCACATGTAAGATTTATCCTGTGTTCATGACAATTCAAGATGGCCGCCCGCGAGGGTGTTCGGTAAGAGTGTAATGACGTGTCTTCGATTTGTTTAACATTCAAGTGATTATCCTTTCGTTGTTAAGTTTTCTTTGTTTTAACGTGGTCAGGATGACAACGGTGTCGTTCGTGTAGTTGTTACGATGTATATGTATAGTGTGCTATTGTAATATAACAACAACACGTGGGTTGTGTTATTGTTAATTTTAATAATCTGTCAACAGTGTTGATTTATTGTTGTATTTTAAGTAATTTATTTTATGAAGTGTTCGTTAGTTATTTTAGTACTAATAAATCCATAGTTTGTTATTGCCAATTCCATTACGTAACATAACCTTATCTCTCTCATGTTATACTTGGTGCGATTTTAGTTGTGTTTATTGTATTGTTTCCTACTTTGATTGAATTTATCATTGGTTTTTATTATTATTTTTTTTTTTTTTTTTTTTTTTTTTTTTTTTTTTTTAACGGAGTTGGTAGATTTATATTTTATTCCTATTATTTATTTGCTATTTCTATTTCTTTTTATTTATTTATTTATACTGGTGGTCTTGCTGTTGTTTTACATGTAAGTGTGGTGTATTGAAGTGAAGCTTTTCATTCAATTATTATTATTAATTATAGAATAATTCATTCTAGTTCTTCTACGTCAAGTTATTTGCCTGAGATAGTTATGTAGTATATGTTTAGTATCATTGGGTATTTTGCTTTAATTTTAAAGTGTTAAAATGATAAGTGTATCATGGCATTATATTTTGTGGGTTTCTGCATAGCAAAGTAGCCCGTCCATTATCTTGTTTGTTAAGGCTTTTTTATCAACGTTGAGATATTTTGTTATCGTGTCACAATTTCTTGATTTTCCAGCTTCCTGTTGCCGTCTGGCTGTTTGGGTATTATCTGATTCGATATTCCATAAGTAATCTCCTGGGGTTGGTGGTGGACTTCTTATAAGTGCGTCGGGTTTTGGTATGTATTTTCAAATGCGAATAACGAGCTTCCTATTATCATCAAATCTTATTCCGAGGTGATCCATAACGTTCTTCCTCTTACGGGTTATACTTGTGAGTAAAAAGAAAATGTTCTTGTCTCTGTCAATTTAATTCCAGTGTTGTTATAGTTTAGTGTTGTTCTAATTGAGTTTATTTGTTTATTTCAGCTAACCGTCGTATGGTAAATTCTGCGATGATGGATCCATAACCAAATTTTGCGATATTACTACCTGCACGTTCCTTCGATTACTTGTATGTGTTTGTATTAATTTGGCAGTTGGTTTAACGTGACTGCGTTAATTCATATAGAGCTTTTCGATGTGAGCAATGGATTTTAGTGGTTGCTCACTTAACCTATTTCCTTTTTGCATGTATTAAATAATTTTGTTTATTCGAACAGCTGCGTTAATACAGTGCTGTTTGTTGTTTAATTGTAATTTATTGCCATCGTCCCTCATTTAGTTTAGTTATTGTGAAGTTGTATATTTGTTATTTTCCTTCTTCATTTATATTGAGGTAATTGAGGTTAATTTATGCATTCGTTTTGTTGACAGTTGCATACGGAGTAAATCTGTAACTTGTTTCCGCAAAATTCATATACGTACACTGCCTTCCATGATAATTAATTATACGCTAAGTATTTTTACCTTTACTGTTTTAATTATTCCATTATGTTAATGCGTAGTATATGTTAGAATATGCACACAGTAATTCCCTTTTTCTTTTTAGGTTTCTATTAATTATACTACTCGAGAAGCAGTGTCACACTTCCCTCGGTTTTGGATTCATGACCTGTCTTTGCACGTACAAATTAGTTTGTGCGCTAAGTATTTTATTTTACTGTTTTAATTATTCCATAAAGTTAACGCGTCGTGTATGTTAGGATATATATATATATATATATGCATCGTGATTTCCTTCTCCTTTTACTTCGATTTTGACGTTTTGATTCTGGAAAATTTCTAACACCTTATGGGGTCCAGTATATTGGTCAGAAAATTTACCTTTACTCGGTTCTTTCAATAGGTATACAAGGTCCCCTGCTTTGAAATTTTGAGGGTTAATTCGTCGGTCGTAATATTCTTTTGATCTTAATTTAGATTTTATTAGATTTTCCCTTGCCATTTGTTGTACGGTGTTAATTTTATCGAACAGGTCTTTGAGATATTCTGCGTACGTTGGTTCCATATTTTCTTCGATTATTACTTCGCCAGTAGGTTCTCTGGCCAAGTGTCCAAAAACTAATTCATGCGGGGAAAATTTCGTTCCTTCATGTACAGAGGTATTATAGGAAAACATAGCTAGTTCTATCCATTCGTCCCAGTTTCTGGAATTTTCAATGTATAACTTAAGGTATTCAATCAATACATGGTGAGATCTTTCGATTGAACCGTTACTTTGCGGGTGGTATGCTGTCGTGGTATATTGTTTTATGCGGAATCTCTTTGCTACTTTCTTCATTAATGAGGATGTGAAATTCGCTCCTTGATCAGTGAGAATAGCTCTAGGCGATCCGAATCGGCAAATAAATCGTTTTACAAAAACGTCTGCGATTTCGGCTGAAGAGATTCCTTCTAACGGGATCCCAATTGAGTATTTTGTCAATAAATCTTGTATAGTTAATATGTATTCATTTCCCCTTTGAGTTTTTGGCAATGGCCCGACAATATCCATACTAATCTTGTCGAATGCTTTACCTGGCGTATCAGTGAGTACCATAGGTTGCTTTGTTTTTATTCTTGTAAGTTTTTTCAATTGGCATTCCTTGCATGTTCTTACGTAGTCTTGAATTTCCTTTTTCATGTTTTCCCAATAATAGTGCTGTCGTATCCTTTGGTAAGTTTTTGTTATTCCCTTGTGTCCTGCTACGCACGATTCGTGTTTTTCTCGTATTATGTTGTTTCGTGTTTCCACAGGCGGTATAATTACTTCCCCAGTACAAACGGTAATAGTTATGGTTCTTTCTATAAATATTTCCTTCAATTTCCTGATTGTGTATCGCCAGGGTATTTCCTCCAAGTTTCCTTTACTAATGCTAAAGGAAGTCAACTGTTTTTCGCTTACTACATCTAGTAAAGATCTTAAGGAGTTCAATAAATTTTCTGGCGTTATTAGGATATTTCTGTCTTCTTTTATCGGCAGGGATACAATGTATTTTCCGGAGTCGAGGGTCAGTCTTGCCCTTTCCAACATTAAATCTTCATGACAAGGCAGCCTCCCTGTCTCCTTCATTTCTAAGGCACCTTTATCTATCGGGTTGCCATGTATGTCAATGAATATTACTTTATGATCGTTTACTCTCGTGATTGAGTCTCGTGTTTCTGAAATTTTTAGTTCTGTGATTATCGCAGGTCTAGTGTCCTTTTCTATTTGTTGAACTGATTCTGGAATTATAGCGGAGGATTGCTCTTTTTCTTTTTCTCTTTCTTCTTCTTCTTCTTTTTCTTCTTCTTCTTCTTTTTCTTCTTCTTCTTCTTCTACTTCTTCTTCCTCTTCTACTTCTTCCTCTTCTTCTTCTACTTCTTCTTCTTCTTCTTCTTTTCCTTCTTCTTCACTCGTTACGTCTTCTCTTTTTCGCTTAGTCATCTCTTCTTCTTTCTGCTCTTCTTCGCTTGTTGCATCTGCGTCTACTCTTTTCCGCTTGATCGTTTCTCTGTTTGTAATTGCTTCGAGCTCGGCTAATGCTTGGTCGAAACATTTTGTGGGTGTTTCTTCTATTGTAAAATGTTTTCGGATGAGAGTTTTTCTTTGTTTTGTGGGGGCACTGGATTGGGGTAGGACGCGTGGTTTAGCTTCAAATATAGGAGAGTCCTCGGTGGAGGTGTCTAGTTCGAATCTTTTTGGGGCAGGGTAGCGATCCGGTGAGACTTCTTTTCTTTTTCTGATTGGTAAGCAAATTTTCGGAGGATTTCTGGATAATGCATCCGCATTTGCGTTCGTCCTGCCTTCTTTGTATAAAATATCGAATTCAAAGTCTGACAATTTTAATTTCCACTTCCAAATTCTTGAGTTAGGATCTTTGATAGAATGCATCCATACTAGAGGTTTATGGTCGGTTATTATAGTGAATTTTCTTCCATATAAATACGGTCGGAAATGCATTGTGCTGTAAACGATTGCTAGACATTCCTTTTCTATGGTGGAGTAGTTTTGTTCTGCGGGGTTTAGTAATCTCGAGGCGTATGCAATGGGTAGATCTTTCCCAATTGGCCCTTGACTTAGTACACCGCCCACGGCGTATCCAGAGGCGTCGGTCGTGAGATTGAATGGTTGAGAAAAATCGGGATACTGCAGGATGGGTTCTGTTATAAGTGCCGTTTTCAATGCGTTAAACGCGTCTTCTTGACTGTCTGTCCATTTAAATGCAACGTCCTTTTTTAATAATTGTGTCAATGGTTTCGCAATTTTAGAAAAATTAGGTATAAATCTTCGATAATATCCGGCTAATCCCAAAAATTGTTTGATGTTTTTTGGTTTCCTTGGCCGTGGAAAATCCGAAACCGCCTCGATTTTCTTCGGGTCTGGTTTAACTCCATTTTCACTGATTACATGTCCTAAATATTTCACTTCGTGTCGTAAAAATTCACATTTGTCTGGTTGCAGTTGCAACTTGGCTTTCCGTAATCTATCCATAAGTTGATTGAATTTAATTTCGTGTTCGCGAAGAGATGTGGCATAAATCACTATGTCGTCCAAGTAGACAAACAATTCTATCCCTTGTAATCCTGATAGTATCGAATTCATTAATCGTTGGAATGTTGCTGGTGCGTTTTTTAATCCAAAAGGCATTCTTTTAAATTGATAGTGACCGTAAGGCGTAGAGAATGCTGTTTTATGGGCATCTTTTGCTGCCATACGAATTTGATGGAATCCGGATGCTAAGTCAAATGTAGAAAAATATTTTGCACTTCCCAGCTGATCCAAAATTTCGGTAATATTCGGAAGTGGATATGCGTCGCCTATCGTTTTGTCGTTTAATTTCCTGTAATCGATAACCAGTCTCCATCGCTTATTACCTTGGGAATCCGGTTTCTTTGGCACAATCCATAATGGAGAGTTGTATGGGGACATTGATGGTTCCACAACGTCTGTTTCCAGCAGTTCTTGAATTTGGCGATTTATTTCTTCTCGATGGATGGGTGGATATCGATATTGTTTAACATTAATTGGGTTCTCATCTGTAGTGACGATTTCGTGTTGTAGGATATCCGTTCCTTCCAGCGTCTCGCCTGGAAGATGAAACCGGTCTTGATTGTTCTGAATTAGCGTTTCGACGTTTTTCCTCTCTTCTGCGTTTAAGTGTTCTAGTCGCAACAACTCCATTATTTTGTCGATTCTTGTTTTCTTAGATACTGAAATGACGTTGCATGTAGTGTGAGAAAGCAAAGAAGGAGTTGTAAATTCCTTAATTACTATCGTGGGTATAATAAATTCGTAGTCTTTCAATGTGGTATTAATTACTCTTAAATAACCTCGTCCCTTGAGGTTTTTTACTACCGCGTTTCCAAAATAGACTCCCTTTACTGGTTCGATTTTGGGGATAAATCCCTCTTTTACTTCCGGATTTGCAATATTTATTTTGCATGGTACTGAACTTCGTCTGGGCACAATTATTTTTTCTCTTGTGTCGAACGGAATATAAATACCTCCCCATTTAATATGTTTCTGCTCGTAGTCCAGACGTGCTTTACTTCCTGCGAAAAATTCGGATCCTAGGATTCCGTCTTGATCGATCAGCAACGAATCGTCAACTACATGAAAAGTAACTGGATGGCCCGCGACCTGTATTATTGTCTGCCCTAGGGTGACCAGGCTCGTTGCCGTAATTCCTCGAACTTCTATAGATTCTTGTTCGTTGATGATTGCTGATTCGAGTAAGGCAGGTTTCTTGATGATATTTATTTCCGATCCGGAGTCTAACAATAGGTTTGTTTTAGTTTTTAGGCTTGGGGAGACTATTCTAGCGGTAGGAGTGTTTGGAGTTTTATTCATTTTTATTGAAATAACCCGGTGAGGTCGTCGTCTAGTTCTGAGTCCGACCCTTGATGGTTTTCTTTCGTTGATTCTTCCTGTATTTTCTTCTCTTTCTGATTCTGAAACTCCTGGCTTTCCACTTGCGTTTTCACATGGCTGCAAGAGGGTTTTCCCACAGTAGTTGATGGTAGTTCTTCTGTTTTTACTACAGATTTCGGATTCGCTCTGGTTCTTGCTGTAGGTCTCGGAGAGGTTTGCACAGGGATAGTAGCTCGCGTTCGTTTTGCGGGCGTGGGTGCAGAATTCCTTGTGATTGTCTGGATTCTCGGGCGAGTTTGGATGTTGTTCCTTCGCGAGTCGCCCCATTCTCCCGAAGGACGTACGCGGTTTCCCGACTGTTGCGATGCGTAAGGCACGATTATGCCAGCGTCTACTCTGGCTTTGAATGTGTAGCAGTCTTTTATCAGATGCCCAGGTTTTTTGCAATAATTACATGTTAGTGTGTTTTGTCTGGGAACATTCGGGCGATTTTGCGGGGGCGGAATAAATCTTCGGTCTTGACGACTGTTTCCGATGGTATTGGAATTGTTCGGGGGACGAATATTGTTGCGGTAATAATTGTTTAAAGGCGGTGGTCGTTGGTATCGTGCCCTGTCATTCGCACGTTTTAATTCTTGTGTTGCTTTAACGGCTTGACGATACGCGTCTTCTAAAGAATTGTACCCTGCTACTTTTACTCGCAAATATATCTCGTTTGGAAGCCCTTTAACAAAGGCTTCCCTTGTATCCCAATCTATTGTATCTTGAACGTCTTGAGATATTATACCGTATTCACATCTTTCCCCGTCCATTATTGCTAATCTGAGATTTCTAACGCGATCCATATAGTCTAGTATATCTTCCCCGGGTCGTTGGTATATTGTTCCTAATTCCCCCTTGTATTCGTTAAGGGATTTCCCTGGGCCGAACATATCTTTTAATTTATTCCCGAAATCGTTCAAACTATTTAGCTGACCGTCTTCTACAGCGAGAAACGCGTGTCCGCGAAGTTTATTTGTTAATAATTTTACTAATTGGGGCTCTTGGTACCGCGGAATCATATTTCGTGCGCGCTCACATGCTCTTAAAAATTGGAATACCGACGGCCGATGTCCGTCAAATATTGGTACTGATTCGATCGCATCCTTTAATTTGATTGGTTGGGGAGTATCTTCCGTCGGTAACGATGTTTGGGGATTCAAAAATGTTGAGGGCGCTACGGGTGTCTCAATTTCTCTTTTTGCTTTAATTGAACGCATGTCGTCTTGTAATGTTATTAGTTTTTCGCTCAACTCGGACATTACTCGAAAATTTGCATCCCACGCTTTTAATTTTTCTGTCAATGTCAAAAGCATTTCCTCATTTAATGTTTCTGTTGGAGTAGCCATTTTTCTCTCCCTTTTTTTTTTCTAAACTCGTAAGAACTTTAATCCTCTAGTGGAGCGTATCCCACCGCTGCCACCAAAATTTTTCTATCTATTACTGTTACGAATCTGTTCGTGATCCGCTATGATTCGCTACGACGCTTCTTAAGTCTTAATTGGGCTTAATCCTAGGTAAAAATTTTCCACTTACCTGCTTGGTGCGGATGTAATCTGCAGGGGAAATTAGTGGAATATCGATTTAGGTTGCCGATTAATAAGGTAGTTGCTGCCACCAGAAATAGTCTAAGGACTATTTCAAAGAATTCTTTTTTTTCTGTTATTATCTCTTTTCCTTTCTCCTTTATTTACTTTTCCGTATTACAATTTATTGAAATATTTTTTCCTTCTCTCTTCCTTTATATATATATATATTTTTTTCTTTTTCTTTCTATCCTTTTTATTTATTTGGTAAATGTTCGTGAGCGATAGTATGGTTCGTCTAGCGTGTCCTTCGGTAACTGTTAGATTGAATTCCCAGCAAGAGGTGCCTCTTCAGGCATGCTCCTGGCCGAGGGAAGACGAATCTTAGTACCTTTATCTGTCGTGTTTTTCGGTAACTGTTAGATTGAATTCCCAGCAAGAGGTGCCTCTTCAGGCATGCTCCTGGCCGAGGGAAGACGAATCTTAGTACCTTTATCTGTCGTGTTTTTCGGTAGCTGTTAGATTGAATTCCCAGCAAGAGGTGCCTCTTCAGGCATGCTCCTGGCCGAGGGAAGACGAATCTTAGTACCTTTATCTGTCGTGATTTTCGGTAACTGTTAGATTGAATTCCCAGCAAGAGGTGCCTCTTCAGGCATGCTCCTGGCCGAGGGAAGACGAATCTTAGTACCTTTATCTGTCGTGTTTTTCGGTATCTGTTAGATTGAATTCCCAGCAAGAGGTGCCTCTTCAGGCATGCTCCTGGCCGAGGGAAGACGAATCTTAGTACCTTTGTCTGTCGTGATTTTCGGTAACTGTTAGATTGAATTCCCAGCAAGAGGTGCCTCTTCAGGCATGCTCCTGGCCGAGGGAAGACGAATCTTAGTACCTTTATCTGTCGTGTTTTTCGGTAACTGTTAGATTGAATTCCCAGCAAGAGGTGCCTCTTCAGGCATGCTCCTGGCCGAGGGAAGACGAATCTTAGTACCTTTATCTGTCGTGATTTTCAGTAATTATCCGAAGTGTTCATTCATTAATTTTATGTTTAATGGTAGCGTTAACTGATGTTCAAAGCAACTGGCAAATAAATTCCACTTTTCGGCTAACCTGCTATGCGCAGGAATACTGGCACGGGAGAGGATTAAAGTTATTGAGTATAATTAATCGATTTAACAAGCGTATTTACTTTTGTTCAACAGAGTAGTACTGGTGTAAATATGTTATATTTTATTTGATTTTGATTTATTGAGGATATACAATGTCGGTATTTAGTAACGTCGGATGCAAATGAATATATTATATGGTGGTGTACAACAAATATGAACAGATAGATATAGTAAATATTCGAGCTTCCAACAGAACAAATTCTACAATATCGGTAAGGTAATATTTATTTATGTCAATAGTGTTTATGATGAAAGCTAATTTCACTCGCTCGGACGATTACGGTTTATGACAAACGCTATCGTATGATGTAGGCGATGGCGATCGAGATTGGAAGGAGTGCTCCTCAAAGTATTCGGAGATAGGTGAACTCGATGGCGAAAAACTAGGTGGAGAACCTTCGCGAATTGATTCTAATTCTTCTCGGAGCCTCTTTTCTTCCCTTTTCACTTCTGCAGCTATCAATCGTTTGTACCAGCGTTCGGCTCGCTTTTTGCTAAGATGGCTCTTATCTTTTTGATTTTTTCTTGGTTTTGTCATCCAGTGAAATTAAAGATATTCTCTGCGTGCGACTTGTGCGATTTCGTAAGCCTCGCCCAAGGATGGGCAATAATTGCCAACGATGGGAGGAGGAATGCGAATATCGATAAGTGTTTCAATAGTTGAAACACTTTAACACAATTCGGCACAATGAGTGATCGATCAGTTTTAATGATTCGGAAAATATAATCCGTTCTTGATAATAGGTAGAGTAATAAATAGTGAAAATGGTAATTTTAATTAATAACCGAGTTCACTGTAGACAATCGGTGTGGCTTCGTAAGCCTCGCCCAAAGATGAGCAATATGCTAACAATGGGAAGAGGAAAACGAATACCAAAGATGTTTTCGTGATAAAACACCGTAAGCACCAATTGATACAGGGAACAATTGTTACGGGATAAATCAAAGTTGTTACAACTGTTTTACTTCAGGCAATTCATTAAATATTGACCAAGAACGTGTATTTCAAATTTTGTTTATATTCTCTGTGAACAATTCGTGTGGCTTCGTGAGCCTCCCCCAAGGATGAGCGATATGCTAGCGGTGGGTAGAGGAAAACGAAAACCGTAGGTGTTCGAGAACACCGTTATCACTAGTCGACACAGAGAATAACTATCTTAGATTTTGAGACTATTCGAATAAAATTTACGTGAGATATGTGTTATACTTTCTTTTTCTTTTATTTCATTTACAAATTATAGCTGCCGACGGATACCTTTTATTGAAAGATAACTGTATTTGGCTGCGAGTGAAAAGAGAAGGGAGTATATATAATTTTCAAACTTTCCTACCTTGATCGGAGATGCAGAAGTCAGCGGTGTATGACTGTTGATGGATGAAAGTTGTCAATTAATTCGAATTCACAAATGAAATAATGATACGAAAATTTTAATTCGGATGATAATAAGCGCGCGAAAAATTCGAATTGAACACTGCCGTAGCACGCAGTCGATGGGCCGATCCGCAACGCGAACGCGTTTATTTCGTAATAACTATTTAACGCTTGAGAATTTTATGAACTCTGTTAATTTTTCTAACACTTTATTTCAGCGGAGGAGACGACGTGCACGGTTTGAATTCGCTCGGAAGACTGACTGATGATCGACTCTCGACAAAGAATTGTAAACGGATACCTTCTAGAAGAACGAAGTTCAAAGAATGAATCTGTTTCTAAGTACTACTTCTTATTTATATTTTCTAAACTGCTGCGTGATAGTTTAACAAGATATCGCTACGTGACAAATTATGAATATGGTGACTGATTATTTTTCTACGAGTCGCGCCGGAGTTTTATCTTCGAGTGGATCGTGTTTTGTTGAAGCTGCGTCTGTGGTCCTTCTCGAAATTGCACGTGGCGACGTAAGTGTCTCGGCGGATCGCGTTTTGTTGATGTTGCGTCTTCTCGAAATTTTCGTAGCTGATTCCGGTGGAATGTGCGTAGTGACTTTATCTTTGCTAATGTCAATGGAAAATGTTTCGCACGTGGGAACCCAGTGTTTGCTGGATGTTGGTGTATCGTGTTTTGTTGATGCTGCGTCTTCTCGAAATTTTCGTAGCTGATTCCGGTGGAATGTGCGTAGTGACTTTATCTTTTCTAATGTCAATGGAAAATGTTTCGCACGTGGGAACCCAGTGTTTGCTGGATGTTGGTGTATCGTGTTTTGTTGATGCTGCGTCTGTGGTCCTTCTCGAAATCTTCGTAACTGATTCCAGTAGAATGTGCGTGATGGCTTTACCCTTGTTAATGTCAATGGAAAGCATATTGCACGTGGCAACTCAGTGTTTGTCGAGTCTTTGTACGAGTAAGACGCTTCGTTTTTTATGTTTCCTGGTTTTGTTGAGATTGCAAATTGTAGTACGTGAAAAGGGAATCGTGTGAAGTGACGATTCGTAAAAATTGTTAACCATGTTCGGTGGGTGATTCAATCCGTTTGTTGACTTCCTTAGGTTAGTTTTTTCCCTTTTTTATTTGATTTGATGTAATAGGTGATTTCTGATGGTATTCAATGTTTGCAATATTGATTTATTTACTGTATTTTGTTTTAGCGTAGGAAGGGAAAAAGATCATGCGGAGTGATAATTTGTAATTGTTAACTTGCTTGGCGAGTTTGTTTTGCTTGACGAGTTTTCAGGTTAGTTTTTTCCCTTTTTATATAATATTAGTTCATAGTAATAACTGATTTTAATAGTGTTTGATTATTCAATACTTTGTATGATTGGTAATGTCAATCTTGTTTGTTGTATTTTCATGTTTTTCTTCTATGAATACAGGTTATGTTGGATCATGGATACCGGTGTGTCTGAGGCTTCGACGGTATGTATTATCTTGATTTATTTTGACTTCTTCTTGTTTCACATTGTTGTTCTTTCCCTTATATTTGCGTGTTTTATTTTAGAGTGGGAAAAAGAAGAGAAGATGCCGATGGAGGCGCAGGCTTCACCGCAAAAGACCTGGTCGTCGTGGTGGCGAGAAGGGTCGCAGAAGAAGGTTGAAGAAATTGGGGCTTCTCCCTCCTGCTGGGGATAACGATGGTGCTGAGCCTGTAGGGTTACCGGGTCCTGGGAGTCCTTTAGTAATCGATTTGGTTTCTTCCGACGAGGATATCCCGGAGCCACCCCCAGGCTCCCCAGCCATCGAGGAGGTGGATTTCGATGCATGCGCAAGGGTGCGCTATGCCGAAGAGGTCCCCAACGATGTTCTGGAGTCCTTCCTGCGACATCGTGCTACAGGACAAGAAGGTGTTTGTGTGGAGGCACTCTCGTGGTGTTTTGAACGATTTAACGAGATGTATCCGGATGCTCCGCGAGTGTTTCCTTATTTCCTGTAGTGTTTCCCTTCTCCTTTTCCTTGCCCCTTTTTTTTTATATATGTATATATATATATATTTACATGTATATATGTGGACATTGGTGGGTGCGGTTAGTGTCGACTTCGGAATGGTGGTTAGCCTCTGGATTATTACTTTGGTAAATTATAGTTACGTAGATTTTTGTTTGTTTCTATTGCTTCAGTTGTATAGGATTTGGGTTTGGCGTTACAGATTTTGGGTGATTCCTGGTGTTCACGTTGAATGGTGGGTCGAGGCAGCGCCATTAAAGACTCTTGTGCGAATTGTCCCGGTACGTATCTTATTTTATTTCCTTGTAGTTTAATTTATTCTTTTTCTTTTGGTTTGTTTTATTCGCTGCATGTGGTATTTCAGCGCCAGAAGAAGTGTTGTAAAGAATCCGTGGGTGGTCCCAGAAGACGCAGCCATGAAGTCGCTGAGGGGCTCGTGTGACATTTGTGTTGTTCTGGTTATGTACAATATATATATATATATATATATTTTTTATGTTGGTCAAATCTTTTGTAGTGTAAATTTTATGAAGTAGTTTTACATATTTCTTTCGTCACGTTTGTGGACTATTAATTGTTTGACATATATATATATATATATATATATATACATTTTATTTACAACGTGTTTCTTTTAAGTTTGTTTACATGTTAATTATTTTACAACTACTGTGTCATGTGTTATCTATTTAAATTAGTAAGTTTTAATTTAGAATGTACATATGTATTCAATGTTTTTAGGTTACGTTTCACTAGGTCTATTGGTGTGTATATAGTTTTTGATTTAATAGTGTAGAACACACAGATATATATATATACATATATTTTACAGTGTAAATTTTCCAATAAGGCAAACAATGTATTTAAATAAATTTTATATTTTTTATTAGAATGTCGATCTCATGTATACATATATTATTTGTAGCGTAATAATACGTTAGTTGTTCCTAATCGCTTGATTTGTTGGCAGGTTTGCTTAGTTATTTTATTTATCCACTTGTTTCTTATATTTGTTAATAAAAATATAACATATATCCTTGCTCCTTCTTCCAAATTATTTCCTCTTCGACAGGATGTCATGGGTTGCTGTTCGTCAGGTGAGTTCGCAGTTTCTTCGACTTATTAGTTAGTTGGTTTTTCTTTTATTTTTTTTTTTTTCTTTGTTAGTTGATTGAAATGCGTCTTCTATTTATTTCTTTTTGCTGTTACGTGGTATGTAATTATTAGATTTTAACTGCTTACTCTATTTAAATTGAATTTATTTAATAGTTTTGGATTTTGACTGCTTACTCTATTAATTGATTTTATCTAGTAGTTTTGTTTCGCGTGCGTGTGTTTTATCCCTATTGCTTAGTTGCAGTATTTTTCCTGTCATTGGACATAATTGCTCTTGTTCCAGATTGATTCGTAGCTCGCTCAGGTATAGGTTATGTTGTACGTTTACGTTTATTACCTCGTCGTTATAAATTTTATTATTTGTTATTTGCCCTTTATATATATTAGTTGTGTGGGTATATTTATGATTATGTTTGATAAATCTTTTGCCGTGCGTATGCCTCGAGGTGTTCGAACTGTCACTCGCGTCCGTGTGTTTTATCCTTGTCAGTGGTATACTTCCTCGTCTTCGGGTATAATTGCTCTTGTAGCTTACTCGGATATAGGTTATATTGTACCTTTGCATTTATTACTTCGTCAGAGTATAGATTTTATTATTTGTTATTTCCTTTTCGTATATTAATTGATTACGTGTATTTATGATTATATTTAATAAATCTTTTATCAAGGAATTTATGTTTTATTATGTCGCGCATGTATCTTGAGGTGTTCGAACTGTCACTTGCGTTTATTTAGTAGTTTGTCTCACATTTGTATATTTTATCCTTGTTAGTTGACTGTGGTATACTTTCTTGTCGTCGAATGCAATTGCTCTTGTAGCTTGCTCGGATATAAATTATGTTATACTCTTATATTTATTACTTGTTAGAGCATAAATTTTATTGTTTGTTATTTACCCTTCGTATATTAATTGTTTAATTGTTAATATAATTATATTTAATAAATCTTTGATCAAGGAATTTATGTTTTATTATGTCGCGCATGTGTCTTGAGGTGTTCGAACTGTCACTTGCGTTTATTTAGTAATTTGCAATTTTGTTGTTCGTTACGGGACGTGCGGAGCGCGGGACGTGACACCCCCCCTCTTGGAGTTCAAATTTCCGGAGGAAATTTGACTTATCGTATCTTTTAGTTCATTTAAAGCGGAAGTGGTGGGTGTTGGTTGTTGATCTATTACAATGCTTGATCTGATCGATAGTCCTTGTGGTTGTTCTTGATCTTCGATTTTGCGTTTTCCTTTGATGTATAATAACAGTTGGGTGACTGAGCCGCATATTGCTCCGAGGATGGCGGGTCCACATCCGTAGGTATCGCGTAGTTGGTATCCATGTATAAATATATCGACTATCGTTTTTATTGCCTTCAGTATTATGAAGACTCCAAGTATTGCTGCACTGATTGTTCCGAATTCGATGAAGCCGTTCCATAATTTGGACGCTGTGCTTTTTGCTATTTTTGTCAGAACGGTTTCGTCCATGATACCTAGAACATTTACTGTTCCTGGTACTATTGCCTTTCCAGCTACTCCTCTGGCTATGGTGTTCAAGACTGCGGTTTTTTCTGCCGGGAACATGACATGGTCGCGGAGTGCGTCGAGGTCATTTTGAGTGTATATTCCGCTCGTGGCAAGCGACGATGGTACAGAGTATTGCCATGTCTGGTGTAAGTTTGGGCGGAGCTCTAAGGGTGCTATTGCCTCTATCGGTTTCGGTGTGAGCTTGTGCCACGTTCCGTCGATATTATATAATGTTGGCAATATCGTGCTACACTCTCTGTGGTTTCCATGTTTTGTTATGATACGAGTCTTAGGCGTTAGGTAAGCTGTGTTGTTACCTTGCCAGACAGGTAATTCCATGTAACATTCCGTCGTGTGACGTACTTTTACCTGGACTGGTATACATTTTACTATGTGTACTGCTTCTCCGGCGACCAAGGCCATGTGTCCGGGAGTTTTGGTGATTGCATATGCGAACTCATCAGGTAATATAGTCGCTAGACTTAATGCATTTTCTATTATTTTCATTTCTGAAATGCATCTTTGTGTTAGGATATCCTGATAGAGTGTTGTCATTTGTCTTCTGATATGTTTTTCCACATAAATAAATTTTGAGTTGACGTATGCGAATATATCTAAATTTTCCACTGCTGTTTTACGCTTAGGTATGAAGGTGTTTCCTTTGGTTGTTTCCAGAAGGAAAAGCTTTGGGTGTTCTGTGGTTAGCAGGGTATATCCGCACAGAGGTTGTTCTCCAGTCTTGGTTAGCACAAAGGTTATTTCTTGAGTTGTCAGAGCAAAAACTGGTAATGTTGGGTTACTGTTGGTTTTTATTTCTTGGATTCTTGTGGCAATTCCTTCGTACAGGACGTCATATTGGTCGAATTTACACATGGATGGTGGATGTGGTTGCCAAAAGGTATACCCGTCTTCTGGATCCAAACAGATACCTTCATTAAACGCGCATGCTGTCCCTGATTTTAATAGGATTTTATTTTCTTCTATCCGCACTGGTACCGTTCCCGATCTTAGGCTTATTTTTACTGTAGCTTGTACGACAACTCTTTCCCAGCTTCCGTAGGGGTCTGCGAATTGAGTCCCTTGGCAGCTACCCTCGTTTGTTAGTTTCCCAGCTAGGACGAGAGAACTTGTCATCGTCATATTGTCCTTTAGGCCTATTATGAAGGTTTCAGGTCCAAGGGAAAATGTGCCATCTTGGTGCATTCTGGCGCATTGTTGGGCCGTGGTTTCGTGAAGGTATTCAGCGAATCCGTTGTGTACGGCCGATGTGTGAGAGTGCATGCCGCAGTAGTGTATCATTCGCGTAATTTGTACCTTACATTGTCTTACACTGACGAAGTCAAATTCCGAGAGTTGCAGTAATTGTATATATGTTTCTTGGGTCTCCGTCTTTACGGGTTTTATGTTGCAATCTCCGATAGAGTTTAGTGATATGGTGGTGACGTTCAGATGGTTCCCGTTGCAGTCATATCCTATTAAACTGTATGCTGTTCCGAATAGGGCGAGCAGGATGACCGTGTAACTCATTTTTCCTGTCAACAGTTCGTTCAATATGTTCTTGTACTCTTTTGGTTGTAATATATGTTATGGTTGTATATATTTAAGTATACTTATATATATATATATATATATATATATGTGTGTGTGTATGTGTGTGTGTGTGTTTCTATGTGTGGGTTTACGCATAGGTAAGTTCGTCAGTAACGGGCCTGATATAATGGATTTATCTTATAGCTACGTATGTATGGTATTCGTGGGTTTTGATGGGGGTGAGTTTTTATGAATAATTTTTTTATTCTATTATATTTATTATACACTTGTTATTTATTATCTCTTAGCGTTCGTTGTGTACATTATATATTAAATATATTGTTATATATTAAAATTTTATATATGTGTATATATATTTTTTTTTTTTTTTTTTTTTTTTTTTTTTTTTTTTTTTTTTTTTTTTACATATATTGAATGTATTACTAAGTGTCTATCTATATGCATGTGTGGATATATACATGTGTACGTGTATGTGTGTGTATGTAGTATTTGTCTTATAAACTTGGGGTTAGGTTGGGGTTGATTTGGGCTCCGTTGGCTACGAGTACCCTCTCGAGTCGATTTAGGCGATTATAAGAAATTACGCGTTGAATGCAATGCGTAGCAGGGCGAGATTCTGATATTACTGTCCTGCATTCGTAGCAATATGAAACCCTGTTTCTTGCAGGTCCTCCAGATAAGAAGTGATTGGGTAGGTCGCGCTGGAGGGCCTGCCCAATTGGCACATGATCGAAAAGCTCGTTATGGCAGTCTTCGCAGACGTAATTTTCGCCGAAAGGGTAAGCCGTTTGCACTAGTCTGGTGCAAAGGCAGGACTGGATTCTTTCTGGTCCTTCTAAGTTAGCGATGGGTAGCGGCGTTGGTTGATTTTGTCTTGGTGTATGGATATGTTCGCTGGGTTCGCCACCCATTCTGTACATATATATATATACAAATGATTAATGTATTATCCCCCATTTAGTTGTGGCGTCTTCCTTCTCCCCCTTAATAATTTATACTATTATTTAGTACGCGACGCAATTATAATTGTGTTGTTTATATACGTGTGTATATACAGATGTGAATTATAAGTAAGGATGTGTATTGCGTATATACGTATGCTTAGTCGCGCAAATCGTCGACGACGACGTTATAATGGTCTAGGGGGGGGACGGGGCGGATAATTTTGCCGAAAGCCAAGAAGTCCTTTTCGGTTTGTGTGAGCTGCATATGCGCCGCAATGCATTCAAAGCAGGAGGAGGCGTCTCGTACTTGCGACAACTCTATGTCGCATGTACGGCAATGTTTTGCTCTTGTTCTCCCCGGTACCCCACACAAAAAATGTGCTGGTGGGGGTTCGTGTAACTCCTGATCGTCAGGATCCATTTCATCATAGCAATCTCGACAGATGAGTATGTTTTCAAATAGATAGGCTGGTCGTGTTAGGTGGACGCAACAGGAAAACATTAGTTCTTCGTAGGCGTCCGGGTGATCGGTAGGTAGTACGCCATCCGGATAATATACCGTCTGGGTTTTTGAGCCACCAAATTCGACGCCCATTCTGCGTAACAAAACAAAAGGTATTCATTACAAATACGTTTCGCTTATTACGGAATTTAGCCGATTCGTTTTGTCGTTGCATCGCGCCGGGGGGGGTTTCGGGGGGTGATATAATTCGTTGTTTTTAACTTTTAGTGTGTCCTTCTGTTCCCATCGATTTGTCGATCATGGACGGGTTACTGGTTGGCTACTAATTGGTTTCATTTTGTTAATGACTTGTGCTAGTTGTCGTTTATTAAGGAAAAAAAATTTTCTCTTTCTTTTGTTGCCGTGGGTAGTTATGGGTTCGATAATTTTTCTTGAAATCTTGATCTGTGACTTGTTTCCATGACTGGTTTTCATCATATTCCAATATTCTTGTGTTATGTTGTTATTTATTGCTTCTTCGTTCCGGGTTTCCATGGAAGATAATTTATTCTTGTATCGCTGGATGTGTTGATTGTTCAAGATTGCCGCTTGTGAATGTCCCTAGTATATAGTGACATTTTATTGATGTGAAGTCTATTATTTATCTGTTAATTATTTATAACTTGTTTAGTATTTGACGTATAATTGAGGTGAGAATGGTATTGTTTTGCATTTTGTATAATTATTACTTCTGTTCACATGTAAGATTTATCCTGTGTTCATGACAATTCAAGATGGCCGCCCGCGAGGGTGTTCGGTAAGAGTGTAATGACGTGTCTTCGATTTGTTTAACATTCAAGTGATTATCCTTTCGTTGTTAAGTTTTCTTTGTTTTAACGTGGTCAGGATGACAACGGTGTCGTTCGTGTAGTTGTTACGATGTATATGTATAGTGTGCTATTGTAATATAACAACAACACGTGGGTTGTGTTATTGTTAATTTTAATAATCTGTCAACAGTGTTGATTTATTGTTGTATTTTAAGTAATTTATTTTATGAAGTGTTCGTTAGTTATTTTAGTACTAATAAATCCATAGTTTGTTATTGCCAATTCCATTACGTAACATAACCTTATCTCTCTTATGTTATACTTGGTGCGATTTTAGCTGTGTTTATTGTATTGTTTCCTACTTTGATTGAATTTATCATTGGTTTTTATTATTTTTTTTTTTTTTTTTTTTTTTTTTTTTTTTTTTTTTTAAACGGAGTTGGTAGATTTATATTTTATTCCTATTATTTATTTGCTATTTCTATTTCTTTTTATTTATTTATTTATACTGGTGGTCTTGCTGTTGTTTTACATGTAAGTGTGGTGTATTGAAGTGAAGCTTTTCATTCAATTATTATTATTAATTATAGAATAATTCATTCTAGTTCTTCTACGTCAAGTTATTTGCCTGAGATAGTTATGTAGTATATGTTTAGTATCATTGGGTATTTTGCTTTAATTTTAAAGTGTTAAAATGATAAGTGTATCATGGCATTATATTTTGTGGGTTTCTGCATAGCAAAGTAGCCCGTCCATTATCTTGTTTGTTAAGGCTTTTTTATCAACGTTGGGATATTTTGTTATCGTGTCACAATTTCTTGATTTTCCAGCTTCCTGTTGCCGTCTGGCTGTTTGGGTATTATCTGATTCGATATTCCATAAGTAATCTCCTGGGGTTGGTGGTGGACTTCTTATAAGTGCGTCGGGTTTTGGTATGTATTTTCAAATGCGAATAACGAGCTTCCTATTATCATCAAATCTTATTCCGAGGTGATCCATAACGTTCTTCCCCTTACGGGTTATACTTGTGAGTAAAAAGAAAATGTTCTTGTCTCTGTCAATTTAATTCCAGTGTTGTTATAGTTTAGTGTTGTTCTAATTGAGTTTATTTGTTTATTTCAGCTAACCGTCGTATGGTAAATTCTGCGATGATGGATCCATAACCAAATTTTGCGATATTACTACCTGCACGTTCCTTCGATTACTTGTATGTGTTTGTATTAATTTGGCAGTTGGTTTAACGTGACTGCGTTAATTCATATAGAGCTTTTCGATGTGAGCAATGGATTTTAGTGGTTGCTCACTTAACCTATTTCCTTTTTGCATGTATTAAATAATTTTGTTTATTCGAACAGCTGCGTTAATACAGTGCTGTTTGTTGTTTAATTGTAATTTATTGCCATCGTCCCTCATTTAGTTTAGTTATTGTGAAGTTGTATATTTGTTATTTTCCTTCTTCATTTATATTGAGGTAATTGAGGTTAATTTATGCATTCGTTTTGTTGACAGTTGCATACGGAGTAAATCTGTAACTTGTTTCCGCAAAATTCATATACGTACACTGCCTTCCATGATAATTAATTATACGCTAAGTATTTTTACCTTTACTGTTTTAATTATTCCATTATGTTAATGCGTAGTATATGTTAGAATATGCACACAGTAATTCCCTTTTTCTTTTTAGGTTTCTATTAATTATACTACTCGAGAAGCAGTGTCACACTTCCCTCGGTTTTGGATTCATGACCTGTCTTTGCACGTACAAATTAGTTTGTGCGCTAAGTATTTTATTTTACTGTTTTAATTATTCCATAAAGTTAACGCGTCGTGTATGTTAGGATATATATATATATATATGCATAGTGATTTCCTTCTCCTTTTAGGTTTCCATTAATTATATAATTCGATAAGCAGTGTCGCACACCCTTTTCATAACCTGTCTTCATATATGCAGTTCCTTTTACAATGATTATTTGTTCACGGGCTAAGTTTTATTTTCTGCAAGCTTGTAATTATTTATTGAATTACATGTTTATATCTAAGTACTGGTTAAAATGTATCTGATGATTTCCCTTTCCCTTTTCAGGTTATCGAATTCTGCAATGTTGAACGAGCAGTATTTGTTTGTCGTATATCACCGTGTTACATTGCCTCTTAAAATTGTTCTGGGGGTCTATTCCGATGATGTGCAAGTTTTAGTTTGTTCAGATGTACTGTTCGCGGGATTCCTTTTACTTCGATTTTGACGTTTTGATTCTGGAAAATTTCTAACACCTTATGGGGTCCAGTATATTGGTCAGAAAATTTACCTTTACTCGGTTCTTTCAATAGGTATACAAGGTCCCCTGCTTTGAAATTTTGAGGGTTAATTCGTCGGTCGTAATATTCTTTTGATCTTAATTTAGATTTTATTAGATTTTCCCTTGCCATTTGTTGTACGGTGTTAATTTTATCGAACAGGTCTTTGAGATATTCTGCGTACGTTGGTTCCATATTTTCTTCGATTATTACTTCGCCAGTAGGTTCTCTGGCCAAGTGTCCAAAAACTAATTCATGCGGGGAAAATTTCGTTCCTTCATGTACAGAGGTATTATAGGAAAACATAGCTAGTTCTATCCATTCGTCCCAGTTTCTGGAATTTTCAATGTATAACTTAAGGTATTCAATCAATACATGGTGAGATCTTTCGATTGAACCGTTACTTTGCGGGTGGTATGCTGTCGTGGTATATTGTTTTATGCGGAATCTCTTTGCTACTTTCTTCATTAATGAGGATGTGAAATTCGCTCCTTGATCAGTGAGAATAGCTCTAGGCGATCCGAATCGGCAAATAAATCGTTTTACAAAAACGTCAGCGATTTCGGCCGAAGAGATTCCTTCTAACGGGATCCCAATTGAGTATTTTGTCAATAAATCTTGTATAGTTAATATGTATTCATTTCCCCTTTGAGTTTTTGGCAATGGCCCGACAATATCCATACTAATCTTGTCGAATGCTTTACCTGGCGTATCAGTGAGTACCATAGGTTGCTTTGTTTTTATTCTTGTAAGTTTTTTCAATTGGCATTCCTTGCATGTTCTTACGTAGTCTTGAATTTCCTTTTTCATGTTTTCCCAATAATAGTGCTGTCGTATCCTTTGGTAAGTTTTTGTTATTCCCTTGTGTCCTGCTACGCACGATTCGTGTTTTTCTCGTATTATGTTGTTTCGTGTTTCCACAGGCGGTATAATTACTTCCCCAGTACAAACGGTAATAGTTATGGTTCTTTCTATAAATATTTCCTTCAATTTCCTGATTGTGTATCGCCAGGGTATTTCCTCCAAGTTTCCTTTACTAATGCTAAAGGAAGTCAACTGTTTTTCGCTTACTACATCTAGTAAAGATCTTAAGGAGTTCAATAAATTTTCTGGCGTTATTGGGATATTTCTGTCTTCTTTTATCGGCAGGGATACAATATATTTTCCGGAGTCGAGGGTCAGTCTTGCCCTTTCCAACATTAAATCTTCATGACAAGGCAGCCTCCCTGTCTCCTTCATTTCTAAGGCACCTTTATCTATCGGGTTGCCATGTATGTCAATGAATATTACTTTATGATCGTTTACTCTCGTGATTGAGTCTCGTGTTTCTGAAGTTTTTAGTTCTGTGATTATCGCAGGTCTAGTGTCCTTTTCTATTTGTTGAACTGATTCTGGAATTATAGCGGAGGATTGCTCTTTTTCTTTTTCTCTTTCTTCTTCTTCTTCTTTTTCTTCTTCTTCTTCTTTTTCTTCTTCTTCTTCTTCTACTTCTTCTTCCTCTTCTACTTCTTCCTCTTCTTCTTCTACTTCTTCTTCTTCTTCTTCTTTTCCTTCTTCTTCACTCGTTACGTCTTCTCTTTTTCGCTTAGTCATCTCTTCTTCTCTCTGCTCTTCTTCGCTTGTTGCATCTGCGTCTACTCTTTTCCGCTTGATCGTTTCTCTGTTTGTAATTGCTTCGAGCTCGGCTAATGCTTGGTCGAAACATTTTGTGGGTGTTTCTTCTATTGTAAAATGTTTTCGGATGAGAGTTTTTCTTTGTTTTGTGGGGGCACTGGATTGGGGTAGGACGCGTGGTTTAGCTTCAAATATAGGAGAGTCCTCGGTGGAGGTGTCTAGTTCGAATCTTTTTGGGGCAGGGTAGCGATCCGGTGAGACTTCTTTTCTTTTTCTGATTGGTAAGCAAATTTTCGGAGGATTTCTGGATAATGCATCCGCATTTGCGTTCGTCCTGCCTTCTTTGTATAAAATATCGAATTCAAAGTCTGACAATTTTAATTTCCACTTCCAAATTCTTGAGTTAGGATCTTTGATAGAATGCATCCATACTAGAGGTTTATGGTCGGTTATTATAGTGAATTTTCTTCCATATAAATACGGTCGGAAATGCATTGTGCTGTAAACGATTGCTAGACATTCCTTTTCTATGGTGGAGTAGTTTTGTTCTGCGGGGTTTAGTAATCTCGAGGCGTATGCAATGGGTAGATCTTTCCCAATTGGCCCTTGACTTAGTACACCGCCCACGGCGTATCCAGAGGCGTCGGTCGTGAGATTGAATGGTTGAGAAAAATCGGGATACTGCAGGATGGGTTCTGTTATAAGTGCCGTTTTCAATGCGTTAAACGCGTCTTCTTGACTGTCTGTCCATTTAAATGCAACGTCCTTTTTTAATAATTGTGTCAATGGTTTCGCAATTTTAGAAAAATTAGGTATGAATCTTCGATAATATCCGGCTAATCCCAAAAATTGTTTGATGTTTTTTGGTTTCCTTGGCCGTGGAAAATCCGAAACCGCCTCGATTTTCTTCGGGTCTGGTTTAACTCCATTTTCACTGATTACATGTCCTAAATATTTCACTTCGTGTCGTAAAAATTCACATTTGTCTGGTTGCAGTTGCAACTTGGCTTTCCGTAATCTATCCATAAGTTGATTGAATTTAATTTCGTGTTCGCGAAGAGATGTGGCATAAATCACTATGTCGTCCAAGTAGACAAACAATTCTATCCCTTGTAATCCTGATAGTATCGAATTCATTAATCGTTGGAATGTTGCTGGTGCGTTTTTTAATCCAAAAGGCATTCTTTTAAATTGATAGTGACCGTAAGGCGTAGAGAATGCTGTTTTATGGGCATCTTTTGCTGCCATACGAATTTGATGGAATCCGGATGCTAAGTCAAATGTAGAAAAATATTTTGCACTTCCCAGCTGATCCAAAATTTCGGTAATATTCGGAAGTGGATATGCGTCGCCTATCGTTTTGTCGTTTAATTTCCTGTAATCGATAACCAGTCTCCATCGCTTATTACCTTGGGAATCCGGTTTCTTTGGCACAATCCATAATGGAGAGTTGTATGGGGACATTGATGGTTCCACGACGTCTGTTTCCAGCAGCTCTTGAATTTGGCGATTTATTTCTTCTCGATGGATGGGTGGATATCGATATTGTTTAACATTAATTGGGTTCTCATCTGTAGTGACGATTTCGTGTTGTAGGATATCCGTTCCTTCCAGCGTCTCGCCTGGAAGATGAAACCGGTCTTGATTGTTCTGAATTAGCGTTTCGACGTTTTTCCTCTCTTCTGCGTTTAAGTGTTCTAGTCGCAACAACTCCATTATTTTGTCGATTCTTGTTTTCTTAGATACTGAAATGACGTTGCATGTAGTGTGAGAAAGCGAAGAAGGAGTTGTAAATTCCTTAATTACTATCGTGGGTATAATAAATTCGTAGTCTTTCAATGTGGTATTAATTACTCTTAAATAACCTCGTCCCTTGAGGTTTTTTACTACCGCGTTTCCAAAATAGACTCCCTTTACTGGTTCGATTTTGGGGATAAATCCCTCTTTTACTTCCGGATTTGCAATATTTATTTTGCATGGTACTGAACTTCGTCTGGGCACAATTATTTTTTCTCTTGTGTCGAACGGAATATAAATGCCTCCCCATTTAATATGTTTCTGCTCGTAGTCCAGACGTGCTTTACTTCCTGCGAAAAATTCGGATCCTAGGATTCCGTCTTGATCGATCAGCAATGAATCGTCAACTACATGAAAAGTAACTGGATGGCCCGCGACCTGTATTATTGTCTGCCCTAGGGTGACCAGGCTCGTTGCCGTAATTCCTCGAACTTCTATAGATTCTTGTTCGTTGATGATTGCTGATTCGAGTAAGGCAGGTTTCTTGATGATATTTATTTCCGATCCGGTGTCTAACAATAGGTTTGTTTTAGTTTTTAGGCTTGGGGAGACTATTCTAGCGGTAGGAGTGTTTGGAGTTTTATTCATTTTTATTGAAATAACCCGGTGAGGTCGTCGTCTAGTTCTGAGTCCGACCCTTGATGGTTTTCTTTCGTTGATTCTTCCTGTATTTTCTTCTCTTTCTGATTCTGAAACTCCTGGCTTTCCACTTGCGTTTTCACATGGCTGCAAGAGGGTTTTCCCACAGTAGTTGATGGTAGTTCTTCTGTTTTTACTACAGATTTCGGATTCGCTCTGGTTCTTGCTGTAGGTCTCGGAGAGGTTTGCACAGGGATAGTAGCTCGCGTTCGTTTTGCGGGCGTGGGTGCAGAATTCCTTGTGATTGTCTGGATTCTCGGGCGAGTTTGGATGTTGTTCCTTCGCGAGTCGCCCCATTCTCCCGAAGGACGTACGCGGTTTCCCGACTGTTGCGATGCGTAAGGCACGATTATGCCAGCGTCTACTCTGGCTTTGAATGTGTAGCAGTCTTTTATCAGATGCCCAGGTTTTTTGCAATAATTACATGTTAGTGTGTTTTGTCTGGGAACATTCGGGCGATTTTGCGGGGGCGGAATAAATCTTCGGTCTTGACGACTGTTTCCGATGGTATTGGAATTGTTCGGGGGACGAATATTGTTGCGGTAATAATTGTTTAAAGGCGGTGGTCGTTGGTATCGTCCCCTGTCATTCGCACGTTTTAATTCTTGTGTTGCTTTAACGGCTTGACGATACGCGTCTTCTAAAGAATTGTACCCTGCTACTTTTACTCGCAAATATATCTCGTTTGGAAGCCCTTTAACAAAGGCTTCCCTTGTATCCCAATCTATTGTATCTTGAACGTCTTGAGATATTATACCGTATTCACATCTTTCCCCGTCCATTATTGCTAATCTGAGATTTCTAACGCGATCCATATAGTCTAGTATATCTTCCCCGGGTCGTTGGTATATTGTTCCTAATTCCCCCTTGTATTCGTTAAGGGATTTCCCTGGGCCGAACATATCTTTTAATTTATTCCCGAAATCGTTCAAACTATTTAGCTGACCGTCTTCTACAGCGAGAAACGCGTGTCCGCGAAGTTTATTTGTTAATAATTTTACTAATTGGGGCTCTTGGTACCGCGGAATCATATTTCGTGCGCGCTCACATGCTCTTAAAAATTGGAATACCGACGGCCGATGTCCGTCAAATATTGGTACTGATTCGATCGCATCCTTTAATTTGATTGGTTGGGGAGTATCTTCCGTCGGTAACGATGTTTGGGGATTCACAAATGTTGAGGGCGCTACGGGTGTCTCAATTTCCCTTTTTGCTTTAATTGAACGCATGTCGTCTTGTAATGTTATTAGTTTTTCGCTCAACTCGGACATTACTCGAAAATTTGCATCCCACGCTTTTAATTTTTCTGTCAATGTCAAAAGCATTTCCTCATTTAATGTTTCTGTTGGAGTAGCCATTTTTCTCTCTTTTTTTTTTTTTTCTAAACTCGTAAGAACTTTAATCCTCTAGTGGAGCGTATCCCACCGCTGCCACCAAAAATTTCTCTATCTATTACTGTTACGAATCTGTTCGTGATCCGCTATGATTCGCTACGACGCTTCTTAAGTCTTAATTGGGCTTAATCCTAGGTAAAAATTTTCCACTTACCTGCTTGGTGCGGATGTAATCTGCAGGGGAAATTAGTGGAATATCGATTTAGGTTGCCGATTAATAAGGTAGTTGCTGCCACCAGAAATAGTCTAAGGACTATTTCAAAGAATTCTTTTTTTTCTGTTATCTCTTTTCCTTTCTCCTTTATTTACTTTTCCGTATTACAATTTATTGAAATATTTTTTCCTTCTCTCTTCCTTTATATATATATATATTTTTTTCTTTTTCTTTCTATCCTTTTTATTTATTTGGTAAATGTTCGTGAGCGATAGTATGGTTCGTCTAGCGTGTCCTTCGGTAACTGTTAGATTGAATTCCCAGCAAGAGGTGCCTCTTCAGGCATGCTCCTGGCCGAGGGAAGACGAATCTTAGTACCTTTATCTGTCGTGTTTTTCGGTAACTGTTAGATTGAATTCCCAGCAAGAGGTGCCTCTTCAGGCATGCTCCTGGCCGAGGGAAGACGAATCTTAGTACCTTTATCTGTCGTGTTTTTCGGTAGCTGTTAGATTGAATTCCCAGCAAGAGGTGCCTCTTCAGGCATGCTCCTGGCCGAGGGAAGACGAATCTTAGTACCTTTATCTGTCGTGATTTTCGGTAACTGTTAGATTGAATTCCCAGCAAGAGGTGCCTCTTCAGGCATGCTCCTGGCCGAGGGAAGACGAATCTTAGTACCTTTATCTGTCGTGTTTTTCGGTATCTGTTAGATTGAATTCCCAGCAAGAGGTGCCTCTTCAGGCATGCTCCTGGCCGAGGGAAGACGAATCTTAGTACCTTTGTCTGTCGTGATTTTCGGTAACTGTTAGATTGAATTCCCAGCAAGAGGTGCCTCTTCAGGCATGCTCCTGGCCGAGGGAAGACGAATCTTAGTACCTTTATCTGTCGTGTTTTTCGGTAACTGTTAGATTGAATTCCCAGCAAGAGGTGCCTCTTCAGGCATGCTCCTGGCCGAGGGAAGACGAATCTTAGTACCTTTATCTGTCGTGATTTTCAGTAATTATCCGAAGTGTTCATTCATTAATTTTATGTTTAATGGTAGCGTTAACTGATGTTCAAAGCAACTGGCAAATAAATTCCACTTTTCGGCTAACCTGCTATGCGCAGGAATACTGGCACGGGAGAGGATTAAAGTTATTGAGTATAATTAATCGATTTAACAAGCGTATTTACTTTTGTTCAACAGAGTAGTACTGGTGTAAATATGTTATATTTTATTTGATTTTGATTTATTGAGGATATACAATGTCGGTATTTAGTAACGTCGGATGCAAATGAATATATTATATGGTGGTGTACAACAAATATGAACAGATAGATATAGTAAATATTCGAGCTTCCAACAGAACAAATTCTACAATATCGGTAAGGTAATATTTATTTATGTCAATAGTGTTTATGATGAAAGCTAATTTCACTCGCTCGGACGATTACGGTTTATGACAAACGCTATCGTATGATGTAGGCGATGGCGATCGAGATTGGAAGGAGTGCTCCTCAAAGTATTCGGAGATAGGTGAACTCGATGGCGAAAAACTAGGTGGAGAACCTTCGCGAATTGATTCTAATTCTTCTCGGAGCCTCTTTTCTTCCCTTTTCACTTCTGCAGCTATCAATCGTTTGTACCAGCGTTCGGCTCGCTTTTTGCTAAGATGGCTCTTATCTTTTTGATTTTTTCTTGGTTTTGTCATCCAGTGAAATTAAAGATATTCTCTGCGTGCGACTTGTGCGATTTCGTAAGCCTCGCCCAAGGATGGGCAATAATTGCCAACGATGGGAGGAGGAATGCGAATATCGATAAGTGTTTCAATAGTTGAAACACTTTAACACAATTCGGCACAATGAGTGATCGATCAGTTTTAATGATTCGGAAAATATAATCCGTTCTTGATAATAGGTAGAGTAATAAATAGTGAAAATGGTAATTTTAATTAATAACCGAGTTCACTGTAGACAATCGGTGTGGCTTCGTAAGCCTCGCCCAAAGATGAGCAATATGCTAACAATGGGAAGAGGAAAACGAATACCAAAGATGTTTTCGTGATAAAACACCGTAAGCACCAATTGATACAGGGAACAATTGTTACGGGATAAATCAAAGTTGTTACAACTGTTTTACTTCAGGCAATTCATTAAATATTGACCAAGAACGTGTATTTCAAATTTTGTTTATATTCTCTGTGAACAATTCGTGTGGCTTCGTGAGCCTCCCCCAAGGATGAGCGATATGCTAGCGGTGGGTAGAGGAAAACGAAAACCGTAGGTGTTCGAGAACACCGTTATCACTAGTCGACACAGAGAATAACTATCTTAGATTTTGAGACTATTCGAATAAAATTTACGTGAGATATGTGTTATACTTTCTTTTTCTTTTATTTCATTTACAAATTATAGCTGCCGACGGATACCTTTTATTGAAAGATAACTGTATTTGGCTGCGAGTGAAAAGAGAAGGGAGTATATATAATTTTCAAACTTTCCTACCTTGATCGGAGATGCAGAAGTCAGCGGTGTATGACTGTTGATGGATGAAAGTTGTCAATTAATTCGAATTCACAAATGAAATAATGATACGAAAATTTTAATTCGGATGATAATAAGCGCGCGAAAAATTCGAATTGAACACTGCCGTAGCACGCAGTCGATGGGCCGATCCGCAACGCGAACGCGTTTATTTCGTAATAACTATTTAACGCTTGAGAATTTTATGAACTCTGTTAATTTTTCTAACACTTTATTTCAGCGGAGGAGACGACGTGCACGGTTTGAATTCGCTCGGAAGACTGACTGATGATCGACTCTCGACAAAGAATTGTAAACGGATACCTTCTAGAAGAACGAAGTTCAAAGAATGAATCTGTTTCTAAGTACTACTTCTTATTTATATTTTCTAAACTGCTGCGTGATAGTTTAACAAGATATCGCTACGTGACAAATTATGAATATGGTGACTGATTATTTTTCTACGAGTCGCGCCGGAGTTTTATCTTCGAGTGGATCGTGTTTTGTTGAAGCTGCGTCTGTGGTCCTTCTCGAAATTGCACGTGGCGACGTAAGTGTCTCGGCGGATCGCGTTTTGTTGATGTTGCGTCTTCTCGAAATTTTCGTAGCTGATTCCGGTGGAATGTGCGTAGTGACTTTATCTTTGCTAATGTCAATGGAAAATGTTTCGCACGTGGGAACCCAGTGTTTGCTGGATGTTGGTGTATCGTGTTTTGTTGATGCTGCGTCTTCTCGAAATTTTCGTAGCTGATTCCGGTGGAATGTGCGTAGTGACTTTATCTTTTCTAATGTCAATGGAAAATGTTTCGCACGTGGGAACCCAGTGTTTGCTGGATGTTGGTGTATCGTGTTTTGTTGATGCTGCGTCTGTGGTCCTTCTCGAAATCTTCGTAACTGATTCCAGTAGAATGTGCGTGATGGCTTTACCCTTGTTAATGTCAATGGAAAGCATATTGCACGTGGCAACTCAGTGTTTGTCGAGTCTTTGTACGAGTAAGACGCTTCGTTTTTTATGTTTCCTGGTTTTGTTGAGATTGCAAATTGTAGTACGTGAAAAGGGAATCGTGTGAAGTGACGATTCGTAAAAATTGTTAACCATGTTCGGTGGGTGATTCAATCCGTTTGTTGACTTCCTTAGGTTAGTTTTTTCCCTTTTTTATTTGATTTGATGTAATAGGTGATTTCTGATGGTATTCAATGTTTGCAATATTGATTTATTTACTGTATTTTGTTTTAGCGTAGGAAGGGAAAAAGATCATGCGGAGTGATAATTTGTAATTGTTAACTTGCTTGGCGAGTTTGTTTTGCTTGACGAGTTTTCAGGTTAGTTTTTTCCCTTTTTATATAATATTAGTTCATAGTAATAACTGATTTTAATAGTGTTTGATTATTCAATACTTTGTATGATTGGTAATGTCAATCTTGTTTGTTGTATTTTCATGTTTTTCTTCTATGAATACAGGTTATGTTGGATCATGGATACCGGTGTGTCTGAGGCTTCGACGGTATGTATTATCTTGATTTATTTTGACTTCTTCTTGTTTCACATTGTTGTTCTTTCCCTTATATTTGCGTGTTTTATTTTAGAGTGGGAAAAAGAAGAGAAGATGCCGATGGAGGCGCAGGCTTCACCGCAAAAGACCTGGTCGTCGTGGTGGCGAGAAGGGTCGCAGAAGAAGGTTGAAGAAATTGGGGCTTCTCCCTCCTGCTGGGGATAACGATGGTGCTGAGCCTGTAGGGTTACCGGGTCCTGGGAGTCCTTTAGTAATCGATTTGGTTTCTTCCGACGAGGATATCCCGGAGCCACCCCCAGGCTCCCCAGCCATCGAGGAGGTGGATTTCGATGCATGCGCAAGGGTGCGCTATGCCGAAGAGGTCCCCAACGATGTTCTGGAGTCCTTCCTGCGACATCGTGCTACAGGACAAGAAGGTGTTTGTGTGGAGGCACTCTCGTGGTGTTTTGAACGATTTAACGAGATGTATCCGGATGCTCCGCGAGTGTTTCCTGATTTCCTGTAGTGTTTCCCTTCTCCTTTTCCTTCCCCCTTTTTTTTTATATATGTATATATATATATATTTACATGTATATATGTGGACATTGGTGGGTGCGGTTAGTGTCGACTTCGGAATGGTGGTTAGCCTCTGGATTATTACTTTGGTAAATTATAGTTACGTAGATTTTTGTTTGTTTCTATTGCTTCAGTTGTATAGGATTTGGGTTTGGCGTTACAGATTTTGGGTGATTCCTGGTGTTCACGTTGAATGGTGGGTCGAGGCAGCGCCATTAAAGACTCTTGTGCGAATTGTCCCGGTACGTATCTTATTTTATTTCCTTGTAGTTTAATTTATTCTTTTTCTTTTGGTTTGTTTTATTCGCTGCATGTGGTATTTCAGCGCCAGAAGAAGTGTTGTAAAGAATCCGTGGGTGGTCCCAGAAGACGCAGCCATGAAGTCGCTGAGGGGCTCGTGTGACATTTGTGTTGTTCTGGTTATGTACAATATATATATATATATATATATTTTTTATGTTGGTCAAATCTTTTGTAGTGTAAATTTTATGAAGTAGTTTTACATATTTCTTTCGTCACGTTTGTGGACTATTAATTGTTTGACATATATATATATATATATATATATATACATTTTATTTACAACGTGTTTCTTTTAAGTTTGTTTACATGTTAATTATTTTACAACTACTGTGTCATGTGTTATCTATTTAAATTAGTAAGTTTTAATTTAGAATGTACATATGTATTCAATGTTTTTAGGTTACGTTTCACTAGGTCTATTGGTGTGTATATAGTTTTTGATTTAATAGTGTAGAACACACAGATATATATATATACATATATTTTACAGTGTAAATTTTCCAATAAGGCAAACAATGTATTTAAATAAATTTTATATTTTTTATTAGAATGTCGATCTCATGTATACATATATTATTTGTAGCGTAATAATACGTTAGTTGTTCCTAATCGCTTGATTTGTTGGCAGGTTTGCTTAGTTATTTTATTTATCCACTTGTTTCTTATATTTGTTAATAAAAATATAACATATATCCTTGCTCCTTCTTCCAAATTATTTCCTCTTCGACAGGATGTCATGGGTTGCTGTTCGTCAGGTGAGTTCGCAGTTTCTTCGACTTATTAGTTAGTTGGTTTTTCTTTTATTTTTTTTTTTTTCTTTGTTAGTTGATTGAAATGCGTCTTCTATTTATTTCTTTTTGCTGTTACGTGGTATGTAATTATTAGATTTTAACTGCTTACTCTATTTAAATTGAATTTATTTAATAGTTTTGGATTTTGACTGCTTACTCTATTAATTGATTTTATCTAGTAGTTTTGTTTCGCGTGCGTGTGTTTTATCCCTATTGCTTAGTTGCAGTATTTTTCCTGTCATTGGACATAATTGCTCTTGTTCCAGATTGATTCGTAGCTCGCTCAGGTATAGGTTATGTTGTACGTTTACGTTTATTACCTCGTCGTTATAAATTTTATTATTTGTTATTTGCCCTTTATATATATTAGTTGTGTGGGTATATTTATGATTATGTTTGATAAATCTTTTGCCGTGCGTATGCCTCGAGGTGTTCGAACTGTCACTCGCGTCCGTGTGTTTTATCCTTGTCAGTGGTATACTTCCTCGTCTTCGGGTATAATTGCTCTTGTAGCTTACTCGGATATAGGTTATATTGTACCTTTGCATTTATTACTTCGTCAGAGTATAGATTTTATTATTTGTTATTTCCTTTTCGTATATTAATTGATTACGTGTATTTATGATTATATTTAATAAATCTTTTATCAAGGAATTTATGTTTTATTATGTCGCGCATGTATCTTGAGGTGTTCGAACTGTCACTTGCGTTTATTTAGTAGTTTGTCTCACATTTGTATATTTTATCCTTGTTAGTTGACTGTGGTATACTTTCTTGTCGTCGAATGCAATTGCTCTTGTAGCTTGCTCGGATATAAATTATGTTATACTCTTATATTTATTACTTGTTAGAGCATAAATTTTATTGTTTGTTATTTACCCTTCGTATATTAATTGTTTAATTGTTAATATAATTATATTTAATAAATCTTTGATCAAGGAATTTATGTTTTATTATGTCGCGCATGTGTCTTGAGGTGTTCGAACTGTCACTTGCGTTTATTTAGTAATTTGCAATTTTGTTGTTCGTTACGGGACGTGCGGAGCGCGGGACGTGACAGGTAATGTCAATCTTGTTTGTTGTATTTTCATGTTTTTCTTCTATGAATACAGGTTATGTTGGATCATGGATACCGGTGTGTCTGAGGCTTCGACGGTATGTATTATCTTGATTTATTTTGACTTCTTCTTGTTTCACATTGTTGTTCTTTCCCTTATATTTGCGTGTTTTATTTTAGAGTGGGAAAAAGAAGAGAAGATGCCGATGGAGGCGCAGGCTTCACCGCAAAAGACCTGGTCGTCGTGGTGGCGAGAAGGGTCGCAGAAGAAGGTTGAAGAAATTGGGGCTTCTCCCTCCTGCTGGGGATAACGATGGTGCTGAGCCTGTAGGGTTACCGGGTCCTGGGAGTCCTTTAGTAATCGATTTGGTTTCTTCCGACGAGGATATCCCGGAGCCACCCCCAGGCTCCCCAGCCATCGAGGAGGTGGATTTCGATGCATGCGCAAGGGTGCGCTATGCCGAAGAGGTCCCCAACGATGTTCTGGAGTCCTTCCTGCGACATCGTGCTACAGGACAAGAAGGTGTTTGTGTGGAGGCACTCTCGTGGTGTTTTGAACGATTTAACGAGATGTATCCGGATGCTCCGCGAGTGTTTCCTGATTTCCTGTAGTGTTTCCCTTCTCCTTTTCTTTTCCCCTTTTTTTTATATATGTGTCACGTCCCGCGCTCCGCACGTCCCGTAACGAACAACAAAATTGCAAATTACTAAATAAACGCAAGTGACAGTTCGAACACCTCAAGACACATGCGCGACATAATAAAACATAAATTCCTTGATCAAAGATTTATTAAATATAATTATATTAACAATTAAACAATTAATATACGAAGGGTAAATAACAAACAATAAAATTTATGCTCTAACAAAGTAATAAATATAAGAGTATAACATAATTTATATCCGAGCAAGCTACAAGAGCAATTGCATTCGACGACAAGAAAGTATACCACAGTCAACTAACAAGGATAAAATATACAAATGTGAGACAAACTACTAAATAAACGCAAGTGACAGTTCGAACACCTCAAGATACATGCGCGACATAAGAAAACATAAATTCCTTGATAAAAGATTTATTAAATATAATCATAAATACACGTAATCAATTAATATACGAAAAGGAAATAACAAATAATAAAATCTATACTCTGACGAAGTAATAAATGCAAAGGTACAATATAACCTATATCCGAGTAAGCTACAAGAGCAATTATACCCGAAGACGAGGAAGTATACCACTGACAAGGATAAAACACACGGACGCGAGTGACAGTTCGAACACCTCGAGGCATACGCACGGCAAAAGATTTATCAAACATAATCATAAATATACCCACACAACTAATATATATAAAGGGCAAATAACAAATAATAAAATTTATAACGACGAGGTAATAAACGTAAACGTACAACATAACCTATACCTGAGCGAGCTACGAATCAATCTGGAACAAGAGCAATTATGTCCAATGACAGGAAAAATACTGCAACTAAGCAATAGGGATAAAACACACGCACGCGAAACAAAACTACTAGATAAAATCAATTAATAGAGTAAGCAGTCAAAATCCAAAACTATTAAATAAATTCAATTTAAATAGAGTAAGCAGTTAAAATCTAATAATTACATACCACGTAACAGCAAAAAGAAATAAATAGAAGACGCATTTCAATCAACTAACAAAGAAAGAAAAAAAAAATAAAAGAAAAACCAACTAACTAATAAGTCGAAGAAACTGCGAACTCACCTGACGAACAGCAACCCATGACATCCTGTCGAAGAGGAAATAATTTGGAAGAAGGAGCAAGGATATATGTTATATTTTTATTAACAAATATAAGAAACAAGTGGATAAATAAAATAACTAAGCAAACCTGCCAACAAATCAAGCGATTAGGAACAACTAACGTATTATTACGCTACAAATAATATATGTATACATGAGATCGACATTCTAATAAAAAAATATAAAATTTATTTAAATACATTGTTTGCCTTATTGGAAAATTTACACTGTAAAATATATGTATATATATATCTGTGTGTTCTACAACTACAAGGAAATAAAATAAGATACGTACCGGGACAATTCGCACAAGAGTCTTTAATGGCGCTGCCTCGACCCACCATTCAACGTGAACACCAGGAATCACCCAAAATCTGTAACGCCAAACCCAAATCCTATACAACTGAAGCAATAGAAACAAACAAAAATCTACGTAACTATAATTTACCAAAGTAATAATCCAGAGGCTAACCACCATTCCGAAGTCGACACTAACCGCACCCACCAATGTCCACATATATACATGTAAATATATATATATATACATATATAAAAAAAAAAAGGGGGAAGGAAAAGGAGAAGGGAAACACTACAGGAAATCAGGAAACACTCGCGGAGCATCCGGATACATCTCGTTAAATCGTTCAAAACACCACGAGAGTGCCTCCACACAAACACCTTCTTGTCCTGTAGCACGATGTCGCAGGAAGGACTCCAGAACATCGTTGGGGACCTCTTCGGCATAGCGCACCCTTGCGCATGCATCGAAATCCACCTCCTCGATGGCTGGGGAGCCTGGGGGTGGCTCCGGGATATCCTCGTCGGAAGAAACCAAATCGATTACTAAAGGACTCCCAGGACCCGGTAACCCTACAGGCTCAGCACCATCGTTATCCCCAGCAGGAGGGAGAAGCCCCAATTTCTTCAACCTTCTTCTGCGACCCTTCTCGCCACCACGACGACCAGGTCTTTTGCGGTGAAGCCTGCGCCTCCATCGGCATCTTCTCTTCTTTTTCCCACTCTAAAATAAAACACGCAAATATAAGGGAAAGAACAACAATGTGAAACAAGAAGAAGTCAAAATAAATCAAGATAATACATACCGTCGAAGCCTCAGACACACCGGTATCCATGATCCAACATAACCTGTATTCATAGAAGAAAAACATGAAAATACAACAAACAAGATTGACATTACCAATCATACAAAGTATTGAATAATCAAACACTATTAAAATCAGTTATTACTATGAACTAATATTATATAAAAGGGAAAAAACTAACCTGAAAACTCGTCAAGCAAAACAAACTCGCCAAGCAAGTTAACAATTACAAATTATCACTCCGCATGATCTTTTTCCCTTCCTACGCTAAAACAAAATACAGTAAATAAATCAATATTGCAAACATTGAGTACCATCAGAAATCACCTATTACATCAAATCAAATAAAAAAGGGAAAAAACTAACCTAAGGAAGTCAACAAACGGATTGAATCACCCACCGAACATGGTTAACAATTTTTACGAATCGTCACTTTACACGATTCCCTTTTCACGTACTACAATTTGCAATCTCAACAAAACCAGGAAACATAAAAAACGAAGCGTCTTACTCGTACAAAGACTCGACAAACACTGAGTTGCCACGTGCAATATGCTTTCCATTGACATTAACAAGGGTAAAGCCATCACGCACATTCTACTGGAATCAGTTACGAAGATTTCGAGAAGGACCACAGACGCAGCATCAACAAAACACGATACACCAACATCCAGCAAACACTGGGTTCCCACGTGCGAAACATTTTCCATTGACATTAGCAAAGATAAAATCACTACGCACATTCCACCGGAATCAGCTACGAAAATTTCGAGAAGACGCAGCATCAACAAAACACGATACACCAACATCCAGCAAACACTGGGTTCCCACGTGCGAAACATTTTCCATTGACATTAGCAAAGATAAAGTCACTACGCACATTCCACCGGAATCAGCTACGAAAATTTCGAGAAGACGCAACATCAACAAAACGCGATCCGCCGAGACACTTACGTCGCCACGTGCAATTTCGAGAAGGACCACAGACGCAGCTTCAACAAAACACGATCCACTCGAAGATAAAACTCCGGCGCGACTCGTAGAAAAATAATCAGTCACCATATTCATAATTTGTCACGTAGCGATATCTTGTTAAACTATCACGCAGCAGTTTAGAAAATATAAATAAGAAGTAGTACTTAGAAACAGATTCATTCTTTGAACTTCGTTCTTCTAGAAGGTATCCGTTTACAACTCTTTGTCGAGAGTCGATCATCAGTCAGTCTTCCGAGCGAATTCAGACCGTGCACGTCGTCTCCTCCGCTGAAATAAAGTGTTAGAAAAATTAACAGAGTTCATAAAATTCTCAAGCGTTAAATAGTTATTACGAAATAAACGCGTTCGCGTTGCGGATCGGCCCATCGACTTCGTGCTACGGCAGTGTTCAATTCAAATTTTTCGCGCGCTTATTATCATCCGAATTAAAATTTTCGTATCATTATTTCATTTGTGAATTCGAATTAATTGACAACTTTCATCCATCAACAGTCATACACCGCTGACTTCTGCATCTCCGATCAAGGTAGGAAAGTTTGAAAATTATATATACTCCCTTCTCTTTTCACTCGCAGCCAAATAAAGTTATCTTTCAATAAAAGGTATCCGTCGGCAGCTATAATTTGTAAATGAAATAAAAGAAAGAGAAAGTATAACACATATCTCACGTAAATTTTATTCGAATAGTCTCAAAAGCTAAGGTAGTTATTCTCTGTGTCGACTAGTGATAACGGTGTTCTCGAACACCTACGGTTTTCGTTTTCCTCTACCCACCGCTAGCATATCGCTCATCCTTGGGGGAGGCTCACGAAGCCACACGAATTGTTCACAGAGAATATAAACAAAATTTGAAATACACGTTCTTGGTCAATATTTAATGAATTGCCTGAAGTAAAACAGTTGTAACAACTTTGATTTATCCCGTAACAATTGTTCCCTGTATCAATTGGTGCTTACGGTGTTTTATCACGAAAACATCTTTGGTATTCGTTTTCCTCTTCCCATTGTTAGCATATTGCTCATCTTTGGGCGAGGCCTACGAAGCCACACCGATTGTCTACAGTGAACTCGGTTATTAATTAAAATTACCATTTTCACTATTTATTACTCTACCTATTATCAAGAACGGATTATATTTTCCGAATCATTAAAACTGATCGATCACTCATTGTGCCGAATTGTGTTAAAGTGTTTCAATTATTGAAACACTTATCGATATTCGCATTCCTCCTCCCATCGTTGGCAATTATTGCCCATCCTTGGGCGAGGCTTACGAAATCGCACAAGTCGCACGCAGAGAATATCTTTAATTTCACTGGATGACAAAACCAAGAAAAAATCAAAAAGATAAGAGCCATCTTAGCAAAAAGCGAGCCGAACGCTGGTACAAACGATTGATAGCTGCAGAAGTGAAAAGGGAAGAAAAGAGACTCCGAGAAGAATTAGAATCAATTCGCGAAGGTTCTCCACCTAGTTTTTCGCCATCGAGTTCACCTATCTCCGAATACTTTGAGGAGCACTCCTTCCAATCTCGATCGCCATCGCCTACATCATACGATAGCGTTTGTCATAAACCGTAATCGTCCGAGCGAGTGAAATTAGCTTTCATCATAAATACTATTGACATAAATAAATATTACCTTACCGATATTGTAGAATTTGTTCTGTTGGAAGCTCGAATATTTACTATATCTATCTGTTCATATTTGTTGTACACCACCATATAATATATTCATTTGCATCCGACGTTACTAAATACCGACATTGTATATCCTCAATAAATCAAAATCAAATAAAATATAACATATTTACCCCAGTACTACTCTGTTGAACAAAAATGAATACGCTTGTTAAATCGATTAATTACACTCAATAACTTTAATCCTCTCCCGTGCCAGTATTCCTGCGCATAGCAGGTTAGCCGAAAAGTGGAATTTATTTGCCAGTTGCTTTGAACATCAGTTAACGCTACCATTAAACATAAAATTAATGAATGAACACTTCGGATAATTACTGAAAATCACGACAAACAAAGGTACTAAGATTCGTCTTCCCTCGGCCAGGAGCATGCCTGAAGAGGCACCTCTTGCTGGGAATTCAATCTAACAGTTACCGAAAATCACGACAGATAAAGGTACTAAGATTCGTCTTCCCTCGGCCAGGAGCATGCCTGAAGAGGCACCTCTTGCTGGGAATTCAATCTAACAGTTACCGAAAATCACGACAGACAAAGGTACTAAGATTCGTCTTCCCTCGGCCAGGAGCATGCCTGAAGAGGCACCTCTTGCTGGGAATTCAATCTAACAGTTACCGCAAATCACGACAGAGAAAGGTACTAAGATTCGTCTTCCCTCGGCCAGGAGCATGCCTGAAGAGGCACCTCTTGCTGGGAATTCAATCTAACAGTTACCGAAAAACACGACAGATAAAGGTACTAAGATTCGTCTTCCCTCGGCCAGGAGCATGCCTGAAGAGGCACCTCTTGCTGGGAATTCAATCTAACAGTTACCGAAAAACACGACAGATAAAGGTACTAAGATTCGTCTTCCCTCGGCCAGGAGCATGCCTGAAGAGGCACCTCTTGCTGGGAATTCAATCTAACAGTTACCGAAGGACACGCTAGACGAACCATACTATCGCTCACGAACATTTACCAAATAAATAAAAAGGATAGAAAGAAAAAGAAAAAAAATATATATATATATAAAGGAAGAGAGAAGGAAAAAATATTTCAATAAATTGTAATACGGAAAAGTAAATAAAGGAGAAAGGAAAAGAGATAACAGAAAAAAAAGAATTCTTTGAAATAGTCCTTAGACTATTTCTGGTGGCAGCAACTACCTTATTAATCGGCAACCTAAATCGATATTCCACTAATTTCCCCTGCAGATTACATCCGCACCAAGCAGGTAAGTGGAAAATTTTTACCTAGGATTAAGCCCAATTAAGACTTAAGAAGCGTCGTAGCGAATCATAGCGGATCACGAACAGATTCGTAACAGTAATAGATAGGAAAATTTTGGTGGCAGCGGTGGGATACGCTCCACTAGAGGATTAAAGTTCTTACGAATTTAGAAAGAAAAAAAAGAGAGAAAAATGGCTACTCCAACAGAAACATTAAATGAGGAAATGCTTTTGACATTGACAGAAAAATTAAAAGCGTGGGATGCAAATTTTCGAGTAATGTCCGAGTTGAGCGAAAAACTAATAACATTACAAGACGACATGCGTTCAATTAAAGCAAAAAGAGAAATTGAGACACCCGTAGCGCCCTCAACATTTGTGAATCCCCAAACATCGTTACCGACGGAAGATACTCCCCAACCAATCAAATTAAAGGATGCGATCGAATCAGTACCAATATTTGACGGACATCGGCCGTCGGTATTCCAATTTTTAAGAGCATGTGAGCGCGCACGAAATATGATTCCGCGGTACCAAGAGCCCCAATTAGTAAAATTATTAACAAATAAACTTCGCGGACACGCGTTTCTCGCTGTAGAAGACGGTCAGCTAAATAGTTTGAACGATTTCGGGAATAAATTAAAAGATATGTTCGGCCCAGGGAAATCCCTTAACGAATACAAGGGGGAATTAGGAACAATATACCAACGACCCGGGGAAGATATACTAGACTATATGGATCGCGTTAGAAATCTCAGATTAGCAATAATGGACGGGGAAAGATGTGAATACGGTATAATATCTCAAGACGTTCAAGATACAATAGATTGGGATACAAGGTGTTACGTATTAGTTTGTTGACATCGATCAAATTTTTAAATTTAGAGTTTACGGAAAATTATTATTAATTTTTTTTTGTTGAGTTTGAATTTAGTCTGAAGATAAATTGAATTGATATTATTGTGTATGTAATACTGGTTTAGATTTCTAATTAATACGGTAGTTGCTGCCACCAGAAATAGTCTAAGGACTATTTCGAAATATTCTATTTTTTTTATTAATTTTCCGTTTAATGGGTAGCGTTGACTGATGCTTAATGCAACTGGTAAACGAATTTCACTTTTCGGCTAACCTGCGATGTGCAGGAATACTGGCACGGGAGAGGATTAAAGCTGGGATTAATAATTATTTGTCCTCGTCGACACAGCGGACAATTCCCTTTTATTTAGAGTTTGAACAATGATTCTATCTTCGAAACCGTTCGCGAAAATAGAACGAGAACGATGATACGAAGTTCTAATTCGATTCTCGAGGGCAACGAAATTATCAGAGAAGAAGGAAATTCTCGAAATTAATTTTCTTACCTTGAGGAGTAGGCGCTGTCTGGCGCTATTTACCTCGGCTGCTCCGTTGGTCGTCGAAGGTTTTACTAGGTTTACTACTTGAACTCGAATATAGTTTACTATCAACTTTTACTTTATTTTTCTATTTCGGTACGAACAGAACAATTTACTGACTGGATTAATACCGCAATTACAATGCGCGTTCAAGATAAATTCTCTCTTTCCTTGGTCGCGGCTCTCTTTCTTGACCAAAAACTAAAGACTCAGAAGCACGAAATACTATACAAAATTTCAAAAGATGAGCGCGATAACGAACGTAGTAACGAAATAATTAACAAAAGTGAACAAAATAATTATAAATCGTAATAACGTGGATCGCAATAATAATGAACAAAGAATAATGTAATAAGAATATTCACCGGAATAATAAATGATAATTGAGCGTACTAATGTTCACCAGAATAATAATGTTAATCGCTAAATGATAACTATCGTAGTCCCAGTAGTCTCTGAAGTCGTCTCTGCTCACTTATTTATAATGCCATCCCCCACGGCGTGGTGGTCCGCTGGGGGTACGCTTATGATTGTTTTTGCGATTTTGATGTTTCCCTTAGGTTTCGGTGATCGACGTTCGGAAGTTCCTTATTATTATTTTTCTTTCAAACGCCTTTTGTTTTTATGTATTATATATATATATATATATTTTGAATATGATATCTATTTTATGTTCGTTAAATATATGTATTTTAATTCTATATTTCCCTTTTTTTTATTGATTATATATATATATATATATATATATATTTTTACATTTGTAGTTGCGCACATATTTTATTAAAGAAAAGTGTTAACAATATGTTTTCATGATTTATTTCTCGCGCCTGACTTCCGTTAATCCTTAATATTCCTATTGCCGTGACGCGTGTAAATCTAACATGGTTGCTCGTGAATGTCACCAGCAAAGTTATAGTAACGGGTCTTTAAATTTTGTTTAATATCGAAGTAATTGTCTACCGCTCGTTTTCCTTATTCTACCGCAATTAAACATTTACTTATTAATATTGCTTTTAAAGTATTGTTCGTGTGAATATACGCATATATATATATTTTTTATGTTGTGCGTTTGTAATTCTTCGATTGCGTTATTTATTGTTTTGAGTAGTTTATTTTATAGAGTATTCGATACTATAAAACATACGCGCACACATGCATATATATATATACGTATTCATATGCATATTTCTCTTGGCGGTGTAGTATTCATACGAAATGAAATGTCAATTGTTTATTTATCTTTTACCGGAATGTAGGCTAGTTTTAAGTATGTATCTTAGATTATCGGTTTGATAAGATTCGCACACATATATATATATAGTTCTGACAACGTAACCTTCATTTCTCTAATAATACGATATTGTATGTTTAGACTATTAGTTTTCGACATCATGTATACTTATATTTTATAATTTGATAATTTTGTATTTATTGCGCAGTATTGGAAGCACTGTCTCTAATATTCCTAGGTTATTACATGTTAAGCATATATGTTTTATACTTATATGTAACTCTCCAAATTGATTGATTGAAATATATTTATATATATATATTTTCCTGGCGTTTCAATTATTTTACCCTTTTGTAGTTATTCTTATTTCCTGTTTTATTCAGAATTGTTTGTATTATGTATTTTATTTATTGGTTGGATCTGTTAATCGCCCTCGTTTGTGATGCCGCGTGTTCGCTTGTGCGTTCAAATCCTTATTCGCGTGTTTTGTATAGAATGGTTTCTTGTTCTTGTTACGGCGCGTGCGGAGCGCGGGACGTGACACCCCCGCTCTTGGAGTTCAAATTTCCATAGGAAATTTGACTGATGGTATCTCTGAGTTTGCTCAAGGCGGATGCAGGTGTCGTTGGTACTTGAGTGACTACCGGTGCTATCGATATCCCTTGAGGTTGTGCTGTTTGATCATCGATATCTCATCTTCTTTTGAGGTATAGTAGCGGGTGGGTGACTGGGCCGTATATTGCTCCACTGACAGTTCCGAATTCCATAAAACCTGTCCATAAACCTGATACGGTATTTTTCGCTATTGTCGTTAATGTGTTTTGTCCATCATTCCCAGGATGTTTACTGTTCCAGGGACGATAGTTTTTCCTGTTGCTCTTCTGGCCAATGTGTTCGAAACTGCAGATTTTCCTGCCAGGAACATGACGTGGTCCCGTAGTGCATCGAAGTCCTTTGGGTATATATTCTGTTCGTGGCCAATGACGATGGTGCCGAATATAGCCACGTTTGGCGCACGTTCGGGCGGAGTTCCTTTATTTGTACTGGAATGCATTTGACTATATGGACCGCTTCTCCTGCGATCAAAGCCATGTGTTTTTTGGTTGTGGTGTATCACGGTATAGTGTTGTCGTTCTAATAGCTCTTGGACCTGTCGATTTATTTCTTCTCGATGTATCGGTGGGTATCGATACTGTTTAGTATTGATGGGTATGTTGTCCGTCGTGATTATCTTATGTTCCAGAACTTCGGTTGCTTCTAATGTATCTCCTGGGATATGAAACCTATCTTGATTATTACGAATCAGTTTTTTAACGCTGTCTCTTTCTTCTTTATTCAAATGTTCGAGTCGTAATAACTTGTTTATTTTCTCGTATCTATTTTCCTCTGATTTTAGAATTGTATTGCACGCTGTCCTAGGAAGCGGGGGGGGAAGGGGGGAGATTCTCAAATTCCTTGATTACCATCGTTGGTGTTGTAAATACGTAATCTCTCGAGGTAGTATTTATTACTCTCATGTAGCCTTTTCCTTTATGATTCCTCACAACTGCGTTACCGAAATAGATTCCCTTGTTCGGCTCGACTTTTGGGATAAATCCCTCTTTCATCTCTGGATTAGCGATATTAATGGAGCACGTAATTGAACTTCGCTTCGGTATAATTATTTCCTCCTTAGTATCGAAGGGGATGTAAGTATTTCCCCATCTGATATGTTTTTCCTCGTAATCTAGACGAGCCTTGCAACCTGCAAAAAATTCGGATCCTAGGATTCCGTCTTGATCGATTAGCAAAGAATCGTCGACTACATGGAAAACAACCGGACGGCCCGCAACCTGTATTACCGTCTGCCCTAGGGAGACTAGGCTCGTTGCCGTAATTCCTCGCACTTCGATTGATTCCTTTTCGTCGATGATGGCTGAATCGAGCAAAGCAGGTTTCTTGATAATGTTGATTTCCGATCCAGAGTCTAATAACAAACTTGTCTTAGTCCTTAAGTCTGGGGAAACTATTCGTGCAGTTGGGGTCGTTGGGGAATCGTTAAATTTTACTGAAACAATTCGGAGAGGTCGCCTTCCGAATCTGAATTCAACACCTGATGATTTTTCTTCGCCGGTTGTTTGCATTTCACTTTTTTTCCTTTTGCCTTGGGGTTCCGGATTCTCTGTGTGTGACCTTGTCTGGCTGTGTGATGATTCCCCCATAATATTTAGTGGTTGTTCGTTCAATCTTATGGTCGGCGTTGCGCTCGTTCTGTCTCTCGTTATGGGTGATGGAGTCGATCTCGCGGGTGTAGCTGTCCTTGTTCTGGTTGTTACCTGTACTCTTGGGCGATTCGGCGTATCGTTCCTTCGTGGCTCGCCCCATTCTCCCGAAGGACGTGTTTGGTTTCCCGATGGTCTCGAAGCATAGGGTACGATTAATCCGGCATCTACTCGAGCTTTAAATCTGTAACAATCTTTTACTTGATGCCCTGGTCTCTTGCAATAGTTGCATGTGATGTCTCGTCCCGTGGAATCCGAAAAATTCTGCGATGGAGGTACCAATCTTCGATCTTGGCGATTGTCCCCGATATTGTTGTTATTGTTTGCAGGACGCGCGTTGTCGCGTTTGTAATAGTTCGAGGGTGTCGGTCGTTGGGGTCGCGTTCTGTCGGTTATTCGTTTCAACTCGTGTGTTGCTTTGACGGCTTCACGAAACGCGTCTTCTAGAGTATGGTATCCTGCTAATTTTACTCGCATATACACCTCGTTTGGGAGCCCCTTAACGAAAGCTTCACTCGTTTCCCAATCTATAGTATCTTGGTGTTACGTATTAGTTTGTTGACATCGATCAAATTTTTAAATTTAGAGTTTACGGAAAATTATTATTATTTATTTTTTTTTTGTTGAGTTTGAATTTAGTCTGAAGATAAATTGAATTGATATTATTGTGTATGTAATACTGGTTTAGATTTCTAATTAATACGGTAGTTGCTGCCACCAGAAATAGTCTAAGGACTATTTCGAAATATTCTATTTTTTTTATTAATTTTCCGTTTAATGGGTAGCGTTGACTGATGCTTAATGCAACTGGTAAACGAATTTCACTTTTCGGCTAACCTGCGATGTGCAGGAATACTGGCACGGGAGAGGATTAAAGCTGGGATTAATAATTATTTGTCCTCGTCGACACAGCGGACAATTCCCTTTTATTTAGAGTTTGAACAATGATTCTATCTTCGAAACCGTTCGCGAAAATAGAACGAGACCGATGATACGAAGTTCTAATTCGATTCTCGAGGGCAACGAAATTATCAGAGAAGAAGGAAATTCTCGAAATTAATTTTCTTACCTTGAGGAGTAGGCGCTGTCTGGCGCTATTTACCTCGGCTGCTCCGTTGGTCGTCGAAGGTTTTACTAGGTTTATTACTTGAACTCGAATATAGTTTACTATCAACTTTTACTTTATTTTTCTATTTCGGTACGAACAGAACAATTTACTGACTGGATTAATACCGCAATTACAATGCGCGTTCAAGATAAATTCTCTCTTTCCTTGGTCGCGGCTCTCTTTCTTGACCAAAAACTAAAGACTCAGAAGCGCGAAATACTATACAAAATTTCAAAAGATGAGCGCGATAACGAACGTAGTAACGAAATAATTAACAAAAGTGAACAAAATAATTATAAATCGTAATAACGAGGATCGCAATAATAATGAACAAAGAATAATGTAATAAGAATATTCACCGGAATAATAAATGATAATTGAGCGTACTAATGTTCACCAGAATAATAATGTTAATCGCTAAATGATAACTATCGTAGTCCCAGTAGTCTCTGAAGTCGTCTCGGTAGTCTACGTTGCTCACTTATTTATAATGCCATCCCCCACGGCGTGGTGGTCCGCTGGGGGTACGCTTATGATTGTTTTTGCGATTTTGATGTTTCCCTTAGGTTTCGGTGATCGACGTTCGGAAGTTCCTTATTATTATTTTTCTTTCAAACGCCTTTTGTTTTTATGTATTATATATATATATATATATTTTGAATATGATATCTATTTTATGTTCGTTAAATATATGTATTTTAATTCTATATTTCCCTTTTTTTTTTAATTGATTATATATATATATATATATATATATATTTTTACATTTGTAGTTGCGCACATATTTTATTAAAGAAAAGTGTTAACAATATGTTTTCATGATTTATTTCTCGCGCCTGACTTCCGTTAATCCTTAATATTCCTATTGCCGTGACGCGTGTAAATCTAACATGGTTGCTCGTGAATGTCACCAGCAAAGTTATAGTAACGGGTCTTTAAATTTTGTTTAATATCGAAGTAATTGTCTACCGCTCGTTTTCCTTATTCTACCGCAATTAAACATTTACTTATTAATATTGCTTTTAAAGTATTGTTCGTGTGAATATACGCATATATATATATATTTTATGTTGTGCGTTTGTAATTCTTCGATTGCGTTATTTATTGTTTTGAGTAGTTTATTTTATAGAGTATTCGATACTATAAAACATACGCGCACACATGCATATATATATATACGTATTCATATGCATATTTCTCTTGGCGGTGTAGTATTCATACGAAATGAAATGTCAATTATTTATTTATCTTTTACCGGAATGTAGGCTAGTTTTAAGTATGTATCTTAGATTATCGGTTTGATAAGATTCGCACACATATATATATAGTTCTGACAACGTAACCTTCATTTCTCTAATAATACGATATTGTATGTTTAGACTATTAGTTTTCGACATCATGTATACTTATATTTTATAATTTGATAATTTTGTATTTATTGCGCAGTATTGGAAGCACTGTCTCTAATATTCCTAGGTTATTACATGTTAAGCATATATGTTTTATACTTATATGTAACTCTCCAAATTGATTGATTGAAATATATTTATATATATATATTTTCCTGGCGTTTCAATTATTTTACCCTTTTGTAGTTATTCTTATTTCCTGTTTTATTCAGAATTGTTTGTATTATGTATTTTATTTATTGGTTGGATCTGTTAATCGCCCTCGTTTGTGATGCCGCGTGTTCGCTTGTGCGTTCAAATCCTTATTCGCGTGTTTTGTATAGAATGGTTTCTTGTTCTTGTTACGGCGCGTGCGGAGCGCGGGACGTGACACCCCCGCTCTTGGAGTTCAAATTTCCATAGGAAATTTGACTGATGGTATCTCTGAGTTTGCTCAAGGCGGATGCAGGTGTCGTTGGTACTTGAGTGACTACCGGTGCTATCGATATCCCTTGAGGTTGTGCTGTTTGATCATCGATATCTCATCTTCTTTTGAGGTATAGTAGCGGGTGGGTGACTGGGCCGTATATTGCTCCACTGACAGTTCCGAATTCCATAAAACCTGTCCATAAACCTGATACGGTATTTTTCGCTATTGTCGTTAATGTGTTTTGTCCATCATTCCCAGGATGTTTACTGTTCCAGGGACGATAGTTTTTCCTGTTGCTCTTCTGGCCAATGTGTTCGAAACTGCAGATTTTCCTGCCAGGAACATGACGTGGTCCCGTAGTGCATCGAAGTCCTTTGGGTATATATTCTGTTCGTGGCCAATGACGATGGTGCCGAATATAGCCACGTTTGGCGCACGTTCGGGCGGAGTTCCTTTATTTGTACTGGAATGCATTTGACTATATGGACCGCTTCTCCTGCGATCAAAGCCATGTGTTTTTTGGTTGTGGTGTATCACGGTATAGTGTTGTCGTTCTAATAGCTCTTGGACCTGTCGATTTATTTCTTCTCGATGTATCGGTGGGTATCGATACTGTTTAGTATTGATGGGTATGTTGTCCGTCGTGATTATCTTATGTTCCAGAACTTCGGTTGCTTCTAATGTATCTCCTGGGATATGAAACCTATCTTGATTATTACGAATCAGTTTTTTAACGCTGTCTCTTTCTTCTTTATTCAAATGTTCGAGTCGTAATAACTTGTTTATTTTCTCGTATCTATTTTCCTCTGATTTTAGAATTGTATTGCACGCTGTCCTAGGAAGCGGGGGGGAAGGGGGGAGATTCTCAAATTCCTTGATTACCATCGTTGGTGTTGTAAATACGTAATCTCTCGAGGTAGTATTTATTACTCTCATGTAGCCTTTTCCTTTATGATTCCTCACAACTGCGTTACCGAAATAGATTCCCTTGTTCGGCTCGACTTTTGGGATAAATCCCTCTTTCATCTCTGGATTAGCGATATTAATGGAGCACGTAATTGAACTTCGCTTCGGTATAATTATTTCCTCCTTAGTATCGAAGGGGATGTAAGTATTTCCCCATCTGATATGTTTTTCCTCGTAATCTAGACGAGCCTTGCAACCTGCAAAAAATTCGGATCCTAGGATTCCGTCTTGATCGATTAGCAAAGAATCGTCGACTACATGGAAAACAACCGGACGGCCCGCAACCTGTATTACCGTCTGCCCTAGGGAGACTAGGCTCGTTGCCGTAATTCCTCGCACTTCGATTGATTCCTTTTCGTCGATGATGGCTGAATCGAGCAAAGCAGGTTTCTTGATAATGTTGATTTCCGATCCAGAGTCTAATAACAAACTTGTCTTAGTCCTTAAGTCTGGGGAAACTATTCGTGCAGTTGGGGTCGTTGGGGAATCGTTAAATTTTACTGAAACAATTCGGAGAGGTCGCCTTCCGAATCTGAATTCAACACCTGATGATTTTTCTTCGCCGGTTGTTTGCGTTTCACTTTTTTCCTTTTGCCTTGGGGTTCCGGATTCTCTGTGTGTGACCTTGTCTGACTGTGTGATGATTCCCCCACAATGTTTAGTGGTTGTTCGTTCAATCTTATGGTCGGCGTTGCGCTCGTTCTGTCTCTCGTTATGGGTGATGGAGTCGATCTCGCGGGTGTAGCTGTCCTTGTTCTGGTTGTTACCTGTACTCTTGGGCGATTCGGCGTATCGTTCCTTCGTGGCTCGCCCCATTCTCCCGAAGGACGTGTTTGGTTTCCCGATGGTCTCGAAGCATAGGGTACGATTAATCCGGCATCTACTCGAGCTTTAAATCTGTAACAATCTTTTACTTGATGCCCTGGTCTCTTGCAATAGTTGCATGTGATGTCTCGTCCCGTGGAATCCGAAAAATTCTGCGATGGAGGTACCAATCTTCGATCTTGGCGGTTGTCCCCGATATTGTTGTTATTGTTTGCAGGACGCGCGTTGTCGCGTTTGTAATAGTTCGAGGGTGTCGGTCGTTGGGGTCGCGTTCTGTCGGTTATTCGTTTCAACTCGTGTGTTGCTTTGACGGCTTCACGAAACGCGTCTTCTAGAGTATGGTATCCTGCTAATTTTACTCGCATATACACCTCGTTTGGGAGCCCCTTAACGAAAGCTTCACTCGTTTCCCAATCTATAGTATCTTGGACATCGGGGGATATAATGCCGTAGTAGCCTTTTTCTCCGTCCATTATTGCCAATCTAAGATTTTTAACGCGACCCATATAATCCAATATGTTCTCCCCGGGTCGTTGAAATATCGTTCCTAATTCCCCTTTATATTCGTTGAGAGATTTCCTTGGGCCGAATAGATCCTTTAACTTGTTTCCGAAATCACTTAGACTCATCAATTCCGTATCCTCGATGGCGAGGAGCGCGTGTCCACGGAGCTTATTTACTAATAGTTTTACCAACTGAGGTTCTTGATATCTGGGAATCATATTTCGCGCGCGCTCACAAGCTCTTAAAAACTGGAATACCGATGGTCGGTATCCGTCAAACACTGGCACCGATTCGATCGCGTCCTTTAATTTAATTGGCTGGATATGTCCACTCGGCTGAACCGTTTCCTGTCGCGTTGTCGGCGGTGATACGGGCGTTTTAGGTTCTTGTTTCGTTTTAAGTTCGAATAAGCCGCTTTGTAATTCGGTGATTTTTGCACTCATATCACGAAAGGTCGCATCCCATGCTTTAAGCTTTTCCGACAATGTCAAGGCCATTTCTTCGTCCAACGATTCCACTCGAGTCGTCATTGTTTCTTGATATATATATATATATATATATTTTATCGACAAGCGTAACAACCTTAATCTTCTATAAGCGTAACGAGCTATTTAATCCAATTTTAATCCTCCGTGAAGCGTATCCCACCGCTCTTACCAAAATATTTTCCTCTTTGTTACGTATTAGTTTGTTGACATCGATCAAATTTTTAAATTTAGAGTTTACGGAAAATTATTATTAATTTTTTTTGTTGAGTTTGAATTTAGTCTGAAGATAAATTGAATTGATATTATTGTGTATGTAATACTGGTTTAGATTTCTAATTAATACGGTAGTTGCTGCCACCAGAAATAGTCTAAGGACTATTTCGAAATATTCTATTTTTTTTATTAATTTTCCGTTTAATGGGTAGCGTTGACTGATGCTTAATGCAACTGGTAAACGAATTTCACTTTTCGGCTAACCTGCGATGTGCAGGAATACTGGCACGGGAGAGGATTAAAGCTGGGATTAATAATTATTTGTCCTCGTCGACACAGCGGACAATTCCCTTTTATTTAGAGTTTGAACAATGATTCTATCTTCGAAACCGTTCGCGAAAATAGAACGAGACCGATGATACGAAGTTCTAATTCGATTCTCGAGGGCAACGAAATTATCAGAGAAGAAGGAAATTCTCGAAATTAATTTTCTTACCTTGAGGAGTAGGCGCTGTCTGGCGCTATTTACCTCGGCTGCTCCGTTGGTCGTCGAAGGTTTTACTAGGTTTATTACTTGAACTCGAATATAGTTTACTATCAACTTTTACTTTATTTTTCTATTTCGGTACGAACAGAACAATTTACTGACTGGATTAATACCGCAATTACAATGCGCGTTCAAGATAAATTCTCTCTTTCCTTGGTCGCGGCTCTCTTTCTTGACCAAAAACTAAAGACTCAGAAGCGCGAAATACTATACAAAATTTCAAAAGATGAGCGCGATAACGAACGTAGTAACGAAATAATTAACAAAAGTGAACAAAATAATTATAAATCGTAATAACGAGGATCGCAATAATAATGAACAAAGAATAATGTAATAAGAATATTCACCGGAATAATAAATGATAATTGAGCGTACTAATGTTCACCAGAATAATAATGTTAATCGCTAAATGATAACTATCGTAGTCCCAGTAGTCTCTGAAGTCGTCTCGGTAGTCTACGTTGCTCACTTATTTATAATGCCATCCCCCACGGCGTGGTGGTCCGCTGGGGGTACGCTTATGATTGTTTTTGCGATTTTGATGTTTCCCTTAGGTTTCGGTGATCGACGTTCGGAAGTTCCTTATTATTATTTTTCTTTCAAACGCCTTTTGTTTTTATGTATTATATATATATATATATATTTTGAATATGATATCTATTTTATGTTCGTTAAATATATGTATTTTAATTCTATATTTCCCTTTTTTTTTTAATTGATTATATATATATATATATATATATATATATTTTTACATTTGTAGTTGCGCACATATTTTATTAAAGAAAAGTGTTAACAATATGTTTTCATGATTTATTTCTCGCGCCTGACTTCCGTTAATCCTTAATATTCCTATTGCCGTGACGCGTGTAAATCTAACATGGTTGCTCGTGAATGTCACCAGCAAAGTTATAGTAACGGGTCTTTAAATTTTGTTTAATATCGAAGTAATTGTCTACCGCTCGTTTTCCTTATTCTACCGCAATTAAACATTTACTTATTAATATTGCTTTTAAAGTATTGTTCGTGTGAATATACGCATATATATATATATTTTATGTTGTGCGTTTGTAATTCTTCGATTGCGTTATTTATTGTTTTGAGTAGTTTATTTTATAGAGTATTCGATACTATAAAACATACGCGCACACATGCATATATATATATACGTATTCATATGCATATTTCTCTTGGCGGTGTAGTATTCATACGAAATGAAATGTCAATTATTTATTTATCTTTTACCGGAATGTAGGCTAGTTTTAAGTATGTATCTTAGATTATCGGTTTGATAAGATTCGCACACATATATATATAGTTCTGACAACGTAACCTTCATTTCTCTAATAATACGATATTGTATGTTTAGACTATTAGTTTTCGACATCATGTATACTTATATTTTATAATTTGATAATTTTGTATTTATTGCGCAGTATTGGAAGCACTGTCTCTAATATTCCTAGGTTATTACATGTTAAGCATATATGTTTTATACTTATATGTAACTCTCCAAATTGATTGATTGAAATATATTTATATATATATATTTTCCTGGCGTTTCAATTATTTTACCCTTTTGTAGTTATTCTTATTTCCTGTTTTATTCAGAATTGTTTGTATTATGTATTTTATTTATTGGTTGGATCTGTTAATCGCCCTCGTTTGTGATGCCGCGTGTTCGCTTGTGCGTTCAAATCCTTATTCGCGTGTTTTGTATAGAATGGTTTCTTGTTCTTGTTACGGCGCGTGCGGAGCGCGGGACGTGACATTGGACATCGGGGGATATAATGCCGTAGTAGCCTTTTTCTCCGTCCATTATTGCCAATCTAAGATTTTTAACGCGACCCATATAATCCAATATGTTCTCCCCGGGTCGTTGAAATATCGTTCCTAATTCCCCTTTATATTCGTTGAGAGATTTCCTTGGGCCGAATAGATCCTTTAACTTGTTTCCGAAATCACTTAGACTCATCAATTCCGTATCCTCGATGGCGAGGAGCGCGTGTCCACGGAGCTTATTTACTAATAATTTTACCAACTGAGGTTCTTGATATCTGGGAATCATATTTCGCGCGCGCTCACAAGCTCTTAAAAACTGGAATACCGATGGTCGGTATCCGTCAAACACTGGCACCGATTCGATCGCGTCCTTTAATTTAATTGGCTGGATATGTCCACTCGGCTGAACCGTTTCTTGTCGCGTTGTCGGCGGTGATACGGGCGTTTTAGGTTCTTGTTTCGTTTTAAGTTCGAATAAGCCGCTTTGTAATTCGGTGATTTTTGCACTCATATCACGAAAGGTCGCATCCCATGCTTTAAGCTTTTCCGACAATGTCAAGGCCATTTCTTCGTCCAACGATTCCACTCGAGTCGTCATTGTTTCTTGATATATATATATATATATATTTTATCGACAAGCGTAACAACCTTAATCTTCTATAAGCGTAACGAGCTATTTAATCCAATTTTAATCCTCCGTGAAGCGTATCCCACCGCTCTTACCAAAATATTTTCCTCTTTGTTACGTATTAGTTTGTTGACATCGATCAAATTTTTAAATTTAGAGTTTACGGAAAATTATTATTAATTTTTTTTTGTTGAGTTTGAATTTAGTCTGAAGATAAATTGAATTGATATTATTGTGTATGTAATACTGGTTTAGATTTCTAATTAATACGGTAGTTGCTGCCACCAGAAATAGTCTAAGGACTATTTCGAAATATTCTATTTTTTTTATTAATTTTCCGTTTAATGGGTAGCGTTGACTGATGCTTAATGCAACTGGTAAACGAATTTCACTTTTCGGCTAACCTGCGATGTGCAGGAATACTGGCACGGGAGAGGATTAAAGCTGGGATTAATAATTATTTGTCCTCGTCGACACAGCGGACAATTCCCTTTTATTTAGAGTTTGAACAATGATTCTATCTTCGAAACCGTTCGCGAAAATAGAACGAGAACGATGATACGAAGTTCTAATTCGATTCTCGAGGGCAACGAAATTATCAGAGAAGAAGGAAATTCTCGAAATTAATTTTCTTACCTTGAGGAGTAGGCGCTGTCTGGCGCTATTTACCTCGGCTGCTCCGTTGGTCGTCGAAGGTTTTACTAGGTTTATTACTTGAACTCGAATATAGTTTACTATCAACTTTTACTTTATTTTTCTATTTCGGTACGAACAGAACAATTTACTGACTGGATTAATACCGCAATTACAATGCGCGTTCAAGATAAATTCTCTCTTTCCTTGGTCGCGGCTCTCTTTCTTGACCAAAAACTAAAGACTCAGAAGCACGAAATACTATACAAAATTTCAAAAGATGAGCGCGATAACGAACGTAGTAACGAAATAATTAACAAAAGTGAACAAAATAATTATAAATCGTAATAACGTGGATCGCAATAATAATGAACAAAGAATAATGTAATAAGAATATTCACCGGAATAATAAATGATAATTGAGCGTACTAATGTTCACCAGAATAATAATGTTAATCGCTAAATGATAACTATCGTAGTCCCAGTAGTCTCTGAAGTCGTCTCTGCTCACTTATTTATAATGCCATCCCCCACGGCGTGGTGGTCCGCTGGGGGTACGCTTATGATTGTTTTTGCGATTTTGATGTTTCCCTTAGGTTTCGGTGATCGACGTTCGGAAGTTCCTTATTATTATTTTTCTTTCAAACGCCTTTTGTTTTTATGTATTATATATATATATATATATTTTGAATATGATATCTATTTTATGTTCGTTAAATATATGTATTTTAATTCTATATTTCCCTTTTTTTTATTGATTATATATATATATATATATATATATATATTTTTACATTTGTAGTTGCGCACATATTTTATTAAAGAAAAGTGTTAACAATATGTTTTCATGATTTATTTCTCGCGCCTGACTTCCGTTAATCCTTAATATTCCTATTGCCGTGACGCGTGTAAATCTAACATGGTTGCTCGTGAATGTCACCAGCAAAGTTATAGTAACGGGTCTTTAAATTTTGTTTAATATCGAAGTAATTGTCTACCGCTCGTTTTCCTTATTCTACCGCAATTAAACATTTACTTATTAATATTGCTTTTAAAGTATTGTTCGTGTGAATATACGCATATATATATATTTTTTATGTTGTGCGTTTGTAATTCTTCGATTGCGTTATTTATTGTTTTGAGTAGTTTATTTTATAGAGTATTCGATACTATAAAACATACGCGCACACATGCATATATATATATACGTATTCATATGCATATTTCTCTTGGCGGTGTAGTATTCATACGAAATGAAATGTCAATTGTTTATTTATCTTTTACCGGAATGTAGGCTAGTTTTAAGTATGTATCTTAGATTATCGGTTTGATAAGATTCGCACACATATATATATATAGTTCTGACAACGTAACCTTCATTTCTCTAATAATACGATATTGTATGTTTAGACTATTAGTTTTCGACATCATGTATACTTATATTTTATAATTTGATAATTTTGTATTTATTGCGCAGTATTGGAAGCACTGTCTCTAATATTCCTAGGTTATTACATGTTAAGCATATATGTTTTATACTTATATGTAACTCTCCAAATTGATTGATTGAAATATATTTATATATATATATTTTCCTGGCGTTTCAATTATTTTACCCTTTTGTAGTTATTCTTATTTCCTGTTTTATTCAGAATTGTTTGTATTATGTATTTTATTTATTGGTTGGATCTGTTAATCGCCCTCGTTTGTGATGCCGCGTGTTCGCTTGTGCGTTCAAATCCTTATTCGCGTGTTTTGTATAGAATGGTTTCTTGTTCTTGTTACGGCGCGTGCGGAGCGCGGGACGTGACAAAGGGAAGCCTTTGTTAAAGGGCTTCCAAACGAGATATATTTGCGAGTAAAAGTAGCAGGGTACAATTCTTTAGAAGACGCGTATCGTCAAGCCGTTAAAGCAACACAAGAATTAAAACGTGCGAATGACAGGGGACGATACCAACGACCACCGCCTTTAAACAATTATTACCGCAACAATATTCGTCCCCCGAACAATTCCAATACCATCGGAAACAGTCGTCAAGACCGAAGATTTATTCCGCCCCCGCAAAATCGCCCGAATGTTCCCAGACAAAACACACTAACATGTAATTATTGCAAAAAACCTGGGCATCTGATAAAAGACTGCTACACATTCAAAGCCAGAGTAGACGCTGGCATAATCGTGCCTTACGCATCGCAACAGTCGGGAAACCGCGTACGTCCTTCGGGAGAATGGGGCGACTCGCGAAGGAACAACATCCAAACTCGCCCGAGAATCCAGACAATCACAAGGAATTCTGCACCCACGCCCGCAAAACGAACGCGAGCTACTATCCCTGTGCAAACCTCTCCGAGACCTACAGCAAGAACCAGAGCGAATCCGAAATCTGTAGTAAAAACAGAAGAACTACCATCAACTACTGTGGGAAAACCCTCTTGCAGCCATGTGAAAACGCAAGTGGAAAGCCAAGAGTTTCAGAATCAGAAAGAGAAGAAAATACAGGAAGAATCAACGAAAGAAAACCATCAAGGGTCGGACTCAGAACTAGACGACGACCTCACCGGGTTATTTCAATAAAAATGAATAAAACTCCAAACACTCCTACCGCTAGAATAGTCTCCCCAAACCTAAAAACTAAAACAAACCTATTGTTAGACTCCGGATCGGAAATAAATATCATCAAGAAACCTGCCTTACTCGAATCAGCAATCATCAACGAACAAGAATCTATAGAAGTTCGAGGAATTACGGCAACGAGCCTGGTCACCCTAGGGCAGACAATAATACAGGTCGCGGGCCATCCAGTTACTTTTCATGTAGTTGACGATTCATTGCTGATCGATCAAGACGGAATCCTAGGATCCGAATTTTTCGCAGGAAGTAAAGCACGTCTGGACTACGAGCAGAAACATATTAAATGGGGAGGTATTTATATTCCGTTCGACACAAGAGAAAAAATAATTGTGCCCAGACGAAGTTCAGTACCATGCAAAATAAATATTGCAAATCCGGAAGTAAAAGAGGGATTTATCCCCAAAATCGAACCGGTAAAGGGAGTCTATTTTGGAAACGCGGTAGTAAAAAACCTCAAGGGACGAGGTTATTTAAGAGTAATTAATACCACATTGAAAGACTACGAATTTATTATACCCACGATAGTAATTAAGGAATTTACAACTCCTTCTTCGCTTTCTCACACTACATGCAACGTCATTTCAGTATCTAAGAAAACAAGAATCGACAAAATAATGGAGTTGTTGCGACTAGAACACTTAAACGCAGAAGAGAGGAAAAACGTCGAAACGCTAATTCAGAACAATCAAGACCGGTTTCATCTTCCAGGCGAGACGCTGGAAGGAACGGATATCCTACAACACGAAATCGTCACTACAGATGAGAACCCAATTAATGTTAAACAATATCGATATCCACCCATCCATCGAGAAGAAATAAATCGCCAAATTCAAGAACTGCTGGAAACAGACGTCGTGGAACCATCAATGTCCCCGTACAACTCTCCATTATGGATTGTGCCAAAGAAACCGGATTCCCAAGGTAATAAGCGATGGAGACTGGTTATCGATTACAGGAAATTAAACGACAAAACGATAGGCGACGCATATCCACTTCCGAATATTACCGAAATTTTGGATCAGCTGGGAAGTGCAAAATATTTTTCTACATTTGACTTAGCATCCGGATTCCATCAAATTCGTATGGCAGCAAAAGATGCCCATAAAACAGCATTCTCTACGCCTTACGGTCACTATCAATTTAAAAGAATGCCTTTTGGATTAAAAAACGCACCAGCAACATTCCAACGATTAATGAATTCGATACTATCAGGATTACAAGGGATAGAATTGTTTGTCTACTTGGACGACATAGTGATTTATGCCACATCTCTTCGCGAACACGAAATTAAATTCAATCAACTTATGGATAGATTACGGAAAGCCAAGTTGCAACTGCAACCAGACAAATGTGAATTTTTACGACACGAAGTGAAATATTTAGGACATGTAATCAGTGAAAATGGAGTTAAACCAGACCCGAAGAAAATCGAGGCGGTTTCGGATTTTCCACGGCCAAGGAAACCAAAAAACATCAAACAATTTTTGGGATTAGCCGGATATTATCGAAGATTCATACCTAATTTTTCTAAAATTGCGAAACCATTGACACAATTATTAAAAAAGGACGTTGCATTTAAATGGACAGACAGTCAAGAAGACGCGTTTAACGCATTGAAAACGGCACTTATAACAGAACCCATCCTGCAGTATCCCGATTTTTCTCAACCATTCAATCTCACGACCGACGCCTCTGGATACGCCGTGGGCGGTGTACTAAGTCAAGGGCCAATTGGGAAAGATCTACCCATTGCATACGCCTCGAGATTACTAAACCCCGCAGAACAAAACTACTCCACCATAGAAAAGGAATGTCTAGCAATCGTTTACAGCACAATGCATTTCCGACCGTATTTATATGGAAGAAAATTCACTATAATAACCGACCATAAACCTCTAGTATGGATGCATTCTATCAAAGATCCTAACTCAAGAATTTGGAAGTGGAAATTAAAATTGTCAGACTTTGAATTCGATATTTTATACAAAGAAGGCAGGACGAACGCAAATGCGGATGCATTATCCAGAAATCCTCCGAAAATTTGCTTACCAATCAGAAAAAGAAAAGAAGTCTCACCGGATCGCTACCCTGCCCCAAAAAGATTCGAACTAGACACCTCCACCGAGGACTCTCCTATATTTGAAGCTAAACCACGCGTCCTACCCCAATCCAGTGCCCCCACAAAACAAAGAAAAACTCTCATCCGAAAACATTTTACAATAGAAGAAACACCCACAAAATGTTTCGACCAAGCATTAGCCGAGCTCGAAGCAATTACAAACAGAGAAACGATCAAGCGGAAAAGAGTAGACGCAGATGCAACAAGCGAAGAAGAGCAGAGAGAAGAAGAGATGACTAAGCGAAAAAGAGAAGACGTAACGAGTGAAGAAGAAGGAAAAGAAGAAGAAGAAGAAGAAGTAGAAGAAGAAGAGGAAGAAGTAGAAGAGGAAGAAGAAGTAGAAGAAGAAGAGGAAGAAAAAGAAGAAGAAGAAGAAAAAGAAGAAGAAGAAGAAAGAGAAAAAGAAAAAGAGCAATCCTCCGCTATAATTCCAGAATCAGTTCAACAAATAGAAAAGGACACTAGACCTGCGATAATCACAGAACTAAAAATTTCAGAAACACGAGACTCAATCACGAGAGTAAACGATCATAAAGTAATATTCATTGACATACATGGCAACCCGATAGATAAAGGTGCCTTAGAAATGAAGGAGACAGGGAGGCTGCCTTGTCATGAAGATTTAATGTTGGAAAGGGCAAGACTGACCCTCGACTCCGGAAAATATATTGTATCCCTGCCGATAAAAGAAGACAGAAATATCCCAATAACGCCAGAAAATTTATTGAACTCCTTAAGATCTTTACTAGATGTAGTAAGCGAAAAACAGTTGACTTCCTTTAGCATTAGTAAAGGAAACTTGGAGGAAATACCCTGGCGATACACAATCAGGAAATTGAAGGAAATATTTATAGAAAGAACCATAACTATTACCGTTTGTACTGGGGAAGTAATTATACCGCCTGTGGAAACACGAAACAACATAATACGAGAAAAACACGAATCGTGCGTAGCAGGACACAAGGGAATAACAAAAACTTACCAAAGGATACGACAGCACTATTATTGGGAAAACATGAAAAAGGAAATTCAAGACTACGTAAGAACATGCAAGGAATGCCAATTGAAAAAACTTACAAGAATAAAAACAAAGCAACCTATGGTACTCACTGATACGCCAGGTAAAGCATTCGACAAGATTAGTATGGATATTGTCGGGCCATTGCCAAAAACTCAAAGGGGAAATGAATACATATTAACTATACAAGATTTATTGACAAAATACTCAATTGGGATCCCGTTAGAAGGAATCTCTTCAGCCGAAATCGCAGACGTTTTTGTAAAACGATTTATTTGCCGATTCGGATCGCCTAGAGCTATTCTCACTGATCAAGGAGCGAATTTCACATCCTCATTAATGAAGAAAGTAGCAAAGAGATTCCGCATAAAACAATATACCACGACAGCATACCACCCGCAAAGTAACGGTTCAATCGAAAGATCTCACCATGTATTGATTGAATACCTTAAGTTATACATTGAAAATTCCAGAAACTGGGACGAATGGATAGAACTAGCTATGTTTTCCTATAATACCTCTGTACATGAAGGAACGAAATTTTCCCCGCATGAATTAGTTTTTGGACACTTGGCCAGAGAACCTACTGGCGAAGTAATAATCGAAGAAAATATGGAACCAACGTACGCAGAATATCTCAAAGACCTGTTCGATAAAATTAACACCGTACAACAAATGGCAAGGGAAAATCTAATAAAATCTAAATTAAGATCAAAAGAATATTACGACCGACGAATTAACCCTCAAAATTTCAAAGCAGGGGACCTTGTATACCTATTGAAAGAACCGAGTAAAGGTAAATTTTCTGACCAATATACTGGACCCCATAAGGTGTTAGAAATTTTCCAGAATCAAAACGTCAAAATCGAAGTAAAAGGAATCCCGCGAACAGTACATCTGAACAAACTAAAACTTGCACATCATCGGAATAGACCCCCAGAACAATTTTAAGAGGCAATGTAACACGGTGATATACGACAAACAAATACTGCTCGTTCAACATTGCAGAATTCGATAACCTGAAAAGGGAAAGGGAAATCATCAGATACATTTTAACCAGTACTTAGATATAAACATGTAATTCAATAAATAATTACAAGCTTGCAGAAAATAAAACTTAGCCCGTGAACAAATAATCATTGTAAAAGGAACTGCATATATGAAGACAGGTTATGAAAAGGGTGTGCGACACTGCTTATCGAATTATATAGTTAATGGAAACCTAAAAGGAGAAGGAAATCACTATGCATATATATATATATATATATATATATATCCTAACATACACGACGCGTTAACTTTATGGAATAATTAAAACAGTAAAATAAAATACTTAGCGCACAAACTAATTTGTACGTGCAAAGACAGGTCATGAATCCAAAACCGAGGGAAGTGTGACACTGCTTCTCGAGTAGTATAATTAATAGAAACCTAAAAAGAAAAAGGGAATTACTGTGTGCATATTCTAACATATACTACGCATTAACATAATGGAATAATTAAAACAGTAAAGGTAAAAATACTTAGCGTATAATTAATTATCATGGAAGGCAGTGTACGTATATGAATTTTGCGGAAACAAGTTACAGATTTACTCCGTATGCAACTGTCAACAAAACGAATGCATAAATTAACCTCAATTACCTCAATATAAATGAAGAAGGAAAATAACAAATATACAACTTCACAATAACTAAACTAAATGAGGGACGATGGCAATAAATTACAATTAAACAACAAACAGCACTGTATTAACGCAGCTGTTCGAATAAACAAAATTATTTAATACATGCAAAAAGGAAATAGGTTAAGTGAGCAACCACCAAAATCCATTGCTCACATCAAAAAGCTCTATATGAATTAACGCAGTCACGTTAAACCAACTGCCAAATTAATACAAACACATACAAGTAATCGAAGGAACGTACAGGTAGTAATATCGCAAAATTTGGTTATGGATCCATCATCGCAGAATTTACCATACGACGGTTAGCTGAAATAAACAAATAAACTCAATTAGAACAACACTAAACTATAACAACACTGGAATTAAATTGACAGAGACAAGAACATTTTCTTTTTACTCACAAGTATAACCCGTAAGGGGAAGAACGTTATGGATCACCTCGGAATAAGATTTGATGATAATAGGAAGCTCGTTATTCGCATTTGAGAATACATACCAAAACCCGACGCACTTATAAGAAGTCCACCACCAACCCCAGGAGATTACTTATGGAATATCGAATCAGATAATACCCAAACAGCCAGACGGCAACAGGAAGCTGGAAAATCAAGAAAATTGTGACACGATAACAAAATATCCCAACGTTGATAAAACAGCTTTAACAAACAAGATAATGGACGGGCTACTTTGCTATGCAGAAACCCACAAAATATAATGCCATGATACACTTAACATTTTAACACTTTAAAATTAAAGCAAAATACCCAATGATACTAAACATAAACTACATAACTATCTCAGGCAAATAACTTGACGTAGAAGAACTAGAATGAATTATTCTATAATTAATAATAATAATTGAATGAAAAGCTTCACTTCAATACACCACACTTACATGTAAAACAACAGCAAGACCACCAGTATAAATAAATAAATAAAAAGAAATAGAAATAGCAAATAAATAATAGGAATAAAATATAAATCTACCAACTCCGTTTCAAAAAAAAAATATATATATAATAATAAGAACCAATGATAAATTCAATCAAAGTAGGAAACAATACAATAAACACAACTAAAATCGCACCAAGTATAACATGGAGAGAGATAAGGTTATGTTACGTAATGGAATTGGCAATAACAAACTATGGATTTATTAGTACTAAAATAACTAACGAACACTTCATAAAATAAATTACTTAAAATACAACAATAAATCAACACTGTTGACAGATTATTAAAATTAACAATAACACAACCCACGTGTTGTTGTTATATTACAATAGCACACTATACATATACATCGTAACAACTACACGAACGACACCGTTGTCATCCTGACCACGTTAAAACAAAGAAAACTTAACAACGAAAGGATAATCACTTGAATGTTAAACAAATCGAAGACACGTCATTACACTCTTACCGAACACCCTCGCGGGCGGCCATCTTGAATTGTCATGAACACAGGATAAATCTTACATGTGAACAGAAGTAATAATTATACAAAATGCAAAACAATACCATTCTCACCTCAATTATACGTCAAATACTAAACAAGTTATAAATAATTAACAGATAAATAATAGACTTCACATCAATAAAATGTCACTATATACTAGGGACATTCACAAGCGGCAATCTTGAACAATCAACACATCCAGCGATACAAGAATAAATTATCTTCCATGGAAACCCGGAACGAAGAAGCAATAAATAACAACATAACACAAGAATATTGGAATATGATGAAAACCAGTCATGGAAACAAGTCACAGATCAAGATTTCAAGAAAAATTATCGAACCCATAACTACCCACGGCAACAAAAGAAAGAGAAAATTTTTTTTCCTTAATAAACGACAACTAGCACAAGTCATTAACAAAATGAAACCAATTAGTAGCCAACCAGTAACCCGTCCATGATCGACAAATCGATGGGAACAGAAGGACACACTAAAAGTTAAAAACAACGAATTATATCACCCCCCGAAACCCCCCCCCGGCGCGATGCAACGACAAAACGAATCGGCTAAATTCCGTAATAAGCGAAACGTATTTGTAATGAATACCTTTTGTTTTGTTACGCAGAATGGGCGTCGAATTTGGTGGCTCAAAAACCCAGACGGTATATTATCCGGATGGCGTACTACCTACCGATCACCCGGACGCCTACGAAGAACTAATGTTTTCCTGTTGCGTCCACCTAACACGACCAGCCTATCTATTTGAAAACATACTCATCTGTCGAGATTGCTATGATGAAATGGATCCTGACGATCAGGAGTTACACGAACCCCCACCAGCACATTTTTTGTGTGGGGTACCGGGGAGAACAAGAGCAAAACATTGCCGTACATGCGACATAGAGTTGTCGCAAGTATGAGACGCCTCCTCCTGCTTTGAATGCATTGCGGCGCATATGCAGCTCACACAAACCGAAAAGGACTTCTTGGCTTTCGGCAAAATTATCCGCCCCGTTCCCCCCCTAGACCATTATAACGTCGTCGTCGACGATTTGCGCGACTAAGCATACGTATATACGCAATACACATCCTTACTTATAATTCACATCTGTATATACACACGTATATAAACAACACAATTATAATTGCGTCGCGTACTAAATAATAGTATAAATTATTAAGGGGGAGAAGGAAGACGCCACAACTAAATGGGGGATAATACATTAATCATTTGTATATATATATATGTACAGAATGGGTGGCGAACCCAGCGAACATATCCATACACCAAGACAAAATCAACCAACGCCGCTACCCATCGCTAACTTAGAAGGACCAGAAAGAATCCAGTCCTGCCTTTGCACCAGACTAGTGCAAACGGCTTACCCTTTCGGCGAAAATTACGTCTGCGAAGACTGCCATAACGAGCTTTTCGATCATGTGCCAATTGGGCAGGCCCTCCAGCGCGACCTACCCAATCACTTCTTATCTGGAGGACCTGCAAGAAACAGGGTTTCATATTGCTACGAATGCAGGACAGTAATATCAGAATCTCGCCCTGCTACGCATTGCATTCAATGCGTAATTTCTTATAATCGCCTAAATCGACTCGAGAGGGTACTCGTAGCCAACGGAGCCCAAATCAACCCCAACCTAACCCCAAGTTTATAAGACAAATACTACATACACACACATACACGTACACATGTATATATCCACACATGCATATAGATAGACACTTAGTAATACATTCAATATATGTAAAAAAAAAAAAAAAAAAAAAAAAAAAAAAAAAAAAAAAAAAAATATATATATACATATATAAAATTTTAATATATAACAATATATTTAATATATAATGTACACAACGAACGCTAAGAGATAATAAATAACAAGTGTATAATAAATATAATAGAATAAAAAAATTATTCATAAAAACTCACCCCCATCAAAACCCACGAATACCATACATACGTAGCTATAAGATAAATCCATTATATCAGGCCCGTTACTGACGAACTTACCTATGCGTAAACCCACACATAGAAACACACACACACACATACACACACACATATATATATATATATATATATATAAGTATACTTAAATATATACAACCATAACATATATTACAACCAAAAGAGTACAAGAACATATTGAACGAACTGTTGACAGGAAAAATGAGTTACACGGTCATCCTGCTCGCCCTATTCGGAACAGCATACAGTTTAATAGGATATGACTGCAACGGGAACCATCTGAACGTCACCACCATATCACTAAACTCTATCGGAGATTGCAACATAAAACCCGTAAAGACGGAGACCCAAGAAACATATATACAATTACTGCAACTCTCGGAATTTGACTTCGTCAGTGTAAGACAATGTAAGGTACAAATTACGCGAATGATACACTACTGCGGCATGCACTCTCACACATCGGCCGTACACAACGGATTCGCTGAATACCTTCACGAAACCACGGCCCAACAATGCGCCAGAATGCACCAAGATGGCACATTTTCCCTTGGACCTGAAACCTTCATAATAGGCCTAAAGGACAATATGACGATGACAAGTTCTCTCGTCCTAGCTGGGAAACTAACAAACGAGGGTAGCTGCCAAGGGACTCAATTCGCAGACCCCTACGGAAGCTGGGAAAGAGTTGTCGTACAAGCTACAGTAAAAATAAGCCTAAGATCGGGAACGGTACCAGTGCGGATAGAAGAAAATAAAATCCTATTAAAATCAGGGACAGCATGCGCGTTTAATGAAGGTATCTGTTTGGATCCAGAAGACGGATATACCTTTTGGCAACCACATCCACCATCCATGTGTAAATTCGACCAATATGACGTCCTGTACGAAGGAATTGCCACAAGAATCCAAGAAATAAAAACCAACAGTAACCCAACATTACCAGTTTTTGCTCTGACAACTCAAGAAATAACCTTTGTGCTAACCAAGACTGGAGAACAACCTCTGTGCGGATATACCCTGCTAACCACAGAACACCCAAAGCTTTTCCTTCTGGAAACAACCAAAGGAAACACCTTCATACCTAAGCGTAAAACAGCAGTGGAAAATTTAGATATATTCGCATACGTCAACTCAAAATTTATTTATGTGGAAAAACATATCAGAAGACAAATGACAACACTCTATCAGGATATCCTAACACAAAGATGCATTTCAGAAATGAAAATAATAGAAAATGCATTAAGTCTAGCGACTATATTACCTGATGAGTTCGCATATGCAATCACCAAAACTCCCGGACACATGGCCTTGGTCGCCGGAGAAGCAGTACACATAGTAAAATGTATACCAGTCCAGGTAAAAGTACGTCACACGACGGAATGTTACATGGAATTACCTGTCTGGCAAGGTAACAACACAGCTTACCTAACGCCTAAGACTCGTATCATAACAAAACATGGAAACCACAGAGAGTGTAGCACGATATTGCCAACATTATATAATATCGACGGAACGTGGCACAAGCTCACACCGAAACCGATAGAGGCAATAGCACCCTTAGAGCTCCGCCCAAACTTACACCAGACATGGCAATACTCTGTACCATCGTCGCTTGCCACGAGCGGAATATACACTCAAAATGACCTCGACGCACTCCGCGACCATGTCATGTTCCCGGCAGAAAAAACCGCAGTCTTGAACACCATAGCCAGAGGAGTAGCTGGAAAGGCAATAGTACCAGGAACAGTAAATGTTCTAGGTATCATGGACGAAACCGTTCTGACAAAAATAGCAAAAAGCACAGCGTCCAAATTATGGAACGGCTTCATCGAATTCGGAACAATCAGTGCAGCAATACTTGGAGTCTTCATAATACTGAAGGCAATAAAAACGATAGTCGATATATTTATACATGGATACCAACTACGCGATACCTACGGATGTGGACCCGCCATCCTCGGAGCAATATGCGGCTCAGTCACCCAACTGTTATTATACATCAAAGGAAAACGCAAAATCGAAGATCAAGAACAACCACAAGGACTATCGATCAGATCAAGCATTGTAATAGATCAACAACCAACACCCACCACTTCCGCTTTAAATGAACTAAAAGATACGATAAGTCAAATTTCCTCCGGAAATTTGAACTCCAAGAGGGGGGGTGTCACGTCCCGCGCTCCGCACGTCCCGTAACGAACAACAAAATTGCAAATTACTAAATAAACGCAAGTGACAGTTCGAACACCTCAAGACACATGCGCGACATAATAAAACATAAATTCCTTGATCAAAGATTTATTAAATATAATTATATTAACAATTAAACAATTAATATACGAAGGGTAAATAACAAACAATAAAATTTATGCTCTAACAAAGTAATAAATATAAGAGTATAACATAATTTATATCCGAGCAAGCTACAAGAGCAATTGCATTCGACGACAAGAAAGTATACCACAGTCAACTAACAAGGATAAAATATACAAATGTGAGACAAACTACTAAATAAACGCAAGTGACAGTTCGAACACCTCAAGATACATGCGCGACATAAGAAAACATAAATTCCTTGATAAAAGATTTATTAAATATAATCATAAATACACGTAATCAATTAATATACGAAAAGGAAATAACAAATAATAAAATCTATACTCTGACGAAGTAATAAATGCAAAGGTACAATATAACCTATATCCGAGTAAGCTACAAGAGCAATTATACCCGAAGACGAGGAAGTATACCACTGACAAGGATAAAACACACGGACGCGAGTGACAGTTCGAACACCTCGAGGCATACGCACGGCAAAAGATTTATCAAACATAATCATAAATATACCCACACAACTAATATATATAAAGGGCAAATAACAAATAATAAAATTTATAACGACGAGGTAATAAACGTAAACGTACAACATAACCTATACCTGAGCGAGCTACGAATCAATCTGGAACAAGAGCAATTATGTCCAATGACAGGAAAAATACTGCAACTAAGCAATAGGGATAAAACACACGCACGCGAAACAAAACTACTAGATAAAATCAATTAATAGAGTAAGCAGTCAAAATCCAAAACTATTAAATAAATTCAATTTAAATAGAGTAAGCAGTTAAAATCTAATAATTACATACCACGTAACAGCAAAAAGAAATAAATAGAAGACGCATTTCAATCAACTAACAAAGAAAGAAAAAAAAAATAAAAGAAAAACCAACTAACTAATAAGTCGAAGAAACTGCGAACTCACCTGACGAACAGCAACCCATGACATCCTGTCGAAGAGGAAATAATTTGGAAGAAGGAGCAAGGATATATGTTATATTTTTATTAACAAATATAAGAAACAAGTGGATAAATAAAATAACTAAGCAAACCTGCCAACAAATCAAGCGATTAGGAACAACTAACGTATTATTACGCTACAAATAATATATGTATACATGAGATCGACATTCTAATAAAAAAATATAAAATTTATTTAAATACATTGTTTGCCTTATTGGAAAATTTACACTGTAAAATATATGTATATATATATATCTGTGTGTTCTACACTATTAAATCAAAAACTATATACACACCAATAGACCTAGTGAAACGTAACCTAAAAACATTGAACACATATGTACATTCTAAATTAAAACTTACTAATTTAAATAGATAACACATGACACAGTAGTTGTAAAATAATTAACATGTAAACAAACTTAAAAGAAACACGTTGTAAATAAAATGTATATATATATATATATATGTATATATATGTCAAACAATTAATAGTCCACAAACGTGACGAAAGAAATATGTAAAACTACTTCACAAAATTTACACTACAAAAGATTTGACCAACAAAAAAAAAAATATATATATATATATATTGTACATAACCAGAACAACACAAATGTCACACGAGCCCCTCAGCGACTTCATGGCTGCGTCTTCTGGGACCACCCACGGATTCTTTACAACACTTCTTCTGGCGCTGAAATACCACATGCAGCGAATAAAACAAACCAAAAGAAAAAGAATAAATTAAACTACAAGGAAATAAAATAAGATACGTACCGGGACAATTCGCACAAGAGTCTTTAATGGCGCTGCCTCGACCCACCATTCAACGTGAACACCAGGAATCACCCAAAATCTGTAACGCCAAACCCAAATCCTATACAACTGAAGCAATAGAAACAAACAAAAATCTACGTAACTATAATTTACCAAAGTAATAATCCAGAGGCTAACCACCATTCCGAAGTCGACACTAACCGCACCCACCAATGTCCACATATATACATGTAAATATATATATATATACATATATAAAAAAAAAAAGGGGGAAGGAAAAGGAGAAGGGAAACACTACAGGAAATCAGGAAACACTCGCGGAGCATCCGGATACATCTCGTTAAATCGTTCAAAACACCACGAGAGTGCCTCCACACAAACACCTTCTTGTCCTGTAGCACGATGTCGCAGGAAGGACTCCAGAACATCGTTGGGGACCTCTTCGGCATAGCGCACCCTTGCGCATGCATCGAAATCCACCTCCTCGATGGCTGGGGAGCCTGGGGGTGGCTCCGGGATATCCTCGTCGGAAGAAACCAAATCGATTACTAAAGGACTCCCAGGACCCGGTAACCCTACAGGCTCAGCACCATCGTTATCCCCAGCAGGAGGGAGAAGCCCCAATTTCTTCAACCTTCTTCTGCGACCCTTCTCGCCACCACGACGACCAGGTCTTTTGCGGTGAAGCCTGCGCCTCCATCGGCATCTTCTCTTCTTTTTCCCACTCTAAAATAAAACACGCAAATATAAGGGAAAGAACAACAATGTGAAACAAGAAGAAGTCAAAATAAATCAAGATAATACATACCGTCGAAGCCTCAGACACACCGGTATCCATGATCCAACATAACCTGTATTCATAGAAGAAAAACATGAAAATACAACAAACAAGATTGACATTACCAATCATACAAAGTATTGAATAATCAAACACTATTAAAATCAGTTATTACTATGAACTAATATTATATAAAAGGGAAAAAACTAACCTGAAAACTCGTCAAGCAAAACAAACTCGCCAAGCAAGTTAACAATTACAAATTATCACTCCGCATGATCTTTTTCCCTTCCTACGCTAAAACAAAATACAGTAAATAAATCAATATTGCAAACATTGAGTACCATCAGAAATCACCTATTACATCAAATCAAATAAAAAAGGGAAAAAACTAACCTAAGGAAGTCAACAAACGGATTGAATCACCCACCGAACATGGTTAACAATTTTTACGAATCGTCACTTTACACGATTCCCTTTTCACGTACTACAATTTGCAATCTCAACAAAACCAGGAAACATAAAAAACGAAGCGTCTTACTCGTACAAAGACTCGACAAACACTGAGTTGCCACGTGCAATATGCTTTCCATTGACATTAACAAGGGTAAAGCCATCACGCACATTCTACTGGAATCAGTTACGAAGATTTCGAGAAGGACCACAGACGCAGCATCAACAAAACACGATACACCAACATCCAGCAAACACTGGGTTCCCACGTGCGAAACATTTTCCATTGACATTAGCAAAGATAAAATCACTACGCACATTCCACCGGAATCAGCTACGAAAATTTCGAGAAGACGCAGCATCAACAAAACACGATACACCAACATCCAGCAAACACTGGGTTCCCACGTGCGAAACATTTTCCATTGACATTAGCAAAGATAAAGTCACTACGCACATTCCACCGGAATCAGCTACGAAAATTTCGAGAAGACGCAACATCAACAAAACGCGATCCGCCGAGACACTTACGTCGCCACGTGCAATTTCGAGAAGGACCACAGACGCAGCTTCAACAAAACACGATCCACTCGAAGATAAAACTCCGGCGCGACTCGTAGAAAAATAATCAGTCACCATATTCATAATTTGTCACGTAGCGATATCTTGTTAAACTATCACGCAGCAGTTTAGAAAATATAAATAAGAAGTAGTACTTAGAAACAGATTCATTCTTTGAACTTCGTTCTTCTAGAAGGTATCCGTTTACAATTCTTTGTCGAGAGTCGATCATCAGTCAGTCTTCCGAGCGAATTCAGACCGTGCACGTCGTCTCCTCCGCTGAAATAAAGTGTTAGAAAAATTAACAGAGTTCATAAAATTCTCAAGCGTTAAATAGTTATTACGAAATAAACGCGTTCGCGTTGCGGATCGGCCCATCGACTTCGTGCTACGGCAGTGTTCAATTCAAATTTTTCGCGCGCTTATTATCATCCGAATTAAAATTTTCGTATCATTATTTCATTTGTGAATTCGAATTAATTGACAACTTTCATCCATCAACAGTCATACACCGCTGACTTCTGCATCTCCGATCAAGGTAGGAAAGTTTGAAAATTATATATACTCCCTTCTCTTTTCACTCGCAGCCAAATAAAGTTATCTTTCAATAAAAGGTATCCGTCGGCAGCTATAATTTGTAAATGAAATAAAAGAAAGAGAAAGTATAACACATATCTCACGTAAATTTTATTCGAATAGTCTCAAAAGCTAAGGTAGTTATTCTCTGTGTCGACTAGTGATAACGGTGTTCTCGAACACCTACGGTTTTCGTTTTCCTCTACCCACCGCTAGCATATCGCTCATCCTTGGGGGAGGCTCACGAAGCCACACGAATTGTTCACAGAGAATATAAACAAAATTTGAAATACACGTTCTTGGTCAATATTTAATGAATTGCCTGAAGTAAAACAGTTGTAACAACTTTGATTTATCCCGTAACAATTGTTCCCTGTATCAATTGGTGCTTACGGTGTTTTATCACGAAAACATCTTTGGTATTCGTTTTCCTCTTCCCATTGTTAGCATATTGCTCATCTTTGGGCGAGGCCTACGAAGCCACACCGATTGTCTACAGTGAACTCGGTTATTAATTAAAATTACCATTTTCACTATTTATTACTCTACCTATTATCAAGAACGGATTATATTTTCCGAATCATTAAATCTGATCGATCCCTCATTGTGCCGAATTGTGTTAAAGTGTTTCAATTATTGAAACACTTATCGATATTCGCATTCCTCCTCCCATCGTTGGCAATTATTGCCCATCCTTGGGCGAGGCTTACGAAATCGCACAAGTCGCACGCAGAGAATATCTTTAATTTCACTGGATGACAAAACCAAGAAAAAATCAAAAAGATAAGAGCCATCTTAGCAAAAAGCGAGCCGAACGCTGGTACAAACGATTGATAGCTGCAGAAGTGAAAAGGGAAGAAAAGAGGCTCCGAGAAGAATTAGAATCAATTCGCGAAGGTTCTCCACCTAGTTTTTCGCCATCGAGTTCACCTATCTCCGAATACTTTGAGGAGCACTCCTTCCAATCTCGATCGCCATCGCCTACATCATACGATAGCGTTTGTCATAAACCGTAATCGTCCGAGCGAGTGAAACTAGCCTTCATCATAAACACTATTGACATAAATAAATATTACCTTACCGATATTGTAGAATTTGTTCTGTTGGAAGCTCGAATATTTACTATATCTATCTGTTCATATTTGTTGTACACCACCATATAATATATTCATTTGCATCCGACGTTACTAAATACCGACATTGTATATCCTCAATAAATCAAAATCAAATAAAATATAACATATTTACCCCAGTACTACTCTGTTGAACAAAAATAAATACGCTTGTTACATCGATTAATTATACTCAATAACTTTTATCCTCTCCCGTGCCAGTATTCCTGCGCATAGCAGGTTAGCCGAAAAGTGGAATTTATTTGCCAGTTGCTTTGAACATCAGTTAACGCTACCATTAAACATAAAATTAATGAATGAACACTTCGGATAATTACTGAAAATCACGACAAACAAAGGTACTAAGATTCGTCTTCCCTCGGCCAGGAGCATGCCTGAAGAGGCACCTCTTGCTGGGAATTCAATCTAACAGTTACCGAAAATCACGACAGACAAAGGTACTAAGATTCGTCTTCCCTCGGCCAGGAGCATGCCTGAAGAGGCACCTCTTGCTGGGAATTCAATCTAACAGTTACCGAAAATCACGACAGACAAAGGTACTAAGATTCGTCTTCCCTCGGCCAGGAGCATGCCTGAAGAGGCACCTCTTGCTGGGAATTCAATCTAACAGTTACCGAAAATCACGACAGACAAAGGTACTAAGATTCGTCTTCCCTCGGCCAGGAGCATGCCTGAAGAGGCACCTCTTGCTGGGAATTCAATCTAACAGTTACCGAAAATCACGACAGACAAAGGTACTAAGATTCGTCTTCCCCCGGCCAGGAGCATGCCTGAAGAGGCACCTCTTGCTGGGAATTCAATCTAACAGTTACCGAAAACACGACAGATAAAGGTACTAAGATTCGTCTTCCCTCGGCCAGGAGCATGCCTGAAGAGGCACCTCTTGCTGGGAATTCAATCTAACAGTTACCGAAGGACACGCTAGACGAACCATACTATCGCTCACGAACATTTACCAAATAAATAAAAAGGATAGAAAGAAAAAGAAAAAAAATATATATATAAAGGAAGAGAGAAGGAAAAAATATTTCAATAAATTGTAATACGGAAAAGTAAATAAAGGAGAAAGGAAAAGAGATAACAGAAAGAAAAGAATTCTTTGAAATAGTCCTTAGACTATTTCTGGTGGCAGCAACTACCTTATTAATCGGCAACCTAAATCGATATTCCACTAATTTCCCCTGCAGATTACTTCCGCACCAAGCAGGTAAGTGGAAAATTTTTACCTAGGATTAAGCCCAATTAAGACTTAAGAAGCGTCGTAGCGAATCATAGCGGATCACGAACAGATTCGTAACAGTAATAGATAGAAAATTTTGGTGGCAGCGGTGGGATACGCTCCACTAGAGGATTAAAGTTCTTACGAGTTTAGAAAGAAAAAAAGAGAGAAAAATGGCTACTCCAACAGAAACATTAAATGAGGAAATGCTTTTGACATTGACAGAAAAATTAAAAGCGTGGGATGCAAATTTTCGAGTAATGTCCGAGTTGAGCGAAAAACTAATAACATTACAAGACGACATGCGTTCAATTAAAGCAAAAAGAGAAATTGAGACACCCGTAGCGCCCTCAACATTTTTGAATCCCCAAACATCGTTACCGACGGAAGATACTCCCCAACCAATCAAATTAAAGGATGCGATCGAATCAGTACCAATATTTGACGGACATCGGCCGTCGGTATTCCAATTTTTAAGAGCATGTGAGCGCGCACGAAATATGATTCCGCGGTACCAAGAGCCCCAATTAGTAAAATTATTAACAAATAAACTTCGCGGACACGCGTTTCTCGCTGTAGAAGACGGTCAGCTAAATAGTTTGAACGATTTCGGGAATAAATTAAAAGATATGTTCGGCCCAGGGAAATCCCTTAACGAATACAAGGGGGAATTAGGAACAATATACCAACGACCCGGGGAAGATATACTAGACTATATGGATCGCGTTAGAAATCTCAGATTAGCAATAATGGACGGGGAAAGATGTGAATACGGTATAATATCTCAAGACGTTCAAGATACAATAGATTGGGATACAAGGGAAGCCTTTGTTAAAGGGCTTCCAAACGAGATATATTTGCGAGTAAAAGTAGCAGGGTACAATTCTTTAGAAGACGCGTATCGTCAAGCCGTTAAAGCAACACAAGAATTAAAACGTGCGAATGACAGGGCACGATACCAACGACCACCGCCTTTAAACAATTATTACCGCAACAATATTCGTCCCCCGAACAATTCCAATACCATCGGAAACAGTCGTCAAGACCGAAGATTTATTCCGCCCCCGCAAAATCGCCCGAATGTTCCCAGACAAAACACACTAACATGTAATTATTGCAAAAAACCTGGGCATCTGATAAAAGACTGCTACACATTCAAAGCCAGAGTAGACGCTGGCATAATCGTGCCTTACGCATCGCAACAGTCGGGAAACCGCGTACGTCCTTCGGGAGAATGGGGCGACTCGCGAAGGAACAACATCCAAACTCGCCCGAGAATCCAGACAATCACAAGGAATTCTGCACCCACGCCCGCAAAACGAACGCGAGCTACTATCCCTGTGCAAACCTCTCCGAGACCTACAGCAAGAACCAGAGCGAATCCGAAATCTGTAGTAAAAACAGAAGAACTACCATCAACTACTGTGGGAAACCCCTCTTGCAGCCATGTGAAAACGCAAGTGGAAAGCCAGGAGTTTCAGAATCAGAAAGAGAAGAAAATACAGGAAGAATCAACGAAAGAAAACCATCAAGGGTCGGACTCAGAACTAGACGACGACCTCACCGGGTTATTTCAATAAAAATGAATAAAACTCCAAACACTCCTACCGCTAGAATAGTCTCCCCAAACCTAAAAACTAAAACAAACCTATTGTTAGACTCCGGATCGGAAATAAATATCATCAAGAAACCTGCCTTACTCGAATCAGCAATCATCAACGAACAAGAATCTATAGAAGTTCGAGGAATTACGGCAACGAGCCTGGTCACCCTAGGGCAGACAATAATACAGGTCGCGGGCCATCCAGTTACTTTTCATGTAGTTGACGATTCATTGCTGATCGATCAAGACGGAATCCTAGGATCCGAATTTTTCGCAGGAAGTAAAGCACGTCTGGACTACGAGCAGAAACATATTAAATGGGGAGGTATTTATATTCCGTTCGACACAAGAGAAAAAATAATTGTGCCCAGACGAAGTTCAGTACCATGCAAAATAAATATTGCAAATCCGGAAGTAAAAGAGGGATTTATCCCCAAAATCGAACCAGTAAAGGGAGTCTATTTTGGAAACGCGGTAGTAAAAAACCTCAAGGGACGAGGTTATTTAAGAGTAATTAATACCACATTGAAAGACTACGAATTTATTATACCCACGATAGTAATTAAGGAATTTACAACTCCTTCTTCGCTTTCTCACACTACATGCAACGTCATTTCAGTATCTAAGAAAACAAGAATCGACAAAATAATGGAGTTGTTGCGACTAGAACACTTAAACGCAGAAGAGAGGAAAAACGTCGAAACGCTAATTCAGAACAATCAAGACCGGTTTCATCTTCCAGGCGAGACGCTGGAAGGAACGGATATCCTACAACACGAAATCGTCACTACAGATGAGAACCCAATTAATGTTAAACAATATCGATATCCACCCATCCATCGAGAAGAAATAAATCGCCAAATTCAAGAACTGCTGGAAACAGACGTTGTGGAACCATCAATGTCCCCATACAACTCTCCATTATGGATTGTGCCAAAGAAACCGGATTCCCAAGGTAATAAGCGATGGAGACTGGTTATCGATTACAGGAAATTAAACGACAAAACGATAGGCGACGCATATCCACTTCCGAATATTACCGAAATTTTGGATCAGCTGGGAAGTGCAAAATATTTTTCTACATTTGACTTAGCATCCGGATTCCATCAAATTCGTATGGCAGCAAAAGATGCCCATAAAACAGCATTCTCTACGCCTTACGGTCACTATCAATTTAAAAGAATGCCTTTTGGATTAAAAAACGCACCAGCAACATTCCAACGATTAATGAATTCGATACTATCAGGATTACAAGGGATAGAATTGTTTGTCTACTTGGACGACATAGTGATTTATGCCACATCTCTTCGCGAACACGAAATTAAATTCAATCAACTTATGGATAGATTACGGAAAGCCAAGTTGCAACTGCAACCAGACAAATGTGAATTTTTACGACACGAAGTGAAATATTTAGGACATGTAATCAGTGAAAATGGAGTTAAACCAGACCCGAAGAAAATCGAGGCGGTTTCGGATTTTCCACGGCCAAGGAAACCAAAAAACATCAAACAATTTTTGGGATTAGCCGGATATTATCGAAGATTCATACCTAATTTTTCTAAAATTGCGAAACCATTGACACAATTATTAAAAAAGGACGTTGCATTTAAATGGACAGACAGTCAAGAAGACGCGTTTAACGCATTGAAAACGGCACTTATAACAGAACCCATCCTGCAGTATCCCGATTTTTCTCAACCATTCAATCTCACGACCGACGCCTCTGGATACGCCGTGGGCGGTGTACTAAGTCAAGGGCCAATTGGGAAAGATCTACCCATTGCATACGCCTCGAGATTACTAAACCCCGCAGAACAAAACTACTCCACCATAGAAAAGGAATGTCTAGCAATCGTTTACAGCACAATGCATTTCCGACCGTATTTATATGGAAGAAAATTCACTATAATAACCGACCATAAACCTCTAGTATGGATGCATTCTATCAAAGATCCTAACTCAAGAATTTGGAAGTGGAAATTAAAATTGTCAGACTTTGAATTCGATATTTTATACAAAGAAGGCAGGACGAACGCAAATGCGGATGCATTATCCAGAAATCCTCCGAAAATTTGCTTACCAATCAGAAAAAGAAAAGAAGTCTCACCGGATCGCTACCCTGCCCCAAAAAGATTCGAACTAGCCACCTCCACCGAGGACTCTCCTATATTTGAAGCTAAACCACGCGTCCTACCCCAATCCAGTGCCCCCACAAAACAAAGAAAAACTCTCATCCGAAAACATTTTACAATAGAAGAAACACCCACAAAATGTTTCGACCAAGCATTAGCCGAGCTCGAAGCAATTACAAACAGAGAAACGATCAAGCGGAAAAGAGTAGACGCAGATGCAACAAGCGAAGAAGAGCAGAGAGAAGAAGAGATGACTAAGCGAAAAAGAGAAGACGTAACGAGTGAAGAAGAAGGAAAAGAAGAAGAAGAAGAAGAAGTAGAAGAAGAAGAGGAAGAAGTAGAAGAGGAAGAAGAAGTAGAAGAAGAAGAGGAAGAAAAAGAAGAAGAAGAAGAAAAAGAAGAAGAAGAAGAAAGAGAAAAAGAAAAAGAGCAATCCTCCGCTATAATTCCAGAATCAGTTCAACAAATAGAAAAGGACACTAGACCTGCGATAATCACAGAACTAAAAATTTCAGAAACACGAGACTCAATCACGAGAGTAAACGATCATAAAGTAATATTCATTGACATACATGGCAACCCGATAGATAAAGGTGCCTTAGAAATGAAGGAGACAGGGAGGCTGCCTTGTCATGAAGATTTAATGTTGGAAAGGGCAAGACTGACCCTCGACTCCGGAAAATATATTGTATCCCTGCCGATAAAAGAAGACAGAAATATCCCAATAACGCCAGAAAATTTATTGAACTCCTTAAGATCTTTACTAGATGTAGTAAGCGAAAAACAGTTGACTTCCTTTAGCATTAGTAAAGGAAACTTGGAGGAAATACCCTGGCGATACACAATCAGGAAATTGAAGGAAATATTTATAGAAAGAACCATAACTATTACCGTTTGTACTGGGGAAGTAATTATACCGCCTGTGGAAACACGAAACAACATAATACGAGAAAAACACGAATCGTGCGTAGCAGGACACAAGGGAATAACAAAAACTTACCAAAGGATACGACAGCACTATTATTGGGAAAACATGAAAAAGGAAATTCAAGACTACGTAAGAACATGCAAGGAATGCCAATTGAAAAAACTTACAAGAATAAAAACAAAGCAACCTATGGTACTCACTGATACGCCAGGTAAAGCATTCGACAAGATTAGTATGGATATTGTCGGGCCATTGCCAAAAACTCAAAGGGGAAATGAATACATATTAACTATACAAGATTTATTGACAAAATACTCAATTGGGATCCCGTTAGAAGGAATCTCTTCAGCCGAAATCGCAGACGTTTTTGTAAAACGATTTATTTGCCGATTCGGATCGCCTAGAGCTATTCTCACTGATCAAGGAGCGAATTTCACATCCTCATTAATGAAGAAAGTAGCAAAGAGATTCCGCATAAAACAATATACCACGACAGCATACCACCCGCAAAGTAACGGTTCAATCGAAAGATCTCACCATGTATTGATTGAATACCTTAAGTTATACATTGAAAATTCCAGAAACTGGGACGAATGGATAGAACTAGCTATGTTTTCCTATAATACCTCTGTACATGAAGGAACGAAATTTTCCCCGCATGAATTAGTTTTTGGACACTTGGCCAGAGAACCTACTGGCGAAGTAATAATCGAAGAAAATATGGAACCAACGTACGCAGAATATCTCAAAGACCTGTTCGATAAAATTAACACCGTACAACAAATGGCAAGGGAAAATCTAATAAAATCTAAATTAAGATCAAAAGAATATTACGACCGACGAATTAACCCTCAAAATTTCAAAGCAGGGGACCTTGTATACCTATTGAAAGAACCGAGTAAAGGTAAATTTTCTGACCAATATACTGGACCCCATAAGGTGTTAGAAATTTTCCAGAATCAAAACGTCAAAATCGAAGTAAAAGGAATCCCGCGAACAGTACATCTGAACAAACTAAAACTTGCACATCATCGGAATAGACCCCCAGAACAATTTTAAGAGGCAATGTAACACGGTGATATACGACAAACAAATACTGCTCGTTCAACATTGCAGAATTCGATAACCTGAAAAGGGAAAGGGAAATCATCAGATACATTTTAACCAGTACTTAGATATAAACATGTAATTCAATAAATAATTACAAGCTTGCAGAAAATAAAACTTAGCCCGTGAACAAATAATCATTGTAAAAGGAACTGCATATATGAAGACAGGTTATGAAAAGGGTGTGCGACACTGCTTATCGAATTATATAGTTAATGGAAACCTAAAAGGAGAAGGAAATCACTATGCATATATATATATATATATATCCTAACATACACGACGCGTTAACTTTATGGAATAATTAAAACAGTAAAATAAAATACTTAGCGCACAAACTAATTTGTACGTGCAAAGACAGGTCATGAATCCAAAACCGAGGGAAGTGTGACACTGCTTCTCGAGTAGTATAATTAATAGAAACCTAAAAAGAAAAAGGGAATTACTGTGTGCATATTCTAACATATACTACGCATTAACATAATGGAATAATTAAAACAGTAAAGGTAAAAATACTTAGCGTATAATTAATTATCATGGAAGGCAGTGTACGTATATGAATTTTGCGGAAACAAGTTACAGATTTACTCCGGATGCAACTGTCAACAAAACGAATGCATAAATTAACCTCAATTACCTCAATATAAATGAAGAAGGAAAATAACAAATATACAACTTCACAATAACTAAACTAAATGAGGGACGATGGCAATAAATTACAATTAAACAACAATCAGCACTGTATTAACGCAGCTGCTCGAATAAACAAAATTATTTAATACATGCAAAAAGGAAATAGGTTAAGTGAGCAACCACTAAAATCCATTGCTCACATCGAAAAGCTCTATATGAATTAACGCAGTCACGTTAAACCAACTGCCAAATTAATACAAACACATACAAGTAATCGAAGGAACGTGCAGGTAGTAATATCGCAAAATTTGGTTATGGATCCATCATCGCAGAATTTACCATACGACGGTTAGCTGAAATAAACAAATAAACTCAATTAGAACAACACTAAACTATAACAACACTGGAATTAAATTGACAGAGACAAGAACATTTTCTTTTTACTCACAAGTATAACCCGTAAGGGGAAGAACGTTATGTATCACCTCGGAATAAGATTTGATGATAATAGGAAGCTCGTTATTCGCATTTGAGAATACATACCAAAACCCGACGCACTTATAAGAAGTCCACCACCAACCCCAGGAGATTACTTATGGAATATCGAATCAGATAATACCCAAACAGCCAGACGGCAACAGGAAGCTGGAAAATCAAGAAAATTGTGACACGATAACAAAATATCCCAACGTTGATAAAAAAGCCTTAACAAACAAGATAATGGACGGGCTACTTTGCTATGCAGAAACCCACAAAATATAATGCCATGATACACTTATCATTTTAACACTTTAAAATTAAAGCAAAATACCCAATGATACTAAACATAAACTACATAACTATCTCAGGCAAATAACTTGACGTAGAAGAACTAGAATGAATTATTCTATAATTAATAATAATAATTGAATGAAAAGCTTCACTTCAATACACCACACTTACATGTAAAACAACAGCAAGACCACCAGTATAAATAAATAAATAAAAAGAAATAGAAATAGCAAATAAATAATAGGAATAAAATATAAATCTACCAACTCCGTTTCAAAAAAAAAATATATATATAATAATAAGAACCAATGATAAATTCAATCAAAGTAGGAAACAATACAATAAACACAACTAAAATCGCACCAAGTATAACATGGAGAGAGATAAGGTTATGTTACGTAATGGAATTGGCAATAACAAACTATGGATTTATTAGTACTAAAATAACTAACGAACACTTCATAAAATAAATTACTTAAAATACAACAATAAATCAACACTGTTGACAGATTATTAAAATTAACAATAACACAACCCACGTGTTGTTGTTATATTACAATAGCACACTATACATATACATCGTAACAACTACACGAACGACACCGTTGTCATCCTGACCACGTCAAAACAAAGAAAACTTAACAACGAAAGGATAATCACTTGAATGTTAAACAAATCGAAGACACGTCATTACACTCTTACCGAACACCCTCGCGGGCGGCCATCTTGAATTGTCATGAACCCAGGATAAATCTTACATGTGAACAGAAGTAATAATTATACCAAAATGCAAAACAATACCATTCTCACCTCAATTATACGCCAAATACTAAACAAGTTATAAATAATTAACAGATAAATAATAGACTTCACATCAATAAAATGTCACTATGTACTAGGGACATTCACAAGCGGCCATCTTGAACAATCAACACATCCAGCGATACAAGAATAAATTATCTTCCATGGAAACCCGGAACGAAGAAGCAATAAATAACAACATAACACAAGAATATTGGAATATGATGAAAACCAGTCATGGAAACAAGTCACAGATCAAGATTTCAAGAAAAATTATCGAACCCATAACTACCCACGGCAACAAAAGAAAGAGAAATTTTTTTTTTCTTAATAAACGACAACTAGCACAAGTCATTAACAAAATGAAACCAATTAGTAGCCAACCAGTAACCCGTCCATGATCGACAAATCGATGGGAACAGAAGGACACACTAAAAGTTAAAAACAACGAATTATATCACCCCCGAAACCCCCCCCCCCCCCCCGGCGCGATGCAACGACAAAACGAATCGGCTAAATTCCGTAATAAGCGAAACGTATTTGTAATGAATACCTTTTGTTTTGTTACGCAGAATGGGCGTCGAATTTGGTGGCTCAAAAACCCAGACGGTATATTATCCGGATGGCGTACTACCTACCGATCACCCGGACGCCTACGAAGAACTAATGTTTTCCTGTTGCGTCCACCTAACACGACCAGCCTATCTATTTGAAAACATACTCATCTGTCGAGATTGCTATGATGAAATGGATCCTGACGATCAGGAGTTACACGAACCCCCACCAGCACATTTTTTGTGTGGGGTACCGGGGAGAACAAGAGCAAAACATTGCCGTACATGCGACATAGAGTTGTCGCAAGTATGAGACGCCTCCTCCTGCTTTGAATGCATTGCGGCGCATATGCAGCTCACACAAACCGAAAAGGACTTCTTGGCTTTCGGCAAAATTATCCGCCCCGTTCCCCCCCTAGACCATTATAACGTCGTCGTCGACGATTTGCGCGACTAAGCATACGTATATACGCAATACACATCCTTACTTATAATTCACATCTGTATATACACACGTATATAAACAACACAATTATAATTGCGTCGCGTACTAAATAATAGTATAAATTATTAAGGGGGAGAAGGAAGACGCCACAACTAAATGGGGGATAATACATTAATCATTTGTATATATATATATGTACAGAATGGGTGGCGAACCCAGCGAACATATCCATACACCAAGACAAAATCAACCAACGCCGCTACCCATCGCTAACTTAGAAGGACCAGAAAGAATCCAGTCCTGCCTTTGCACCAGACTAGTGCAAACGGCTTACCCTTTCGGCGAAAATTACGTCTGCGAAGACTGCCATAACGAGCTTTTCGATCATGTGCCAATTGGGCAGGCCCTCCAGCGCGACCTACCCAATCACTTCTTATCTGGAGGACCTGCAAGAAACAGGGTTTCATATTGCTACGAATGCAGGACGGTAATATCAGAATCTCGCCCTGCTACGCATTGCATTCAATGCGTAATTTCTTATAATCGCCTAAATCGACTCGAGAGGGTACTCGTAGCCAACGGAGCCCAAATCAACCCCAACCTAACCCCAAGTTTATAAGACAAATACTACATACACACACATACACGTACACATGTATATATCCACACATGCATATAGATAGACACTTAGTAATACATTCAATATATGTAAAAAAAAAAAAAAAAAAAATATATATATACATATATAAAATTTTAATATATAACAATATATTTAATATATAATTTACACAACGAACGCTAAGAGATAATAAATAACAAGTGTATAATAAATATAATAGAATAAAAAAATTATTCATAAAAACTCACCCCCATCAAAACCCACGAATACCATACATACGTAGCTATAAGATAAATCCATTATATCAGGCCCGTTACTGACGAACTTACCTATGCGTAAACCCACACATAGAAACACACACACACACATACACACACACATATATATATATATATATATATATAAGTATACTTAAATATATACAACCATAACATATATTACAACCAAAAGAGTACAAGAACATATTGAACGAACTGTTGACAGGAAAAATGAGTTACACGGTCATCCTGCTCGCCCTATTCGGAACAGCATACAGTTTAATAGGATATGACTGCAACGGGAACCATCTGAACGTCACCACCATATCACTAAACTCTATCGGAGATTGCAACATAAAACCCGTAAAGACGGAGACCCAAGAAACATATATACAATTACTGCAACTCTCGGAATTTGACTTCGTCAGTGTAAGACAATGTAAGGTACAAATTACGCGAATGATACACTACTGCGGCATGCACTCTCACACATCGGCCGTACACAACGGATTCGCTGAATACCTTCACGAAACCACGGCCCAACAATGCGCCAGAATGCACCAAGATGGCACATTTTCCCTTGGACCTGAAACCTTCATAATAGGCCTAAAGGACAATATGACGATGACAAGTTCTCTCGTCCTAGCTGGGAAACTAACAAACGAGGGTAGCTGCCAAGGGACTCAATTCGCAGACCCCTACGGAAGTTGGGAAAGAGTTGTCGTACAAGCTACAGTAAAAATAAGCCTAAGATCGGGAACGGTACCAGTGCGGATAGAAGAAAATAAAATCCTATTAAAATCAGGGACAGCATGCGCGTTTAATGAAGGTATCTGTTTGGATCCAGAAGACGGATATACCTTTTGGCAACCACATCCACCATCCATGTGTAAATTCGACCAATATGACGTCCTGTACGAAGGAATTGCCACAAGAATCCAAGAAATAAAAACCAACAGTAACCCAACATTACCAGTTTTTGCTCTGACAACTCAAGAAATAACCTTTGTGCTAACCAAGACTGGAGAACAACCTCTGTGCGGATATACCCTGCTAACCACAGAACACCCAAAGCTTTTCCTTCTGGAAACAACCAAAGGAAACACCTTCATACCTAAGCGTAAAACAGCAGTGGAAAATTTAGATATATTCGCATACGTCAACTCAAAATTTATTTATGTGGAAAAACATATCAGAAGACAAATGACAACACTCTATCAGGATATCCTAACACAAAGATGCATTTCAGAAATGAAAATAATAGAAAATGCATTAAGTCTAGCGACTATATTACCTGATGAGTTCGCATATGCAATCACCAAAACTCCCGGACACATGGCCTTGGTCGCCGGAGAAGCAGTACACATAGTAAAATGTATACCAGTCCAGGTAAAAGTACGTCACACGACGGAATGTTACATGGAATTACCTGTCTGGCAAGGTAACAACACAGCTTACCTAACGCCTAAGACTCGTATCATAACAAAACATGGAAACCACAGAGAGTGTAGCACGATATTGCCAACATTATATAATATCGACGGAACGTGGCACAAGCTCACACCGAAACCGATAGAGGCAATAGCACCCTTAGAGCTCCGCCCAAACTTACACCAGACATGGCAATACTCTGTACCATCGTCGCTTGCCACGAGCGGAATATACACTCAAAATGACCTCGACGCACTCCGCGACCATGTCATGTTCCCGGCAGAAAAAACCGCAGTCTTGAACACCATAGCCAGAGGAGTAGCTGGAAAGGCAATAGTACCAGGAACAGTAAATGTTCTAGGTATCATGGACGAAACCGTTCTGACAAAAATAGCAAAAAGCACAGCGTCCAAATTATGGAACGGCTTCATCGAATTCGGAACAATCAGTGCAGCAATACTTGGAGTCTTCATAATACTGAAGGCAATAAAAACGATAGTCGATATATTTATACATGGATACCAACTACGCGATACCTACGGATGTGGACCCGCCATCCTCGGAGCAATATGCGGCTCAGTCACCCAACTGTTATTATACATCAAAGGAAAACGCAAAATCGAAGATCAAGAACAACCACAAGGACTATCGATCAGATCAAGCATTGTAATAGATCAACAACCAACACCCACCACTTCCGCTTTAAATGAACTAAAAGATACGATAAGTCAAATTTCCTCCGGAAATTTGAACTCCAAGAGGGGGGGTGTCACGTCCCGCGCTCCGCACGTCCCGTAACGAACAACAAAATTGCAAATTACAAAATAAACGCAAGTGACAGTTCGAACACCTCAAGATACATGCGCGACATAATAAAACATAAATTCCTTGATAAAAGATTTATTAAATATAATTATATTAACAATTAAACAATTAATATACGAAGGGTAAATAACAAACAATAAAATTTATGCTCTAACAAAGTAATAAATATAAGAGTATAACATAATTTATATCCGAGCAAGCTACAAGAGCAATTGCATTCGACGACAAGAAAGTATACCACAGTCAACTAACAAGGATAAAATATACAAATGTGAGACAAACTACTAAATAAACGCAAGTGACAGTTCGAACACCTCAAGATACATGCGCGACATAATAAAACATAAATTCCTTGATAAAAGATTTATTAAATATAATCATAAATACACGTAATCAATTAATATACGAAAAGGAAATAACAAATAATAAAATCTATACTCTGACGAAGTAATAAATGCAAAGGTACAATATAACCTATATCCGAGTAAGCTACAAGAGCAATTATACCCGAAGACGAGGAAGTATACCACTGACAAGGATAAAACACACGGACGCGAGTGACAGTTCGAACACCTCGAGGCATACGCACGGCAAAAGATTTATCAAACATAATCATAAATATACCCACACAACTAATATATATAAAGGGCAAATAACAAATAATAAAATTTATAACGACGAGGTAATAAACGTAAACGTACAACATAACCTATACCTGAGCGAGCTACGAATCAATCTGGAACAAGAGCAATTATGTCCAATGACAGGAAAAATACTGCAACTAAGCAATAGGGATAAAACACACGCACGCGAAACAAAACTACTAGATAAAATCAATTAATAGAGTAAGCAGTCAAAATCCAAAACTATTAAATAAATTCAATTTAAATAGAGTAAGCAGTTAAAACCTAATAATTATATACCACGTAACAGCAAAAAGAAATAAATAGAAGACGCATTTCAATCAACTAACAAAGAAAAAAAAAAAAATAAAAGAAAAACCAACTAACTAATAAGTCGAAGAAACTGCGAACTCACCTGACGAACAGCAACCCATGACATCCTGTCGAAGAGGAAATAATTTGGAAGAAGGAGCAAGGATATATGTTATATTTTTATTAACAAATATAAGAAACAAGTGGATAAATAAAATAACTAAACAAACCTGCCAACAAATCAAGCGATTAGGAATAACTAACGTATTATTACGCTACAAATAATATATGTATACATGAGATCGACATTCTAATAAAAAAAAAATATAAAATTTATTTAAATACATTGTTTGCCTTATTGGAAAATTTACACTGTAAAATATATGTATATATATATATATATATATATATATATATATATATATATATATCTGTGTGTTCTACACTATTAAATCAAAAACTATATACACACCAATAGACCTAGTGAAACATAACCTAAAAACATTGAACACATATGTACATTCTAAATTAAAACTTACTAATTTAAATAGATAACACATGACACAGTAGTTGTAAAATAATTAACATGTAAACAAACTTAAAAGAAACACGTTGTAAATAAAATGTATATATATATATATATATATATATATATATATATATATATATATATGTCAAACAATTAATAGTCCACAAACGTGACGAAAGAAATATGTAAAACTACTTCATAAAATTTACACTACAAAAGATTTGACCAACATAAAAAATATATATATATATATATTGTACATAACCAGAACAACACAAATGTCACACGAGCCCCTCAGCGACTTCATGGCTGCGTCTTCTGGGACCACCCACGGATTCTTTACAACACTTCTTCTGGCGCTGAAATACCACATGCAGCGAATAAAACAAACCAAAAGAAAAAGAATAAATTAAACTACAAGGAAATAAAATAAGATACGTACCGGGACAATTCGCACAAGAGTCTTTAATGGCGCTGCCTCGACCCACCATTCAACGTGAACACCAGGAATCACCCAAAATCTGTAACGCCAAACCCAAATCCTATACAACTGAAGCAATAGAAACAAACAAAAATCTACGTAACTATAATTTACCAAAGTAATAATCCAGAGGCTAACCACCATTCCGAAGTCGACACTAACCGCACCCACCAATGTCCACATATATACATGTAAATATATGTCGGAGATGAAAGGACATCGGAGCCTTCCCTTTGGAACTTCGGAAAAATCCCTCAACACCGTAATCTAGATTCTATCATAGGCGTAATTAAACAATTGTCGTCATTCGATCCGATTGTATTTACTCGAGATTTGTGATAGTGAGCTTGGGCTCGAGGCGACAGCCAGTCGCCGAACGTAGCCGCGGTCACGGGACGAACGCTTTGTCTAACAAAGGCATGGAGCAATTCTATAGCTCTCCTTAAAAAAAGGAAATAGTTGTAACACTCGACAGTAAACATTCCTACGGTCTCCGTCCCATAGCTCGCCACACGCAGACCCTATTCTTCGAGTAAGACGATTGCCAGATGTCGATGCGTCTCCGCCGTACATGTTCAGCTAGCCTGAGGGTCCGTTATAAATCTTAAGTTTTAGTTGACTAAAGTCCTTCAAACAGACAAACAGTCTTTATCCAAACTACGGGAAGATAGATGAGATCTATTTCTTTCGACGAACGATGTCTCCCACTACCGACTTTCTCTCGAGGGCGGCTAGTATCCCTTTCTTAACCATCGATATGGAGATGGACCAATTAGCAGCAACGCCAATTTCCCTACTTTCTGAATGGAGGCTAAGCTTGACGAATCCGATGATCCCGTGTCCTGAGACACACCCCGTCATAGTTTTCCTCGGTGGCATCATCGGGGCGGAGAGCCACTTTTTGGGTAACCCCACGCAACGGTAGAGTAACGTCGCGAGAGTGAGGGCACATTACGAGTTTTGTAATAGAGTTGGACTTAGATTTTTGCGAGTACGTTCATCGATCATCCCGTTGGCCGCGGACTCGTTATCGAACCCGAAGACCATTGCCACCAGTGTCGCGAGCGCCTAATCGCAGTGTTCGATTGTGCTTGTGGTGTTCAGACTTGTGTTAATAAACCAGATCTTGTTATATTCTACGATGTCTAACGTCAATGAAGAATCGTCCACCCCCCACAACCCTATCCTGAACTTCTCCCCGACATCAGAAGTGGGATCAGGCCCATACGTAACCATAGAACAACTCATGAGGATCGTGGCTCAAGTAACTCAACCGAGGGAGCAAAGGCCGAGTACGGAATCTAAGGAGGTAACGTTCCCGCCGTTCGACCCTGAAGACCCGGGCGCCGATCCGTCCGCGTGGTGCTCCTATGCCGAGATGGTTTTGAGAGGCTCCCCGATACAAGACGGTGCGTTACTTTCTGCTTTGAGTCGCTCTTTAAAGGGGTCTGCCGCGTATTGGCTTACAAAAGCAATGCGCGACGAAAAGCTCACCTGGCCAACGTTTAAGAAACGATTCCTGTCAAGTTTTGGTGGACGAGACTCGACAACCTTGACGTTGATAAAGATACTTGGAGAACCCCGGTTGGAGGCCGAATCTACAGGAGCCTATGCTAGTCGCATCCGTTCCATGATGCAGACGAGGGTGGGAGATCTATCAGCGCCCGAACTACTCAATGCCTTCGTCCTTTATGCGCTGAGCTCCCGAGAACAATGTTTGCGACGACTAATACGCGTGCATAATATCACAACTGAGGACCAGTTTTACGGCGAAATGGACCTTCTCCCCGACGACCAGCCGGTGCCTTCGCCACGAAATTCATCATCGAACCCTGGGGCCAAACGGAGCAGGCCATCGGACCACCGTATCAAGTGCTACCACTGCGGGAGCTTAGGACATAAAATGACGGAGTGCCGCAAGAGGATAAAGTTGGAGCGGAACGATAACCCACGGAAACAGGGGAACAATCAACCGGCCACGTCGTCGAGGGTTGTGTGCTTCAGATGCAAAGAGGAAGGACATGTCGCGACTCGCTGCCCGTCGCTGCGTAAAGGAGGCAACCCCGACAAGGAACATCGAGTCGACTCCTGTGCGACGGGGTCCCCGACTGGTAGTCTAAGTCATCGTGGTGAGTCGTTCCCATTTTATTTCGACTCCGGAGCCGAGTGCTCGTTGATTAAAGAATCTGTAGCTTCGAAATTCTCCGGCAAGAGAACGAACGATATAGTAGTAATGAGGGGAATCGGGAATACATGTGTTAAAAGTACGTCCCAGATTTTGTCCGTCGTGCGTATCAACGATTTTATGTTGGAGATAACTTTTCACGTCCTTGCCGATAGCTATTTAAAGTATGACATTATGATTGGTCGCGAAATTTTAAACCAAGGATTCGATGTAATCGTCACACGCGATAGCTTCGATGTCTGCAAAACAAAGATAGTTAACGTTTGTAATAAAACCGCCGAACATGAGATCGATCTTAATGCAGTAGACACTGAGGTACTTGGTAACGATAAAAGCCGATTAATTTCTATTCTCCAAAATTTTAAAGAGTCATTTATTACGGGATTCCCGCGTACTCGTGTAAATACAGGCCAGTTAGAAATTCGATTAATTGATCCCAACATTACCGTACAAAGAAGTCCTTATAGACTTAGCGAGGAGGAGCGGAGAATAGTCCGAGAAAGGATAGGCGAACTGATTCAAGCAAAAATCATAAGACCCAGTCGCTCACCATTCGCAAGCCCGGTGATACTCGTGAAGAAAAAGGACGGCACAGATAGACTGTGTGTAGACTTCCGAGCGCTAAATAAGAACACCGTCGCGGATCGGTACCCCCTTCCCCTTATAGCCGATCAGATCGCGAGACTACAACAAGCGAAATACTTTATTAGCCTGGATATGGCCAGCGGGTTCCACCAAATCCCTATCCACCCGAATTCGACCGAATACACGGCGTTCGTCACCCCCGACGGACAATACGAGTACATAACGATGCCGTTTGGATTGAAGAATGCACCGTCAGTTTTTCAGAGGGCCATTCTTAACGCCTTAGGTGATCTCGCGTATTCGTACGTTATCGTTTATTTGGATGATGTCCTAATTATTGCCGAAACGATAGATCAGGCGTTAGAAAGGTTGAACACCGTCTTGGACACCCTTGTAACAGCCGGATTCTCGTTTAATTTTGCGAAATGTTCTTTTCTAAAAACTTCGGTACTCTATTTGGGGTATGTAATCCATAACGGAGAAGTCCGTCCCAACCCGGGTAAAATACAGGCTTTAAGTTCGTTACCTGCGCCAACGACCGTCACGCAGGTCAGGCAGTTTATAGGTTTGGCCTCCTACTTTCGAAAATTTGTTCCCAAATTTTCGCAAGTAATGCGGCCCTTATATGCGCTTACATCAAACCACAAGAGCATAACCTGGACCGAGAAACACGAGAATATCAGGCAAAAGGTAATTTCCGCTCTAACCAACGAACCGGTATTAATGATGTTTGACCCTAATTACCCCATAGAATTACACACTGACGCTAGTTCGGACGGGTACGGAGCCATTTTAATGCATAGGGTTGAGGGGAAAAATAGAGTCGTCGAATACTATAGTAAAAGAACCAGCCCCGCGGAATCGAGATATCATTCGTACGAGCTGGAAACGTTAGCGGTAGTAAGCGCTGTCAAGCATTTCCGACACTATTTACATGGACGGAAATTCTTAGTAGTTACCGACTGTAATTCTTTGAAAGCCTCCAGCAACAAAGTAAATTTAAACGACCGGGTTTATAGGTGGTGGGCTTATTTGCAAACATTCGATTTTGACATCATGTATCGAGAGGGTAAACGAATGGCCCACGTAGATTTCTTTTCGCGAAACCCCGTAGACTTGAATCGCCGTATGATCGACAAGGTCGCAGAGAAAGAGATTAATCTGGCCGAGATCTCCGAAGATTGGCTATTAGCGGAACAACGTCGCGATCCGCAAATCTCCGAAATCGTTAATAAATTGCAGAACGAAGAGCTCGCGGAAGATATCGCGAACACATACGAATTACGATCCGGTACCCTTTACCGTAAGATACAGAGGAAGGGCAGAACTCTCTGCTTACCCATTGTCCCGAGAAGCTTTAGATGGTCCGTTATCAACCATGTGCATCAGTCAATTATGCACTTAGGTTGGGACAAGACGCTTGAGAAACTGTACGAGTATTACTGGTTCGAAGGAATGGCGAAATATGTTCGTAAATTCGTTGAGAACTGTCATGCTTGTCGAGTTTCGAAAGCTAGTTCAGGTAAAATACAAGCTGAACTACACCCGATACCTAAGACCAGCATACCGTGGCATACGGTGCACGTGGACATAACGGGCAAGCTAAGCGGCAAAAAAGATTCTAAAGAATATGTCATTGTTTTGATTGATGCATTCACGAAATTTGTATACCTACATCACACGCGCAAAATAGACTCCCTTAACGTCATTAAAGCACTTAAGTCCGCTATATGTTTATTCGGCAGCCCCTGTCGGATAATAGCGGATCAAGGAAGGTGTTTCACGGGCAGGGAATTCCGAGAGTTCTGTGAAAGCAAACAGGTTAAAGTTCACCTGATTGCGACCGGCGCGAGTAGGGCCAACGGCCAGGTAGAGCGTACGATGAGTACGCTAAAGAATATGTTTACTACGGTAGAGACGACCGGGCGCCCATGGCAAGACGCGGTTGGGGAAATACAGTTAGCCTTGAATTGTACCACCAACCGCGTGACCGGGTCGAACCCATTGGAACTACTAATCGGCAAAACAGCAAGACCCTACGGCTTATCCCTACCCGACAATATCGAAGAAAGGGAAGTAGATATCTCCCACGTAAGACAGCAGGCGATAAAGAATATAGATGCAAGCGCTAGATACGATAAGGATAGGTTCGACAAAAATAAAGCTAAATTAGTTAGGTTTAATCTCGGCGATTTTGTATTACGTAAGAACGAGGAAAGAAACCAAACGAAGTTGGATCCGAAATTCAGGGGCCCATTCGTGATAGCGGAGATTCTGGAGGGAGACAGATATATTCTAAAAACCCTAGACGGCAAACGATCGTATAAGGACAGACACGATAGATTGCGAAAAATGCCAGATGGTTGCATTCCCGCTGAGTTGGACGTCGGTAGTGGTGGTAACTACAGTGACCACGACGATAACGCCTAGCGATAATGTTAGAAAGCCGCCTTGATTTGTTCGGCGCAATGATGTCAGAGAGCCTTGATTTGTTCGGTTCAATGATGTCGGAAAGTCGCCTTGATTTGTTCGGCGCAATGATGTCAGAGAGCCTTGATTTGTTCGGTTCAATGATGTCGGAAAGTCGCCTTGATTTGTTCGGCGCAATGATGTCAGAGAGCCTCGATTTGTTCGGCTCAATGATGTTAGAAAGTCCGTTGGACCGTGTGTTAGATTCACATGTTCCGGGGGCGACAATGTAGTAGAACTCTGTGCGGTCGTGCGATCCAGAAAGACGAGACTCGCTTGAGTGCGAAATCGAAAGTGGTCAATCGTGCCTCTACGACCTGACTGATAACTCACGGGACACAACTGGCACCTTGAATACTAATTATAGCGTACTAACTTTTCATTTTTCTCTACTTCCTCTATTATCAAACCTCCGAGCGAAATTTCGTTGTCGCACTGGACCCCTGGCCTACTCGGACTCAACTCTAGCTTAACTTTAGTTAAATAGTGGATAATGTCAGTTGCATCGAATCTAATGTTAGAAAAATTCAATATTTTAGTTACACACGAGGACGTGTGATAGTCAGGGTGGCCGTGTCGGAGATGAAAGAACACCGGAGCCCTGGAACCTGGGATAGCCCCGCAGCATTGTAATTTAGAGTCGGCGATAGCCATAATTAAACAATTGTAGTTATTCAATCCGACTGTAAATTGTTCGAGACTGGTGATAGTGAGCTTTGGCTCGAGGCGACAGCCCGTCGCCTAACGTGGCCGCGGTCAAGGGATGAACGCTTTGTCTAACAAAGGCATGGAGTAATTCTATAGCTCTCCTTAATAAAGGAAAATAGTTGTAACACTCGGCAGTAAACATTCCTACGGTCTCCGTCCCATAGCTCGCCACACGCAGACCCTATTCTTCGAGTAAGACGATTGCCAGATGTCGATGCGTCTCCGCCGTACATGTTCAGCTAGCCTGAGGGTCCGTTATAAATCTTAAGTTTTAGTTGACTAAAGTCCTTCAAACAGACAAACAGTCTTTATCCAAACTACGGGAAGATAGATGAGATCTATTTCTTTCGACGAACGATGTCTCCCACTACCGACTTTCTCTCGAGGGCGGCTAGTATCCCTTTCTTAACCATCGATATGGAGATGGACCAATTAGCAGCAACGCCAATTTCCCTACTTTCTGAATGGAGGCTAAGCTTGACGAATCCGATGATCCCGTGTCCTGAGACACACCCCGTCATAGTTTTCCTCGGTGGCATCATCGGGGCGGAGAGCCACTTTTTGGGTAACCCCACGCAACGGTAGAGTAACGTCGCGAGAGTGAGGGCACATTACGAGTTTTGTAATAGAGTTGGACTTAGATTTTTGCGAGTACGTTCATCGATCATCCCGTTGGCCGCGGACTCGTTATCGAACCCGAAGACCATTGCCACCAGTGTCGCGAGCGCCTAATCGCAGTGTTCGATTGTGCTTGTGGTGTTCAGACTTGTGTTAATAAACCAGATCTTGTTATATTCTACGATGTCTAACGTCAATGAAGAATCGTCCACCCCCCACAACCCTATCCTGAACTTCTCCCCGACATATATATATATACATTTTATTTACAACGTGTTTCTTTTAAGTTTGTTTACATGTTAATTATTTTACAACTACTGTGTCATGTGTTATTTATTTAAATTAGTAAGTTTTAATTTAGAATGTACATATGTGTTCAATGTTTTTAGGTTATGTTTCACTAGGTCTATTGGTGTGTATATAGTTTTTGATTTAATAGTGTAGAACACACAGATATATATATATACATATATTTTACAGTGTAAATTTTCCAATAAGGCAAACAATGTATTTAAATAAATTTTATATTTTTTTATTAGAATGTCGATCTCATGTATACATATATTATTTGTAGCGTAATAATACGTTAGTTGTTCCTAATCGCTTGATTTGTTGGCAGGTTTGCTTAGTTATTTTATTTATCCACTTGTTTCTTATATTTGTTAATAAAAATATAACATATATCCTTGCTCCTTCTTCCAAATTATTTCCTCTTCGACAGGATGTCATGGGTTGCTGTTCGTCAGGTGAGTTCGCAGTTTCTTCGACTTATTAGTTAGTTGGTTTTTCTTTTATTTTTTTTTCTTTCTTTGTTAGTTGATTGAAATGCGTCTTCTATTTATTTCTTTTTGCTGTTACGTGGTATGTAATTATTAGATTTTAACTGCTTACTCTATTTAAATTGAATTTATTTAATAGTTTTGGATTTTGACTGCTTACTCTATTAATTGATTTTATCTAGTAGTTTTGTTTCGCGTGCGTGTGTTTTATCCCTATTGCTTAGTTGCAGTATTTTTCCTGTCATTGGACATAATTGCTCTTGTTCCAGATTGATTCGTAGCTCGCTCAGGTATAGGTTATGTTGTACGTTTACGTTTATTACCTCGTCGTTATAAATTTTATTATTTGTTATTTGCCCTTTATATATATTAGTTGTGTGGGTATATTTATGATTATGTTTGATAAATCTTTTGCCGTGCGTATGCCTCGAGGTGTTCGAACTGTCACTCGCGTCCGTGTGTTTTATCCTTGTCAGTGGTATACTTCCTCGTCTTCGGGTATAATTGCTCTTGTAGCTTACTCGGATATAGGTTATATTGTACCTTTGCATTTATTACTTCGTCAGAGTATAGATTTTATTATTTGTTATTTCCTTTTCGTATATTAATTGATTACGTGTATTTATGATTATATTTAATAAATCTTTTATCAAGGAATTTATGTTTTATTATGTCGCGCATGTATCTTGAGGTGTTCGAACTGTCACTTGCGTTTATTTAGTAGTTTGTCTCACATTTGTATATTTTATCCTTGTTAGTTGACTGTGGTATACTTTCTTGTCGTCGAATGCAATTGCTCTTGTAGCTTGCTCGGATATAAATTATGTTATACTCTTATATTTATTACTTTGTTAGAGCATAAATTTTATTGTTTGTTATTTACCCTTCGTATATTAATTGTTTAATTGTTAATATAATTATATTTAATAAATCTTTGATCAAGGAATTTATGTTTTATTATGTCGCGCATGTGTCTTGAGGTGTTCGAACTGTCACTTGCGTTTATTTAGTAATTTGCAATTTTGTTGTTCGTTACGGGACGTGCGGAGCGCGGGACGTGACAGATTTTCCCTTGCCATTTGTTGTACGGTGTTAATTTTATCGAACAGGTCTTTGAGATATTCTGCGTACGTTGGTTCCATATTTTCTTCGATTATTACTTCGCCAGTAGGTTCTCTGGCCAAGTGTCCAAAAACTAATTCATGCGGGGAAAATTTCGTTCCTTCATGTACAGAGGTATTATAGGAAAACATAGCTAGTTCTATCCATTCGTCCCAGTTTCTGGAATTTTCAATGTATAACTTAAGGTATTCAATCAATACATGGTGAGATCTTTCGATTGAACCGTTACTTTGCGGGTGGTATGCTGTCGTGGTATATTGTTTTATGCGGAATCTCTTTGCTACTTTCTTCATTAATGAGGATGTGAAATTCGCTCCTTGATCAGTGAGAATAGCTCTAGGCGATCCGAATCGGCAAATAAATCGTTTTACAAAAACGTCTGCGATTTCGGCTGAAGAGATTCTTTCTAACGGGATCCCAATTGAGTATTTTGTCAATAAATCTTGTATAGTTAATATGTATTCATTTCCCCTTTGAGTTTTTGGCAATGGCCCGACAATATCCATACTAATCTTGTCGAATGCTTTACCTGGCGTATCAGTGAGTACCATAGGTTGCTTTGTTTTTATTCTTGTAAGTTTTTTCAATTGGCATCCCTTGCATGTTCTTACGTAGTCTTGAATTTCCTTTTTCATGTTTTCCCAATAATAGTGCTGTCGTATCCTTTGGTAAGTTTTTGTTATTCCCTTGTGTCCTGCTACGCACGATTCGTGTTTTTCTCGTATTATGTTGTTTCGTGTTTCCACAGGCGGTATAATTACTTCCCCAGTACAAACGGTAATAGTTATGGTTCTTTCTATAAATATTTCCTTCAATTTCCTGATTGTGTATCGCCAGGGTATTTCCTCCAAGTTTCCTTTACTAATGCTAAAGGAAGTTAACTGTTTTTCGCTTACTACATCTAGTAAAGATCTTAAGGAGTTCAATAAATTTTCTGGCGTTATTGGGATATTTCTGTCTTCTTTTATCGGCAGGGATACAATATATTTTCCGGAGTCGAGGGTCAGTCTTGCCCTTTCCAACATTAAATCTTCATGACAAGGCAGCCTCCCTGTCTCCTTCATTTCTAAGGCACCTTTATCTATCGGGTTGCCATGTATGTCAATGAATATTACTTTATGATCGTTTACTCTCGTGATTGAGTCTCGTGTTTCTGAAATTTTTAGTTCTGTGATTATCGCAGGTCTAGTGTCCTTTTCTATTTGTTGAACTGATTCTGGAATTATAGCGGAGGATTGCTCTTTTTCTTTTTCTCTTTCTTCTTCTTCTTCTTTTTCTTCTTCTTCTTCTTTTTCTTCTTCTTCTTCTTCTACTTCTTCTTCCTCTTCTACTTCTTCCTCTTCTTCTTCTACTTCTTCTTCTTCTTCTTCTTTTCCTTCTTCTTCACTCGTTACGTCTTCTCTTTTTCGCTTAGTCATCTCTTCTTCTCTCTGCTCTTCTTCGCTTGTTGCATCTGCGTCTACTCTTTTCCGCTTGATCGTTTCTCTGTTTGTAATTGCTTCGAGCTCGGCTAATGCTTGGTCGAAACATTTTGTGGGTGTTTCTTCTATTGTAAAATGTTTTCGGATGAGAGTTTTTCTTTGTTTTGTGGGGGCACTGGATTGGGGTAGGACGCGTGGTTTAGCTTCAAATATAGGAGAGTCCTCGGTGGAGGTGTCTAGTTCGAATCTTTTTGGGGCAGGGTAGCGATCCGGTGAGACTTCTTTTCTTTTTCTGATTGGTAAGCAAATTTTCGGAGGATTTCTGGATAATGCATCCGCATTTGCGTTCGTCCTGCCTTCTTTGTATAAAATATCGAATTCAAAGTCTGACAATTTTAATTTCCACTTCCAAATTCTTGAGTTAGGATCTTTGATAGAATGCATCCATACTAGAGGTTTATGGTCGGTTATTATAGTGAATTTTCTTCCATATAAATACGGTCGGAAATGCATTGTGCTGTAAACGATTGCTAGACATTCCTTTTCTATGGTGGAGTAGTTTTGTTCTGCGGGGTTTAGTAATCTCGAGGCGTATGCAATGGGTAGATCTTTCCCAATTGGCCCTTGACTTAGTACACCGCCCACGGCGTATCCAGAGGCGTCGGTCGTGAGATTGAATGGTTGAGAAAAATCGGGATACTGCAGGATGGGTTCTGTTATAAGTGCCGTTTTCAATGCGTTAAACGCGTCTTCTTGACTGTCTGTCCATTTAAATGCAACGTCCTTTTTTAATAATTGTGTCAATGGTTTCGCAATTTTAGAAAAATTAGGTATAAATCTTCGATAATATCCGGCTAATCCCAAAAATTGTTTGATGTTTTTTGGTTTCCTTGGCCGTGGAAAATCCGAAACCGCCTCGATTTTCTTCGGGTCTGGTTTAACTCCATTTTCACTGATTACATGTCCTAAATATTTCACTTCGTGTCGTAAAAATTCACATTTGTCTGGTTGCAGTTGCAACTTGGCTTTCCGTAATCTATCCATAAGTTGATTGAATTTAATTTCGTGTTCGCGAAGAGATGTGGCATAAATCACTATGTCGTCCAAGTAGACAAACAATTCTATCCCTTGTAATCCTGATAGTATCGAATTCATTAATCGTTGGAATGTTGCTGGTGCGTTTTTTAATCCAAAAGGCATTCTTTTAAATTGATAGTGACCGTAAGGCGTAGAGAATGCTGTTTTATGGGCATCTTTTGCTGCCATACGAATTTGATGGAATCCGGATGCTAAGTCAAATGTAGAAAAATATTTTGCACTTCCCAGCTGATCCAAAATTTCGGTAATATTCGGAAGTGGATATGCGTCGCCTATCGTTTTGTCGTTTAATTTCCTGTAATCGATAACCAGTCTCCATCGCTTATTACCTTGGGAATCCGGTTTCTTTGGCACAATCCATAATGGAGAGTTGTATGGGGACATTGATGGTTCCACAACGTCTGTTTCCAGCAGTTCTTGAATTTGGCGATTTATTTCTTCTCGATGGATGGGTGGATATCGATATTGTTTAACATTAATTGGGTTCTCATCTGTAGTGACGATTTCGTGTTGTAGGATATCCGTTCCTTCCAGCGTCTCGCCTGGAAGATGAAACCGGTCTTGATTGTTCTGAATTAGCGTTTCGACGTTTTTCCTCTCTTCTGCGTTTAAGTGTTCTAGTCGCAACAACTCCATTATTTTGTCGATTCTTGTTTTCTTAGATACTGAAATGACGTTGCATGTAGTGTGAGAAAGCGAAGAAGGAGTTGTAAATTCCTTAATTACTATCGTGGGTATAATAAATTCGTAGTCTTTCAATGTGGTATTAATTACTCTTAAATAACCTCGTCCCTTGAGGTTTTTTACTACCGCGTTTCCAAAATAGACTCCCTTTACTGGTTCGATTTTGGGGATAAATCCCTCTTTTACTTCCGGATTTGCAATATTTATTTTGCATGGTACTGAACTTCGTCTGGGCACAATTATTTTTTCTCTTGTGTCGAACGGAATATAAATACCTCCCCATTTAATATGTTTCTGCTCGTAGTCCAGACGTGCTTTACTTCCTGCGAAAAATTCGGATCCTAGGATTCCGTCTTGATCGATCAGCAATGAATCGTCAACTACATGAAAAGTAACTGGATGGCCCGCGACCTGTATTATTGTCTGCCCTAGGGTGACCAGGCTCGTTGCCGTAATTCCTCGAACTTCTATAGATTCTTGTTCGTTGATGATTGCTGATTCGAGTAAGGCAGGTTTCTTGATGATATTTATTTCCGATCCGGAGTCTAACAATAGGTTTGTTTTAGTTTTTAGGTTTGGGGAGACTATTCTAGCGGTAGGAGTGTTTGGAGTTTTATTCATTTTTATTGAAATAACCCGGTGAGGTCGTCGTCTAGTTCTGAGTCCGACCCTTGATGGTTTTCTTTCGTTGATTCTTCCTGTATTTTCTTCTCTTTCTGATTCTGAAACTCCTGGCTTTCCACTTGCGTTTTCACATGGCTGCAAGAGGGGTTTCCCACAGTAGTTGATGGTAGTTCTTCTGTTTTTACTACAGATTTCGGATTCGCTCTGGTTCTTGCTGTAGGTCTCGGAGAGGTTTGCACAGGGATAGTAGCTCGCGTTCGTTTTGCGGGCGTGGGTGCAGAATTCCTTGTGATTGTCTGGATTCTCGGGCGAGTTTGGATGTTGTTCCTTCGCGAGTCGCCCCATTCTCCCGAAGGACGTACGCGGTTTCCCGACTGTTGCGATGCGTAAGGCACGATTATGCCAGCGTCTACTCTGGCTTTGAATGTGTAGCAGTCTTTTATCAGATGCCCAGGTTTTTTGCAATAATTACATGTTAGTGTGTTTTGTCTGGGAACATTCGGGCGATTTTGCGGGGGCGGAATAAATCTTCGGTCTTGACGATTGTTTCCGATGGTATTGGAATTGTTCGGGGGACGAATATTGTTGCGGTAATAATTGTTTAAAGGCGGTGGTCGTTGGTATCGTGCCCTGTCATTCGCACGTTTTAATTCTTGTGTTGCTTTAACGGCTTGACGATACGCGACTTCTAAAGAATTGTACCCTGCTACTTTTACTCGCAAATATATCTCGTTTGGAAGCCCTTTAACAAAGGCTTCCCTTGTATCCCAATCTATTGTATCTTGAACGTCTTGAGATATTATACCGTATTCACATCTTTCCCCGTCCATTATTGCTAATCTGAGATTTCTAACGCGATCCATATAGTCTAGTATATCTTCCCCGGGTCGTTGGTATATTGTTCTTAATTCCCCCTTGTATTCGTTAAGGGATTTCCCTGGGCCGAACATATCTTTTAATTTATTCCCGAAATCGTTCAAACTATTTAGCTGACCGTCTTCTACAGCGAAAAACGCGTGTCCGCGAAGTTTATTTGTTAATAATTTTACTAATTGGGGCTCTTGGTACCGCGGAATCATATTTCGTGCGCGCTCACACGCTCTTAAAAATTGGAATACCGACGGCCGATGTCCGTCAAATATTGGTACTGATTCGATCGCATCCTTTAATTTGATTGGTTGGGGAGTATCTTCCGTCGGTAACGATGTTTGGGGATTCAAAAATGTTGAGGGCGCTACGGGTGTCTCAATTTCTCTTTTTGCTTTAATTGAACGCATGTCGTCTTGTAATGCTATTAGTTTTTCGCTCAACTCGGACATTACTCGAAAATTTGCATCCCAAGCTTTTAATTTTTCCGTCAATGTCAAAAGCATCTCCTCATTTAATGTTTCTGTTGGAGTAGCCATTTTTCTCTTTTTTTTTTGTCTTTCTAAACTCGTAAGAACTTTAATCCTCTTGTGGAGCGTATCCCACCGCTGCCACCAAAAAAATTTCTATCTATTACTGTTACGAATCTGTTCGTGATCCGCTATGATTCGCTACGACGCTTCTTAAGTCTTAATTGGGCTTAAACCTAGGTAAAAATTTTCCACTTACCTGCTTGGTGCGGATGTAATCTGCAGGGAAAATTAGTGGAATATCGATTTAGGTTGCCGATTAATAAGGTAGTTGCTGCCACCAGAAATAGTCTAAGGACTATTTCAAAGAATTCTTTTTTTTTCTGTTATCTCTTTTCCTTTCTCCTTTATTTACTTTTCCGTGTTACAATTTATTGAACTATTTTTTTCCTTCTCTCTTCCTTTATATATATATTTTTTTTTCTTTTTCTTTTATCCTTTTTATTTATTTGGTAAATGTTCGTGAGCGATAGTATGGTTCGTCTAGCGTGTCCTTCGGTAACTGTTAGATTGAATTCCCAGCAAGAGGTGCCTCTTCAGGCATGCTCCTGGCCGAGGGAAGACGAATCTTAGTACCTTTATCTGTCGTGTTTTTCGGTAACTGTTAGATTGAATTCCCAGCAAGAGGTGCCTCTTCAGGCATGCTCCTGGCCGAGGGAAGACGAATCTTAGTACCTTTATCTGTCGTGATTTTCGGTAACTGTTAGATTGAATTCCCAGCAAGAGGTGCCTCTTCAGGCATGCTCCTGGCCGAGGGAAGACGAATCTTAGTACCTTTGTCTGCCGTGATTTTCGGTAACTGTTAGATTGAATTCCCAGCAAGAGGTGGCTCTTCAGGCATGCTCCTGGCCGAGGGAAGACGAATTTTAGTACCTTCATCTGTCGTGACTTTCGGTAACTGTTAGATTGAATTCCCAGCAAGAGGTGCCTCTTCAGGCATGCTCCTGGCCGAGGGAAGACGAATCTTAGTACCTTTATCTGTCGTGATTTTCGGTAACTGTTAGATTGAATTCCCAGCAAGAGGTGCCTCTTCAGGCATGCTCCTGGCCGAGGGAAGGCGAATCTTAGTACTTTTGTCTGTCGTGATTTTCAGTAATTATGTGAAGTGTTCATTCATTAATTTTATGTTTAATGGTAGCGTTAACTGATGTTCAAAGCAACTGGCAAATAAATTTCACTTTTCGGCTAACCTGCTATGCGCAGGAATACTGGCACGGGAGAGGATTAAAGTTATTGAGTATAATTAATCGATTTAACAAGCGTATTTATTTTTGTTCAACTGAGTAGTACTGGTGTAAATATGTTATATTTTATTTGATTTTGATTTATTGAGTAACGTCGGATGCAAATGAATATATTATATGGTGGTGTACAACAAATATGAACAGATAGATATAGTAAATATTCGAGCTTCCAACAGAATAAATTCTACAATATCGGTAAGGTAATATTTATTTATGTCAATAGTGTTTATGATGAAGGCTAATTTCACTCGCTCGGACGATTACGGTTTATGACAAACGCTATTGTATGATGTAGGCGATGGCGGTCGAGATTGGAAGGAGTGCACCTCAAAGTATTCGGAAATAGGTGAACTCGATGGCGAAAAACTAGGTGGAGAGCCTTCGCGAATTGATTCTAATTCTTCTCGGAGCCTCCTTCCTTCCCTTTTCACTTCTGCAGCTATCAATCGTTTGTACCAGCGTTCGGCTCGCTTTTTGCTAAGATGGCTCTTATCCTTTTGATTTTTTCTTGGTTTTGTCATCCAGTGAAATTAAAGATATTCTCTGCGTGCGACTTGTGCGATTTCGTAAGCCTCGCCCAAGGACGGGCAATAATTGCCAACGATGGGAGGAGGAATGCGAATATCGATAAGTGTTTCAATAGTTGAAACACTTTAAACACAATTCAGCACGATGAGTGATCGATCAGATTTAATGATTCGGAAAATATAATCCGTTCTTGATAATAGGTAGAGTAATAAATAGTGAAAATGGTAATTTTAATTAATAACCGAGTTCACTGTAGACAATCGGTGTGGCTTCGTAGGCCTCGCCCAAAGATGAGCAATATGCTAACAATGGGAAGAGTAAAACGAATACCAAAGATGTTTTCGTGATAAAACACCGTAAGCACCAATTGATACAGGGAACAATTGTTACGGGATAAATCAAAGTTGTTAGAACTGTTTTACTTCAGGCAATTCATTAAATATTGACCAAGAACGTGTATTTCAAATTTTGTTTATATTCTCTGTGAACAATTCGTGTGGCTTCGTGAGCCTCCCCCAAGGATGAGCGATATGCTAGCGGTGGGTAGAGGAAAACGAAAACCGTAGGTGTTCGAGAACACCGTTATCACTAGTCGACACAGAGAATAACTACCTTAGCTTTTGAGACTATTCGAATAAAATTTACGTGAGATATGTGTTATACTTTCCTTTTCTTTTATTTCATTTACAAATTATAGCTGCCGACGGATACCTTTTATTGAAAGATAACTTTATTTGGCTGCGAGTGAAAAGAGAAGGGAGTATATATAATTTTCAAACTTTCCTACCTTGATCGGAGATGCAGAAGTCAGCGGTGTATGACTGTTGATGGATGAAAGTTGTCAATTAATTCGAATTCACAAATGAAATAATGATACGAAAATTTTAATTCGGATGATAATAAGCGCGCGAAAAATTTGAATTGAACACTGCCGTAGCACGAAGTCGACGGGCCGATCCGCAACGCGAACGCGTTTATTTCGTAATAACTATTTAACGCTTGAGAATTTTATGAACTCTCTTAATTTTTCTAACACTTTATTTCAGCGGAGGAGACGACGTGCACGCTTTGAATTCGCTCGGAAGACTGACTGATGATCGACTCTCGACAAAGAGTTGTTGTAAACGGATACCTTCTAGAAGAACGAAGTTCAAAGAATGAATACGTTTCTAAGTACTACTTCTTATTTATATTTTCTAAACTGCTGCGTGATAGTTTAACAAGATATCGCTACGTGACAAATTATGAATATGGTGACTGATTATTTTTCTACGAGTCGCGCCGGAGTTTTATCTTCGAGTGGATCGTGTTTTGTTGAAGCTGCGTCTGTGGTCCTTCTCGAAATTGCACGTGGCGACGTAAGTGTCTCGGCGGATCGCGTTTTGTTGATGTTGCGTCTTCTCGAAATCTTCGTAGCTGATTCCGGTGGAATGTGCGTAGTGACTTTATCTTTGCTAATGTCAATGGAAAATGTTTCGCACGTGGGAACGCAGTGTTTGCTGGATGTTGGTGTATCGTGTTTTGTTGATGCTGCGTCTGTGGTCCTTCTCGAAATCTTCGTAACTGATTCCAGTGGAATGTGCGTGATGGCTTTACCCTTGTTAATGTCAATGGAAAGCATATTGCACGTGGCAACTCAGTGTTTGTCGAGTCTTTGTACGAGTAAGACGCTTCGTTTTTTATGTTTCCTGGTTTTGTTGAGATTGCAAATTGTAGTACGTGAAAAGGGAATCGTGTGAAGTGACGATTCGTAAAAATTGTTAACCATGTTCGGTGGGTGATTCAATCCGTTTGTTGACTTCCTTAGGTTAGTTTTTTCCCTTTTTTATTTGATTTGATGTAATAGGTGATTTCTGATGGTATTCAATGTTTGCAATATTGATTTATTTACTGTATTTTGTTTTAGCGTAGGAAGGGAAAAAGATCGTGCGGAGTGATAATTTGTAATTGTTAACTTGCTTGGCGAGTTTGTTTTGCTTGACGAGTTTTCAGGTTAGTTTTTTTCCTTTTATATAATATTAGTTCATAGCAATAACTGATTTTAATAGTGTTTGATTATTCGATACTTTGTATGATTGGTAATGTCAATCTTGTTTGTTGTATTTTCATGTTTTTCTTCTATGAATACAGGTTATGTTGGATCATGGATACCGGTGTGTCTGAGGCTTCGACGGTATGTATTATCTTGATTTATTTTGACTTCTTCTTGTTTCACATTGTTGTTCTTTCCCTTATATTTGCGTGTTTTATTTTAGAGTGGGAAAAAGAAGAGAAGATGCCGATGGAGGCGCAGGCTTCACCGCAAAAGACCTGGTCGTCGTGGTGGCGAGAAGGTTCGCAGAAGAAGGTTGAAGAAATTGGGGCTTCTCCCTCCTGCTGGGAATAACGCTGGTGCTGAGCCTGTAGGGTTACCGGGTCCTGGGAGTCCTTTAGTAATCGATTTGGTTTCTTCCGACGAGGATATCCCGGAGCCACCCCCAGGCTCCCCAGCCGTCGAGGAGGTGGATTTCGATGCATGCGCAAGGGTGCGCTATGCCGAGGAGGTCCCCAACGATGTTCTGGAGTCCTTCCTGCGACATCGTGCTACAGGACAAGAAGGTGTTTGTGTGGAGGCACTCTCGTGGTGTTTTGAAAGATTTAACGAGATGTATCCGGATGCTCCGCGAGTGTTTCCTGATTTCCTGTAGTGTTTCCCTTCTCCTTTTCTTTTCCCCTTTTTATATATATATATATATATATATATATATTTACATGTATATATGTGTACATTGGTGGGTGCGGTTAGTGTCGACTTCGGAATGGTGGTTAGCCTCTGGATTATTACTTTGGTAAATTATAGTTACGTAGATTTTTGTTTGTTTCTATTGCTTCAGTCGTATAGGATTTGGGTTTGGCGTTACAGATTTTGGGTGATTCCTGGTGTTCACGTTGAATGGTGGGTCGAGGCAGCGCCATTAAAGACTCTCGTGCGAATTGTCCCGGTACGTATCTTATTTTATTTCCTTGTAGTTTAATTTATTCTTTTTCTTTTGGTTTGTTTTATTCGCTGCATGTGGTATTTCAGCGCCAGAAGAAGTGTTGTAAAGAATCCGTGGGTGGTCCCAGAAGACGCAGCCATGAAGTCGCTGAGGGGCTCGTGTGACGTTTGTGTTGTTCTGGTTATGTACAATATATATATATATATATATATATATATATATATATATATATATATATATATATATATATATATTTTGTGTTAGTCAAATCTTTTGTAGTGTAAATTTTATGAAGTAGTTTTACATATTTCTTTCGTCACGTTTGTGGACTATTAATTGTTTGACATATATATACATATATATATACATTTTATTTACAACGTGTTTCTTTTAAGTTTGTTTACATGTTAATTATTTTACAACTACTGTGTCATGTGTTATTTATTTAAATTAGTAAGTTTTAATTTAGAATGTACGTATGTGTTCAATGTTTTTAGGTTATGTTTCACTAGGTCTATTGGTGTGTATATAGTTTTTGATTTAATAGTGTAGAACACACAGATATATGTATATATACATATATTTTACAGTGTAAATTTTCCAATAAGGCAAACAATGTATTTAAATAAATTTTATATTTTTTTTTTATTAGAATGTTGATCTCATGTATACATATATTACTTGTAGCGTAATAATACGTTAGTTGTTCCCAATCGCTTGATTTGTTCGCAGGTTTGTTTAGTTATTTTATTTATCCACTTGTTTCTTATATTTGTTAATAAAAATATAACATATATCCTTGCTCCTTTTTCCAAATTGTTTCCTCTTCGACAGGATGTCATGGGTTGCTGTTCGTCAGGTGAGTTCGCAGTTTCTTCGACTTATTAGTTAGTTGGTTTTTCTTTTCTTTTTTTTTTCTTTCTTTGTTAGTTGATTGAAATGCGTCTTCTATTTATTTCTTTTTGCTGTTACGTGGTATATAATTATTAGATTTTAACTGCTTACTCTATTTAAATTGAATTTATTTAATAGTTTTGGATTTTAACTGCTTACTCTATTAATTGATTTTATCTAATAGTTTTGTTTCGCGTTCGTGTGTTTTATCCCTATTGCTTAGTTGCAGTATTTTTCCTGTCATTGGACATAATTACTCTTGTCCCAGATTGATTCGTAGCTCGCTCAGGTATAGGTTATGTTGTACGTTTACATTTATTACCTCGTCGTTATAAATTTTATTATTTGTTATTTGCCCTTTATATATATTAGTTGTGTGGGTATATTTATGATTATGTTTGATAAATCTTTTATCGAAGGGTTTTCGTTTTATTACGCCGTGCGTATGCCTCGAGGTGTTCGAACTGTCACTCGCGTCTGTGTGTTTTATCCTTGTCAGTGGTATACTTCCTCGTCGTCGGGTATAATTGCTCTTGTAGCTTACTCGGATATAGGTTATGTTGTAGCTTTGCATTTATTACTTCGTCAGAGTATAGATTTTATTATTTGTTATTTCCTTTTCGTATATTAATTGATTACGTGTATTTATAATTATATTTAATAAATCTTTTATCAAGGAATTTATGTTTTATTATGTCGCGCATGTGTCTTGAGGTGTTCGAACTGTCACTTGCGTTTATTTAGTAGTTTGTCTCACATTTGTATATGTTATCCTTGTTAGTTGACTGTGGTATACTTTCTTGTCGTCGAATGCAATTGCTCTTGTAGCTTGCTCGGATATAAATTATGTTATACTCTTATATTTATTACTTTGTTAGAGCATAAATTTTTATTGTTTGTTATTTACCCTTCGTATATTAATTTTTTACGTGTATTTATAATTATATTTAATAAATCTTTCATCAAAGAATTTTTGTTGTATTATGTCGCGCATGTGTCTTGAGGTGTTCGAACTGTCACTTGCGTTTATTTAGTAATTTGCAATTTTGTTGACGTGACAAAAAACTAACCTGAAAACTTGTCAAGCAAAACAAACTCGCCAAGCAAGTTAACAATTACAAATTATCACTCCGCACGATCTTTTTCCCTTCCTACGCTAAAACAAAATACAGTAAACAAATCAATATTGCAAACATTGAATACCATCAGAAATCACCCATTACATCAAATCAAATAAAAAGGGGAAAAAACCAACCTAAGGAAGTCAACAAACGGATTGAATCACCCGCCGAACATGGTTAACAATTTTTACGAATCGTCACTTCACACGATTCCCTTTTCACGTACTACAATTTGCAATCTCAACAAAACCAGGAAACATAAAAAACGAAACGTCTTACTCGTACAAGGACTCGACAAACACTGCGTTGCCACGTGCAATATGCTTTCCATTGACATTAACAAGGGTAAAGCCATCACGCACATTCCACTGGAATCAGTTACGAAGATTTCGAGAAGGACCACAGACGCAGCATCAACAAAACACGATACACCAACATCCAGCAAACACTGGGTTCCCACGTGCGAAACATTTTCCATTGACATTAGCAAAGATAAAGTCACTACGCACATTCCACCGGAATCAGCTACGAAGATTTCGAGAAGACGCAACATCAACAAAACACGATCCGCCGAGACACTTACGTCGCCACGTGCGATTTCGAGAAGGACCACAGACGCAGCTTCAACAAAACACGATCCACTCGAAACACGAGACAATCGGGAAGATAAAACTCCGGCGCGACTCGTAGAAAAATAATCAGTCACCATATTCATAATTTGTCACGTAGCGATATCTTGTTAAACTATCACGCAGCAGTTTAGAAAATATAAATAAGAAGTAGTACTTAGAAACGTATTCATTCTTTGAACTTCGTTCTTCTAGAAGGTATCCGTTTACAATTCTTTGTCGAGAGTCGATCATCAGTCAGTCTTCCGAGCGAATTCAAACCGTGCACGTCGTCTCCTCCGCTGAAATAAAGTGTTAGAAAAATTAACAGAGTTCATAAAATTCTCAAGCGTTAAATAGTTATTACGAAATAAACGCGTTCGCGTTGCGGATCGGCCCGTCGACTTCGTGCTACGGCAGTGTTCAATTCAAATTTTTCGCGCGCTTATTATCATCCGAATTAAAATTTTCGTATCATTATTTCATTTGTGAATTCGAATTAATTGACAACTTTCATCCATCAACAGTCATACACCGCTGACTTCTGCATCTCCGATCAAGGTAGGAAAGTTTGAAAATTATATATACTCTCTTCTCTTTTCACTCGCAGCCAAATAAAGTTGTCTTTCAATAAAAGGTATCCGTCGGCAGCTATAATTTGTAAATGAAATAAAAGAAAAAGAAAATATAACACATATCTCACGTAAATTTTATTTGAATAGTCTCAAATCTAAGATAGTTATTCTCTGTGTCGACTAGTGATAACGGTGTTCTCGAACACCTACGGTTTTCGTTTTCCTCTACCCACCGCTAGCATATCGCTCATCCTTGGGGGAGGCTCACGAAGCCACACGAATTGTTCACAGAGAATATAAACAAAATTTGAAATACACGTTCTTGGTCAATATTTAATGAATTGCCTGAAGTAAAACAGTTCTAACAACTTTGATTTATCCCGTAACAATTGTTCCCTGTATCAATTGGTGCTTACGGTGATTTATCACGAAAACATCTTTGGTATTCGTTTTCCTCTTCCCATTGTTAGCATATTGCTCATCTTTGGGCGAGGCCTACGAAACCACACCGATTGTCTACAGTGAACTCGGTTATTAATTAAAATTACCATTTTCACTATTTATTACTCTACCTATTATCAAGAACGAATTATATTTTCCGAATCATTAAATCTGATCGATCACTCATCGTGCTGAATTGTGTTTAAAGTGTTTCAACTATTGAAACACTTATCGATATTCGCATTCCTCCTCCCATCGTTGGCAATTATTGCCCGTCCTTGGGCGAGGCTTACGAAATCGCACAAGTCGCACGCAGAGAATATCTTTAATTTCACTGGATGACAAAACCAAGAAAAAATCAAAAGGATAAGAGCCATCTTAGCAAAAAGCGAGCCGAACGCTGGTACAAACGATTGATAGCTGCAGAAGTGAAAAGGGAAGGAAGGAGGCTCCGAGAAGAATTAGAATCAATTCGCGAAGGCTCTCCACCTAGTTTTTCGCCATCGAGTTCACCTATTTCCGAATACTTTGAGGTGCACTCCTTCCAATCTCGACCGCCATCGCCTACATCATACAATAGCGTTTGTCATAAACCGTAATCGTCCGAGCGAGTGAAATTAGCTTTCATCATAAACACTATTGACATAAATAAATATTACCTTACCGATATTGTAGAATTTATTCTGTTGGAAGCTCGAATATTTACTATATCTATCTGTTCATATTTGTTGTACACCACCATATAATATATTCATTTGCATCCGACGTTACTCAATAAATCAAAATCAAATAAAATATAACATATTTACACCAGTACTACTCAGTTGAACAAAAATAAATACGCTTGTTAAATCGATTAATTATACTCAATAACTTTAATCCTCTCCCGTGCCAGTATTCCTGCGCATAGCAGGTTAGCCGAAAAGTGAAATTTATTTGCCAGTTGCTTTGAACATCAGTTAACGCTACCATTAAACATAAAATTAATGAATGAACACTTCACATAATTACTGAAAATCACGACAGACAAAAGTACTAAGATTCGCCTTCCCTCGGCCAGGAGCATGCCTGAAGAGGCACCTCTTGCTGGGAATTCAATCTAACAGTTACCGAAAATCACGACAGATAAAGGTACTAAGATTCGTCTTCCCTCGGCCAGGAGCATGCCTGAAGAGGCACCTCTTGCTGGGAATTCAATCTAACAGTTACCGAAAGTCACGACAGATGAAGGTACTAAAATTCGTCTTCCCTCGGCCAGGAGCATGCCTGAAGAGCCACCTCTTGCTGGGAATTCAATCTAACAGTTACCGAAAATCACGGCAGACAAAGGTACTAAGATTCGTCTTCCCTCGGCCAGGAGCATGCCTGAAGAGGCACCTCTTGCTGGGAATTCAATCTAACAGTTACCGAAAATCACGACAGATAAAGGTACTAAGATTCGTCTTCCCTCGGCCAGGAGCATGCCTGAAGAGGCACCTCTTGCTGGGAATTCAATCTAACAGTTACCGAAAAACACGACAGATAAAGGTACTAAGATTCGTCTTCCCTCGGCCAGGAGCATGCCTGAAGAGGCACCTCTTGCTGGGAATTCAATCTAACAGTTACCGAAAAACACGACAGATAAAGGTACTAAGATTCGTCTTCCCTCGGCCAGGAGCATGCCTGAAGAGGCACCTCTTGCTGGGAACTCAATCTAACAGTTACCGAAAAACACGACAGATAAAGGTACTAAGATTCGTCTTCCCTCGGCCAGGAGCATGCCTGAAGAGGCACCTCTTGCTGGGAATTCAATCTAACAGTTACCGAAAAACACGACAGATAAAGGTACTAAGATTCGTCTTCCCTCGGCCAGGAGCATGCCTGAAGAGGCACCTCTTGCTGGGAATTCAGTCTAACAGTTACCGAAAGTCACGACAGATGAAGGTACTAAAATTCGTCTTCCCTCGGCCAGGAGCATGCCTGAAGAGCCACCTCTTGCTGGGAATTCAATCTAACAGTTACCGAAAATCACGACAGACAAAGGTACTAAGATTCGTCTTCCCTCGGCCAGGAGCATGCCTGAAGAGGCACCTCTTGCTGGGAATTCAATCTAACAGTTACCGAAAGTCACGACAGACAAAGGTACTAAGATTCGTCTTCCCTCGGCCAGGAGCATGTCTGAAGAGGCACCTCTTGCTGGGAATTCAATCTAACAGTTACCGAAGGACACGCTAGACGAACCATACTATCGCTCACGAACATTTACCAAATAAGTAAAAAGGGAAAAAATAAAAAGGATAAAAAAAAAAGGGAGAAAAAAAAATATATATATAAAGGAAAAGAGAAGGAAAAAATATTTCAATAAATTGTAACACGGAAAAGTAAGTAAAGGAGAAAGGAAAAGAGATAACAGTAATAAAAAAAAAAATTTCTTTGAAATAGTCCTTAGACTATTTCTGGTGGCAGCAACTACCTTATTAATCGGCAACCTAAATCGATATTCCACTAATTTTCCCTGCAGATTACATCCGCACCAAGCAGGTAAGTGGAAAAATTTTACCTAGGTTTAAGCCAAATTAAGACTTAAGAAGCGTCGTAGCGAATCATAGCGGATCACGAACAGAAACGTCACACATGTTCGGCGGGTGATTCAATCCGTTTGTTGACTTCCTTAGGTTAGTCTTTTCCCTTTTTTATTTGATTTGATGTAATAGGTGATTTCTGATGGTATTCAATGTTTGCAATATTGATTTATTTACTGTATTTTGTTTTAGCGTAGGAAGGGAAAAAGATCGTGCGGAGTGATAATTTGTAATTGTTAACTTGCTTGGCGAGTTTGTTTTGCTTGACAAGTTTTCAGGTTAGTTTTTTCCCTTTTATATAATATTAGTTCATAGCAATAACTGATTTTAATAGTGTTTGATTATTCGATACTTTGAATGATTGGTAATGTCAATCTTGTTTGTTGTATTTTCATGTTTTTCTTCTATTAATACAGGTTATGTTGGATCATGGATACCGGTGTGTCTGGGGCTTCGACGGTATGTATTATCTTGATTTATTTTGACTTCTTCTTGTTTCACATTGTTGTTCTTTCCCTTATATTTGCGTGTTTTATTTTAGAGTGGGAAAAAGAAGAGAAGATGCCGATGGAGGCGCAGGCTTCACCGCAAAAGACCTGGTCGTCGTGGTGGCGAGAAGGGTCGCAGAAGAAGGTTGAAGAAATTGGGGCTTCTCCCTCCTGCTGGGAATAACGCTGGTGCTGAGCCTGTAGGGTTACCGGGTCCTGGGAGTCCTTTAGTAATCGATGTGGTTTCTTCCGACGAGGATATCCCGGAGCCACCCCCAGGCTCCCCAGCCGTCGAGGAGGTGGATTTCGATGCATGCGCAAGGGTGCGCTATGCCGAAGAGGTCCCCAACGATGTTCTGGAGTCCTTCCTGCGACATCGTGCTACAGGACAAGAAGGTGTTTGTGTGGAGGCACTCTCGTGGTGTTTTGAACGATTTAACGAGATGTATCCGGATGCTCCGCGAGTGTTTCCTGATTTCCTGTAGTGTTTCCCTTCTCCTTTTCTTTTCCCCCCCTTTTTTTTTATGTATGTATATATATGTCGGGTTTACATTACAATTAAGGTTAGGGGCGTGAAACGAATCTTCGTTTGGATTACACGTGTCGTTATGCAATAGAGAAGACATTGACTAGTGCAGATACGATTATCATAGAACTGGACAAGTAACCGTGGTAATTAGATATTCGAGAAACTAATGACAATGATCCTAGGTTCAATAACGAATCCGCGGTCGACGGGATGATAGATGAACGTGCTCACAAAATCTAAGTCGGACGCGTAATATCCACTGATCGTAAAGAGTTACTTTATGTGTCGATGGGACCACAAGGAAGAATGAATTTCCGTCCCGACGATGCCACAGAGGAAAACTATCGTGGGGTGTGTCTAAGGGCACGAGATCATCGGATTCGTCGAGGGTAGCCTTCGTTCAGAAAGTAAGGGAAATTGGCGTGCCTGCTAATTGGTCAATCTCCATATCGGTGGTTAGAGAAAGATGCTCGTCGCCCTCAAAGGAAAGTTGCTAGTGGGAGACGCCGTTCGTTGAAAAATAGGTCTCCCCTATCTTCCCGTAGTTGGGACAAAGACTGTTTGTTTGAAGAACTTTAGTCAACTAAATCTTAAGATTTATAGCGGGCCCTCAGGCTAGCTGGACATGTACTGCGGAGACGCATCGACATCTGGCAATCATCTTACTCGAAGAATAGGGTCTGCGTGTGGCGAGCCACGGGGCAGAAACTGTTGGAATGTTTACTGTCGCGTGCCGCCACAAATATTTCTTTTAAGGAGAGCTATAGAATTACTCCATGCCTTTGCTAGACAAAGCGTTCATCCCGTGACCGCGGCTACGTTCGGCGACTGGCTGTCGCCTCGAGCCCAAGCTCACTATCACAAATCTCGAGTAAATACAATCGGATTGAATGACGACAATTGTTTAATTACGCCTATGATAGAATCTAGATTACGGTGTTGAGGGATTTTTCCGAAGTTCCAAAGGGAAGGCTCCGATGTCCTTTCATCTCCGACATATATATATTTACATGTATATATGTGGACATTGGTGGGTGCGGTTAGTGTCGACTTCGGAATGGTGGTTAGCCTCTGGATTATTACTTTGGTAAATTATAGTTACGTAGATTTTTGTTTGTTTCTATTGCTTCAGTTGTATAGGATTTGGGTTTGGCGTTACAGATTTTGGGTGATTCCTGGTGTTCACGTTGAATGGTGGGTCGAGGCAGCGCCATAAAAGACTCTTGTGCGAATTGTCCCGGTACGTATCTTATTTTATTTCCTTGTAGTTTAATTTATTCTTTTTCTTTTGGTTTGTTTTATTCGCTGCATGTGATATTTCAGCGCCAGAAGAAGTGTTGTAAAGAATCCGTGGGTGGTCCCAGAAGACGCAGCCATGAAGTCGCTGAGGGGCTCGTGTGACATTTGTGTTGTTCTGGTTATGTACAATATATATATATATGTCGGAGATGAAAGGACATCGGAGCCTTCCCTTTGGAACTTCGGAAGAATCCCTCAACACCGTAATCTAGATTCTATCATAGGCGTAATCAAACAATTGTAGTTAGTCAACCCGATTGTAATTGTCAGAATTGTGACAGTGAGCTTGGGCTCGAGGCGACAGTCAGTCGCCAACGTGTTCGCGGTCAAGGGATGAACGCTTTGTCTAGCAAAGGCATGGAGTAATTCTATAGCTCTCCTTAAAAGAAATATTTGTGGCGGCACGCGACAGTAAACATTCCAACAGTTTCTGCCCCGTGGCTCGCCACACGCAGACCCTATTCTTCGAGTAAGATGATTGCCAGATGTCGATGCGTCTCCGCAGTACATGTTCAGCTAGCCTGAGGGCCCGTTATAAATCTTAAGATTTAGTTGACTAAAGTCCTTCAAACAGATAAACAGTCTTTGTCCCAACTATGGGAAGATAGGGGAGATCTATTTCTTTCAACGAACGACGTCTCCCACTAGCAACTTTCCCCCGAGGGCGGCTAGCATCTTTTTCTAACCATCGATAGGGAAATTGACCAATTAGCAGCAACGCCAATTTCCCTTACTTTCCGAACGAAGGCTGTCCCCGACGAATCGGATGATCTCGTGTCCTTAGACACACCCCGTTATAGTTTTCCTCGGTGGCATCGTTGGGACGGGAATTCCATTCTCTATCGCGATTTCGTGGAGCAAAGAGTAACTCTTTTACGATCGGTAATCACTCGGACTTAGAACGTTCATCCTATTGACCGCTGATTCGTTGTCGAACCCGGGATCACTATCACCAGTGTCGCGAGCGCTCAATCGCCGTAGTCGGTTGCCAAACTTGTGTATCTCTTGTGTTAATAAACTGTGTCTTGTCTTACCGAAATATGGCTAATTCCGACGAAGGTTCATCAAACACTCACATTCCTATCCTCGACTCCACCCCGACATATATATATATTTTTTATGTTGGTCAAATCTTTTGTAGTGTAAATTTTATGAAGTAGTTTTACATATTTCTTTCGTCACGTTTGTGGACTATTAATTGTTTGACATATATATATATATATATATATACATTTTATTTACAACGTGTTTCTTTTAAGTTTGTTTACATGTTAATTATTTTACAACTACTGTGTCATGTGTTATCTATTTAAATTAGTAAGTTTTAATTTAGAATGTACATATGTGTTCAATGTTTTTAGGTTATGTTTCACTAGGTCTATTGGTGTGTATATAGTTTTTGATTTAATAGTGTAGAACACACAGATATATGTATATATACATATATTTTACAGTGTAAATTTTCCAATAAGGCAAACAATGTATTTAAATAAATTTTATATTTTTTTTTATTAGAATGTCGATCTCATGTATACATATATTATTTGTAGCGTAATAATACGTTAGTTATTCCTAATCGCTTGATTTGTTGGCAGGTTTGTTTAGTTATTTTATTTATCCACTTGTTTCTTATATTTGTTAATAAAAATATAACATATATCCTTGCTCCTTCTTCCAAATTATTTCCTCTTCGACAGGATGTCATGGGTTGCTGTTCGTCAGGTGAGTTCGCAGTTTCTTCGACTTATTAGTTAGTTGGTTTTTCTTTTATTTTTTTTTTTTTTTCTTTGTTAGTTGATTGAAATGCGTCTTCTATTTATTTCTTTTTGCTGTTACGTGGTATATAATTATTAGGTTTTAACTGCTTACTCTATTTAAATTGAATTTATTTAATAGTTTTGGATTTTGACTGCTTACTCTATTAATTGATTTTATCTAGTAGTTTTGTTTCGCGTGCGTGTGTTTTATCCCTATTGCTTAGTTGCAGTATTTTTCCTGTCATTGGACATAATTGCTCTTGTTCCAGATTGATTCGTAGCTCGCTCAGGTATAGGTTATGTTGTACGTTTACGTTTATTACCTCGTCGTTATAAATTTTATTATTTGTTATTTGCCCTTTATATATATTAGTTGTGTGGGTATATTTATGATTATGTTTGATAAATCTTTTGCCGTGCGTATGCCTCGAGGTGTTCGAACTGTCACTCGCGTCCGTGTGTTTTATCCTTGTCAGTGGTATACTTCCTCGTCTTCGGGTATAATTGCTCTTGTAGCTTACTCGGATATAGGTTATATTGTACCTTTGCATTTATTACTTCGTCAGAGTATAGATTTTATTATTTGTTATTTCCTTTTCGTATATTAATTGATTACGTGTATTTATGATTATATTTAATAAATCTTTTATCAAGGAATTTATGTTTTATTATGTCGCGCATGTATCTTGAGGTGTTCGAACTGTCACTTGCGTTTATTTAGTAGTTTGTCTCACATTTGTATATTTTATCTTTGTTAGTTGACTGTGGTATACTTTCTTGTCGTCGAATGCAATTGCTCTTGTAGCTTGCTCGGATATAAATTATGTTATACTCTTATATTTATTACTTTGTTACAGCATAAATTTTATTGTTTGTTATTTACCCTTCGTATATTAATTGTTTCCGTGTTTTATAATTATATTTAATAAATCTTTTATCAAAGAATTTTTGTTTTATTATGTCGCGCATGTGTCTTGGGGTGTTCGAACTGTCACTTGCGTTTATTTAGTAATTTGCAATTTTGTTGTTCGTTACGGGACGTGCGGAGCGCGGGACGTGACACAAATACAGCGCCCTTCAACCCGTTTTCGCTATTTCAACTCTGTGTCCTGTCAATTCCAGCGCAATTGCAATTTTTTAGATTCTGTCTGAAAATATTCAAATGAACGTATCTTCGTTTCCATTGGAGATATGTCGACAATTTAATGCTCTTTCTACTCCACATTTGCTGCGAAATACAGCGCGCATTATCCGGTTTTTGCTATGTCAATCTTGGTCACTGCCTAATCTCTTGGAATTACAGGTTTGCATATTTAGCCTTCAGTATTCAATTCAACGTATCTCCGCTGCTATTTGTGGTATGTCATCAATTCGTTGAGCGTCATACTCCTCATTCGCTGCCAAATTCAGCCGACCTGCTCCTATTGACATTATCTCAACTCGGGTCGTGGTCAAATCCAATGTTATTGTGATACAGCATATTCATGCTTCAATATTCAATAGAAATGAACGTATTTCCGATTCCATTGGAGATATGTCGACAATTCGATCCGCGTTATTCTCCACATTTGCTGATATATGCAGCGCACTTGCTCCTGTTTACATTATGTCAACTCGGGACGAGGTCAAATCCAATGTTATTGCTGTACTGCATATTCATGCTTCAATATTTAATTGAACGTATCTCAGTTTCAATTCGAGATACGTCAACAATTCGATGCACGTTCCTCTCCACATTTGCTGCCAAATACAGCGCACCTGCTTCTGTTTAAATTATTTCAGCTCGCGTCTTGGTCAAATCAAATGATTTTGCAGTAATGCACATTCATGCTTCAATATTCAACAGAAATGAACGTATTTCCGATTCCATTGGAGATATGTCGACAATTCGATGCGCATTATACTCCACATATGCTGCCAAATACAGCGCACCTGCCGCTGTTTACTGTATGTCAACTCCTGTCGAGTTCAAATCCAATGATATTGCAGTTCTCCATGTTCAGGCTTCCATATCCATCTGAACGTATGTCGGCTGCTATTGAAGACATGTCGATTATTTGATGCGCACTACGCATTACATTTGCTGCAAAATGCAGCGATAATCAGCGGGTTTGCGCTATGTCTACTCAAGATCCTGCAAAATTAATTTTATATGCAGTTTTGCTTATTTAGGATTATATATTCAATTAATCGTATCTCCGTTGCTATTGGAGAAATGTTGAAAACTCGATGCGCACTATACACTACATATGTTGCCAAATACGGAGCACATCAGCCGGTTTGCTATATGATAACTCCAAGGTCTGTCAAATCCAGCGAAATTGCAGTATTGCATATTTAGGCTTAAGTATTCAATTAAACGTATCACAACTGCCATTAGTGGCATGTCGAAAATTCAATGCGTGTTATGCTCCTCATTCGCTGCCATATACAGCACCCTTCTGCAGGATTGCGCTATGTTAACTCTGGGCCCAGTCAAATACAGCGTTGTTGCAGTTTTGGAGATTCTGCCTGAAATATTCAATTTTATGTATCTGCGTTTCCATTGGAGATATGTCGGCAATTCTATACGCGCTCTACTCTACATATCCTGCCAAATACAGCGCGCATCAGCCTGTTTTTGCTATGTCAACCCTGGACCCTGCCAAATCCTTTGGATTTGCAGTTTTGCATATTTAGTATTCAGTGTTCAACTCAACGTACTTCCGCTGCTATTGGTGGTATATCAACAATTCGATACGCTTTATGCTCCACATTTGCTGCCAAATACAGCGCACATCAACCAGTTTGCGCTTTGATAATTCTGTGTCCTGTCAAATCAATTGCAATTGCAATTTAGCATCTTTAGGCTTAAGCATTCAATTGAGCTTATCATCGCTGCTATTGGTGGTATGACGACAAGTCGACGCGGGTTATACTGCTCATTTGCTGCCAAATTGAGCACACCTGCACCTGTTTACATCATGTCGACTCGGGCCTAGGTCAAGTCCAATGTTTTAGCAGTTCAGCATATTCATGCTTCAATATTGAATTGAAAGTATCTCCGTTTCCATTGTAGATATGTCGACAATTCGTTGCGCGTTATACCGTACATTTGCTACCAAATACAAAGCCCTTCAGCCGGTTTGCGCTCTGTCAACTCTGCAATCTGTCAAATACAGCGCAATTGCAATTTTGCAGATTCTACCTTAGATATTCAATTGAACGTATCTCCGTTTCCATTCGAGATATGTCGACAATTCGTTGCACGTTCTTCCCCACATTTGCTGTACAATACAGCGCACGTCAGCCGCATTGCGCTATGCCAACTCTGGACTCTGCCAAATCCCTTGTAATTGCAGTTTTTCATACTTAGGTTTAAGTAATCATTTTAATCTTATCACCGCTGCTATTGGCGGTGTGACGTCAATTCGACGCGGGTTATACTGCTCATTTGCTGCCAAATACAGCGCACCTGCTCCTGTTTACATTATGTCAAATCGGATCCAGTTCAAATCCACTGTTATTGCAGTACTGCATATTCAGGATTCAATATTTCATTGAATGTTTCTACACTGCTATTGGTGATATCCCGACAATTCGGTGCGCGTTCTACTCCACTGTTGCTGCCAAATATAGCGTATATCGGTCTGTTTGCGCTATGCCAACTCTGGGCCCTGTCAAATGCAGCATTTTTGGAGCTTTGCAGAGTCTGTCTTAAATATTCGATTGCGCGCATCTCAGTTTCTATTTCAGATATGTCGACATTTCGGTGTGTGTTATACTCCTCATTCGGAGCCAAATGCTGCGCCCATCGGCCTGTTTACATTATGTCAAATCGGATCCAGTTCAAATCCACTGTTATTGCAGTACTGCATATTCAGGATTCAATATTTCATTGAATGTTTCTACACTGCTATTGGTGATATCCCGACAATTCGGCGCGCGTTCTACTCCACTGTTGCTGCCAAATATAGCATATCGGTCTGTTTGCGCTATGTCAACTCTGGGTCCAATCAAATACAGCGTTATTGTAGTTTTGGAGAGTCTGCTGAAATATTCAAATGAACGTATCTCAGTTTCTATTCCAGATATCTCGACAATACGCTGCGCGTTATACTGCACATTTGCTGCCAAATGCAGAGCATTACAGCCAGTTTGCCCTATGTCAACTCTAGGCCCTGGCAAATTTAGCGGAATTACAGCTTTGCAGATTCTATCTTAAATATTCAATTCAACATATCTCCGCTTCTATTTCAGATATGTCGACATTTCTATTTGTTTTATACTGCACATTTGCTGCCAAATACTGCGCACATCAGCTCGTTTTCCTTAAGTCAACTCTATATCCTGTCAAATCCATTGTATTTGCAGTGTAGCATATTTAGGCTTCATTATTCTATTGAACGTATCTCCGTTGCTATTGGAGGAATGTCGACCAGTCTATGCGCGTTATACCCCTCATTTGCTGCGAAATGCAGCGCACATCCTCCGGCTGTGTCAACTGTGTCCCTGAAAAATCCACCCAAATAGCAGTTTTGCAGATACTATTATAAATATTCAACTGAACGTATTTCCGTTCCAATTATATGTATGTCGACAATTCGTAATGCGTTATACCTCAGATTTGCTAGGAAAAACAGTGCACACAGCCGGTTTTCGCTATGTCAATTCTGAGTCTTGTCAAATCCAGCATAATTGCAGTTTTACAGAGTCTGTCCTAAATATTCTATTAGCTTATCTCCGCTGCTATTGATACATGTCGGCAATTCGATGCGCGTTATAGTCCACATGTGCTGCCAAATAAAGCGCACATCAACCGGTTTGCGCAATGTCAACCGTGTATCCTGTTATATCCATTGTTATTGCAATTTAGCATATTCAGGTTTAAGTATTGAATTAAACGTGTCTCCGCTGCTACTGGTGGCATGTCGAAAATTCGATGCGCGTTATACTCCACATTTGCTGCCAAATACTGCGCAGCTGCACCTGTTTACATCATGTCAACACGGGTCGAGGTCAAACCCAGTGTTTTTGCAGTACTGCATATTCATGCTTAAATATTCAATTGAACGTATCTCCGTTTCCATTGGAGATTTGTCGCCAATTTTATTCGTTTTCTACTCCACATTTACTGCCAAATACAGGACGCACCAGCCGGTTTTTGCTATGTCAACCCTGGTCCCTGCCAAATTCTTTGTAGTTGCAGTTTAACATATTCAGGTTTAAGTATTCAATTAAACGCATCTGCGCTGCTATTGGTGGCATGTTGACAATTCGATGCGGGTTATACTCCACATTTGCTGCCAAATACAGCGGGCTGGCTCCTGTTTACATTATGTCAACTCGGGTCGAGGACAGATCCAACGTTATTGCAGTACACACATTTAGGTTTCAATATTCAATTGAACATATCTCCGTTTCCATTAGAGATATATCGACAATTTGATGCGCATGCTACTCCACATTTGCTGCCAAATGCAGAGCACATCAGCCGGTTTGCGCTATGTCAAGTCAGTGCCCTGCCAAATCCAGGGCAATTGCAATATTGCAGAATCTACCTTAAATATTCAATTGAACGCATCTCCGTTTAAATTGGAGGTTTGTCGACAATTCGATGCGCGTTATACTTCACATTTGCTGCCTAATACAGCGCACCTGCACCTGTTTTCATTGTGTCATCTCGGGTCGAGGTCGAATAAAATGTTTTTGCAGTACTGCATATTAAGGATTAATTCCATTGACCTTTTCTACGCTACTATTGGTGATATATCGACAATTCGAAGCGCGTTATACTCCTCATTCGCTACCATTTACAGCGCCCTTCGGCCTGTTTGAGCAATGTCCGCACTGTGTCCTGTCAAAATCAGCGTAAATGACGTTTTGGATATTCTGCCTTAAATATTCAATTGAACGTATCTCCGTTTCCATTGGAGATATGTCCACAATTCCATCCGCGATATGCTCCACAACTGATGCTAAATACAGCCAACTTGCTCCTGTTTACATTATGTCAACTCGGATCGAGTTCAAATCCAATGTTATTGCAGTACTGCATATCCGAGCTTGAATATTCAAATGAACGTATCTCCGTTTCCATTGGAGATATGTCGACAGTTCGATTCGCGTTATAGCCTTCATGTGCTGCCAAACACAAACGCGCATCATCCGGTTTGCGCAATGTCAACCATGATCACTGCCAAATAATTGGTAATTGCCGTTTTGCATATTTAGGATGCAGTATTCAATTTAGCATATCTCCGCTGCTATTGGTGACTTGTCCAAAATTCGATGCACGTTGTACTCCTCATTCGCTGCCAAATACAGCGCACTGCGGCCGGTACGCGTTATCTTATGTCTGGGCCCTGTCACACCCCGCGATATTGCAATTTTGGAGATTCTGCCTGAAATATTCAATTAAACGTATCGCAGATTCTCTTCCAGATATGTAGACTATTTGATGCGCGTTATACTCCACATTGACTGCAAAATGCAGAACATCTAAGCCAGTTTGCCCTAAGTCACCTCTGAGTCCTGTCAAGTCGAGTGTAATAGCAGGCATTCATCGCGCATCAGCCGGTGTCTGCTATGTCATGCCTAGTCCCTGCCAAATCCTTTGTAATTGCACGGTTGATTATTTTGCCATCAGTATTCAATTCACCGTATCTCCGCCGCTATTAGTGGTATGTTAACAATTCGATCCCCGTTATACTGCACATTTGCTGCCAATTACAGCGGGCCTACTTCTGTTTACATACTGTCAACTCGGGTCGAGGTCAAATTCAATGTTATTGCAGTACTGCAAATTCAGGAGACAATATTCCATTGAACCTATTGTAATATCGTAGAATGGTTTTGATCAGAGATCGGTTAGAAGTAGAAAAAACCGTGTCATCGTCCTTCTGTGGTTAATTTACATTGGAGAGCAGCTATGTGACTAAAATCACCTAGTTCTTGCAAAACAATAAACAATGCTAGAGCAGAAAGACGGTGTCGGGCTCAAGGAGCGATGACCGAGAGGTCAGAGTGTGCGAGTCGAAAAGTGAATGTGTTGCGAGAGTCGAGAGTTGATCGAGACATCGAAGAGTAGAGTCGAGATTTGATCGAGACGTCGAAGAGTAGAGTCGTTAAAGTTGATCGAGTTGTCAGTGTTGTAGAGTAGTTAGAGTTGCTGATGAGAGAGAGAGAGGGAGTGTGTGTGTGTTAGAGTTGTTGTAACGAGAGTTATCAAATAACTGTCAAGTTATTTGATATAGATACGTGTGTCGCATTTAGTTTCGTTAATCAAACATTGCTTTCTGTCTAACTATATCTGTATTTTCAATCAATTATTAATAAATTGTAATTAATCGGGGAAAATTTATACCTTAATTTCCACGATATTACACTATCCACATATCTATTGGTAATATATCTCGAAAATTCGACGCGAGCTCTATTCCATATATACTGCCAAATACAGCACACATCGTTCGGATTGCACTATGTTAACTCTGACTCTGTCAAATACTGCGTTGTTGTAGTTTTGCTGATTCTGCCTGATATATTAAATTGCACGTACCTCAGTTTCAATTCCAGATATTCCGACAATTCCATGCGACATCTGCTCCACATTTACTGCCAAATACAGCGCAATTGCTGCTGTTTACATTATGTCAACTAGGGTCGAGTTCAAATTCAATGTTTTTGCAGTACCGCATATTCAGTATTCAATATTCCATTGAACGCGTCTACACTGCTATTTGTGATATCTCGACAATTCTATGCGCGTTATACGCCACATTTGCTGTCAAATACAGCACACGTGCACCTGTTTTCATTATGTCAACTCGGGCCGAGGTCGAATAAATGCTTTTGTAGTACTGCATATTAAGGATTCAATATTCCATTGAACTTTTCTACACTACTATTGGTGATATATCGACAATTCGATGCGCGTTATGCTCCAAATTTGCCGCCAAATACGGCGCACATAAAACGGTTTGCGCAAAGTCAACTCTGTGTCCTGTCAAATAAAGCGTTGTTGCAATTTTGCAGACTGTACCGTAAGTATTCCATAGAACGTAACTCCGTTTCCACTGGAGAAATGTTGACAACTAGATGCGCGTTCTACTCAACAAGTGCTGCAAACTACAGCGCCCCTGCTCCCATTTACATTATGTCAACTCGGGACCACGAATAATCCAATGATATTGCAGTACTGCTTATCCAGGCTTCAATATTCAATTGAACGTATCTCCGTTTCCATTGGAGATATGTCGACAATTCTATCCGCGATATACTCCATGTTGGAATACAACGATATCAATCGCATGCAGATGAGGTGATTGATCGTACGGATTCTTCCCTAGCGTTACCCAGCGCTATCCCCACTAGCGTGCGTTCGTGAGATGCACCGCGGCGGCTAGCACGTGCATGCTTTCTAGAAAATTCGCCGGAAGAAGCGTGAGGATATGGATGGAACATTCTCGATGGGCACGTCGAGAAGCTGCTAGAAGGTTCTGTGGCACATGTGACGCCACACAGACACCCACACAGGTCACACTCATTACTGCATAGAGAGTGGGATTCTAAACCTTTTCAAGGGCCATGGGTCACTAAGCCAGTCAGTCTGTGATCAACTAGTCAACTGTCTACATTCCAGAACACACTTATTCTCTAGTTCTTTGTAATAATTGTTAAATAAATATCACATCATATTATTTCAACACAAACATTGTGTCTTCCACAGATTATTAATCTCAATTCCAAGATTAAATTCTAACACTCCACAATTGCTGTCAAATATAGCGCACATCAACCGGTTTGCGCAATATCAACTATGTGTCCTGTCAAATACAACGTTTTTGTAGTTCTGCAGATTCTGTATTAAATATTCAATTGAGCGTTTCTCCTTGTCCATTCGAGATATGTCGACAATTCGATGCACGTTCTTCACCACATTTTTTGCCAACTACAGCGAACATCAGCCGGTTTGCGCTATGTCAACTCAGTGCCCTGCCAAATCCAGCGCAATTGCAATTTTGCAGATTCTATCTTAAATCTTCACTTGAACGTATCTCAGTTTATATTCCAGATATCGCGACAATTCGATGCGCGTTATACTCTACATTTGCTGCCAAATACAGCGCACATCAACCGGTTTGCACAATACCAAATCTGTGTCCTGTCAAATCCAGCGTAATTGCCGTTTTGCATATTCTGTCTGAAAATTTTCAATTGAATGTATCAGTTTCTATACCACATATCTCGACAATTCGTTGAGGGATATACTCCACATTTGCTGCCAAATACAGTGCACTTGCTGCAGTTTACATTATGTCTTCTCGGGTCGAGGTCAATTCCAATGTTATTGCAGAACTGAACATTCAGGCTTCAATATTCAATTGAACGTATCTCCGTTTCAATTGGAGATATGTCGACAATTCGATGCACGTTCTGCTTCACATTTGCTGCCAAATACAGACCACCTGCACCTGTTTACATTCTGTCAACTCGGGTCGAGATCAAATCCAATGTTATTGCAGTAATGCATATTCATACTTCAATATTCAATTGAACGTATCTCCGTTTCCAGTGGAGATATGTCGACAATTCGATCCGCGATATACTACACATTTGCTGTCAAATATAGCTCACATCAACCGGTTTGCACAATGTCAACTATGTGTCCTGTCAAATACAACGTTTTTGTAGTTTTGCAGATTCTGTATTAAATATTCAATTGAGCGTTTCTCATTGTCCATTCGAGATATGTAGACAATTCTATGCACGTTCTTCACCACATTTTTCGCCAAATACAGCGATCTTCAGCCGGTTTGCGCTATTTCAACTCTGTGTCCTGTCGAATACTGCGTTATTGATGTTTTGCAGATACTGTCTTAAATAGTCAATTGAACGTATCTCCGTTTCCATTAGAGATATGTGGGCAGCTCGATACGCGTTATACTCCACATTTGCTGCCAAATACAGCGCACCTGCTCCTGTTTAAATTATGTCAGCTCGGGTCGAGGTCAAATCCAATGCTATTGCAGTAATGCATATTCATAGTTCAACATTCAATTGAAAGTATCTCCGTTTCCATCGGAGACATGCCCACAATTCAATGCCCGTTGTACCCCACATTTGCTGCCAAATACCGCGTGCATCTGCCGGGATGCGCAATGTCAAATCTGTGTCCTGTCAAATACAGCGTAATTGTGGCTTTGGAGTTTGTGCCGGAAATATTCAAACGAACATATCTCCGTTTCCATTGGAGACATGTCGGCAGTTCGATTCGCGTTATACTCCCATTTGCTGCCAAATTCATTTCACCTACTCCTGTTTACATTATGTAAACTCGGGGCGTGGTCAAATCCAACTTTTTTGCAGTACTGCATATTGATGCTTCAATATTCAATTAAACGTAACTCCGTTTCCATTGGAGATATGCCGACAATATGGTGCGCTTTCGACGCAACATTTGCTGCCAAATTCAGCGCGCCTCAGCCGGTGTTTGCTATGTCAAGCCTTGTCCCCGCTAAATCATTTGTAATTGCAGTTTAGCATATTTATCCTAATTACTCAATTAAACGTATCCCCGCTGTTATTGGTGGTATGTCGACAATTCGATGTGCGTTATATCCCTCACTTTCTGCCAAGTAAGGCGCACATCAGCCGGTTTGCTCTATGTCGAATCAGTGCCCAGCCAAATTCAGCGCAATTGCAATTTTGCAAATTCTGTCTTAAATATTCAATTTCATGTATCTCTGTTTCGATTCGAGATATGTCGACAATTCGATGCGCTTTTTACTCCACATTTGCTGCCAAATACAGCGCACATCAGAAGGTTTTTGCAATGTCATCGCTCTATCATGTGAAATACAGAGTTGTCGCAGTTTTGCAGAGTCTGTCTCAAATATTCAATTAAGCGTATCTCAGCTTCTATTCCAGATATCTCGACAATTCTATGTGCGATATACTGCACATTTGCTGCCAAATACAGCGCACCTGCACCTGTTTACATTATGTGAACTCGGCTCGAGGTCAAGTCCAACGTTTTTGCAGTACTGCATATTCAATATTCAATATTCCATTGAACGTTTCTACACTGCTATCTGCGATAGCTCGACAACTCGATGCGCGTTCTACTCCACATTTGCTGCCAAATACAGCGCACAGCAGCCAGTTTGCGCTATGTCAACTCAGGTCCCTGGCTAATTCATTGTAATTGCAATTTTGCAGATTCTGCCTGAAATATTCAATTGAACGTTTCTCCATTTCCATTGGACATATGTCGACAGTTAGATGCGCGTTATACTCCACATTCACAGTAAAATGCAGAGAACATCACCCAGTTTGACCTAACCCAACTCTGTGTCCTGTCATATCCTGCGTAATTGCAATTTTGCAGATTCTGTCTTAAATGTTCAATTGAGTGTATCTCATCATCAACCAGTTTGTGCAATGTCAACCCTGGTCCTTGGCAAATCCTTTGTAATTGCAGTATAGCATATTTAGGGTTAAGTATTCGATTAAACGAGTCTCCGCTGCTATTGGTGGCATGTCGAAAATTCGATGTATCTCCGTTTCCATTGGACATATGTCGACAAGTCGACCGGCAATATACTCCACATTCGTTGCCAAGTACTGCGCCTTTCGGCCGGCTTCGCGCTATGTTATATCTTTGCCCTGTCAAATTCATTGTAATTGCGGCTTCACACATTTAGGTTTAAATATTCAATTGAACGTATCTCCGCTGCTATTGGTGATACATCGACAATTCGATGCACATTATACTCCACACATCCTGCCAAATACAGTGCACATCTGCCGGTTTGCGCCATGGCAGCTCAGCGCCCTGACAAATCCATCGTAATTGCTATTTCGCAGATTCTGTCTTATATATTCAATTGAGAGTATCTCAGATTCTTTTCCAGATATCTCGACAATATGACGCGCGTTATACTCCACATTTGCTGCCAAATACAGCGCACCTGCTCCTCTTTACATTATGTCAACTAGGGGCGAGGTCAAATCCATTGCAATTGCAGTTTAGCATATTTAGCCTTCAATATTCAATTGAACGTATCTGAGTTTCCATCGAGATATTTCAGCAGTTCGATGCATGTTTTTCTCCACATTTGCTGCCGAATACAGTCCACATCGTTCGGTTTGCACTATGTCAACTCTGGGCCCTGTCAAGTACCGCGGTATAGCTGTGTTGCAGAATCTGTCTTAAATATTCAATTTAGCGTATCTCAGTTTCCATTAGAGATATGTCGTCAATTCGATCCGCGTTCTACTCCACATTTTCTGCCAAATACAGCACACCTGCTCCTGTTTACATTAAGTAAACTCGATTCGAGGTCAAATCCATTTTTATTGCAGAACTGCATATCCAGGCTTCAATATCCAATTGAACGTACCTCCGTTTCCATTGGAGATATGTCGACAATTCGATGCGCATTATAACCCTCATTTACAGCCAAATACAGTGCACATCAACCGGTTTGCGTAATGTCATCTGTGTATACTGCCAAATCAATTGTAATTGCAGTTTAGCATATTTAGGCTTAAGTATTCAATTAAAAGTATAGCCGCTGCTATTGGTGGTATGTCAACAATTCGGTGGGCGTTATACTCCACATTTTCTGCCAAATACAGCGCCCTTCAGCCGGTTTGCGCTACTTCAACTCTGTGTCCTGTCAAATCCAGCGTAATTGCAATTTTTTAGATACTGTCTGAAAATATTCAATTGAACGTATCTGCGTTTCCATTCGAGATTTGTCGACAATTCTCGATGCACGTTCTTCTACACAGTTGCTGCCAAATACAGCTCTTATGCTCCTGTTTACATTATGTCAACTCGGGTCGAGGACAAATCCAATGTTATTGCAGAAATTAACATTCAGGCTTCAATATTCAATTGAACGTACCTCCGTTTCCATTTGAGATAAGTCGACAATTCGATGCGCGTTATTCTCCACATTTGCTGCCAAATACAGCGCCCTTCAGCCGGTTTGCGCTATTTCAACTCTGTGTCCTGTCAAATCCAGTGTAATTGCAATTTTTTAGATACTGTCTGAAAATATTCAATTGAACGTATCTTCGTTTCCATTCGTGATATGTCGACAATTCGAAGCACGTTCTTCTACACAGTTGCTGCCAAATACAGCGCTTATGCTCCTGTTTACTTAATGTAAACTCGGGTCGAGGACAAATCCAATGTTATTGCTGTACTGCATATCCAGGTTTCAATATCCAATTGAACGTATCCCCGTTTCCATTGGAGATATGGCGACAATTCGATCCGCGATATACGCCGCGTTTGCTGCCAAATACAGCGCACCCACTCCCGTTTACATCATGTCAACTCGGGTCGAGGTCAAATCCAATGCTCTTGCAGTTCTGCGTATTCAGGCTTGAATATTCATTTCAATGAATCTCGGCTGCTATTGCTGATATGTCAACAACTCGATGCGAGTTATACTACACATTTGCTTCCAAATACAGCGCACGTGCTCAGTTTACGCTATGTCAAATGTGTTCGATTTCAAATACAATGATACAACAGTTCTGTGTATTCAGGCTTGAATATTCATTTGAGTGCATCTCGGATGTTATTGCTGAAATGTCGACAATTCGATGCTCGTTATACTACACATTCGCTGCCAAGTACGGCGCACATCTTTCGGTTCACGTAATGCTAACTGTTTCGGCCGTTAGCGGAGAGACGCGGTCGCGAAATAGCGCGTCAGCGAGAGTTGTAAGATCTCGTTACGATTAAATAATCGACGCCACGAACTGATCGATCCCCTTATTTCTATTATGATAATAAGGGTAGTTCAATGAAATTGCACAGATTTAACACAAATAAATTAATGTTTATTTCAACAATTTATCGACTAGAAAAATATAATTGTAACAGACTGTAACCTGCGTTTTGAGTGTTAAGCGATGCGCGACGTATGAAAGGTGTTGACGGTTCGAGTCCTCGAAAAGTTATGATCGCCCTTCGATCTTCTTCGTCTTTTCTGGAAGACGACCCCCCACTACGTTCGGATCACGCCACATTCTTTTACGCGAGGTAAAATAACGGCTACGAGTCGACGTTTCTGGAAGTCGCCCTGCTTAATGAACCATACGCTTGCTACTACAATGTTTGTTTGCCGCGCAGACGCGCCGATCCGTCTGCGACATTGCAGTGCCACGATCGACGGTTAAGAATATGGCCTATGGTAAGCCGCATGGCATAACACTAACTCTGGACCGTGTCAAATACAGCGTAATTGCAGTTTTGGAGATTCTGCCTTAAATATTCAATTGAACATATCTCCGTTTTCATTGGAGATTTGTCTGCAATTTGGTGCGCTTCGTACTCGACATTTGCAACCAAATACAGCGCGCATCAGCCGGTTTTGCTATGTCAATCATGGTCCCTGCTAAATCCATTGTAATTGCAATTTAGCATATTTAGGGTTATGTATTCAATTAAACGTATCTCCGCAGCTATTGGTGATATCTCAACAACTCGATGCGCAAACTACTCCACATATGCTGCCATATACAGCGCACGTCATTCGGTTGGCGCTATGTCAATTCTATGCTCTGTCAAATCCAGCGTAATTGCAATTTTGCAGATTCTGTCTTAAATATTAAATTGAACGTATGTCCGTTTCCATCGGAGATATGTAGACAATTCGACGCGCGCTCTACTCCACATTTACTGCCAAATACAGCGCACCCGCTCCCGTGTACATCACGTCAACTCGGCTCAAGGACAAATCCAATGTTATTGCCTTACTGCACATTCAGGCTTCAATATTCAATTGAACGTATCTCCTTTTCCATTGAAGATATGTCGACAATTCGATGCGCGCCCTACTCCACATTTGCAGCCAAATACAGCGCTCCTGCTCTTGCTTACATTAGGTCAACTCGGGTTGAGGTCTAATCCAATGTTAATGCAGAACTGCATATCGAGGCTTCAATATCCAATTTAACATATCTCTGTTTCCATTGGAGATATGTCAACAATTCGAACCGCGATATACGCCACGCTTTCTGCCAAATACAGCGCGCATCGGAAGGTTTTTGCTATGTCATCCCTGGGGCCTGTGAAATACAGCGTTGTTGCAGTTTTGCAGAGTCTGTCTTAAATATTCAATTGAGCGTATCTCGGCTTCAATTCCAGATGTCTCGACAATTCCATGCGCGTTCTACTGAAAATTTGCTGCCAAATACAGCAGAGCTGCTCCTGTTTAAATTATGTCAACTCGAGTCGGGGTCAAGTCCTATGGTATTGCAGTAATGCATATTCAGGATTCAATATTCCATTGAACGTTTCTACCATGCTATTGGTGATATCTTTACAATTCGACGCGAGTTATACTCCTCATAGGCTCTCAAATACGGCGCCTTTCGATCAGTCTGCTCTACCCCATCTCTGTGCCCTGCCAAATCTAGCGCAATTGCAATTTTGCAGACTGTACCTTAAATATTCAATTGAACGTATCTCCGTTTCCATTGCAGATATCTCGACTTAAGATCTGTCTTAAACATTCAAATCAACATATCTCCGCTTCTATTTCTGATATGTCGACAATTCGATTTGTGTTATACTGCACATTTTCTGCCAAGTACTGCGCACATCGGCCGGGCCATCCAATGTATATGCAGTTGTTCATATTTAGGCTGAAATATTCAATACATCGTAATTAGAGACATGTCTTCAATTCGAAGCGCATTATACTCTTCATGCTCTTCAACGCCTTCAAGTATTTTGTTTGTCCGGGATGTATACTTTCTAATTAGCCCATAGATACGTTAATAATTTCTTATAGTGGTCTCCAAGACAGATCAATTATTGTATTAAGAAAGTTGTTGTTCCATTTGGAGGAATGCGGTTGTTCTTCTTTTCGATTGCTGAACCATTTCTGCGACACACCCATAATGAAAGGGCATGCAGCTTCACAGTAACAGATGGCATGAATGTTCAAACTTTCTACTTTACGCGTGATTAGGTCAGATGCCGCACTTTTAGTCGAAGGTTATTCCACGCTGTGTCAGTGGAAGCTAAATCGATTAAATTGCCGCTCTTAACGTTCAAAATACAGGAAGGATTTTTTAATATGGATAACGTGGCTAAAACATCTCAAGGCAAATTCTTTAATTGTTAATTGAAAGCTTCGTAATTCAAGCACACTTGTATATACCATTTACTCGTCTTCTCTTAATTCATGTTCGTGTTAATCTCAAGATATAGAATCAGTAAAAAAGTAAGAGTGACACTTATCTTGGAGCTGAGTGGAGTAAAGAAAGTTTAATCGAAGCATTGTGTCGAATAAAAGCTGAATAAAGCGGCAAACCTGAAGCGGTGCGATATTGGAATTCCAAAATTGGATATTAGAATTCCAGGAAGGTGACATCGAACTAACAATACTACGAAAATTCGATTGTAACCTTGGAACAAGCATCCATAATCATTTTCTCTGTCTATGATTATAATATATCTGTTAATAATAATATGTAATTTCTTGTTCATCTCTTTATTTCTTCAGGTCTCGCAGGGGAAGAAAATGAAAATCATCTACGTGTTGTAGACTCATTCTTAAACTATTGTAACGTAACTATCTCCCGTTCTACATTTATGTGTTTCACTGCTTCCCTGCGACAGCTGTAACTTAAGGCATAACAGGTTTTGGCGCCCCTGTATCGTGCAAACATCTGTATCATTGCAATCAAAGCGAGGCTATTTTAACGTTGCGGTGTAGACACTTTACAGAGTAAAAGTTTTTAACCAATGTTATGGTGGTGCTTACCGCCGATTGAAAGCGGCCACAGCCTATATGTAAATCGGGCATTGGGGGCACGTGTTAGGTAATATATAGACCAATTGTACGGTAGAGATTCGGTTGTAATTGCTGTATGGTTCGTACAAATCAGCACTAGATTATTGCAGCTCTTCATTTCCCTTCGGTTGCCTAGAATTATTCACTGCCGTGACGATAAATGTCAACACTGACTTCGTTCTGCTACTTTGCACACTCGATTAGCATTATTTCAATTAATTCAACGCTTATCGATTTGTCTGATGAAAATCCGTTTCTGGGCGAAGGAAATATGTACATGAACGCACAAGACAGATGCAGCAATGTTCTTAGACACATGGTATTCAAGATTCCACTTGAACGCATTCTATCTAGACAGTACAAGCGCGAATGTGCACGAATTCATGAGATATATATGTCTGATCATGATTCGAATTTTGGGCGCGTGACAACTCTTCGTGTGGATTAGCCATCGTTTCACAAAGCCGAGATTTTATTCACAGGTATATACAAGTCTATCACTAAGCTTAACAAATAATAAGTACAACTAATTGTAAGTTTAACAGATAATAAGTCTAATGAATAATACGATTTACGAATAATAAACTAAATAACACTGTTAGTTATTTTTTGAGTTCAAACGAATCCACGGTCACCGGGATAACTCCTTACTAAGCGAAACTAATCTTAGGCGCAAATGCGATCGTCGAAACTGCTCGATGTGTCACTCTCCAAGGCAATCGCAAGAATGCCAGCCTCGTGGAGATTTTTCTCGCTGTACGGTTGCATTTTGTTTTCTATACCCGTTTGGAAGCATGGAGAAGGTTCCAAACGCCGTTGCTAGGCACACTCGTTGGAAGCATCGAGAAAGTTCCAAACGCCGTTGCTAGACAGTTTCTGCCTGGAGTTTCATTATTAATACAATGTATGTGCCATTGCATCGGCACCTCCGAGGCAACATCACACGTGGCTAGGCCGGCTCTCGAGGCCGCATGCCGCCACAACCACATTTCTCGGAAAACACATACTACCACTCCAGACCTCCGTTAGACAAAACGTCCATCCCGTGACCGTGGCTACGTTCGGCGACCGATTGTCACCTCGAACCCAATCTCGCTTATTACAAATCTTAAAGAATTACAGCTATAATAAAATCGAGGCTAAGGTACTAGAGGATGTTCCCAAAATTTCCAAGGAAAGGCTTCGGCTTTCCTTTCATCTCCGACATATATATGTATGAAAATACATCAACACGCGATCGATACTGACTGACGAGCACTCTCACCCGGAAACGGAACACGCTGTCCACCGTGACGAGCAGCACATATATATGCCTCAATTCTCAGTCAGGCCGTCAGTCGTGCTCGCGCAACAGCAGAAGCAACATGGAGTTTTTTAGATCTCTATTACGCGTCGTTGGTCTGTTCGTGCCAAGTAAGGTAGCTATCATTTCCGAACTACCACTGGAGATTTCGCACTTGATATTTCGAAAATTGGATCCCATGAACCTCCAGAGCGCCGCGCTTGCTTCACGCAAATGGTTGAACGTATGTAGATCGGACAAGCGTCTACGCCGAAGAGCAAGACGTCACATGCGACATACGAGAAAGCTAGTTAGAAAAGAGTTTCTCGGACCAGCAGCCGCGAAAGCTGCCAACCAAGAATCAAGAAGTAGAGTACGTGTAGGAAGGAATCTAAGACGCGAAGTAAGCTTATCCGCTGCTCGTGCGGTGGTCGTCGTTGGAGGGTTACTTGGTATTCCGAACATTTGGAAGCGAAATCGTCCCATCGTTGTTGGATAACAAAAATGTATCACATTCTAATTGATAGTATGTACCTTAATTTGACTGCTTGCTTTTGCGAGAACTTGAAACGGTCTTGTCCGGCGAAAATTATTCGGAATTGTAGCATAAATCTTCAAATAAAATGGTTCCATTGAGACGGCAATTTGTTTCGGTCGCGGCAATATTCTGACGAAATATCGACAATGTAACTTACATTGACGCTGAGTCGTGCAATGCGTTACACTCCTTCCGTTAAAGTGGAATACTATTGTAGCGGCACGCGAGCAGGACAGTTTGAATCCTGTTGTTGTTTTGTTTCGGAGCAGCAAGACCGTTAGGTCATAGGTATGATGAGGAGCAACGAACTCCGAACAAAACAATGTCACCGCTACCTTCAACTGTCAAACGTTGTTAAGTTCAAATTTTCCGGTTATCCCCCGACCAGTATAAATAATCAGACGCAAGCACGATCGAGAGAGTTAATTGATCAGTGCTTTAGCAATCAGACGTATCACGTATCCATCGAGTTCCTCGAGCAATTATATTATTTTGACCAGATCGAATTGTGAACTACTTGTGTATATTTATACTTATTTAACGAGTAAAAGAAATCATACTTATTTTACGATATTTGGTATACACATATCCTCCACACTATCTCTATCGTAACACGCCCATTACTGAATATTAAATTCTACGTACCACCGCTGCTATTGGAGATTTGACGCTAACTAGATGTGAGATGCATTTTTCATTTGCTGCCAGATACAGCGCATATCAGCCGATTCGCGCTATGTCAACCCCGGTACCAGTCAAATCGAGCGAAATTAGAATTTTGCACTTTTAGGCTTAAATATACAAATCAATTTATCCACTCTTCTATTGCATATATGTCAACAATTCAATACATGTATACTAGAAAAGTGCTGCCAATTACGGTGCACATCGTTCGGTGTGCGCAATGTCAACTCTGAGTCCTGTCACATACGCCGTTATTGCAGTTTTGCAGATTCTGTCTGCAATATTCAATTGAGCGCATCTCAGTTTCAATTCCGGATATCTCGACTATTCGAAGCGCGCACTACTCTACATTTACTACCAAATGCAGCGCGTCTACACCTGTTTACATTATTTCAACTGTGGTCGAGTTCAAAGCCAATGTTATTGCAGTACTGCAAATTCGGTATTCAATATTCGATTGAAAGTATCTCGTTGCGATATGTCGACAATTTGATGCACTTTCTACTCCACATTTGCTGCCAAATACAGCGCGCATCAGTCGGCTTTTGCTATGTCAACCCTGGTAGGTGCCAAATACTTTGTAATAGCAGTTTAGCATATTTAGGCTTAAGTACTCAATTGAACGTATCTCAAATTCCATTGGCGATATGTCGACAGATTGATGCACATTATACTCCACATTTGCAGCCAAATACAGCTCAAATCGTTCGGTTTGCGCTATGCCAAATCTTTTTTTTTTTGTACGTGGAGAAATCCTCATGGATACTCCGCTGCTGCGTAAGCGCGTAACAGCAGAGTAGTGTCGGACTCCTACCGACTAAAACTCCACGATGACCGTCCTACGCGTATGACAGGGGTGCTCCAGGAACCTTGTATGAATTACTTCAGTTGCACCCCCTTCTCGCGCCCTCTTATTAGAGCCAGTCCTAGTGCCTCCCGACTATTGGGTTGGCGTTAGGGGGGTCACTGCCCCTAGCGCTGTCGCTTCTTCTGGTCATGGTCCGTTGAGGCGGCGATGGGACGGCTCTGGCTCCGCTGACTGCCATCCTTTTCCATCGTCTTATCCTACAAGGGTGAGAGTTTCTCTTTCTCTCCCTTTCCGCGCGCTCCTTCGCGAGCATAACTCGCTCGCAGAAGAGGCGGACGGCCTCGTATTCCTGTGGCCCTCTCTGCATCGCCTCTACAATCGCTGGGGGGGGGGGGTCAGTGCTTCTCCTATGGCGGACCACAGGGTGTAGCGGGGCAGCTCCCACGCCGGGCAGAGCTTCAGGGTGTGCTGCGCTGTGTCCCTGCCCTCTCCGCAGTGGTGGCAGATGTCTGTCGTTTTTCGTCCGATTGTCTTCAGGAACTCGCCGAACACGCCGTTTCCGGTGAGCACCTGGGTCATTCTGAATGTGAGCGGGAGGCCGTGGCGTCTTCTCTATGCCTCCCAGTTTGGGAGGACCGCCTCCACGCCTCGATGTTCGCCTCCCTCGTTGATCAGCTGGGATCGCCACAGGTCCCACGTGTCCTCTTCAGCGGCTCTTGGGCCGTTTGGAGCCGTCTGCTCGGCCTGATCTTCTCCCGGATGCCATACTCTCCGGTGGATGTATCGCCTTTTGAGCGCTAGCGCCCGGAGTTCCCACGTGGGGGGGGGGGGCTAGAGCGGTCGCCGACGCGTGGGACACCGTCCGGTATCCTCTAATGATTCTGGTGGCGGTCACTCTGTGTAGCCTTCTCAGGAGCAGGGTACTGCGGCAACTCGCCATCAGGTTGTCCGCTCATACCGGGGCCCCGTACATCACTCGGGGCCGAACGATGCCCTCGTAGAGTCGGCGCACCGCGTTTCCCGCCCCGCCGATGTTCAGTAACAGGACGCACAGGGCATTAGCAGCCGCCGACACTTTCGGGATCAGGGCGTCGAAGTGCGGATCGAACGTCCACTGGCTGTCGATGACGAGACCCAGATATTTCATCTGCGATCCCACCCGGACGGTTTCGCCAGTCATGTTTATGTATAGGCCGGGCGGTGGGGTCCTTGTCTCTTCTTGTCATAAATCCAGATGGCCTCCGATTTCACAGGGGAGACCCTCAGGCCCAGTCTGCGCACAGCACGGTTCGTGCAGGCCGTTGCGATTTCGCCGATGCGCAGCGTCTCGTGCCAGCCACGGCCCCCGACGAGGACCAGTGTGTCGTCCGCATAGCACACCATGGCCGCGCCTGGGGGCAGCGGGCATCGCAGTACCTCGTCGTACGCAATATTCCACAGGATCGGTCCCAACACCGAACCCTGCGGGACTCCACGCTCGACGGGTCGCTTTTCCTCCCCTTCCTTGCTTGTGTAGCATATCCATCTGCCGTCGAGGTAGGCTCGGATCAGCCGGACGAAGTAGCTGGGAACCTCGAAGTGCTCCAGGGCCGTTACTATCTTGTCCCATGGAATGGAGATAAAAGCGTTGACGATGTCCAGGGAAACGGTCAGCGCCACGTCGTTCCGGGAAACGATGTCCTCTACAAGTGCCCGCACGTGTCTGACCGCGTCAATCGTTGAGCGTCCCTTCCGGAAGCCGTACTGGCTTTCGTGCCAGCCTGGCATTTGATCCGCTATGTGTCGCTCCAGGCGGGTAGCGACTATCCTCTCGAGAAGTTTGCCGGCCTCGTCTAACAGGCATATCGGCCGGTACGCAGACGGCGGCGTCGTCGGTCGGCCCTCTATGCGGAGCAAGACCAGCCTCGCCGTCCGCCATGCTCGGGGGTACGCTCCCTCTTTCAGGCATCTTGTGTATAGGCGCCGAAGTCTAGGGGCCATGACTCCCATAGCTTTCCCCAAGATCCGGCCCGAGATTCCGTCCATGCCCGGCGGCACGTCGCGGGAGGCCATTTTTCTGGTCGCTTCCCATATCTCTTCCTCCGAGACCTCCCAGTCGTCTCTCCATTCCAGCGGCCGTGTCGTTTCCCGCGGCCGTTTTGCCGCCCTGTCTTCTCGCGGGCGGAAGTGCGCCCCAGTGACCCGCAACAGCAGCGCGGGTTCCATTTCCCTCGTTGCCAGGGGGCCCTTCGCGTGGAGTTTCCGCGTCACCGTCCTGTATGGTCTTCCCCATGGGTCAGCCTCGACCGTTTCAACTAACTCGGCTCAGGCACGGTCCTTCACGCTTTTAATCTCCTTTTGCAGCGAGCGCCGTAGCACGCGGTACGCCCGTTAGCGCAGGGAGACTTCTTCTTCATCGCGTCGTCGCCAGCGGCGGGCCCTTATGTACTGTCTTCGGGCCCGACGCCTGAAAGTCAAGGCACAATATAACTGTCCATATACAGGCTATTTTCAAAACTTGAGGGCAAGATAAAACTCCGGATTGCACACCTAACAAGGAGTCAATGCTTGTTTGGACTGAATGATGGAAACAAAAAGTTTCTTAGTACAGGTGTGGAGGCGCCATGGACTACAAAAAGGAAATGAGGACTAAAAGGACAAGGGACTCGTGACCAGAAGCAGCCGTTAGCAGAACTGAGGAGATTCCCTGTGATCGTCCGTGCAGGCGGTATCCATGAAAATGGGTGCTGTGACGGTGCAGGGATATAATCGGCTCGCCGCCAACCAGCTGGAACCGAGCTATATGCTGGCAGTTCCGCCTCCTCGTGGCCCCTGCTGGAAACGGCGCAGCGCGATGGGTGCATCGTGCGGCGACGGCTAAGCGAGCTGCTGCCCGAAAGGGTAGGTTCAATTTGTCCAATGATCCGGAAAGGAGAGGGCAGGGTTTTTCCAAGTCGCGCGCCGAACATCTGCGCGCCGTCCCCCTGGTATTGGACGCTGGGGTTAGATTAAATAAGCAAAGCCAGTATGAGTTTTAAACTCGAGATATGGCGCGGCCTTCGGGTCTTCGGGCCCGGATGCAACTCGTCCTCATCTCCGCGATGTCAGGGTTCCACCAGTAGACTGCCCTGCTTCGCACCGTGCCTGGCGTGGCACGTGGCATGGATGCGTCGCAGATTGCTGTCATGGCCCGGCGAAGGTTCTCGGCCTCTTCTTCCACGTCTGTTTCGGTCGCCGTCTCCGAGGCCTCCCAGCTCCAAACTGTTGCTATGGCGGCCGCCCGGAGCAGATCTTTGTTCACCTCCTTTATCTTCCATCTTGGCGGTGGGCGCGCGTGTCCTCTCCTCCGTGGGCCGCGGCCGTCGCATGCAGCCGCCGTTCTAGGTCCAGGTGTGTCCTCTTCCATGAATATGTAGAGGTGGTCCGAGAGTGTCTCGACTGCTTCGGCTACTCTTCAGCCCGTAATCCGCCTGAATGCATCGGGGGAGGCCCATGTAATGTCGACGATGGAGCTCCCTCTCCACGCCACGCAGGTACTGGTCGAGCCCCTGTTCACCAATAGGAGTCCAAGTCCCGCGGCCCAGTTTGAGCCCGTTGGTCCTGACGATCCCCCATTCCGTGGAGTGCGCGTTGAAGTCTCCTAGGACGAGCACTTGCCGGAGAAGTCGTCGCCTGACGCAGTCGCCGACCCCGTCCAGGAATTCCTCGAATGCTGCCTGTCCGCTGTTGGGTGACACGTACACACCCACCACCACCATCCCTGCCCACTCGACCGCGACGTATCCGTTGCCGCGTTCAAGCAGGGTTCCGTGGGCGAACGCCCCCGGCGTTGATGTCCAGGTGACAACAACCATTTCGTCCGTATCTCCGGCCCAACCCGGGGCGTCCAGAACTCTGTATGGTTCTGCTGCCACCGCTAGGACGACCGTGCTCTCCCGGCTGGTTTGGTAGAGCAGGTCTTGTGCTCGCCTTGATCGTCTCAGGTTAGCGTGGAGGATGCGCATTTTCAGCCCCTTTGTGTTGTCGTTTCTCTGGCTTCCTCCGTGCCAGTTTCTTTGCTCCCCGGCTTAGGGTCGCCTTGCGATGGGGTGTCTTCCTCGTTGCCGCTTGCAGCTGTGGATCCGCGGCTGTCTCCTTTTATTCCTTTCTTCGGGGGGGGGGGGGGGGCGCAGGCCGGTCCACTCATCCTGTGCACAGATGGTGCTCCAAGCGCCTCGCAGAGCAGGCATTTCGGGCTCGCGGCATTGCATGTTTTCGCTTGGTGCCCTGGTTTGCCGCATTTGAAGCATAGATGCCCCTTGCCTTCCTTGGCGGTGCAGGACCTTCTCACGTGTCCCATCTCCAGGCACCTGTAACATTGTAGAGGTCTTCGCCCGATGGCTTCGATCTTCGCTGTCGACCAACCAATGGCGACCTTGCCAGCCTGGGCCAGTTTTCTCACTGCACCGGCCGGGCCTCGTATCCACACCGATCCAAGGCCGTTTCGGGCGGGGCGGATTTCTCCCAGTCGGACGTCCTCCGGCTTGCAGCCGCCCTCCTTCGCCAGGGTGTTCTGGATTTCCTCCTTGGTGGCGGATATATCTATCATGGACACCCTTGCTTCTGTCACGCCAATTACCTCTCAGAGAAAAGACATCGTCCCCCTACTGTCGGGCGCCAACGCCGCGACGCATCTTAGTTCCCATCAGAAATAAGGCCCCAACCCCGACTTTCGAACTCCTTGGAATCCACACCGAACCCCCCCCCCCAACATCCCCAAGCCAGGGTGTATATAAGCCGAGACTTCACCCAGCCCGGGGAGTTCTCGTTCTAGTTGCTGTTCGTGTACAATACCCCTTTCTCTGTTATTCTATTGTAAGTGCCAAAGTCATAATAAAGTTCGATAAAAGAGAATTAATAGTTGGGCTACGACTCAGCCTTCTTTTCTCTCGCAACCCAAGTATCCATTTTACGTGACATTTTGGCGATCCGTGCCAGGATCAATCAATTTCAAGAAAACGAAATTACGAATTTCGGCATACGTGCATCATTGAAGATTGAGGGATCAGCGGACCTCTGCAGATCAGCTCTCTTTGCGTGAAAACGACTTCTACGGAAAGCGGACTACGGTCATCACCAAAACTGAAACTGGTCACGAAAAGAAGAATATTCAGGTAAAAAAAAACTGGATTCTTTTAAATATTATCGTACTCGTCGCAATAGCTTCGCTAGTACAGACTCCAACAACAGTACAACAACCACTATGAGCAAAAAATCAGAAGACACATCTTCTGTTAGCCCTATGGCTACTGATACTCGGGCCATACTAGACGCTATGCAGAAGCTGAACGAAAGACACGAACTAGCTTTTAATAGTTTGCGTAAATTAATACAAGACGAAAGTCAACAACGCGTTAAAGAAATCGAACTCTTAGGTAGGAATTACGCTGAACTACGATTAGGAATTCAGTCAATCGCTACATCTGAATTCAACTCTATTATAACCGAAGACGCTAGTGCCAGCACTATTCGGAAAACTCAACCACATGTTCAAAAAAAGACAGAGACGAAAAACGAAACGGACCACATAGACAGTGAAGAAGAAACTATAGATTAAGGCAATCCTACGTACAGTGCGAAAACCTGCCTAGACCTCATTCCTACACTCAATGGACAAGACGATATAGGAATAGAAGGCTTTATTAAGCGGGTAAAAGAAGCTCGAGCCGAATGTCGAGAAAAACGTTGCTATTACGCCTCATTCTAACACAAAAAATCATCGGAGAAGCGGAACGCAGTATCCGCCACACTGAAATCGAAAGCTATGACGACCTGTTCGATAATCTCAGGAAATTTGTATCCGTGAGTATCACATCCAACGGAGCCCGCGATAAACTGCAACGTACACGACAAAACTTCAACGAATCGGTACACAGTTATGTGAAGAGGTTCCGACACAACCTCAACGAACTACTATACGCACTCCAACACGAAATTCGCGATCCGATACGTCGTGCAGTCGCTATAGATCTTGAAAACGAACGAGCCACCAAGATTTTCACCGTAAATTTGAAACCCGAAATAGAAATGCGCACATCATCTAAAGGACCAAAGATTCACCAACAAGCACAGGATGCAGCCTTCGAGGCAGAGTTACTTATAGGAGAAATCGAACGCAACAGAAACATAGCAAGAGGAAGAATAATGAATCGACCAATTGCGAGAGCCGACGCCCAATTCCAAGGAACACCTAACGCAAGAAGAAATATCACGCTTGAGAACACCACACGGCCGAAACCAATGAATCCACTTACGGAAAGAAGAGCGATGATGGAACGATCACCGCCAAAATGTTTCAAATGTAGTCAAGTGGGACACTTAGCCAACGCTTGTACCCAACAGCGAAATTTTCCGTCAGCCAGCCAAAGAAACCTACCGCCCCCGAGAAATTATCCTATAATGACGGACGAAGAGAGTATGAACCCCGAGGAACACCAAGGGTCAACGCGACCACAGGAAGATTGCTTACTGTACGATTCAAGAGGAATGACGGACCAGTAACGCACTTAGTCGACACAGGAGCCGGCATTAACCTTATTAAAGAAAATCGGGTGATATCGACTGTTTATAGCGCGGACAAACCACAAACATTTTATATGGGACAGAGTAAATACAGAACCGACAAATACGTTCTACTAAAAATATTTGATAAAAGCCATAAATTTTTCGTAGTGCCTAAGGATTTTCCGTTAATTGAAGATGCTATACTAGGACTGCCGTGTCTAAGAAAATACCAATACAATATATCAGATGAAGCTTTGAAATTAGACGATAACTATTTGCACTTCCAGAAACCCATAGCGATTCAACCAGGAGAAAAGAGGGTTCGAACGATCTACTTGGAAGGACAACCGACGAGAGTATGTTTCTTCAACACTGGTGAGAAAAATCACGAAATTTCCAGTTATATAGAAAACAATAAAGATTTAGATCAAATTGCAAAATTCAAAGCCATTTTGAGAACAAATCATATCGAACGCGAATTTAGAGAACCTATAGAAAAAATACTGATTCACTACATAGACGTATTCAACTTAGAAACGGACGTTTTACCTTGCACGAATTTGACGAAACACGCGATCACACTGAAGCAAGATAAAATTATTAATACCAAATCTTATAGACCCCCAGAATGTCACAAAGCCGAAATCGAGAAACAAACGAAAGAAATGTTAAACAAAAATATTATCGAGGAATCGGATTCACCTTACAATTCACCAGTTTGGGTAGTCCCAAAGAAAACAGACGCTTCGGGAAAACAAAAATGGAGAATAGTCATAGATTTCAGGAAACTTAACGAGCTGACAGACCAAGACGCCTACCCTTTACCTGACATAGATGACATACTGAGTCAATTAGGGAATGCTAAGTTCTTTTCCGCACTAGATTTATCTTCAGGATTCCATCAAATACCCATGGATTTAAATTCAAAAAAATATACCGCGTTTTCAACACCGCAGGGACACTTTCATTACAACAGAATGCCATTTGGATTAAAGAACGCGCCCGCGACTTTCCAACGCATGATGGACACGGCCTTGAGAGGTTTAATCAACAAACACTGTTTTGCTTACTTAGACGACATAATAATATCCGGAGATACCATCCAGAAACATAATCAGAATTTAGCAATAGTTTTACAAAGACTTAGGGAAGTAGGACTCAAGATACAACCCGATAAATGCGAATTCCTGAAACCGGAACTAGAATACTTAGGACACGTTGTAACGGGCGAAGGAGTGAAACCTAACCCGAAGAAAATACAAGCAGTAACAGACTTTAGGGCACCGAGGAACCCCACAGAAGTCAAATCATTTCTAGGACTGGTAGGATACTACCGTAAGTTCATAAAAAATTTTTCTAAAATAGCTAAACCTCTAACAGACTTAATAAAAAAGGACGTCAACTTCCATTGGACGGATAAACAACAAAACAGCTTTGAAACATTAAAACAGAGACTGTGCGAAGCACCAGTCTTAACATACCCCGACTTTACTAAGACTTTTACGCTAACGACCGACGCAAGTAACGAAGGACTGGGGGCAGTTCTTTCGCAAGAAGGACACCCATGCTGTTTTATTTCTAGGACATTGAACCCACCCGAAAAGAATTATACGACGACTGAGAAAGAACTGTTAGCGATAGTTTGGGCATTGAAACGATTACGACAGTACTTGTTAGGACGAAAATTCATCATTAGAACGGACCATCAAGCTTTGAAATGGTTAAATAATTGCAAAGATCCATCGTCTAGACTAATGCGATGGAGGTTAAAAATAGAAGAGTACGAATACACAGTCGAGTACGTTAAGGGCAAGGACAACCCAGTCGCAGACAGTTTATCTAGAATTTGCGCTATTCAGGAGGAAGAAACCCCTGAAGGAACAGTAGTCTTAGACTTCTTACAACATTATACGAAATGGAAAAAGAAATCGGAAATCCCAAAACGATTAGAGATGAGACCCAACGATCAATCCTTCTACCAATTGACTAAAACAGAATTAGGGGAGTTTGACGAGGCAATATGGTTACGGAAAATTAGTGAAATCCTGCGAAATAACAATAAAATAGGCATAGGAGACAAAACGTTTGCAGAATTAGAGAAGAACCAAATTAAACTTATGCTTTTATATTTCAACGATACCCGATATCCTGTCACCTTTGCATGGGACCCAATCCAAGAGTTAACCGAGGAAGAGATAGAAAAAATAATTCAAGAAAATCATAACGGTACGATAGGGCATTTAGGAATCCAAAAGACGTATCAAAGAATCAAAGAACTATACAAAATCCCAAATTTAATGAGTAGAATCGAAGACCTTATTAAAAACTGTGACGTTTGCCAAAAAGAAAAATTAGTCAGAATACGACCTAAAGAAGAACCAGTAATCTCAGACACACCTTTAAATCCTAACGACAAAATAGCCATGGACATTATAGGACCAATGACAAAGACCAAGCGAGGGAACCAATTCATCCTCTCAATTCGTGACGAGTTAACGAAGTACCTAATACTAGTTCCACTAAAAACGCAACAAAGTGAATCCATCATCAACGCGTTATTAAACCACTATATTTATATATTCTCTGCACCCAAAACAATTCTTACTGACCAAGGACAGAATTTTATTAGCGAGCTCGTAATGAAATTTGACGAAGCCTTTAAGATTAAACATATCAAGACGACTAGCTTTCATCCTCAATCCAACGGATCATTAGAACGCACTCACGCGGTAGTTAAAGATTTAATTCGTACTAGCCTACGGGATAACGACGATAAGGAATGGGATGAGATACTCAATTTCATATGCTTAGGTTATAATACAGCGGTTCACGAAGGAACAGGATTTACCCCTTTTGAATTAACGTTCGGTAGAAAGGCTAACTTACCTTCCGCGATTGCAAAAACCACTAATTTAACATACAATGATATGTTCTCTCTATGGCAAAAGCAATTGAACAAATATTTGGAGTTAGCGAGACAAACACTAATAAATAATAAGAAACGATATGCTCGAGATCAAAAGAGAAAGATCGTTCGAACTCAAACAATTTTCAGAGAAGGAGACTTCGTATTAGTTCACAACGATCACAAAAAAGACAAATTGGATACCGAATGGTTAGGGCCATATCAAATCCATCAAGTCAAAACACCGTATTACGAGATAATAATCGATAAGGTCATTAAGAAAATTCATGGTAATAGGTTAAAAACTTATTTTTCAGGACGCTTATCTCATGCACAACCCTCGTGCTCGGTCTGGAATTAATACCAATCGAAAACAACGCAATTTTCCACGAAAAGATATCTAAAGCTTATTTGTACAATGAGGAAGTTAATGTATATATAGGAATAGATGTAGGTGATATAACTAACCACATCGATACACTAGGAAAACACATAAAAGAGACCCAGAAACATTGTACCACCCCGTGTCGAGTAAAATCAGAAATACTTTCCTTAACTAACAAGTTTAACAACGTCAAAACGCTAGGAACACATTTAAGATTACTGACTCACTCTAAAGTTAAGAGAGGATTGATAAACGCTATAGGCTCAATCAGCAAAACACTTTTCGGAACTCTAGATTCTGACGACTTACAGTTGATAGACCAGAATATCGACAACCTATTTAGCGAAGGAAACGAATTAAAAACCATTGTAACTAACCAAACCGCTCTAATTAGGAAAATCCTAAACACCGACAGCCTAAAGCAATTAGAAGAGGTAAACGCGGATATACGAAATGAAATAAATCAGGTAAACAAGCAAGAACTTCTAGTAGTCAAGATTATTTCTATAGAAAGCGCTTTGTCAGATCTACACTTTCAACTCAATGAAATGTTCAATCTAATTCTACTAGGAAAACACGGAATTATTAGCCCCCAGATTATAAATCATCACACTTTCTTAGAACAATACGCTAAGGCTTTAGGAAAGCACACCATGAATAAAGAATTTTTACCAGAGGAAGGTAACTTCCAAAACATCTTAGACATCTCTGCACTCACACTGTTTGTCCAAAGCGAAAAGATCTTCTTTAAAATTTCAATCCCAACAATAATTGACTCAAACTGGGATATAGAACAGGTATACCCCATACCGACTCAAAAGAACGGAGCATTTCTCGCTCCATTAGTCGAACGTCCGATATTTTTTACCTCAGGATTAACTTATATGAATGTAGACCAGATGTATTTGGACAAACAATGTCGAGTCAGACGCGAATTATATATTTGTAAACAAACTCAACCCATACATTATAGACATTCGAAACACGATTGCGCATCCGAAATAATTAGTGTAGACAATACCATGAAATTTTGTAAATTCACAGTCTATAAAATCGTAGAAGTAACTTTTATACCACTCAAAAACGAAAATCACTACATAGCTATACCAGAAAAACCAATAGAACTCAATGTATTCTCGGAAGAAGGTCATCAAATTGTCAAACTTAAGCAACCCTCCCTGTTGAGAACTAAAACAACTGTAGATATATTGTATGGAGACAACCATATGAGAATCAGTGGTAATCCCAAGAACGTTTCTTACGATATTAAGATTAAAACCATAAATGTAACTAATAACGTAGATCTATCCTCAATGCTTGATATCTTAGAAAAAACTCCCAAAGTAATGAGCAACCTAAACGGCTATACTGATACCTTGAGTCAAATAGAAGATAGAGCCAATCAATTAACTTTTTCGCACAGAATGACACAAATCAAAACTTGGGGTCTCAGCACGTTGCAAATTATAGGATATATATCCATTGGACTCATATGCTTGTATCTGCTTAATAAGACAGGACTGTCAAAACTGTGTATTCACATATTTTGCTGTAAAATTAAGAAAAACACCGTTAATAACGCACCCAACGTTGGTACTGCAACACCTTCCGCCCCTATAAACACATACACGCCGATGCTACCTGTACAACCTGGAAGCGAACCAAGAGTTAGTTTCGAACTATTGACACTGCCCAGGGCCAAATTTCATCCGTTGATGCTGAAGAAACACTAAGATTTTGGAGGACCAAAATCCATCTAAAGAGGGGGGTATGTCACGCCAATTACCTCTCAGAGAAAAGACATCGTCCCCCTACTGTCGGGCGCCAACGCCGCGACGCATCTTAGTTCCCATCAGAGATCAACCCCGACTTTCGGACGCCTTGGACCACTCAGAGAAAAGACATCGTCCCCCTACTGTCGGGCGCCAACGCCGCGACGCATCTTAGTTCCCATCAGAAATAAGGCCCCAACCCCGACTTTCGAACTCCTTGGAATCCACACCGAACCCCCCCCCCCCCCAACATCCCCAAGCCAAGGTGTATATAAGCCGAGACTTCACCCAGCCCGGGGAGTTCTCGTTCTAGTTGCTGTTCGTGTACAATACCCCTTTCTCTGTTATTCTATTGTAAGTGCCAAAGTCATAATAAAGTTCGATAAAAGAGAATTAATAGTTGGGCTACGACTCAGCCTTCTTTTCTCTCGCAACCCAAGTATCCATTTTACGTGACACTTCCGCGGCTCGGAAGGGTGTCGCCACGCGGACCTTGTTCGGGTCCAGAGCCCGCGTCAGGCGTGCTGCAAGCGCTGCGGCCATCTCTCTCTCTTGATCCTCGGGGACTTCTAGGATCAAGCCGCCGGTGATGGTCTTCCGCATCCTCATCGTATTGATACCGACCTCAGCCAGGGAGACACTGTCCCTGGCCGCAGCCAACACCTCCGCGTAGGATTGGCTCGATTTATCCGTCAGGGTGATTGTTACCGCTGACGTTCTCGGTATACGTGGGAGGGGCAGCTTGCCTCCCCCCCTTCGCGCGTTCTCCGGTCCACTCTCTGGGGCTTTCTTCAGGCTCTTCGCCCCTGTCCCGGGGGTTAGCTTCGCCAGCTGTTTCTTCTCTGCCTCCTTCTTCTTCATATTTTTCTTCCTTCTGACGGTCTTCCACTCCGTGGCAGCCCTCGTCCTTCCTCGGTCACCGGGGCGTTGGGGGCTCCAGACTCCATCCTTCTCGTTTTCTCGTCGGGAACAGCCTCCTTTCCTTCCCTCCCTTCCATGTTCCGGAGGCGTTCCTCCAGCCGGTGCAGCGAGGGCCTTATCTCCTCTATCTCCTGTTCGATTGCGGCGAGACGCGCCGTGTCACTGTTCTCTGCGGTGGGGCGCGAAGCCAGTTCTTTTCGGAGTGCCTTGTTTTCCGCCTCTAGTGTCGCTATGCGTCCTTGCGCTATAGCGAGGCCGCTGGTGGCAAGGTCTATTCTCCTCACCATTTCCGATACGCCCGCAGTGATAGTCCTCGCCGCTTCTTTCAGCTTTTTCCCCTGCATGCCCTTGTGGCTGCGAGGTGTCTCGGCAGCCTTGTTCACCTCTGCGGCTTGACGAATTAGTTCCGCTCCAATGTCCGCCGTAGTAGCCGTTCGCGTCTCTTCGGCTAGGTCCTCTTCCTCCGTCGTTTTTTCGGTACTCCGTGTCCAGTGTGGTGTGGGGGCCCCTATTTGGCGGGGCCGCCCTCGTCATGCTCCTGGTGCTGACGTGTGACGACTCAGCAACCATCTCCGCTTCGCCCCCTCCTCTGACGATTCCCCCTACCTCCTTGTCTTTCACCACGACTGCGTCTTTTTTCGCCGTCGGGTGCGAGAATGGTCACTTCTTCCGCCCTTGTTATTTGGTAAGTCACTGCCACTTCGAATGGCCCGCGCGACGCGCTTTCGGCGCACGTGCCAATATAGCTGCGCCTGTGCAGTTTTTCGGGTAGCCCGTGTAGCGGCGCTGTTGTCACGCGTCCTAATATGGCTGCCCAACCGTCATAACCTCACCCTCGGTTTATTTCCTTCTTTACCGCCTTTCCAAACCAGATTTCGTGGGTTACTACACCCGTTTTACTTTCGCGGGCATTGATCCCTTCCTCTGGTTGCCTTCCTTGTTTGAATTCCCCAGTTTTCCGAGGATTTCGAGTACACTCACGACTCCGTCCTCCTTACGTCTGCTCCACGCCCTCTCTTCTCACAGTCTTCGCGCTATGCCAAATCTGGGCTCTGTCAAATACAGCGTAATTGCAATTTTGCAGCCTCTCCCTGAAATATTCAATTGAACGTATCTCCGTTTCCATTCCAGCTATGTCGACAATTTGAAACACGCTCTTCTCCGCATTTGCTGCCAAATACAGCGCACATCAGCCGGTTTGCGCTATGTCAACTCTGGGCTCTGACAAATACAACGAAATTGCAGTTTTGGAGATTCTTCCTAAAATATTCAATTGAACGTATCCCAGAATCTAATCCAGGTATGTGGATAATTCGATGCGCGCTATATTCCACATTTGCTGCCAAATGCAGAACACGTCAGCCAGTTTGCCCAAAGTCAACTCTGCGTCCTGTCAAATCCAGCGTAATTGTAATTTGGCAGCCTCTGTTTTAAATATTCAATTGAACGTATCTCCGTTTCCATTCGAGATATGTCGACAATTCGATGCACGCTCTTCTCCATATGTGCTGCCAAATACAGCGGATCTGCTCCTGTTAACAATATGTAATCTCGGGACGAGGTTAAATCCAATGTTGCTATATTACTGCATATCCAGGCTTCAGTATTCAATTGAACGTATCTCAGTTTCTGTTCCAGGTATCTCGACAATTCAAGGCGCGTTGTACTCCTCATTTGCTGCCAAATACAGCGCCCTTCAGCCGGTTTGCGCTATGTCAACTCTATGCTCTGTCAAATACCGCGTTATTGCTGTTTTGCAAATTCTGTCTTGAATATTCAATTTTGTGTATCTCAGTTTCTATTACAGATATCTCGACAATTCGACCGCGATATACTCCACATTTGGTGCCAAATACAGCGCACCAGCAACTGTTTAGGTTAAGTCAATACGGGTCGAGGCTAAATCAAATGTTATTGCAGTACTCCATATTCAGGCTTCAATATTCTATTGAACGTATTTCAGTTTCTATTCCAGATATCTCGACAGTTCGATGCGCATTATACTCGACATTTGCTGCCTAATACAGCGCAGTTGCACCTGTTTACATTATGTCAGCTCCTGTCGACGTCAAATTCAGTGTTTTTGCAGTATTGCATATTAATTCTTCAATATTCAATTGAACGTATCTCCATTTCCATAAAAGATATGTCGACAATTTGATGCGCTTTCTACTCCACATTTGCTGCCAAATTCTGCGCACGTCGTTCGGTTCGCGCTATGTCAACTCTGAGCCCTGTCAAATACCGCGTTATTGCTGTTTTGCTGATTCTGTCTTAAATGTTCAATTGAGTGTAGCTCAGTTTCTGTTCCAGATATCTCGACAATGCGCGTTCTACTCCAAATTTGCTGCCTAATACAGCGCACAACAGCCAGTTTGCGCTATGTCAACTCAAGTCCCCGGCTAATTCATTGTAATAGCAATTTTGCAGATTCTGCCTGAAATATTCTATTGAACGTACCCCAGCTTCTATTCCAGATATCTCGACAATTAGATGCGCGTTATACAACACATTTGCAGTTAAATGCAAAGCATATCAGCCAGTTTGCCCTAAGCCAACTCTGTGTCCTGTCCAATTCAGCGTTACTGCAGTTTTGGAGATTCTGCCCGAAATATTCAATTGAGTATATCTCCGTTTCCATCCGAGATATGTCGGAAAATCAATGCGCGTTATACTCCACATTTGCTGCCAAATACAGCGCACCTGCTCCTGTTTGTATTGTGTCAACTAGGGTCGGGTTCAAAACCAATGTTTTTGCAGTACTGCATATTCAAGAATAAATACTCAATTGATAGTAGCTCCGTTTGCATTTGGGATATGCCGATAATTTGATGTGCTTTCTATTCCACATTTGCTGACATACACAACGCGTATCAGCCGGATTTTGCTATGTCAACCCTTGTCCCTTCCAAATACATTGTAATTGCAGTTTAGCATATCCAGGCTGCAATATTCAATTGAACGTATCTACAATTCCATTGGAGATATATCATCAATTCGATGCGCGTTGTACTCCACATTTGCAATCCAATACAGCAGACCTATTCCTGTTTTCATTATGTCAACTCGGGCCAAATCCAATGTTAATTGCAGTACTGCATGTCCAGACTTCAATATTCAATTGAACTTCTCTCCGTTTCCATGGGAGATATGTCTACAATTCGATGCGCGTTATACCCTACATTTGCTGCCAACACAGGGCTCATCAACCGGTTTGCGCTATGTCAACCCAGTACCCTGCAAAATCCAGCTCAATTGAAATATTGCAGATTCTACCATATATATTCAATTGAACGTATCTCCGTTTCCATTGGAGATATATCATGAATTGAATTCGATCCGCGTTATACTCCTCATTCGCTGCCAAATACAAGGCACATAAACCGGTTAGAGCAATGTCAACTCTGTGTTCTGTCAAATACAACGCAATTGCCGTTTTAGAGATTCTGCCTGAAATATTCAATTGTACGAATCTCAGTTTCTATTGAAGATATCATGACATTTCCATTCGCGTTATATTCTACATTTGCTGCCAAATATAGCGCACCTGCTCCTGTTTACATTATGTCCACTCGGCGCGAGGTCAAATCCATTGTTATTGCAATGTCAAATCTGTGTCTGGTCAGATCCATTGTAATTACAGTTTAGCATACTTGGTCTTAAGTATTCATTTAAATGTATCTCAGCTGCTATTTGTGATATGTCGACAATTCGATTCGCGTTATACTCCTCATTCGCTGCACAATACAGCGCAAATCATCCGGTTTGCCCATTATCACCTCTGTGTACTGTGAAATCCAGCGTAATTGGCGTTTTGGAAATTATGCCAGGTATATTCAATTGCGCGTTTCTCAGTTTGTATTCAAGAGTTATCGAGGATTCGAAGCGCTTTCTACTCCACATTTACTACCAAATACAGCGCGCATCAGCCAGTGTTTGCTATGTCAACCCTGGTTTCAGCCAAATCCTTTGTAATTGCAGTTATGCATATTTAGGCTTCAGTATTCAGTTAAACGTATCTCCGCTGCAATTGGTGGCATATCGACAAATCGATGCGGGTTCTACTCCACATTTGCTACCAAATACAGCGCACCTTAGCCGGTTTGCGCTATGTGAACTCTATGCTCTGTCAAATCCAGCGCAATTGCAATTCTGCAGATTCTACATTAAATATTCAATTGAACGCATCTCCGTTACCAATATAGATATGTCGACAGATCGATGCGTGTTATACTCCAGATTTCCTGCCAAATAAAGCGCCTTTCACACGGATTACGCTATGTCAACTCAGGCCCCTGCCAAATTAATTGTAATTGCAGTTTTGCATATTTAGGCTTTATAATTCAATGAACGTATCTCAGATTCTATTCCAGATATCTCGACAATTCGATTCTAGTTAAGCTCCACATATGCTGCCGAATGCAGAGCACACCAGACAGTTTGCCCCAAGTCAACTCAGGACCCTGCCTAATTTATTATAATTGCAACATTGTAGATGCTGTCTTCAATATTCAATTGATCGTTTCTCCGTTTCCGTTGGAGATATGTCAACATTTCGGTGCGCGGTATACTCCACATTTGCTGCCAAATACAGAGCACGTCAACCTGTTTGCGCAATGTCTACTCTATGTCCTGTCAAATACTGCGTAATTGCCGTGTTGGAGGTTCTGCCGGAAATATTCAATTGAGCGTATCTCCGTTTCCGTCGGAGATATGTCGACATTTCGATGCGTTCACTACTCCACATGTGCTTCCAATTACAGCGCACGTCATTCGGTATGCGCTATGTCAACTGTGGGCCCTGTGAAATACAGCGTTATTACAGATTTTCTGATTATGTTTTAAATATTCAATTGTGCGTACCTCAGTTTCAATTCCAGATATCTCGACTATTCGATGCGCTTTCTACTCCACATTTGCTGTCAAATACAGAGCACGTCATTCGGTTTGCGCTAGGTCAAATCTGGGCCCTGTCAAATTCAGCGTAATTGCCGTTTTGGAGATTCTGTCTTACATATTCAATTGAGCGAATCTCAGTTTCTATTCCAGACATCTCCACAATTCGAGGCGCGTGATACTCCTCATTTGCTGCCAAATACAGCGCACATCGTTCGGCTTGCGGTATGTCAACTCTGTGCCCTGTCCAGTACCGCGTTGTTGCAGTTTTGGAGATTCCGCCGGATAAATTCAATTGAACGTATCTCAGTTTCTATTCCAGAGATCTGGACAATTCGATGCGCATTATACACAACATTTGCTGCCAAATACAGCGCGCATCAACCGGTTTGTGCAATGTCAAATCTGTGTCTTGTCAAATACAGCAGAATTGCCGTTATGCAGTTTCTGCCGGAAATATTGAATTGAGCGTATCTCCGTTTCCATTAGAGATATATCGACAGTTCGATTCGCGTTTACCCCACATTTGCTGCCAAATACAGCCCACATCAACCGGTATGCCCAATGTCAACTCTGTATACTGTCAAATCCAGCGCAATCGCTTTTTTGCAAATTCTACATTAAATATTCAATTGAACGTATCTCCGTTTCCATTTTAGCGATGTCGACAGTGCGAAGCGCGTTATACAGCACATTTGCTGCCAAATACAGCGCCTATCACCCGGTTTGCGATATGTCAACTCTGGGCCCTGTCAAATACAGCGTTGTTGGAGTTTTGCAGAGTCTGTCTTAAATATTCGATTGAGCGCATCTCAGTTTGTATTCCAGATATCTCGACAATTCGATGCGCGTTCTACTTCACATTTGCTGCCAAATACAGCGCACGTCAACCTGTTTGCGCAATGTCAACTCTGTGTCCTGTCAAATACTGCGTAATTGCCGTGTTGGAGGTTCTGCCGGAAATATTCAATTGAGCGTATCTCCGTTTCCAGTCGAGATATGTCGACAATTCGATGCGCGTTATAACCCTCATTTACTGCCAAATACAGTGCACATCAACCGGTTTGCGTAATGTTATCTGTGTATACTGCCAAATCAATTGTAATTGCACTTTAGCATATTTAGGCGTCAGTATACAATTCCACGTATCTCCGCTGCTATTGGTGGTATGTCATCAAATCGATGCGCGTTATACTCTGCATTTGCTGCCAAATGCAGCTGACCTGCTCCTGTTCATATTACGGCAACTCGGGTCGAGGTCAAATCAAATGTTATTGCAGTACTGCATATTCAGGATTCAATATTCCATTGAACGTATGTACACTGCTATTGGTGGTATGTCGACAATTCGATGCTTGATATACTCCTCAATCGCTGCCAAATATAGCGGATTTGACCTCGACCCGAGATGACATAATGTAAACAGGAACAGGTCGGCTGTATTTGGCAGCAATTGTGGACTATATCTCGGATCGAATTGTCGACGTATCTCCAATGGAAACGGAGATACGTTGAAAAGAATACAGAATCCTGCATATGCAGTACTGCAATAACAATGGATTTGGCCCCGCCCCGAGTTGACACAATGTAAACAGGAGCAGGTGCGCTGTATTTGGCAGCATATGTGGAGTATAACGAGCATAAAACTGTCGTGATATCTCCAGTGGAAACTGTTGAAGTGGTCACCACTTATGAGAAGACTCTACATCTGATCTTTTTAGTTTTCTCAAGCACTGAAGCCATCGACAGCGCGTAGACAAAATACTGCTACGAAGTGAGACCATAAACAGTAGACAGGCGACATTGGCTTCGGTCTTTTCAGTTATTGGGTGACACAGCTAGCGTGCGGATCTGGACCAGCACAAATTGTATTCTTACTTATAATTTCACTTCTATTTAAATATATTTTCTGCCTTACAATTTATCCACGAGTCTTCTCTGTTTACACATCGAATAACCTCAACACCAGCAAAAACCGGCTGATGTGCTCTGTATTTGGTAGCAAATGAGGGGTATAATGAGCATCGTATTGTCGGCATATCTCTGACGGAAACGGAGATACTTTCAATTGAATATTGAAGAATTAATTTGCAATACTGCAAAAACATTGGATTTGACGTCGACACGAGCTGACATTATGTAAACAGGAGCAGGAGAGCTGTATTTAGCAGCTAATGTGGAGTATAACGCGCATGGAGTGGTCGACATATCAACAATATCAGCTGAGACACATTCAATTGAGTATTTGCGACAGAATCTGCTATACAGTAATTACGCTGGATGTGTGAGGGACCAGAGTTGACGTAGAGCAAACCGCCTGATGTAGGCTTTATTTGGCAGCAAATGAGGAGTATAACTCGGACCGAATTGTCGACATACCACCAATAGCAGGGGAGAATCATTCAAATGCGTATTGAAGCTTGAATATGCGGAAATGCAATAACATTGGATTTGACCTCGACACTAGTTGTCATAATGTAAACAGGATCTCGTGTGCTGTATTTGGCAACAATTGTTTAGTATAACGCGCATCGAATTGTGGACATTTCGGCAACTGCAGCGGAGATACGTTTAATAGAATACTGAAGCCTAAATATACAAAACTGCAATTACCAAGGATTTGTCTGGGACCAGGGTTGACATAGCGTAAACAGGAGCACGTGCGCTGCATTTGACAGCAAATGTGGAGTATAACGCGCATAGAATTGTGGGCATACCAACAATAGCAGCGGAGATACGTTTAATTGAATAATGAATCCTAAATGTGCGCAACCGGATTTTAATGAATTTGGCAAGGACCTGAGTTCACACAGCGCCAACCGACTGAAGGTCGCTGAATTTGGCAGCAAATGAGGAGCATAGATCGCATCGAATTGCCGACATACCACCAATAGCAGCGGAGATACGTTTAATTGTGTGATTTGCCTAAATATGCTAAACTGCAATTACAAATGATTTAGCGGGGACAAGGGTTGACATAGCAAAAACCGGCTGATGCGCGCTGCATTTGGCAGCAAATGTTGAGTCATAAGCGCATCAAATTGTCGGCATATCTCCAATGGAAACGAGGATATGTTGAATTGAATTGGTGAGATATGTATAATTTTCTGTGCTGGACTGTGTTAAATGCGCAGTAGAGATACTTGTATGTAATTATCAGTGTGTGGAAGTATGTGTGTGTGCGCAGCGTCTCGAAAACAAAAGGAATGTAAACTCAACTGTCGGTTAAGGGTCGGTTAAGAGTCGGGTATAGAAGAAGTGTGCTGCGACGCGTGCAAGTGTGTATCGATGAGTATATAAAGAATCGTCCATGTAAAAAATATATCATTATTTTAATAATAACCGTCAATATAAATTTAATGTTCCTGTAACATTATTTCGGCTTCAAAGATCCACAATTTTCAACATGGTAGCAAAGAGCGTGGTTGCCGAGTTTTAAGGTTAAAGAACCACGTGTAACCGGGAGTGAATATATATAAAAGTCGATTTATAAAAAATTGGAAATAAGTTCTGAAGAGATAAAAAGGCTATTGGTAGAACAAATAAAAAGATTCTGGATACTAAAGAGAATTATTTTTGAAAAAGAAAAAAATGTGTGAATATAGAAAACGAATCAAGATGCCCAGGGACGATGAAATTAAGTTTCAAATATTCGATGGACGTGATTACAGAATGTGGAAGAAAAGAATATTAATGTATCGAAAGTGTAAAAAATGTTATGAACCGGCTACACGAGAGAAAATGGACACGGATGCGCAAGATAAGTGGGATGAAAAGAATCAATGGGCGATGAACTACATCTATAGTAGTATAACGAATGAGCAATTAGAATTTGTTGGTGATCAGGACACTGCTTTAAAAATCATGAAAAAATTTGATGAGATGTATATGAAGGAGTCAACAGCATTGCAAATTTGTATAAGAAGTAGACTAGACATGATGAGGCTGAAAGACTTTGAAGAATCAAATTAATTTTTCACGGAATTGGAAAAACGATGAACGAATTAAAGAGTGCTGGTGCAAACATAAGTGAACGTGAAAAACACGACTACATGCTGAAAACACTACCAGAATCATTGAGCTATGTTGGTGACTTAATCGACTTAGTGAAAGAAAGTGATCGGACTTGTGAATTTTTGAAAAATAAAATTATAATGTGGGAAACGCGTAGCAAGAAAGAAAGTGATAGAACAAAGTCAAATGTATTTGCAGCCGAAAAAAGGGACATAAAGTGCTATGGCTGTGGAAAGTACGGTCACATGGCAAAAAATTGCACAAACACGTATAGAGGCGGAAACAATGGCGGAAACAATGGCGGAAACAATGGAAGAACGCAACAGCAAGGAGGTACGTATCAGTCGCAGCAGAATAGGGGTCGCGGCGGACGATGTTTTGGCCAAAGAAGATTTGGCCAACGAGGACAAAGCAGATGCCGGCAACAACGCTACAACGAGGCAAGTCAACACGACGCAAATTACTCATACAACGAGGACTGCGACAACCAAGAAATTGCATGTTTCCTAACGAACGTAGAGTACGAAAATTTAAAGAACCCCACAAATGTAAAAGTAAGAGACAGAAGAATTCTAGAAGAGAAAGAGTGGAAAAAAGTAGTTGAAAAACAGGAAAAGGAGAAGAATAAGACAGAAGAGGAATTAAGACATGTAGAAAGTTCAAATGTTCATTGGAATTGGCTCTTAAAGATGCAGAAGAATACAAGAAAAAATTATATAGTTTTCAAGAAGATGCGGAACAACTAGAAGGTTTTCAAACTCAAGAAATGGCAAAATTAAAACACCTATTACTGGCAAAAGAACAGGAAGTAGAAGAAAAATCACATCATTTAAAAGCAGCCACTGCAGAAATTGACAGTTTAAAAAGTGAAGTCTCTCGTCTTAGACGATACGAAGATGAATTGAACAATGTACAGGAATCATCGTCAAAGCAAATAACCCGGCTGAAACAAGATGTAAAAGAAGCAACAGCAAAACTTTCAACTGCTACTTCAGAATTAGCCCATGTTCGTCTGACTCTAGAAGGTGAATGGATGAATAATTCTTCCTTACATTTAGAAGTAGCGCGTCTACGGGAAGATCTGGAATCTGAAAGAACAGCATCAGCAACATTAAAAGTGTGCCTAGAAAAGGAAAAAAATGAAAAAAACTCTGCATTATTATTGAATGGAAAGCTGCTTATGGACAGACCAATTAAAATTTATCATTAGACTCCTGCAATAGCAAAACCTGAAGCAAAAAGTAATGAAGCAGCATAAAAAGAAATAGAAGAAGCTATGACCCGGGCAAAGGAAGCTCACAATTTAATTTCAGCTGCGATAGATCCAATAATCGGAATGCTGTCAAAGGACAAACGAAGCCGTAGCGGTTCTCGTAGCCGAAAATCTCGGTCGAGATCAAGAGGACGTAGTAGACGGTCCAGATCGCGCACAAGATCAAGATCTCGATCGAAACGTTCTCGTTATAAAGATCGCAAAAAAGGATCTCCTCGTCGAAGGAGCCGTTCTCGATCTCGAAGTAAATGTTCAAAATCCAAGTCTAGAGGGTCTAGATCAAGATCTCGATCGAAACGTTCTCGTTATAAAGATCGCAAAAAAGGATCTCCTCGTCGAAGCAGCCGTTCTCGATCTCGAAGTAAACGTTCAAAATCCAAGTCTAGAGGGTCTAGATCTAAATCTAAGTCCAGATCCTCGAAATCAAAGTATTCAGAAAAATCGAGAGATAAAGACAAAGATAGAAGAAGCAAAGATAAACCGGATAATGCAAAAGGAATGAGGGCGACAAGGTTGATAAAGAAAAGGGCGAAAAAAAACTAGTAAAGAAAAGAAATCTGACAAAGAATCAAAATCTAAAAAAATAGAAATACATCCGAAAATAACGAAACAAAGGAGCAATTAAATGAAAAGACTAAGACAATCAAAGTCTTACAGCAGCGACTAACCGATATGAAAAGGACCCTTCAACGAGAGTTGAGAGTTCCATCTTCATCATTGGATAGCGATGTTGAACTTTCTGCAGCAATTCTCAGGCCCAGTTCGTCGAAAACGGTCACTGCCAGGCACAATAGCACGAAACGATTTCAAGGAAGATAGCGAAGACGAAGAAGAAGATGACTAATTAATTTTTCATGTTGCATGTGTTTCCATGTTTTGAAACGAAACACATAAAACACTAACTGTTCTTTACAGATTTTTTGAGTAAAAAATGAAATAAAGGAAGATTAGAAAAGGAGGAAATGGAGAAATATGCACAAAATTGCAGAGTAGAGTAGGATAATATATTATGGTTATTTGGAACAGTCAAAACTTTATTTATTTGTCGGAGATGAAAGGACATCGGAGCCTTCCCTTTGGAACTTCGGAAGAATCCCTCAACACCGTAATCTAGATTCTATCATAGGCGTAATTAAAGAATTGTCGTCATTCGATCCGATTGTATTTACTCGAGATTTGTGATAGTGAGCTTGGGCTCGAGGCGACAGCCAGTCGCCGAACGTAGCCGCGGTCGCGGGATGAACGCTTTGTCTAACAAAGGCATGGAGCAATTCTATAGCTCTCCTTAAAAAAGGAAATAGTTGTAACACTCGACAGTAAACATTCCTACGGTCTCTGTCCCGTAGCTCGCCACACGCAGACGCTATTCTTCGAGTAAGATGATTGCCAGATGTCGATGCATCTCCGCAGTACATGTTCAGCTAGCCTGAGGGCCCGTTATAAATCTTAAGATTTAGTTGACTAAAGTCCTTCAAACAGACAAACAGTCTTTGTCCCAACTATGGGAAGATAGGGGAGACCTATTTTTCAACGAACGGCGTCTTCCACTAGCAACTTTCCTTTGAGGGCGACGAGCATCTTTTTCTAACTACCGATATGGAGATTGACCAATTAGCAGCAACGCCAATTTCCCTTACTTTCTGAACGAAGGCTACCCTCGACGAATCCGATGATCTCGTGCCCTTAGACACACCCCACGATAGTTTTCCTCTGTGGCATCGTCGGGACGGAAATTCATTCTTCCTTGTGGTCCCATCGACACATAAAGTAACTCTTTACGATCAGTGGATATTACGCGTCCGACTTAGATTTTGTGAGCACGTTCATCTATCATCCCGTCGACCGCGGATTCGTTATTGAACCTAGGATCATTGTCATTAGTTTCTCGAATATCTAATTACCACGGTTACTTGTCCAGTTCTATGATAATCGTATCTGCACTAGTCAATGTCTTCTCTATTGCATAACGACACGTGTAATCCAAACGAAGATTCGTTTCACGCCCCTAACCCTAATTCTAATGTAAACCCGACATATTTATAATGACCGTGGGTGCGAATTAAGCTGGAATAATTATTTTACTCACATATTTATCAAGGGGTTTTGATTTTCAAACACGAACGTTGAATTGTTCATTATATAAAGAAAAAAAAGAAAAAAAGGATTGATTTTGTATGATTCATAGAGATACGCGTGCGCATGCGAAGCCGAATCGTACATCGATTGTATTGACTATTAGTTTTTGAAATATTGAGCGTAGTATGCTAGTGAAAGAGAAGATGTGAGTGCGAATGCCTTCTTGTAATTCGACTGCGTTTAATAGCTCCGAATTTCGAAGAAATCGTTTGATGTACGAGAACGTTCTCGCGCTGATCGCGGACAGCGTGCGAGAGTAAGACTCTAAAAACATGATAATGTCCTTAACAATATAAGACGCAAACAAAAAACAAAGGCAGAATAGGTATATTATTTGCGACTGTTATTTTCTTATGGCTCATATGGAGTCCCAAGCGTATACAGCTATATACATACATAACATGAGATTTAGTTACATATAAATCGAAAATCTCCATAAGCTACCAGTAAAGTTACAAAGTAAAGTCAAACTACAAAAAATTATGAAGCATATATGAATAAAGACAAGTAAAATAAGAAGGAATATGGGGAAAGAAAAAAATATAACTTTTAATTTTTTTGCATTGCGTGTGTAAAGAAATGCACAGTACATGCGGTTTTCCGATGAAGAATTTTTGTTTTGTACAGCGGATATTGTGATTCCCAATGCTGAATAATGCTGAAGTAATAAAATAATGTTTGTTGTACACTTTAAGCCCACTACTTATTTTGAGAGATTTGTTCGTATAATATTTGTCAATTATCATTGCGTTTTTTGTACTGAATAAACAAATTGCTTGTCAAAAAAGGAAAAATGTCTATACAGCACAAAAAATTAAGGAGGTGTGTTGAGATATGTATAATTTTCTGTGCTGGACTGGGTTAAATGCGCAGTAGAGATACTTGTATGTAAATATCAGTGTGTGGAAGTATGTGTGTGTGTGTAGCGTCTGGAAAAGAAAAGGAATGTAAACTCAACAGTCGGTTAAGAGTCGGTTAAGAGTCGGGTATAGAAGAAGGTGCTGAGACGCGTGCAAGTGTGTATCGATGAATATATAAAGAATCGTCCATGTAATAAATATATCATTATTTTAATAATAACCGTCAATATATGTTAGATTTGATACATCAGCATTATTTATAATTTAATCGAATGTCAAAGTAAACCAAGGGTCCAGTTCAACAACAGGATTTTGCTCGAGGTTTTGGTAACAAAGAAATAAAAGGACAAAATTATTAACATTATAATTAGTATTCGGAGTGCTGGCTGCATCCTGTGGTTTATCAGTCGGATCGTAATGGCATGAAGGACTATTTGCGATTTTGTATATCGATGAATCTCGGTTTTTCTAGATTGCACGACCGCACATAGTTTTATTACATTGTCACCGGTAGTACGTGCGACTATATAACCGATTTAAATCCCTGACATTGCCACTAGCAGTTCGTGCGGATACACAACCACATCAGATTCATGGCATCGCCACTAGCAGTTCGTGCGAATACACGACCGCATCGGATTCATGGCATCGCCACTAGCAGTTCGTGCGGGTACACGACCGCATCGGATTCATGGCATCGCCACTAGCAGTTCGTGCGAATACACGACCGCTTCAGATTCATGGCGTTGGTATTTAAGTGTTAAGGGCATAGGGCTAATGACCCTCAGGAGTCGGGGTTGTCATATCGTTCGGGTCACTGTCCTCGCCACTACTAACGACATCCAAATCCGCTGGAATGCGGCCATCGGGCATTTTCCGCAACCTGTCGTGACTGTATTTGTAAGAGCGTTTGCCGTCTAACGTTTTTAGAATATACCTGTCTCCCTACAAAATTTCTGCTATTACAAATGGGCCCTTAAATTTCGGATCTAATTTACATTGGTTTCATTCTTCAATTTTCCGTAACACAAAATCACCGAGGTTAAACCTAATAACCACTTTCGCTTTAGTTTTGTCAAATTTGTCCTTGTCGTATTTGGCACTAGTCTCTATATTCTTTATCGCCTGCTGTCTTACGTTGGAAATATCTACTTCTCTTTTTTCGGTATTGTCGGGTAGCGACAAGCCGTAGGGTCTTGCTGTTTTAGCGATTAATATATGCAATGGACTCGATTTAGTCACGCGGTTGGTGGTGCAATTCGAAGCCAACTATATTTTGCCAATCGCGCCTAGCCACGATCGCCCGGTCGTTTCTATGATTGTGAACATAATTTCCAACGTACCCATAATACGCTCTACCTGTCCGTTGGCCCTACTCGCACCGGTTGAAATTAAGTGGAGTGTAGTGTTTACCTTGACAGAGATCTTGGAATTGATCGGGAAAAATTTATATTCTCAATTTCCACGATACTACAAGTGGGGGCCCCTCCGGGATTGAATAAGACAGAAGAACGACACGATTTAACGGAGTATTTTGTGCGGGAGTAGAAAAGAATAGAATAAAATGGTAAGTCTTGAAGACTTAGAAGACTTATTAAAGAAATTCAGCGGGGATGATCTGCTGAGTGTAACTCAGTGGATAGAAGATTTCGAGGAAATGGCAGAAGTGTGGGGTTGGCCGGACGCTCACATGGCGATCTATGCCAGGAAATGGCTCGCAGGCTCCGCTCGAGCCTTCGTGCAACTAGAACGAGAACGAGGCACGAAGACCTGGGCAAAGCTAAAAAAGGCGCTAAAAATGAATTTGGGAATGTAGTAAGTGCCCAGCAACATGAGGATGATTTTGAGCAACTGGTTGGTCCTAAGAAGCAATTGGAGAAGAAGTTAGCTGATGCTTACGAAGAGGTCGAGGAACAACGTCGGGTTGTTGGACAATGGAAACGATGCGTGCAAAAACTGAATGGCGAGATGCACGACTTGAGACTACTGTTGGAAGAACAGACAGCTAGGAATAATCTTCTGGAAAAGAAACAGCGCAAATTCGATTCAGAAACCCAGAATTTAATGAACGATCTACGGCAAGAGAAAGCGCAACGTAAAAGATTAGCTAGAGAAAAAGAAATCGCGATCGCGGAGAAGTTTGCCATAGAACAGAACCTTAGTGACGCAAGATTGGAAATCGAATTGAAGGAAGAAAGATTGCGGACATTGGGCCAAGAGCTTGAGGAATTAAAATTTGGTGACAAAACGGAGGAGGAAGTAGCACAGCTGAAGAACCAGTTAGAAGATGCAGAATGCGCTAGAGCAGTTGCAGTTAAAGCGAAACAGGCACTGGAGCAAGAACTGAACGAGACGCAGGCTTCGTTGGTGGAAGCACTGCGGCAACGTTCCGAAGCAGAAGATCGTGCTAATATAGCTAGTCGCGAACGAATTGAACTACTGTCGCAATTGGAAGAAAACAAAGAAGAGTTGGCAGAAGTTTTGAAGAAGTATCGGGTAGCTGTGCAGCAAGTGTCGGAGGAACGGGGACGAGTGGCAAGGCACCTGGTGATTGGCAGAGTGGACCACGAGATGGTGTCCTCGTCGGATTCTTGCGGCCAGCAGGAGGACTTAGCGAACATCACGAGGAGGAAGAATCTGGCTAAACAACAGCAACAGGATGTTGTTGATGATATTTGCGAATTTACTGATAAGGATAGCGTTGCGGGTGTGAGGGTTGCTCCAAGTTCTCAGATAGACTCGAAGAGAGTCAATGCAAGGCGAACGAAAAGACGAGGGAAATCGCACGCGCGGAATCCCTCCAATAATATCGGTACGAAGATTCGACATACAGAGGATGTGGATGACGAGGACGACAATGGGATTGTCGAGGTCGCGATGAAAGTGAAGACCTTCCAAAAAGAAGAGATCATAGTCTCGGAAGATGGTAAGTTGTTAACGTCTTCCACGTACGAACCGAGCCTACGAAAATGTCACGATGCTGCCACGACGATCAAAGCCCCTGACAAGAGTGAAACGAGTAAACAAACAACGGAGAGGAAGATAGAGGAAGAGCGCAAGAGGAGCAGTAGCATCGAGGACGAACAAGCTGCAGTGTTCCAGGAGGAACGAGATCAGTTGCGTGCAGACGCAAAGAGACGGATCGAGGAGATCCAAGCCCGAGACAAGTGGACGTATAACAAGAGACGCAAGAAGGCTAAAGCTGCATCCGAAGTTTCTTGGACCGCATCGGGTGGTAAAAGTCCTGCGAAATGACCGATACATAGTGGAGCGAGAGGGGGAGCACGAAGGGCCACGTACAACTTCCACGGCAACCGATCACATGAAGTGGTGGAATGCTGGCGATAGTGATGCAAGTGCGAGCAGCGATGATGAGCACATCTGAGGGCAGATGTGATTGTCAGGAAAGGCCGAGTGTAATATCATAAAGTAATTTAAATTAAAGATCGGTTGAGATTAGAAAAAACCGTGTAAATCGTCCTTCTGTGGTTCGTTTACGTTTAAGAGCGCCTATATGACTCATCTAGTTCTTACACTAAGTCACCTAGTTCTTACAGAGATATGAGAAAAACAATAAACAACGTTAGAACAGAGCAATGGTTTCGTGTTTTAAAAAGGGGACGACCGAGAGGTCATGTATGCGAGCCGAAAAGTGTGTGTGTGTGTGTGTGTGTGTGAGGGCAAGAGCAGAGCGAGCACGACCGAGCAGGTGTGTTGCGAGAGTCAGAGTTGATCGAGACGTTGAGAAGTGAAGTTGAGAGTTAATCGAGACATCGAAGAGCAGAGTTGAGCTAATCGAGTCGTCTGAGTTGTCAGTGTTGCAGAGTTGTTAGAGTTGCTAGAGAGAGAGAGAGAGTGTGTGTGTTAGATTCGTTGTAACGGGAGTTTTCAAATAACTGTAAAGTCATTTGATATAGATACGTGTATCGCACTTAATTTCGTTAATCAAACATTGTTTTCTGTCCAATTTACATCTGTATACTCAATCAATTATTAATAAATTGTAATTAATCGGGGAAAATTTATATTCTCAATTTCCACGATATTACAAGTCCCGATATTACAACCCGGTCGTTTCTATGATTGTGAACATAATTTCCAACGTACCCATAATACGCTCTACCTGTCCGTTGGCCCTACTCGCACCGGTTGAAATTAAGTGGAGTGTAGTGTTTACCTTGACAGAGATCTTTACCCGTAGGACACCTCTCTTGATCCGCTATTATCCGGCAAGGACTGCCGAATAAAAATATAGCATACTTGAGTGCTTTGACGGTACTAAGGGAATCTATTTTACGAGTATGATGCAGATATGCGAATTTAGTGAAGACGTCGACCACTTTTACCGCTTAGTTCGCCCGTTATGTCCACGCGAACTGTATCCCAAGGTATGCTGGTCTTAGGTATAGGATGTAATTCAGCTTGTATTTCACCTGAATTTGCCTTCGAAACTTGACAAGCATGACAGTTCTCTACGAATTCACGAACATATTTCGCCATTCCTTCGAACCAGTAATACTCGTACAGTATTCTCGCGCGTTTTATCCCAACCTAAGTGCATAATTGACTGATGCACATGGTTAATAACGGACCACCTAAAATATCTCGAGACAATGGGCAAGCAGAGAGTTCTGCCTTTTCTCTGTATTTTACGATGAAGGGTATCGGACCGTAATTCATACGTATTCGCGATATCTTCCGTGAACTCCTCGTTCTGCAATTTATAGACGATCTCAGAAATTTGGGGGTCGCGACGTTATTCCGCTAACAGCCAATCTTCGGAGATTTCGGTCAGATTGATTGCCTTCTCTATGGTTTCGTTGATCGTACGGTGATCCAAGTCTACGGGATTTCGCGAGAAGGAATCTACGTGGGCCATTCGTTTACCCTCCCGGTACAGAATGTCAAAAGTAAAAATTTGCAAGCAAGCTCACCACCTGTAAACTCTGTCATTTAAATTTACCTTACTACTGGATGCCTTCAAAGAATTACAATCGGTGACGACAAGAAATTCTCGTCCGTGTAGATAGTGGTGAAAGTGTTCGACGGCGTTTGCAACTGCTAACGTTTCTAGTTTGTAAGAATGATACCTAGATTCCGCAGGACTACTTCTTATACTGTAATATTCTATTACTCTATATTTTACCTTCAGTCTTGTGTATTAAAATAGCCTCATATCCATCCGAACTAACGTCGGTATGACGTTCTATAGGATAGTTCGGGTCAAATACCATTAACACCGGCGCGTCGGTCAGGACGGAAATTAACTTTTGCCTTATTTTTCTATGCCTACCCGTCCACGTTATGTTTTTATTACCGGAAGTAAGTGCATACAAGGGTTTCATTATCTGCGAGAATTTAGGGACGAATTTTCGGAAGCAAGAGGCTAAACCTATGAATTGCCTGAGCTGTGTGAAGGTCGTTGACGCAGGTAAAGAACTCAAGGCGTGTATTTTACCCGGACCGGGACGAACTTCTCCGTTGTGAATTACATATCCCAAATAGAGTACCGATGTCTTTAGAAATGAACATTTTGGAAAGTTAAAGGAGAATCCGGCTTTTACGAGGGTATCTAATACGGTGTTCAATCTTTCTAGGGCTTGATCTACCGAGTGGGCAATAATTAGGACGTCGTCCAAGTAAACAGCAACGTACGAATACGCGAGGTCGCTTAAGGCATTGAGAATGGCCCTCTGAAAAACGGACGGTGCATTTTTTTCAATCCGAACGGCATAGTTATGTACTCGTATTGTCCGTCGGTAACGAACTCCGTATACTCCGTCGAATTAGGATGAATGGGAATTTGATGAAACCCGCTGGCCATGTCCAGGCTGATAAAATATCTCGCGTTCTGTAATCTCGCTATTTGATCTGCAATAAGGGGTAGGGGATACCGATCCGCGACCGTGTTTTTATTCAGCGCTCTGAAATCTACGCACAATCTGTCTGAGCCATCCTTCTTCTTCACGAGTAACATGGGGCTCGCGAACGGCGAATTGCTAGGCCTTACAATCTTTGCTCTAATTAACTCGTCTATTCTCTCGCGCACTATCCTCCGCTCTTCTTCGCTAAGTCTGTAAGGACTTCTTTGCACGGTGACATTAGGATCGATTAACCGTATTTCTAACTGGACCGTGCTTACGCGAGTACGTGGGAAGCCCGTAATGAACGAATCTTTGCATTTTTCGAGAACAGGAATCAATCGGTCTTTATCGTTACCAATCACGTCGGTGTCAACCTCGTTAATGTTGACCACATCTTCCGTGATTTTACTACAGACGTTAACCACCGTGGTCTTGCAAATATCGACGCTGTTTCGCGTAATATTTACGTCGAAGCCTTGGCTTAAAATTTCACGATCAATCGCGATATCATATTTTAAATGACTATCAGCGAGGGCATGAAAATTTATCTCTAACCACTAGCACCTGCAACGGACAAGATTTGAAATGTACGTTTAGTACAAATATTTCTTATTTCTCGCAATACTACTATATCGATCGTTCTTTTGCCAGAAAATCTCAAGATTACGAATTCTTTAGTTAGCGAACACTCGGCTCCAAAATCGAAGTAAAATGGAAACGACTCACCCGGATGGCTTGATCTACCAGTTGGTGCCTCCACTACGTAGAAGTCGATTCGACACTCCTTATTGAAATTATATTCAGGGCACTGCCTTGTAAAGGATTTTCCTCCGTAATCAGATTGATAGCTGCGTGCCATGCAGTGGAGTCGAAGCCCACGGTTTCATGGTTAAAATACGGTGGCGAAAAATCGTTAGGTTCCACACTCAATTTTTGCACTAGCGACGGAATTAACACGCGCACGATGGTCGTAAGCTCTTGCACTGTTGTAACCGGCACTGATCCCACTTCTGATGTCGGGTTTGCATTAGAGTTAGGGTTAGGGGCGTGAAACGAATCTTCGTTTGGATTACACGTGTCGTTATGTAATAGAGAAGACATTGACTAGTGCAGATACGATTATCATAGAACTGGACAAGTAACCGTGATAATTAGATATTCGAGAAACTAATGACAATGATCCTAGGTTCAATAACGAATCCGCGGTCGACGGGATGATAGATAAACGTGCTCACAAAATCTAAGTCGGACGCGTAATATCCACTGATCGTAAGGAGTTACTTTATGCGTCGATGGGACCACAAGGAAGAATGAATTTCCGTCCCGATGATGCCACAGAGGATAACTATCATGGGGTGTGTCTAAGGGCACGATATCATCGGATTCGTCGAGGGTAGCCTTCGTTCAGAAAGTTAGGGAAATTGGCGTTGCGGCTAATTGGTCAATCTCCATATCGGTGGTTAGAAAAAGATGCTAGTCGCCCTCAAAGGAAAGTTGCTAGTGGGAGATGCCATTCGTTGAAAAATAGGTCTCCCCTATCTTCCCGTAGTTGGGACAAAGACTGTTTGTTTGAAGAACTTTAGTCAACTAAATCTTAAGATTTATAACGGGCCCTCAGGCTAGTTGGACATGTACTGCGGAGACGTATCGACATCTGGCAATCATTTTACTCGAAGAATAGGGTCTGCGTATGGCGAGCCACGGGGCAGAAACTGTTGGAATGTTTACTGTCACGTGCCGCCACAAATATTTCTTTTAAGGAGAGCTATAGAATTACTCCATGCCTTTGCTAGACAAAGCGTTCATCCCGTGACCGCGGCTACGTTCGGCGACTGGCTGTCGCCTCGAGCCCAGGCTCACTATCACAAATCTCGAGTAAATACAATCGGATCGAATGACGACAATTGTTTAATTACGCCTATGATAGAATCTAGATTACGGTGTTGAGGGAAGTTCCAAAGGGAAGGCTCCGGTGTCCTTCCATCTCCGACATATTCAATTGAACGTATCTCCGTTTCTATTGAACATCCCCATTGAACGCATCTACACTGCTATTGATGATATCTCGTCCACGCGATGCGTGCTCTACTCCACATTTGCTGCCAAGAACAGCGCACGTCATTCGGTTTGCGCTATGTCAACTCTGGGCCCTGTCAAATCCACCCTAATTGCAGTTTAGAGTATTTAGTCTTAAGTATTCACTTATACGTACCTTCGCTGCTATTTTTGTTATTTCATCAACTCGATGCGCGTTATACTCCACATTTGCTGCCGTATACAGCGCACCTGCACCTGTTTACGTTAAGTCAACTCGGGTCGAGGTCAAATCAAATGATATTGCAGTACTGCATATTCAGGATTCAATATTCCATTGAACGTATGTACACTGATATTGGTGGTATATCGATAATTTGATACGAGTCTTACTCCACATACGCTGCTAAGTACAGCACACTTCATTTGGTTTGCGCTATGTCAACACCGGGCCCTGTCAAATGCAGCGTTATTGCTGTTTTGGAGATAATGCCGGAAAAATTCAATTGAACGTATCTCATTTCCTATTGCAGATATCTGGACAATTCGATCGGCGATATAGTCCACAATTGCTGCCAAATACAGTCGTACTGTACCTGTTACATTATGTCAACTGGGGCCGAGTTCAAATCCAATGATATTGCAGTACTGCATATCCAGGATTCAATATTCAATTGAAGGTTTCTCCGTTTGCATTGGAGATATGTCGACAATTTGATCCGCGATATAGTCCACAATTGCTGCCAAATACAGCCGTACTGCACCTGTTTACATCATGTCAACTCGAGTCGAGTTCAAATCCAATGTTTTTGAAGTACTGCATATTCAGGATTCCATATTCAATTGAATGTTTCTCCTTTTCCATTGGAGATATGTTGACAATTCGATGAGCGTTGTACTCCACATTTGCTACCAAATACAGCGCACCTGCACCTGTTTACATTATGTCAAGTCCGGTCGAGGTCAAATACAATGCTATTACTGTACTGCATACCCAGGCTTCATTATACTCCACATTTGCTGCCAAATACAGCGTACCTGCTTCTATATACATTATGTCTACTCGCGTCCAGGTCAAATCCAATGTTCTTGCTGTACTGCATATACAGGCTACTATATTCAATTGAACGTATCTCCGCTTGCACTAGAGATACGTCGACTATTCGATCCACGTTATACTCTACATTTGCTGCCAAATACAGCGCACCTGCTCCTGTTTACAATATGTAATCTCGGGTCGAGGTCAAATCCAATGTTATTATATTACTGCATATCCAGGCTTCTGTATTAAATTGAAGTACCTCCGTTTACATTGGAGATACATCGGCAATTTGATCCTCGTTATACTCCACATTTGATGCCAAATACAGCGCACATGCTCCTAATTACATAGTGTCAACGCGTGTTTAGGTCAAATCCAATGTTATTGCTGTACTGCGTATCCGGGCTTCAATATTCAATTGAACGTATTTCCCTTTCTATGGGAGATATGTCGACAATTCGATGCGAGTTAAGCTCCACAATTGTAGCACAATACAGCGCAAATCATCTAGTTTGCGCAATGTCAACTCTGTGTTCTGTGAAATCGTCTCTCAGTTTGTTTTCCGGGATTTCTCGAGGATTCGATGCGCGTTCTACTCCACATTTGCTACCAAGTGCAGCGCGCCTCAGCCAGTTTTTGATATATCAACACTGATTCCAGCCAAATCCTTCGTAATTGCAGTTTTGCACATTTAGGCTTACGTACCCAATTAAACGTATCTCCGCTGCTGTTGTTGGTATGTCCACAAATCGCTGCGCGTTATATTAATCATTTGCTGCCAAATGCAGCGAACGTTCCCCTGTTTACGCTATTCAACTCCGTTCGATGTGAAACACAATGTTATTACAGTTCTGCTTATTCAGACCTGAATATTCATTTGAATGAATCTCCGCTGCTCTTGTTGGTACGCCCATAATTCAATGCGCGTTATACTACACAATTGCTGCCAAATACAGCGCACCTGCTCCTGTTTACATGGTGTCAACTCGGGTCGAGGTCAAATCGAATGTTATTGCAGTACTACACATTCAGGCTCCAATATTCAATTGAACGTATCTCCGTTTCCATTGGAGATATGTCGACAATTCGATCCGCGATATAGTCCACAATTGCTGCCAAATACAGCCGTACTGCACCTGTTTACATTATGTCAACTCGGGACGAGGTCAATTCCAATGTTAATGCAGTAGTGCATCTCGAGGCTCCAATATTCAATTGAACGTATCTCCGTTTCCATTGGAGATATGTCGACAATTCGATCCGCGATATAGTCCACAATTGCTGCCAAATACAGCCGTACTGCACCTGTTTACATTATGTCAACTCGGGACGAGTTCAAATCCAATGTTATTGCAGTACTGCATATCCAGGCATCAATATTCAATTGAATGTTTCTCCGTTTCCATTGGAGATATGACGACAATTCGATGCGCGTTATATCCCACATTTGCTGCTAACACAGAGCACATCAACCGGTTTGCGCTATGACTACCCAGTGCCCTGCAAAATCCAGCGCAATTGAAATATTGCAGATGATACCACATATATTCAATTGAACGTATCTCCGTTTCCATTGCAGATACGTCGAGAAATTGATCAGCGATATAGTCCACAATTGCTGCCAAATACAGCCGTACTGCACCTGTTTACATCATGTCAACTCGAGTCGAGTTCAAATCCAATGTTATTGCTGTACTGCATCTCCAGGCTTCAATATTCAAATGAAAGTTTCTCCGTTTTCATTGGAGATATGTCGACAATTCGATGCGCGTTATACCCCTCATTTGCTGCCAACACAGTGCACATCAACCGGTTTGCGCTATGTCAACTTAAGTGCCCTACCAAATCCAGCGAAATTGCAATTTTGCAGATTTTTACTTAAATATTCAATTGAACGTATCTCCGTTTCCATTGGAGATATGTCGACAATTTGATGCGCTCTCTACTCCACATTTGCTGCGAAATACAGCGGACCTCCTCCAGTTTACATTATGTCAACTCGTGTCGAGGTCAAATCCATTGTTATTGCAGTACTGCATATCCAGGATTCAATATTCAATTGAACGTATCTCCTTTTCCATTGGAGATATGTCGACACTTCGATCATCGATATACGCCATATTTGCTGCCAAATACGGCGCACCTGCACCTGTTTAAGTGAAGTCAACTCGGGTTGAGGTGAAATTCAAAGCTACGTCATATTCAGGAATCAATATTCCATTGATCGTTTCTACTCTGCTATTTGTGATATATCGATAATTCCATGCGCGTTATACTCCACATATGCGGCCAAATACAGCACACATTGCAGTTTTGGAGATTCTGCCTGAAATATTTAATTAATCGTATCTCAATTTATATTCCAGATATCTCGACAATTCGAAGCGCATTATACTCCACATTTGCTGCCAAATACAGCGCACCTGCTCCTGTGTACATAATGTCTACTCAGGTCGAAGTGTAGTCCAATGTTTTTGCAGTACTGCATATTCAGGCTTCAAAATACATTTGGACAAATCACCACTGCTATTGCTGGTATGTCGACAATTCGAAGAGCCCTGTACGCCACATTCGCTGCCAAATACAGCGCACGTCAACCAGTTTGCACAGTGATACCTCTGGGTCCACTCAAATCCATTGTAATTGCAATTTAGCATATTTGAGTCTAAGTATCCAATTAAACGTATCACCGCTGCTATTGGTGGTATGTCGACAATTTGATGCGCGTTATACTCCTCATTTGCTGTCAAATACAGCACACGTCCTACTCTTTACGCTATATCAACTCTGTTCGATGTCAAATGCAATGATATTACAGTTCTGCGTATGCAGTTTTGAATATTCATTTGAATGTATCTCATTTTCTATTCCAGATATCTCGACAATTCGATGCGCGTTCTACTCCAAATTTACTGTCAAATACAGCGCACATCAACCGGTTTGAACAGTGTCAATTCTGTGTGCTGTCAAGTCCAGCATAATAGCCGTTTTTGAGATTCTGCCGGAAATAATCATTTGAACATATCTCCGTTTCTATTGCAGATATGTCGACAATTCGATGAGCGTTATACTCCACAGTTGCTGCCAAATACAGAGCACATCAGCCGGTTTGCGCTTTGTCAACTCTGGGCCCTGTCAAATCCAGCGTAATTGCAGTTTTGCATATTTAGGGTTCATTATTCAATTAAACGTATCGTCGCTGCTACTGGTGGTATGTCGACAATTCGATGCGCGTTATACTCCTCACACGCTTGCAAATACAGCGCCCTTCAGCCGGTTTGGGCTATGTCAACTCTGTGTCGTGTTACATCCAGCGTAATTACAATTTTGCAGATTCTGTCTTAAATATTCAATTGAACGTATCTCAGTTTCTATTCCAGATATCTCGATAATTCGATGCGCGTTATACTTCACATTTGCTGCCGAATACAGCGCATATTACGCCGGCGGCCCTCTACCTAGACCAGGCCATACACCGCGGGCCAGACGGGCACCAGGTATCCGCTTATCCTTACGGCGTACCCTCAATAAACCTAAGGTCCCACCATAAACAGTGTCTTGTTAGTTTGCAGAAACCTTTAATCCTGCAAGCATTTTCGGTTTGTAGCTGGTACTTAAGACAGTCCTTAGGTCTATTGCACGTTCTTACATATTACGGAGAAAGCATGTAGTTATCTAACGGAAAAGCTGGTTTTTCCCATAAACAATGTTGCCCATGAGCCACGTTGGTAGGAGGCTTCTTCCTCCTATCTTCATTCCTGACGTTGGTCATAAAGAATCGCCATCGCGGATCGTTACCCTCACTTTGCCGACGAAAAGTTTGCCTACGAATCCACGTTCTTCGTTCAAAGGGCACATCCTTACCGAGCTTTCCTCCGTAATCACATAAGAACGAATTTCACTCCTAATACGCCATCCGGAAAGTCAACTACTTCTCCCAAGGCATCAGGAAAGACAACTACTTCTCCTACGGCATCAGGAAAGTCAACTACTTTTCCCACGGATCGGGATTGTCACCTCTACTTCTTCTACACAGGCTGTCAAGTCAAGTCAAGTCTACACCACGAACAGAGTCTCAGGTCGTACTCATTCGTAGTCAACTCATATGAACCATTCCTTTGCATGACACCGAAGTTGTTGGACTTCATAAATGTATAGTAACGTGTTAACAGCAGCGTTATATTCATTTAAACTACCCTTATTATCTCAAAAGAAATAAGGGATCGCACAATTCGTGGCGTCGAGTAGTCAATCGTAACGGGAATTTACGACTCCCGTTGGCGCGCTTCTTTGAGATCGCGTCTCCCTGCGAACGTGCTAATTTACAGCGCACATCAACCGGTTGGCGCAATGTCATCTCTGTGTTCTGTCAAATACAGCGTAATTGCCGTTTTGGAGTTACTCCTGGAAATGCTCAATTGAACGTGTCTCCGTTTCCATTGAAGACATGTCGAAAGTTCGGTTCGCGATGTACACCACAATTGCTGCCAAATACAAGCGCACGCCAACCGGTTTTCGCAATGGCAACGCTGTGTCCTGTCATATTCAGCGTAACTCACGTTTTGGAGTTTCTGCCGGAGATATTCAATTGAACGTATCTCCGTTTCCATTGTAGATATGTCGACAATTCGATGCACGTTCTTCTCCATCTTTGCTGCCAAATACAGCGCACATCTACCGGTTTTTGCTATGTCAACCCTGGACTCTGCCATATCATTTGTAATGGCAGTTTAGCATATTTAGGCTCAAGTATTCAATTAATTGGTGATAACTCGACAATTCGGTGCGCGTTCTACTCCACAGTTGGTGCCAAATACAGTGTGCATCAGCCACTTTGCGCTATATCAACTCAGGTCTCTGCCAAATTCATTGTAATTGCAATTTCGCAGATTCTGTCTTAAATATTCAATTGCACGTATCTCCGTATCCATTGGAGATATCTCGACAATTCGCTGCGCGCACTACTCCACATATGCTGTTGTCACGTCCCGCGCTGCGCACGCGCAGTAACACAGACTAAAACTACCAATAGCGCGAGTGAGCGTTTCAATTTGAGATTCAAATAAAACTTAACAATTTGTAGAGAAACCAAATTCAAGCCTCACAACCCCCACGGAATAACCCGCCAAATGACGACCCCTCCACGGTTGAATTAATTATAAGTAAGCGCAGCAACATAGAAGATAGGGAGATAATTCCTTAGTTCAGAATAGTTAACTCCTCAGTTCTGTGTGATTAGTTCCTCAATTCTTGGAGATTAATTCCTTGGTTCTTGGCGATCAGTTCCCCAATCCTTGGCAAGTAATTTCTTTGTTCATAGTTATTAGTTCTCAATACCTTTAGCTCTTAAATTTCTCAGTTCCTTTGCCCTTCAATTCTTTAGTTCCTTAATTTTTAGCCCTTAGTTCCTTTAGCTCTTAGTGTTTGCTCTTAGTTCTTAAGTTCTTTAGTCCTTTAGTTCCATAGCTTTTAGTTCTTTGTTTCGTTAGTTCCCAGTTCTTGTCAGTTTTGTTAATCGACGTGTTTGTATTTGTCAACTTGTAAATTATTGAAAATCAATTAAATCAAAATCTTATAATTAATAAGAGTGTAAACGTATAGCGAACGATTGTAACTTCGAGCATTCGAAATCTCAACGACAATTCGGTCAATACAAAAATTAGAATTTGAATAAACATTTGTTGAGGAAAACATTTGTCTAATAATATAATAGGATTAAGCAAATATTTATTTTCACCAACTTTGATCCTCTCTAGTACCAGTACTGCTGCGCGTAGCAGGTTAGCGGAAACGTGGAGTATTAAACATCAGACAACGCTACCAGTTAATCTAAATTTAAAAATTAACGGCAACACAACCAAAACAAATCAAACAAAAGCGCAACACTGCCAAATACAGCGCGCGTCCTTCGGTTTGAGCTATGTCAACCCTGGGCACTGTCAAATACAGCGTTTTTGCAGTTTTCCAGATTCTGCCGGAAATATTCAATTGAACGTATTTCCGTTTCTATGGGAGATATGTCGACAATTCGATGCGCATTAAGCTCCACTGTTCCTGCACAATACAGCGCAAATCATCCAGTTTGCGTATTGTCAACTCTGTGTACTGTGAAATCCAGCGTAATTGGCGTTTTGGAGATTATGCCTGATATATTCAATTGCACGTTTCTCAGTTTGTATTCCAGGTATCTCGAGGATTCGATGCGCGTTCTACTCCACATTTGCTTCCGAATACAGCGCGCATCAGCCAGTGTTTGCTATAGCATCCCTGGTTCCAGCCAAATCGTTTGTAATTGCAGATTTGCATAATTAGGATTCAGCATTCAGTTAAACGTATCTCCGCTGCTATTGGTGACATGTCCAAAATTCGATGCGCGTTATACTCCTAATTCGCTGCCAAATACAGCGCCCTGCGGCCGGTTCGCGTTATCTTATCTCCGGGCCCTGTCAAATACAGCGTTATTGCAGTTTTGGAGATTATTCATGTAATATTCAATTGCACGCATCACCGTTTCCATGGGAGATATGTCGACATTTCGATCCGCAATATACTCCACATTTGCTGAAAAATACAGCGCACCTGCAACTCTTTAGGTTAAGTCAACACGGGTCGAGGCCAAATCAAATGTTATTGCAGTACTCAATATTCAGGATTCAATATTCCATTGAACGTATGTACACTGCTATTGGTGGTATGTCGACAATTCGATGCGCATTAAGCTCCACTGTTCCTGCACAATACAGCGCAAATCATCCAGTTTGCGTATTGTCAACTCTGTGTACTGTGAAATCCAGCGTAATTGGCGTTTTGGAGATTATGCCTGATATATTCAATTGCACGTTTCTCAGTTTGTATTCCAGGTATCTCGAGGATTCGATGCGCGTTCTACTCCACATTTGCTTCCGAATACAGCGCGCATCAGCCAGTGTTTGCTATATCATCCCTGGTTCCAGCCAAATCGTTTGTAATTGCAGATTTGCATAATTAGGATTCAACATTCAGTTAAACGTATCTCCGCTGCTATTGGTGACATGTCCAAAATTCGATGCGCGTTATACTCCTAATTCGCTGCCAAATACAGCGCCCTGCGGCCGGTTCGCGTTATCTTATCTCCGGGCCCTGTCAAATACAGCGTTATTGCAGTTTTGGAGATTATTCATGTAATATTCAATTGCACGCATCTCCGTTTCCATGGGAGATATGTCGACATTTCGATCCGCAATATACTCCACATTTGCTGAAAAATACAGCGCACCTGCAACTCTTTAGGTTAAGTCAACACGGGTCGAGGCCAAATCAAATGTTATTGCAGTACTCAATATTCAGGATTCAATATTCCATTGAACGTATGTACACTGCTATTGGTGGTATGTCGACAATTCGATGCGAATCTTACTCCACATATGCTGCCAAGTACCGCACACACTAGCCTGTTGAAGCTATGTCAACTCTGGGCCCTGTCAGAAACAGCGCTATCGCAGTTTTAGAAATTTTGCATGAAATATTCAACTGGACGTATCTCAGTTTCTGTTGAAGGTATATCGATAATTTGAAGAGCTTTCAACTCCACATTTGCTGCCAAATACAGCGCCCTTCAGCCGGATTGCGCTATGTCAACTAAATGCCCTAACAAATCCAGCAATTCCAATTTTGCAGATTCTTACTTAAATATTCAATTGAATGTATCTCCGTTTCCATTGGAGATATGTCGACAATTTGATCCGCTCTCTACTCCACATTTGCTATCCAATACAGCTGACCTATTCCTGTTTTCATTATGTCAACTCGGGCCGAGTTCAAATCCACTGTTAATGCAGTACTGCATATCCAGACTTCAATATTCAATTGAACGTATCTCCGTTTCCATGGGAGATATGACGACAATTCGATCCGAGATATAGTCCACAATTGCTGCCAAATACAGCGCCCTTCAGCCGGATTGCGCTATGTCAACTAAGTGCCCTAACAAATCCAGCAATTCCAATTTTGCAGATTCTTACTTAAATATTCAATTGAATGTATCTCCGTTTCCATTGGAGATATGTCGACAATTTGATCCGCTCTCTACTCCACATTTGCTATCCAATACAGCTGACCTATTCCTGTTTTCATTATGACAACTCGGGCCGAGTTCAAATCCAATGTTAATGCAGTACTGCATATCCAGACTTCAATATTCAATTGAACGTTTCACCGTTTCCATTGGAGACATGTCGACAATTCGATGCGATCTCTACTCCACATTTGCAGCGAAATACATCGGACCTCCTCCAGTTTACATTATGTCAACTCGTGTCGTGGTCAAATAAAATGTTCTTGCAGTACTGCATATCCATCCTTCAATATTCAATTGAACGTATCTCCGTTTCCATGGGAGATATGTCGACAACTCGATCCGAGATATAGTCCACAATTGCTGCCAAATACAGCCGACCTGGTCCTTTTTACGTTATGTCAACTCGGGCCGAGGTCAATTCCAATGTTAATGCAATACTCCACATCCAGACTTCAATATTCAATTGAACGTATCTCCGTTTCCATTGGAGATCTGTCGACAACTCGATCCGCGATACAGTCCACAATTGCTGCCAAATAAAGCCGTACTGCAGCTGTTTAAATTATGTCAATTCGGGACGAGGTCAATTCCAATGTCAATGTAGTACTCCATATCCAGACTTCAATATTCAATTGAACGTATCTCAGTTTCCATGGGAGATATGTCGACATTTCGATCCGAGATATAGTCAACAATTACTGCCAAATACAGCGGACCTCCTCCAGTTTACATTATGTCAACTCGTGTCGAGGTCAATTCCAATGTTAGTGCAGTACTCCATATCCAGGCTTCAATATTCATTTGAACGTATCTCCCTTTCCATGGGAGATATGTCGACATTTCGGTCCGAGATATAGTCCACAATTGCTGCCAAATACAGCGCCCTTCAGCCGGTTTGCGCTATGTGAACTTAAGTGCCCTACCAAATCCAGCGAAATTGCAATTTTGCAGATTCTTACTTAAATATTCGATTGAACGTATCTCCGTTTCCATTGGAGATATGTCGACAATTTGATGCGCTCTCTACTCCACATTTGCTGCGAAATACAGCGGGCCTCCTCCAGTTTACATTCTGTCAACTCGTGTCGAGGTTAAATAAAATGTTATTGCAGTACTGGATATCCAGGCTTCAGTATTCAATTGAACGTATTTACGGTTCCATTGGAGATATGTCGAGAAATCGATCCGCCATATAGTCCACAATTGCTGCCAAATAAAGCCGTACTGCACCTGCTTACATTATGTCAACGCGTGTCGAGGTCAAATGAAATGTTATTGCAGTATTGCATATCCAGGCTTCAGTATTCATTTGAACGTATCTCCGATTCCATTGGAAATATGTCGACAATTCGATCTGCGTATAGTCTACAATTACTGCCAAATACAGCGCCCTTCAGCCGGTTTGCGCTATGTCAATTAAGTGCCCTACCAAATCCAGCGAAATTGCAGTTTTGCAGATTCTTACTTAAATATTCAATTGAACGTATCTCCGTTTCCATTGGAGATATGTCGACAATTTGATGCGCTCTCTACTCCACATTTGCTGCGAAATACAGCGGACCTCCACCATTTTACATTATGTCAACTCGTGTCGAGGTTAAATAAAATGTTATTGTAGTACTGCATATCCAGGCTTCAATATTCAATTGAACGGATCTCCGATTCCATTGGAGATAAGTCGATAACTCGATCCGCCATATAGTCCACAATTGCTACCAAATACAGCCGTACTGCACCTGTATACATTATGTCAACTCGGGACGAGATCAAATCCAATGTTTTGCAGTACTGCATATCCAGGCTTCAATATTCAATTGAACGTATCACCGTTTCCATGGGAGATATGACGACAATTCGATGCGAGACATAGTCCATAATTGTGCCAAATACAGCCGACCTAGTTCTGTTAACGTTATGTCAGCTCGGGGTGAGGCCAAATCAAATGTTATTGCGTTACTGCATAACCAGGCTTCAATATTCATTTGAACGTATCTCCGTTTCCTTGGGGGATATGTCGACATTTCGATCCGAGATATGGTCCACAATTGCTGCCAAATACAGCGCCCTTCAGCCGGTTTGCGCTATGTCAATTAAGTGCCCTACCAAATCCAGTGAAATTGCAATTTTGCAGATTCTTACTTAAATATTCAATTGAACGTATCTCCGTTTCCATTGGAGATATGTCGACAATTTGATGCGCTCTCTACTCCACATTTGCTGCGAAATACAGCGGACCTCCACCATTTTACAATATGTCAACTCGTGTCGAGGTTAAATAAAATTTTATTGCAGTACTGCATATCCAGGCTTCAATATTCAATTGAACGGATCTCCGATTCCATTGGAGATAAGTCGACAACTCGATCCGCCATATAGTCCACAATTGCTGCCAAATAAAGCCGTACTGCACCTGCTTACATTTTGTCAACTCGAGTCGAGGTCATATAAAATGTTATTGCAGTATTGCATATCCAGGCTTCAGTATTCATTTGAACGTATCTCCGTTTCCATGGGAGACATGTCGACATTTCGATCCGAGATATAGTCTACAATTGCTGCCAAATACAGCGCCCTTTAGCCGGTTTGCGCTATGTCAACTTAAGTGCCCTACCAAATCCAGCGAAATTGCAATTTTGCAGATTCTTAATTAAATATTCGATTCAACGTATCTCCGTTTCCATTGGAGATATGTCGACAATTTGATGCGCTCTCTACTCCACATTTGCTGCGAAATACAGCGGACCTCCTCCAGTTTACATCTTGTCAACTCGTGTCGAGGTTAAATAAAATGTTATTGCAGTACTGCATATCCAGCCTTCAATATTCAATTGAACGTATCTCCGTTTCCTTGGGGGATATGTCGACATTTCGATCCGAGATATGGTCCACAATTGCTGCCAAATACAGCGCCCTTCAGCCGGTTTGCGCTATGTCAATTAAGTGCCCTACCAAATCCAGTGAAGTTGCAATTTTGCAGATTCTTACTTAAATATTCAATTGAACGTATCTCCGTTTCCATTGGAGATATGTCGACAATTTGATGCGCTCTCTACTCCACATTTGCTGCGAAATACAGCGGACCTCCACCATTTTACAATATGTCAACTCGTGTCGAGGTTAAATAAAATGTTATTGCAGTACTGCATATCCAGGCTTCAATATTCAATTGAACGGATCTCCGATTCCATTGGAGATAAGTCGACAACTCGATCCGCCATATAGTCCACAATTGCTGCCAAATAAAGCCGTACTGCACCTGCTTACATTTTGTCAACTCGAGTCGAGGTCATATAAAATGTTATTGCAGTATTGCATATTCATGCTTCAGTATTCATTTGAACGTATCTCCGTTTCCATGGGAGATATGTCGACATTTCGATCCGAGATATAGTCTACAATTGCTGCCAAATACAGCGCCCTTTAGCCGGTTTGCGCTATGTCAACTTAAGTGCCCTACCAAATCCAGCGAAATTGCAATTTTGCAGATTCTTAATTAAATATTCGATTGAACGTATCTCCGTTTCCATTGGAGATATGTCGACAATTTGATGCGCTCTCTACTCCACATTTGCTGCGAAATACAGCGGACCTCCTCCAGTTTACATCTTGTCAACTCGTGTCGAGGTTAAATAAAATGTTATTGCAGTACAGCATATCCAGCCTTCACTATTCAATTGAACGTATCTCCGTTTCCATTGGAGATATGTCGACAATTCGATCCGAGATATAGTCCACAATTGCTGCAAAATACAGCCGACCTATTCCTGTTTACATTATTTTAACTGCGGTCGAGGTCAAATCCAATGTTAATGCAGTACTGCATATCCAGCCTTCAATATTCAATTGAACGTACCTCCGTTTCCATGGGAGATATGTCGGCAATTCGATCCGAGATATAGTCCACAATTGCTGCCAAATACAGCCGACCTGGTCCTGTTTACGTTATGTCAACTCGGGCCGAGGTCAATTCCAATGTTAATGCAATACTCCACATCCAGACTTCAATATTCAATTGAACGTATCTCCGTTTCCATTGGAGATATGTCGAGAACTCGATCCGCGATACAGTCCACAATTGCTGCCAAATAAAGCCGTATTGCAGCAGTTTACATTATGTCAATTCGGGACGAGGTCAATTCCAATGTTAATGCAGTAGTCCATATCCAGACTTCAATATTCAATTGAACGTATCTCAGTTTCCATGGGAGATATGTCGACATTTCGATCCGAGATATAGTCCACAAATGCTGCCAAATACATCGGACCTCCTCCAGTTTACATTATGTCAACTCGTGTCGAGGTCAAATAAAATGTTACTGCAGTACTGCATATCCATCCTTCAATATTCAATTGAACGTATCTCCGTTTCCATTGGAGATATGTCGACAATTCTACCCGAGATATAGTCCACAATTGCTGCCAAATACAGCCGACCTATACCTGTTTACATTATTTTAACTGCGGTCGAGGTCAAATCCAATGTTAATGCAGTACTGCATATCCAGCCTTCAATATTCAATTGAACGTACCTCCGTTTCCATGGGAGATATGTCGGCAATTCGATCCGAGATATAGTCCACAATTGCTGCCAAATACAGCCGACCTGGTCCTGTTTACGTTATGTCAACTCGGGCCGAGGTCAATTCCAATGTTAATGCAATACTCCACATCCAGACTTCAATATTCAATTGAACGTATCTCCGTTTCCATTGGAGATATGTCGAGAACTCGATCCGCGATACAGTCCACAATTGCTGCCAAATAAAGCCGTATTGCAGCAGTTTACATTATGTCAATTCGGGACGAGGTCAATTCCAATGTTAATGCAGTAGTCCATATCCAGAATTCAATATTCAATTGAACGTATCTCAGTTTCCATGGGAGATATGTCGACATTTCGATCCGAGATATAGTCCACAATTGCTGCCAAATACATCGGACCTCCTCCAGTTTACATTATGTCAACTCGTGTCGAGGTCAAATAAAATGTTACTGCAGTACTGCATATCCAGCCTTCAATATTCAATTGAACGTATCTCCGTTTCCATTGGAGATATGTCGACAATTCTACCCGAGATATAGTCCACAATTGCTGCCAAATACAGCCGACCTATACCTGTTTACATTATTTTAACTGCGGTCGAGGTCAAATCCAATGTTAATGCAGTACTGCATATCCAGCCTTCAATATTCAATTGAACGTACCTCCGTTTCCATGGGAGATATGTCGGCAATTCGATCCGAGATATAGTCCACAATTGCTGCCAAATACAGACGACCTGGTCCTGTTTACGTTATGTCAACTCGGGCCGAGGTCAATTCCAATGTTAGTGCAATACTCCACATCCAGGCTTCAATATTCAATTGAACGTATCTCCGTTTCCATTGGAGATATGTCGAGAACTCGATCCGCGATACAGTCCACAATTGCTGCCAAATAAAGCCGTACTGCAGCAGTTTACATTATGTCAACTCAGGACGAGGTCAAATCGGATGTTTTTGCAGTACTGCATTTCCAGGCTTCATTATTCAATTGAACGTATCTCCGATTAAATTGGAGATATGTCGAGAAATCGATCCGCGAAATAGTCCACAATTGCTGCCAAATACAGCGCCCTTCAGCCGGTTTGCGCTATGTCAATTAAGTGCCCTACCAAATCCAGGGAAAATTGCAATTTTGCAGATTCTTACTTAAATATTCAATGGAACGTGTCTCCGTTTCCATTGGTGATATGTCGACAATTTGAAGCGCTCTCTACTCCATATTTGCTGCGAAATACAGCGGACCTCCTCCAGTTTACATTATGTCAACTCGTGTCGAGGTTAAATAAAATGTTATTGCAGTACTGGATATACAGGCTTCAGTATTCAATTGAACGTATCTACAGTTCCATTGGAGATATGTCGAGAAATCGATCCGCCATATAGTCCACAATTGCTGCCAAATACAGCCGTACTGCACCTGTTAACGTTATGTCAACTCGGGACGAGGTCAAATCCAATGTTATTGCAGCACTGCATCACGAGGCTTCAATATTCATTTGAACGGATCTCCGTTTCCATGGGAGATATGTCGACAATTCGATCCGCGATATAGTCTACAACTACTGCCAAATAAAGCCGTACTGCACCTGTTTACATTATGTCAACTCGGGTCGAAATCAAATAGGATGTTTTTGCAGTACTGCATATACAGGCTTCAATATTCAATTGTACGGATCTCCGAATCCATTGGAGATATGTCGACATCTCGATCCGCCATATAGTCCACAATTGCTACCAAATACAACCGTACTGCACCTGTTTACATTATGTCAACTCGGGACGAGATCAAATCCAATGTTTTGCAGTACTGCATATCCAGGCTTCAATATTCAATTGAACGTATCACCGTTTCCATGGCAGATATGACGACAATTCGATGAGAGATATAGTCCATAATTGTGCCAAATACAGCCGATCTAGTTCTGTTTACGTTAAGTCAACTCGGGGTGAGGTCAAATCAAATGTTATTGCGTTACTGCATAAACAGTCTTCAATATTCATTTGAACGTATCTCCGTTTCCATGGGGGATATGTCGACATTTCGATCCGAGATATGGTCCACAATTGCTGCCAAATACAGCGCCCTTCAGCCGGTTTGCGCTATGTCAATTAAGTGCCCTACCAAATCCAGCGAAATTGCAATTTTGCAGATTCTTGCTTAAATATTCAATTGAACGTATCTCCGTTTCCATTGGAGATATGTCGACAATTTGATGCGCTCTCTACTCCACATTTGCTGCGAAATACAGCGGACCTCCTCCAGTTTACATTATGTCAACTCGTGTCGAGGTTAAATAAAATGTTATTGCAGTACTGCATATCCAGGCTTCAGTATTCAATTGAACGTATCTACGGTTCCATTGGAGATATGTCGACAATTCGATCCGCGATACAGTCCACAATTGCTGCCAAATAAAGCCGTACTGCAGCTGTTTACATTATGTCAATTCGGGCCGAGTTCAAATCCACTGTTAATGCAGTACTAAATATCCAGACTTCAATATTCAATTGAACGTATACCGATTCCATTGGAGATATGTCGACATTTCGATCCGAGATATAGTCCATAATTGTGCCAAATACGGCAGACATGTTCCAGTTTACATTATGTCAATTCGGGCCGAGTTCAAATCCAATGTTAATGCAGTACTGCATATCCAGATTTCAATATTCAATTGAACGTATCTCCGCTCCATGGGAGATATGTCGACAATTCGATCCGCGATATAGTCCACAATTGCTGCCAAATACAGCCGTACTGCACCTGTTTTCATTATGTCAACTCGGGTCGAGGTCAAATCCAATGATAGTGCAGTCCAGCATATCCAGCCTTCAATATTCAATTGAACGTATCTCCGTTTCCATTGGAGATATGTCGACAATTCGATCCGAGATATAGTCCACAATTGCTGCCAAATACAGCCGACCTGGTCCTGTTTACGTTATGTCAACTCGGGCCGAGGTCAATTCCAATGTTAATGCAGTACTCCATATCCAGACTTCAATATTCAATTGAACGTATCTCAGTTTCCATGGGAGATAGGTCGACATTTCGATCCGAGATATAGTCCACAATTGCTGCCAAATAAAGCCGTACTGCACCTGTTTACATTATGTCAACACGGGACGAGATCAAATCGGATGTTCTTGCAGTACTGCATATCCAGGCTTCAATATTCATTTGAATGGATCTCCAATTCCATTGGAGATAAGTCGATAACTCGATCCGCCATATAGTCCACAATTGCTGCCAAATAAAGCCGTACTGCACCTGCTTACATTTTGTCAACTCGAGTCGAGGTCAAATAAAATGTTATTGCAGTATTGCATATCCAGGCTTCAGTATTCATTTGAACGTATCTCCGTTTCCATGGGAGATATGTCGACATTTCGATCCGAGATATAGTCTACAATTGCTGCCAAATACAGCGCCCTTTAGCCGGTTTGCGCTATGTCAACTTAAGTGCCCTACCAAATCCAGCGAAATTGCAATTTTGCAGATTCTTAATTAAATATTCGATTGAACGTATCTCCGTTTCCATTGGAGATATGTCGACAATTTGATGCGCTCTCTACTCCACATTTGCTGCGAAATACAGCGGACCTCCTCCAGTTTACATCTTGTCAACTCGTGTCGAGGTTAAATAAAATGTTATTGCAGTACTGTATATCCAGGCTTCAATATTCAATTGAACGGATCTCCGATTCCATTGGAGATAAGTCGATAACTCGATCCGCGATATAGTCCACAATTGCTGCCAAATAAAGCCGTACTGCACCTGCTTACATTATGTCAACTCGTGTCGAGGTCAAATAAAATGTTATTGCAGTATTGCATATCCAGGCTTCAGTATTCATTCGAACGTATCTCGGATTCCATTGGAGATATGTCGACAATTCGATCCGCCATATAGTCCACAATTGCTACCAAATACAGCCGTACTGCACCTGTTTACATTATTTCAACTCGGGACGAGATCAAATTCAATGTTTTGCAGTACTGCATATCCAGGCTTCAATATTCAATTGAACGTATCACCGTTTCCAAGGGAGATATGACGACAATTCGATGCGAGATATAGTCCATTATTGTGCCCAATACAGCCGACCTATTTCTGTTAACGTTATGTCAGCTCGGGGTGAGGCCAAATTTTATTGCGTTACTGCATAACCAGGCTTCAATATTCATTTGAACGTATCTCCGTTTCCATGGGGGATATGTCGACATTTCGATCCGAGATATGGTCCACAATTGCTGCCAAATACAGCGCCCTTCGCCCGGTTTGCGCTATGTCAATTAAGTGCCCTACCAAATCCAGCGAAATTGCAATTTCGCAGATTCTTACCTATATATTCAATTGAACGTATCTCCGTTTCCATTGGAGATATGTCGACAATTTGATGCGCTCTCTTCTCCACATTTGCTATCCAATACAGCTGACCTATTCCTGTTTTCATTATGTCAACTCGGGCCGAGTTCAAATCCAATGTTAATGCAGTACTGCATATCCAGGCTTCAATATTCAATTGAACGTTTCACCGCTTCCATTGGAAACATGTCGACAATTCGATGCGCGTTATACCCCACATTTGCTGCAAACTACAGCGCACCTGCTCCTGCTTACACTATGTCAACTCGGGCAGAGTTCAAATCCAATGTTGTTGCAGTAGTGCATATCGAGGACTGAATATTCAATTGAACGTATCTCCGTTTCCATTGGAGATATGTCGACAACTCGATCCGCGATATAGTCCACAATTGCTGCCAAATAAAGCTGCACTGCAGCGGTTTACATTATGTCAACTCGAGACGAGATCAACTCGGATGTTTTGCAGTTCTGCATATCCAGGCTTCAATATTCATTTCAACGTATCTCCGTTTCCATGGGAGATATGTCGACATTTCGATCCGAGGTATAGTCCACAATTGCTGCCAAACACAGCGCCCTTCAGCCGGTTTGCGCTATGACAACTAAGTGCCCTACCAAATCCAGCGAAATTCCAATTTTGCAGATTCTTACTTAAATATTCAAGTGAACGTATCATCGTTTCTATTGGAGATATGTCGACAATTTGATGCTCTCTCTACTCCACAATTGCTGCCAAATACAGCGCACCTGCACCTGTTTACATTATGACAACTCGTGTCGAGGTCAAATATAATGTCATTGCAGTACTGCATATCCAGGCTTCGGTATTCAATTGAACGTATCTACGTTTACATTGGAGATATGACGACAATTCGATGCGAGATATAGTCCATAATTGTGCCAAATACAGCCGACCTAGTTCTGTTTACGTTATGTCAATTCGGGGTCAGGTCAAATCAAATGTTATTTCGTTACTGCATAACCAGGCTTCAGTATTCATTTGAACTTATCTCCTATTCCATGGGAGATATTTCGAAATTTCGATCCGAGATATAGTCTACAATTGCTGCCAAATACAGCGCCCTTTAGCCGGTTTGCGCTATGTCAACTTAAGTGCCCTACCAAATCCAGCGAAATTGCAATTTTGCAGATTCTTACTTAAATGTTCAATTGAACGTATCTCCGTTTCCATTGGAGATATGTCGACAATTTGATGCGCTCTCTACTCCACATTTGCTGCGAAATACAGCGGACCTCCTCCAGTTTACATTATGTCAACTCGTGTCGAGGTTAAATAAAATGTTATTGCAGTACTGCATATCCAGGCATCAGTATTCAATTGAACGTATCTACGGTTCCATTGGAGATATGTCGAGAAATCGATCCGCTATATAGTCCACAATTGCTGCCAAATACAGCCGCACTGCACCTGTTAACGTTATGTTAACTCGGGACGAGGTCAAATCCAATGTTATTGCAGCACTGCATCACGAGGCTTCAATATTCATTTGAACGTATCTCCGTTTCCATGGGAGATATGTCGACAATTCGATCCGCGATATAGTCTACAACTACTGCCAAATAAAGCCGTACTGCACCTGTTTACATTATGTCAACTCGGGTCGAAATCAAATAGGATGTTTTTGCAGTACTGCATATACAGGCTTCAATATTCAATTGTACGGATCTCCGATTCCATTGGAGATATGTCGACAATTCGATCCGCCATATAGTCCACAATTGCTACCAAATACAGCCGTACTGCACCTGTTTACATTATTTCAACTCGGGACGAGATCAAATTCAATGTTTTGCAGTACTGCATATCCAGGCTTCAATATTCAATTGAACGTATCTCCGTTTCCATTGGAGATATGTCGACAACTCGATCCGCGATATAGTCCACAATTGCTGCCAAATAAAGCTGCACTGCAGCTGTTTACATTATGTCAACTCGAGACGAGATCAAATCGGATGTTTTGCAGTTCTGCATATCCAGGCTTCAATATTCATTTCAACGTATCTCCGTTTCCATGGGAGATATGTCGACATTTCGATCCGAGGTATAGTCCACAATTGCTGCCAAACACAGCGCCCTTCAGCCGGTTTACGCTATGTCAACTAAGTGCCCTACCAAATCCAGCGAAATTCCAATTTTGCAGATTCTAACTTAAATATTCAATTGAACGTATCTCCGTTTCCATTGGAGAAATGTCGACAATTTGATGCGCTCTCTACTCCACATTTGCGGCGAAATACAGCGGACCTCCTCCAGCTTACATTATGTCAACTCGTGTCGAGGTTAAATAAAATGTTATTGCAGTACTGTATATCCAGGCTTCAGTATTCAATTGAACGTATCTACGGTTCCATTGGAGATATGTCCAGAAATCGATCCGCCATATAGTCCACAATTGCTGCCAAATAAAGCCGTACTGCACCTGTTTACATTATGTCAACTCGGGACGAGATCAAATCGGATGTTTTTGCAGTACTGCATATCCAGGCTTCAATATTCATTTGAACGTATCTCCGTTTCCATGGGAGATATGTCGACATTTCGATCCGAGATATAGTCCAAAATTGCTGCCAAACACAGCGCCCTTCAGCCGGTTTGCGCTATGACAACTAAGTGCCCTACCAAATCCAGCGAAATTGCAATTTTGCAGATCCTTACTTAAATATTCAAGTGAACGTATCTCCGTTTCCATTGGAGATATGTCGACAATTTGATGCGCTCTCTACTCCACATTTGCTGCGAAATACAGCGGACCTCCTCCATTTTACGTTATGTCAACTCGTGTCGTGGTTAAATAAAATGTTATTGCAGTACTGCATATCCAGGCTTCAATATTCAATTGAACGGATCTCCGATTCCATTGGAGATAAGTCGACAACTCGATCCGCCATATAGTCCACAATTGCTGCCAAATAAAGCCGTACTGCACCTGCTTACATTATGTCAACTCGTGTCGAGGTCAAATAAAATGTTATTGCAGTATTGCATATCCAGGCTTCAGTATTCATTTGAACGTATCTCCGTTTCCATGGGAGATATGTCGACATTTCGATCCGAGATATAGTCTACAATTGCTGCCAAATACAGCGCCCTTCAGCCGGTTTGCGCTATGTCAACTTAAGTGCCCTACCAAATGCAGCGAAATTGCAATTTTGCAGATTCTTACTTAAATATTCAATTGAACGTATCTCCGTTTCCATTGGAGATATGTCGACAATTTGATGCGCTCTCTACTCCACATTTGCTGCGAAATACAGCGGACCTCCTCCAGTTTACAATATGTTACGAGATCAAATCGGATGTTTTTGCAGTACTGCATATCCAGGCTTCCGAATTCAATTGAACGTATCTCCGTATCCATTGCAGATGTATCATGAATTCGAGGTGCGTTGTACACCACATTTGCTGCAAATACATCGGACCTATTCCTGTTTACATTATGTTAACTGCGTTCGAGGTCAAATCCAATGTTTTTGAAGGACTGCATATTAAGTCTTCAATATTCAATTGAACGTATATACGTTTCCAATGGAGAAATGTTGACAACTAGATGCGCATTCTACTCAACAATTGCTGCAAACTACAGCGCACCAGCTCCAGCTTAAATTATGTCAACTCGGGACGAGATCAAATCCAATGTTTTGCAGTACTGCATATCCAGGCTTCAATATTCAATTGAACGTATCTCCGTTTCCATGGGAGATATGTCGACATTTCGATCCGAGATATAGTCCACAAGTGCTGCCAAATAAAGCCGTACTGTACCTGTTTGCATAATGTCAATTCGGGACAAGGTCAATTCCAATGTTAATGCAGTACTCCATATCCAGACTTCAATATTCATTTGAACGTATCTCCGATTCCATTGGACATATGTCGACAATTCATTCTGCGATATAGTCGACAATTGCTGCCAAATAAAGCCGTGCTGCACCTGTTAACGTTATGACAGCTCGGGACGAGGTCAAATCCAATGTTATTGCAGCACTGCATCACCAGACTTCAATATTCATTTGAACGTATCTCCGATTCCATTGGAGATATGTCGACAATTCGATCCGCGATATAGTCTACAATTGCTGTCAAGTAAAGCCGTACTGCACCTGTTTACATTATGTCAACTCGGGCCTAGTTCAAATCCACTGTTAATGCAGTACTGCATATCCAAACTTCAACATTCAATTGAACGTATCTCCGTTTCCATGAGAGATATGTCGACAATTCGATCCGAGATATAGTACATAACTGTGCCAAATACAGCCGACCTCGTCCTGTTCTCATTATATCAATTTGGGACGAGGTCAATTCCAATGTTAATGCAGCACTGCATCACCAGACTTCAATATTTATTTGAACGTATCTCCGATTCCATTGGAGATATGTCGACAATTCGATCCGCGATATAGTCTACAACTGCTGCCAAATACAGCCGTACTGCACCTGTTTACATTATGTCATCTCGGGCCTAGTTCAAATCCACTGTTAATGCAGTACTGCATATCCAAACTTCAACATTCAATTGAACGTATCTCCGTTTCCATGAGAGATATGTCGACAATTCGATCCGAGATATAGTACATAACTGTGCCAAATACAGCCGACCTCGTCCTGTTCTCATTATATCAATTTGGGACGAGGTCAATTCCAATGTTAATGCAGTACTCCATATCCAGACTTCAATATTCATTTGAACGTATCTCCGATTCCATTGGAGATATGTCGACAATTCGTTCCGCGAAATAGTCCACAAATGCTACCAAATAAAGCCGTACTGCACCTGTTTACGTTATGTCAAATCGGGACGAGGTCAAATTCAATGTTATTGCAGCACTGCATAACCAGGCTTCAATATTCATTTGAACGTATCTCCGATTCCATTGGAGATATGTCGACAATTCGATCCGCGAAATAGTTCACAATTGCTAACAAATACAGCCGTACTGCACCTGTTTACATTATGTCAACTCGGGCCTAGTTCAAATCCACTGTGAATGCAGTACTGCATATCCAGACTTCAATATTCAATTGAACGTATCTCCGTTTCCATGAGAGATATGTCGACAATTCGATCCGAGATATAGTACATAGCTGTGCCAAATACAGCCGACCTGGTGCTGTTTACATTATGTCGACTCGTGTCGAGGTCAAATAAAATGTTATTGCAGTATTGCATATCCAGGCTTCCGAATTGAATTGAACGTATCTCCGTATCCATTGCAGATGTATCATGAATTCGAGGTTCGTTGTACACCACATTTGCTGCAAATACATCGGACCTATTCCTGTTTACATTATGTTAACTGCGTTCGAGGTCAAATCCAATGTTTTTGAAGGACTGCATATTAAGTCTTCAATATTCAATTGAACGTATATACGTTTCCAATGGAGAAATGTTGACAACTAGATGCGCATTCTACTCAACAATTGTTGCAAACTACAGCGCACCAGCTCCAGCTTAAATTATGTCAACTCGGGACGAGATCAAATCCAATGTTTTGCAGTACTGCATATCCAGGCTTCAATATTCAATTGAAGGTATCACCGATTCCATTGGAAATATGTCGACAACTCGATCCGCCATATAGTCCACAATTTCTGCCAAATACAGCCGTACTGCACCTGTTTACATTATGTCAATTCGGGCCGAGTTCAAATACCCTGTTAATGCAGTACTACATATCCAGGCTTCAGTATTCATTTGAACGTATCTCCGTTTCCATGGGAGATATGTCGACATGTCGATCCGAGATATACTCCACAATTGCTGTCAAATACAGCGCCCCTCAGCCGGTTTGCGCTATGTCAAATAAAGTGCCCTACCAAATCCAGCGAAATTGCAATTTTGCAGATTCTTACTTAAATATTCAATTGAACGTATCTCCGTTTCCATTGGACATATGTCGACAATTTGATGCGCTCTCTACTCCACATTTGCTGCGAAATATAGCGGACCTCCACCATTTTACATTATGTCAACTCGTGTCGAGGTTAAATAAAATGTTATTGCAGTACTGCATATCCAGGCTTCAATATTCATTTGAACGTATCTCCGTTTCCATAGTGGATATGTCGACATTTCGATCCGAGATATAGTCCACAATTGCTGCCAAATACAGCGCCCTTCAGCCGGTTTGCGCTATGTCAACTTAAGTGCCCTACTAAATCCAGCGAGATTGCAATCTTGCAGATTCTTACTTAAATATTCAATTAAACGTATCTCCGTTTCATTTGGAGATATGTCGACAATTTGATGCGCACTCTACTCCACATTTGCTGCGGAATACAGCGGACCTCCTCCAGTTTACATTATGTCAACTCGTGTCGAGGTTAAATAAAATGTTATTGCTGTACTGAATATCCAGGCTTCAGTATTCAATTAAACGTATCTACGGTTCGATTGGAGATGTATCATGAATTCGAGGTGCGTTGTACACCACATTTGCTGCAAATACATCGGACCTATTCCTGTTTACATTATGTTAACTGCGTTCGAGGTCAAATCCAATGTTTTTGAAGGACTGCATATTAAGTCTTCAATATTCAATTGAACGTATATACGTTTCCAATGGAGAAATGTTGACAACTAGATGCGCATTCAACTCAACAATTGCTGCAAACTACAGCGCACCAGCTCCAGCTTAAATTATGTCAACTCGGGACGAGATCAAATCCAATGTTTTGCAGTACTGCATATCCAGGCTTCAATATTCAATTGAACGTATCACCGATTCCATTGCAAATATGTCGACAACTCGATCAGCCATATAGTCCACAATTGCTGCCAAATACAGCCGTACTGCACCTGTTTACATTATGTCAACTCGGGCCGAGGTCAAATACACTGTTAATGCAGTACTGCATATCCAGGCCTCAGTATTCATTTGAATGTGTCTCCGTTTCAATGGGAGATATGTCGACATTTCGATCCGAGATATAGTCCACAATTGCTGCCAAATACAGCGCCCTTCAGCCGGTTTGCGCTATGTCAACTTAAGTGCCCTACCATATCCAGCGAAATAGCAATTTTGCAGATTCTTAGTTAAATATTCAATTGAACGTATCTCCGTTTCCATTGGAGATATGTCGACAATTTGATGCGCTCTCTACTCCACATATGCTGCGAAATACAGCGGACCTGCGCCTGTTTACATTATGTCAACTCGGGTCGAGGTCAAATCCAATGATAGTGCAGTCCAGCATATCCAGACTTCTAAATTCAATTGAACGTATCTCCGTTTCCATTGGAGATGTATCATGAATTCGAGGTGCGTTGTACACCACATTTGCTGCAAATACATCGGACCTATTCCAGTTTACATTATGTTAACTGCGTTCGAGGTCAAATCCAATGTTTTTGAAGGACTGCATATTAAGTCTTCAATATTCAATTGAACGTATATACGTTTCCAATGGAGAAATGTTGACAACTAGATGCGCATTCTACTCAACAATTGCTGCAAACTACAGCCCACCAGCTCCAGCTTAAATTATGTCAACTCGGGACGAGATCAAATCCAATGTTTTGCAGTACTGCATATCCAGGCTTCAATATTCAATTGAACGTATCTCCGATTCCATTGGACATATGTCGACAATTCATTCCGCGATATAGTCGACAATTGCTGCCAAATAAAGCCGTGCTGCACCTGTTAACGTTATGACAACTCGGGACGAGGTCAAATCCAATGTTATTGCAGCACTGCATCACCAGACTTCAATATTCATTTGAACGTATCTCCGATTCCATTGGAGATATGTCGACAATTCGATAAGCGAGATAGTCTACAACTGCTGCTAAATAAAGCCGCACTGCACATGTTTACATTATGTCAACTCGGGCCTAGTTCAAATCCACTGTTAATGCAGTACTGCATATCCAAACTTCAACATTCAATTGAACGTATCTCCGTTTCCATGAGAGATATGTCGACAATTCGATCCGAGATATAGTACATAACTGTGCCAAATACAGCCGACCTCGTCCTGTTCTCATTATATCAATTTGGGACGAGGTCAATTCCAATGTTAATGCAGTACTCCATATCCAGACTTCAATATTCATTTGAACGTATCTCCGATTCCATTGGAGATATGTCGACAATTCGTTCCGCGAAATAGTCCACAAATGCTGCCAAATAAAGCCGTACTGCACCTATTTACGTTATGTCAAATCGGGACGAGGTCAAATGCAATGTTATTGCAGCACTGCATAACCAGGCTTCAATATTCATTTGAACGTATCTCCGATTCCATTGGAGATATGTCGACAATTCGATCCGCGATATAGTCTACAATTGCTGCCAAATAAAGCCGTACTGCACCTATTTACATTATGGCAACTCGGGACGAGATCAAATAGGATGTTTTTGCAGTACTGCATATACAGGCTCCAATATTCGAATGATCGGATCTCCGATTCCATTGGAGATATGTCAACAACTCAATCCGCCATATAGTCCACAATTGCTACCAAATACAGCCGTACTGCACCTGTTTACATTATGTCAACTCGGGCCTAGTTCAAATCCACTGTTAATGCAGTACTGCATATCCAAACTTCAACATTCAATTGAACGTAGCTCCGTTTCCATGAGAGACATGTCGACAATTCGATCCGAGATATAGTACATAACTGTGCCAAATACAGCCGACCTCGTCCTGTTTACATTATGTCAACTCGTGTCGAGGTCAAATAAAATGTTATTTCATTATTGCATATCCAGTCTTCAGTATTCATTTGAACGTATCTACGTTTCCATGGGAGATATGTCGAGAAATCGGTCTGCGAAATTGTCCACATTTGCTGCCAAATACAGCGCACCTGTTTCTGTTTACATTATTTCAACTCGGGTCGAGGTCAAATCCAATGTTATTGCAGTACTCCATATCCAGACTTCAATATTCAATGGAACGTATCTCCGTTTCCATGGGGGATATGTCGACATTTCGATCCGAGATATAGTCCACAATTGCTGCCAAATACAGCCGACCTGGTCCAGTTTTTATTATGTCAACTCATTCCGAGTTCAAATCCAATGTTAATGCAGTACTCCATATCCAGACTTCAATATTCAATGGAACGTATCTCCGTTTCCATGGGGGATATGTCGACATTTCGATCCGAGATATAGTCCGTATTTGTGACAAATACAGTCGAAATGGTCCGGTTTACATTATGTCAACTCGGGCCGAGTTCAAATCCACTGTTAATGCTGTACTGCATATCCAGACTTCAATATTCAATTGAACGTATCTCCGATTTCATTGGAGATATGTCGACATCTCGACCCGCCACATGGTTCACAATTACTGCCAAATACAGCAGTACTGGACCTGTTTACATTATGTCAACTCGGGCGAGATCAAATCCAATCTTTTGCAGTACTGCATATCCAGGCTTCAATATTCATTTGACCTTATCTCCGTTTCCATGCGAGATATGTCGACAATTCGATCCGAGATGTAGTCCAGAATTGTGCCAAATACAGCCGACCTAGTCCTGATAACATTATGTCAACTCGGGGCGAGATCAAATCCAATCTTTTGCAGTACTGCATATCCAGGCTTCAATATTCAATTGAACGTATCTCCGCTCCATTGGAGATATGTCGACAACTCTATCCGCCACATAGTTCACAATTACTGCCAAATACAGCCGTACTGGGCCTGTTTTTATTATGTCAACTCGTTCCGAGTTAAAATACAATGTTAATGCAGTACTGCATATCCAGACTTCAATATTCAATTGAACGTATCCCGATTCCATTGGACATATGTTGACAACTCGATCCGCGATATAGTCTACAATTGCTGCCAAATAAAGCTGTACAGCACCTGTTTACATTTAGTCAACTCGGGACGAGGACAATTCCAATGTTTTGCAGTACTGCACCACAAGGCTTCAATATTTATTTGAACGGTTCTCCGATTCCATTGGATATATGTCGAGAAATCGAGGTGCGTTGTACTCCACATTTGCTGCAAATACAGCGGACCTATTCCTGTTTACATTATGTTAACTGCGTTCGAGGTCAATTCCAATGTTTTTGAAGGACTGCATATTCAGCTTCCAATATTCAATTGAACGTATATGCGTTTCCAATGGAGAAATGTTGACAACTAGCTGCGCATTCTACTCAAGATTTGCTGCAAACTACAGGGCACCAGCTCCAGCTTAAATTATGTCAACTCGGGACGAGATCAAATCCAATGTTTTGCAGTACTGCACATCCAGGCTTCAATATTCAATTGAACGTATCACCGATTCCATTGGAAATATGTCGACAACTCGATCAGCCATATAGTCCACAATTGCTGCCAAATACTGCCGTACTGCACCTGTTTACATTATGTCAACTCGGGGCGAGATCAAATCCAATCTTTTGCAGTACTGCATATCCAGGCTTCAATATTCAATTGAACGTATCTCCGCTCCATGGGAGATATGTCGACAATTCGATCCGCGATATAGTCCACAATTGCTGCCAAATAAAGCCGTACTGCACCTGTTTACATTATGTCAACTCGGGCGAGATCAAATCCAATCTTTTGCAGTACTGCATATCCAGGCTTCAATATTCAATTGAACGTATCCCGATTCCATTGGACATACGTTGACAACTCGATCCGCGATATAGTCTACAATTGCTGCCAAATAAAGCGGTACAGCACCTGTTTACATTAAGTCAACTCGGGACGAGGACAATTCCAATGTTAATGCAGTACTCCATATCCAGACTTCAATATTCAATTGAACGTATCACCGATTCCATTGGAAATATGTCGACAACTCGATCAGCCATATAGTCCACAATTGCTGCCAAATACTGCCGTACTGCACCTGTTTACATTATGTCAACTCGGGGCGAGATCAAATCCAATCTTTTGCAGTACTGCATATCCAGGCTTCAATATTCAATTGAACGTATCTCCGCTCCATGGGAGATATGTCGACAATTCGATCCGCGATATAGTCCACAATTGCTGCCAAATAAAGCCGTACTGCACCTGTTTACATTATGTCAACTCGGGCGAGATCAAATCCAATCTTTTGCAGTACTGCATATCCAGGCTTCAATATTCAATTGAACGTATCCCGATTCCATTGGACATACGTTGACAACTCGATCCGCGATATAGTCTACAATTGCTGCCAAATAAAGCGGTACAGCACCTGTTTACATTAAGTCAACTCGGGACGAGGACAATTCCAATGTTAATGCAGTACTCCATATCCAGACTTCAATATTCAATTGAACGTATCTCCGTTTCCATGGGAGATATGTCGACAATTCGATCCGAGATGTAGTCCGTATTTGTGACAAATACAGTCGAAATGGTCCGGTTTACATTATGTCAACTCGGGCCGAGATCAAATCCACTGTTAATGCTGTACTGCATATCCAGACTTCAATATTCAATTGAACATATCTCCGTTTCCATGGGAGATATGTCAACAATTCGATCCGAGATATAGTCCATAATTGTGCCAAATACTGCCGACCTGTTCCTGTTTACATTATGTCAAATCGTGTCGAGGTCAAATAAAATGTTGTATCAGTACTGCATATCCAGGCTTCAGTATTCAATTGAACGTATCTACGTTTCCATGCGAGATATGTCGACAATTCGATCCGAGATATAGTCAATAATTGTGCCAAATACAGCCGTCCTGGTCCTGAGAACATTATGTCAACTCGGGCCGAGTTCAAATCCACTGTTAATACAGCACCTGTTTCTGTTTACATTATTTCAACTCGGGTCGTGGTCAAATCCAAAGATAGTGCAGTCCTGCATACCCATGCTTCAATAGTCATTTGAACGTATCTCCGTTTCCATGGGAGATATGTCGACATTTTCATCCGAGATATAGTCCACAATATCTGCCAAATACAGCATACCTGATCATGTTTACAGTATGTCAACACGTTCCGAGTTCAAACCCAATGTTAATGCAGTACTGCATATCCAGACTTCAATATTCAATTGAACGTATCTCCGATTCCATTGGAGATATGTTGCCAACTCGATCCGCCATGTGGTCCACAATTGCTGCCAAATAAAGCCGTACTGCACCTGTTTACATTATGTCAATTCGGGCCGAGTTCAAATCCACTGTTAATGCAGTACGAAATATCCAGACTTCAACATTCAATTGAATGTATCTCCGTTTCCATGCGAGATATGTGGACAATTCGATCCGAGATATAGTCAATAATTGTGCCAAATACAGCCGACCTGGTCCTGAGAACATTATGTCAACTCGGGCCGAGTTCAAATCCACTGTTAATGCAGTACTGAATATCCAGACTTCAACATTCATTTGAACGTATCTCCGATTTCATTGGAGATATGTCGACAACTCGACCCGCCACATGGTTCACAATTACTGCCAGATAAAGCAGTACTGGACCTGTTTACATTATGTCAACTCGGGCGAGATCAAATCCAATCTTTTGCAGTACTGCATATCCAGGCTTCAATATTCAATTGAACTTATCTCCGTTTCCATGCGAGATATGTCGACAATTCGATCCGAGATGTAGTCCAGAATTGTGCCAAATACAGCCGACCTGGTCCTGATAACATTATGTCAACTCGGGGCGAGATCAAATCCAATCTTTTGCAGTACTGCATATCCAGGCCTCAATATTCAATTGAACGTATCTCCGCTCCATTGGAGATATGTCGACAACTCTATCCGCCACATAGTTCACAATTACTGCCAAATACAGCCGTACTGGGCCTGTTTTTATTATGTCAACTCGTTCCGAGTTTAAATCCAATATTAATGCAGTACTGCATATCCAGACTTCAATATTCAATTGAACGTATCCCGATTCCATTGGACATATGTTGACAACTCGATCCGCCATATAGTCCACAAATGCTGCCAAATACAGCCGTACTGCACCTGTATACATTATGTCAACTCGGGCCGAGGTCAATTCCAATGTTAGTGCAGTACTCCATATCCAGACTTCATTATTGAATTGAACGTATCTCCGTTTCCATGGTAGATATGTCGACATTTCGTTCCGAGATATAGTCCACAATTGCTGCAAATACAGCTGACCTGGTCCAGTTTTCATTTTGTCAATTTGGGCCGAGTTCAAATCCAATGTTAATGCAGTACTGCATATCCAGATTTCAATATTTAATTGAACGTATCTCCGCTCCATTGGAGATATGTCGACATGTCGATCCGAGATATACTCCACAATTGCTGTCAAATACAGCGCCCTTCAGCCGGTTTGCGCTATGTCAACTAAAGTGCCCTACCAAATCCAGCGAAATTGCAATTTTGCAGATTCTTACTTAAATATTCAATTGAACGTATCTCCGTTTCCATTGGAGATATGTCGACAATTTGATGCGCTCTCTACTCCACATTTGCTGCGAAATATAGCGGACCTCCACCATTTTACATTATGTCAATTCGTGTCGAGGTTAAATAAAATGTTATTGCAGTACTGCATATGCAGGCTTCAATATTCATTTGAACGTATCTCCGTTTCCATGGTGGATATGTCGACATTTCGATCCGCCACATAGTTCACAATTGCTGCCAAATACAGCCGTACTGCACCTGTATACATTATGTCAACTCGGGCCGAGTTCAAATCCACTGTTAATGCAATACTGCATGTCCAGACTTCAACATTCAATTGTACGTATCTCCGTTTCCATGGGAGATATGTCGACATTTCGATTCGAGATATAGTCCATAATTGTGCCAAATACGGCCGACCTGGTCAAGTTTTCATTATGTCAATTCGGGCCGAGTTCAAATTAAATGTTAGTGCAGTACTGCATATCCAGATTTCAATATTCAATTGAACGTATCTACGTTTCCATTGGAGATATGTCGAGGAATCCATCCGCGAAATAGTCCACATTTGCTGCCAAATACAGAGCACCTGTTTCTGTTTACATTATTTCAACTCGGGTCGAGGTCAAATCCAAAGATAGTGCAGTCCTGCATATCCAGGCTTCAATAGTCATTTGAACGTATCTCCGTTTCCATGGGAGATATGTCGACATTTTCATCCGAGATATAGTCCACAATTGCTGCCAAATACAGCCGACCTGGTCATGTTTACATTATGTCAACTCGTTCCGAGTTCAAATCCAATGTTAATGCAGTACTGCATATCCAGATTTCAATATTCAATTGAACGTATCTCCGCTCCATGGGAGATATGTCGACAATTCGATCCGCGATATAGTCCACAATTGCTGCCAAATACAGCCGTACTGCACCTGTTTACATTATGTCAACTCGGGTCGAGGTCAAATCCAATGATAGTGCAGTCCAGCATATCCAGGCTTCTAAATTCAATTGAACGTATCTCCGTTTTCATTGGAGATATATCATGAATTCGAGGTGCGTTGCACACCACATTTGCGGCAAATACATCGGACCTATTCCTGTTTACATTATGTTAACTGCGTTCGAGGTCAAATCCAATGTTTTTGAAGGACTGCATATTCAGTCTTCAATATTTAATTGCACGTATATACGTTTCCAATGGGGAAATGTTGACAACTAGATGCGCATTCTACTCAACAATTGCTGCCAAATATAGCGCACCTGCACCTGTTTACATTATGTCAATCTTGGACGAGGTCAATTCCAATGTTAATGCAGTACTCCATATCCAGACTTCAATATTCATTTGAACGTATCTCCGATGCCATTGGGGATATGTCGACAACTCGACCCGCCACATAGTTCACAATTACTGCCAAATACAGCAGTACTGGACCTGTTTACATTATGTCAACTCGGGTCGAGGTCAAATCCAATGATAGTGCAGTCCAGCATATCCAGGCTTCTAAATTCAATTGAACGTATCTCCGTTTCCATTGGAGATATATCATGAATTCGAGGTGCGTTGTACACCACATTTGCTGCAAATACATCGGACCTATTCCTGTTTACATTATGTTAACTGCGTTCGATTCAAATCCAATGTTTTTGAAGGACTGCATATTCAGTCTTCAATATTTAATTGAACGTATATACGTTTCCAATGGGGAAATGTTGACAACTAGATGTGCATTCTACTCAACAATTGCTGCCAAATACAGCGCACCTGCACCTGTTTACATTATGTCAATTCGGGACGAGGTCAATTCCAATGTTAATGCAGTACTCCATATCCAGACTTCAATATTCATTTGAACGTATCTCCGATGCCATTGGAGATATGTCGACAACTCGACCCGCCACATAGTTCACAATTACTGCCAAATAAAGCAGTACTGGACCTGTTTACATTATGTCAACTCGGGACGAGGTCAAATCCAATGTTATTGCAGTACTGCATCACCAAGCTTCAAAATTCATTTGAATGTACCTCCGATTCCACTGAAGATATGTCTACAATTCGATGCTCGTTATACCCTACATTTCCTGCCAACACAGCGCATATCAACCGTTTTGCGCTATGTCAACCCAGTGCCCTGCAAAATCCAGCGCAATTGAAATATTGCAGATTCTACCACATATATTCATTTGAGCGTCTCTCCGTTTCCATTGGAGGTATACCATGAATTGAATTCGAGGCGCGTTGTACTCCACATTTGCTGCCAAATACAGCGGAACTATTCCTGTTTACATTATGTTAACTGCGGTCGAGGTCAATTCCAATGTTAGTGCAGTACTCCATATCCAGACTTCATTATTAAATTGAACGTATCTCCGTTTCCATGGGAGATATGTCGACATTTCGATCCGAGATATAGTCCACAATTGCTGCCAAATACAGCTGACCTGGTCCAGTTTTCATTATGTCAATTTGGGCCGAGTTCAAATCCAATGTTAATGCAGTACTGCATATCCAGACTTCAATATTCAATTGAACGTATCTCCGCTCCATTGGAGATATGTCGACAACTCGATCCGCCACATAGTTCACAATTACTGCCAAATACAGCCGTACTGGACCTGTTTTTATTATGTCAACTCGTTCCGAGTTTAAATCCAATGTTAATGCAGTACTGCATATCCAGACTTCAATATTCAATTGAACGTATCCCGATTCCATTGGACATATGTTGACAACTCGATCCGCCATATAGTCCACAATTGCTGCCAAATACAGCCGACCTGGTCCTGTTTTCATTATGTCAATTCGGGACGAGGTCAATTCCAATGTTAATGCAGTTCTCCATATCCAGACTTCAATATTCAATGGATCGTATCTCCGTTTCCATGGGAGATATGTCGACAATTCGATCCGAGATATAGTCCACAATTGCTGCCAAATAAAGCCGTACTGCACCTGTTTACATTTTGTCAACTCGGGACGAGGTCAAATCGGATGTTTTTGCAGTACTGCATATCCAGGTTTCAATATTCAATTGAGCGCATCTCCGTTTCCATGGGAGATATGTCGACATTTCGATCCGAGATATAGTCCACAATTTCTGCCAAATACAGCCGACCTGGTCTTCTTCTCATTATGTCTATTCGGGACGAGGTCAATTCCAATTTTAATGCAGTACTCCACATCCTGACTGCAATATTCATTTGAACGTATCTCCGATTCCATTGGAGATATGTCGACTATTTGATGCGCTCTCTACTCCACATTTGCTGCCAAATACAGCGCACCTGCACCTGTTTACATTATGTCAAATCGGGTCGAGGTCAAATGTAATGTTAGTGCAGTACAGCATATCCAGGCTTCAATATTCAATTGAACGTATCTCCATTTCAATGGGTGATATGTCGACAATTCGATCCGAGATATAATCCACAATTGCTGCCAAATACTGACGACCTGGTACTATTGACGTTATGTCAACTCGGACCGAGTTCAAATCCAATGTTATTGCAGTACTGCATCACCAGGCTTCAATAGTCAATTGAACGTATCTCCATTTCAATGGGTGATATGCCGACAATTCGATCCGAGATATAATCCACAATTGCTGCCAAATACTGACGACCTGGTACTATTGACGTTATGTCAACTCGGACCGAGTTCAATTCCAATGTTAATGCAATACTCCACATCCAGATTTCAATATTCAATTGAACGTATCTCCGTTTCCATTGGAGATATGTCGACAACTCGATCCGCGATACAGTCCACAATTGCTGCCAAATAAAGCCGTACTGCAGCTGTTTACATTATGTCAATTCTGGACGAGGTCAATTCCAATGTTAATGCAGTACTCCATATCCAGACTTCAATATTCAATTGAACGTTGTTACGAATCTGTTCGTGATCCGCTATGATTCGCTACGACGCTTCTTAAGTCTTAATTGGGCTTAATCCTAGGTAAAAATTTTCCACTTACCTGCTTGGTGCGGATGTAATCTGCAGGGGAAATTAGTGGAATATCGATTTAGGTTGCCGATTAATAAGGTAGTTGCTGCCACCAGAAATAGTCTAAGGACTATTTCAAAGAATTCTTTTTTTTTCTGTTATCTCTTTTCCTTTCTCCTTTATTTACTTTTCCGTATTACAATTTATTAAAATATTTTTTCCTTCTCTCTTCCTTTATATATATATTATTTTTTTTTCTTTTTCTTTCTATCCTTTTTATTTATTTGGTAAATGTTCGTGAGCGATAGTATGGTTCGTCTAGCGTGTTCTTCGGTAACTGTTAGATTGAATTCCCAGCAAGAGGTGCCTCTTCAGGCATGCTCCTGGCCGAGGGAAGACGAATCTTAGTACCTTTATCTGTCGTGATTTTCGGTAGCTGTTAGATTGAATTCCCAGCAAGAGGTGCCTCTTCAGGCATGCTCCTGGCCGAGGGAAGACGAATCTTAGTACCTTTGTCTGTCGTGATTTTCGGTAACTGTTAGATTGAATTCCCAGCAAGAGGTGCCTCTTCAGGCATGCTCCTGGCCGAGGGAAGACGAATCTTAGTACCTTTGTCTGTCGTGATTTTCGGTAACTGTTAGATTGAATTCCCAGCAAGAGGTGCCTCTTCAGGCATGCTCCTGGCCGAGGGAAGACGAATCTTAGTACCTTTGTCTGTCGTGATTTTCGGTAACTGTTAGATTGAATTCCCAGCAAGAGGTGCCTCTTCAGGCATGCTCCTGGCCGAGGGAAGACGAATCTTAGTACCTTTATCTGTCGTGTTTTTCGGTAACTGTTAGATTGAATTCCCAGCAAGAGGTGCCTCTTCAGGCATGCTCCTGGCCGAGGGAAGACGAATCTTAGTACCTTTGTTTGTCGTGATTTTCAGTAATTATCCGAAGTGTTCATTCATTAATTTTATGTTTAATGGTAGCGTTAACTGATGTTCAAAGCAACTGGCAAATAAATTCCACTTTTCGGCTAACCTGCTATGCGCAGGAATACTGGCACGGGAGAGGATTAAAGTTATTGAGTATAATTAATCGATTTAACAAGCGTATTTATTTTTGTTCAACAGAGTAGTACTGGTGTAAATATGTTATATTTTATTTGATTTTGATTTATTGAGGATATACAATGTCGGTATTTAGTAACGTCGGATGCAAATGAATATATTATATGGTGGTGTACAACAAATATGAACAGATAGATATAGTAAATATTCGAGCTTCCAACAGAACAAATTCTACAATATCGGTAAGGTAATATTTATTTATGTCAATAGTGTTTATGATGAAAGCTAATTTCACTCGCTCGGACGATTACGGTTTATGACAAACGCTATCGTATGATGTAGGCGATGGCGATCGAGATTGGAAGGAGTGCTCCTCAAAGTATTCGGAGATAGGTGAACTCGATGGCGAAAAACTAGGTGGAGAACCTTCGCGAATTGATTCTAATTCTTCTCGGAGCCTCTTTTCTTCCCTTTTCACTTCTGCAGCTATCAATCGTTTGTACCAGCGTTCGGCTCGCTTTTTGCTAAGATGGCTCTTATCTTTTTGATTTTTTCTTGGTTTTGTCATCCAGTGAAATTAAAGATATTCTCTGCGTGCGACTTGTGCGATTTCGTAAGCCTCGCCCAAGGATGGGCAATAATTGCCAACGATGGGAGGAGGAATGCGAATATCGATAAGTGTTTCAATAGTTGAAACACTTTAACACAATTCGGCACAATGAGTGATCGATCAGATTTAATGATTCGGAAAATATAATCCGTTCTTGATAATAGGTAGAGTAATAAATAGTGAAAATGGTAATTTTAATTAATAACCGAGTTCACTGTAGACAATCGGTGTGGCTTCGTAGGCCTCGCCCAAAGATGAGCAATATGCTAACAATGGGAAGAGGAAAACGAATACCAAAGATGTTTTCGTGATAAAACACCGTAAGCACCAATTGATACAGGGAACAATTGTTACGGGATAAATCAAAGTTGTTACAACTGTTTTACTTCAGGCAATTCATTAAATATTGACCAAGAACGTGTATTTCAAATTTTGTTTATATTCTCTGTGAACAATTCGTGTGGCTTCGTGAGCCTCCCCCAAGGATGAGCGATATGCTAGCGGTGGGTAGAGGAAAACGAAAACCGTAGGTGTTCGAGAACACCGTTATCACTAGTCGACACAGAGAATAACTATCTTAGATTTTGAGACTATTCGAATAAAATTTACGTGAGATATGTGTTATACTTTCTTTTTCTTTTATTTCATTTACAAATTATAGCTGCCGACGGATACCTTTTATTGAAAGATAACTTTATTTGGCTGCGAGTGAAAAGAGAAGGGAGTATATATAATTTTCAAACTTTCCTACCTTGATCGGAGATGCAGAAGTCAGCGGTGTATGACTGTTGATGGATGAAAGTTGTCAATTAATTCGAATTCACAAATGAAATAATGATACGAAAATTTTAATTCGGATGATAATAAGCGCGCGAAAAATTTGAATTGAACACTGCCGTAGCACGAAGTCGATGGGCCGATCCGCAACGCGAACGCGTTTATTTCGTAATAACTATTTAACGCTTGAGAATTTTATGAACTCTGTTAATTTTTCTAACACTTTATTTCAGCGGAGGAGACGACGTGCACGGTTTGAATTCGCTCGGAAGACTGACTGATGATCGACTCTCGACAAAGAGTTGTAAACGGATACCTTCTAGAAGAACGAAGTTCAAAGAATGAATCTGTTTCTAAGTACTACTTCTTATTTATATTTTCTAAACTGCTGCGTGATAGTTTAACAAGATATCGCTACGTGACAAATTATGAATATGGTGACTGATTATTTTTCTACGAGTCGCGCCGGAGTTTTATCTTCGAGTGGATCGTGTTTTGTTGAAGCTGCGTCTGTGGTCCTTCTCGAAATTGCACGTGGCGACGTAAGTGTCTCGGCGGATCGCGTTTTGTTGATGTTGCGTCTTCTCGAAATTTTCGTAGCTGATTCCGGTGGAATGTGCGTAGTGACTTTATCTTTGCTAATGTCAATGGAAAATGTTTCGCACGTGGGAACCCAGTGTTTGCTGGATGTTGGTGTATCGTGTTTTGTTGATGCTGCGTCTGTGGTCCTTCTCGAAATTGCACGTGGCGACGTAAGTGTCTCGGCGGATCGCGTTTTGTTGATGTTGCGTCTTCTCGAAATTTTCGTAGCTGATTCCAGTGGAATGTGCGTGATGGCTTTAGCCTTGTTAATGTCAATGGAAAGCATATTGCACGTGGCAACTCAGTGTTTGTCGAGTCTTTGTACGAGTAAGACGCTTCGTTTTTTATGTTTCCTGGTTTTGTTGAGATTGCAAATTGTAGTACGTGAAAAGGGAATCGTGTGAAGTGACGATTCGTAAAAATTGTTAACCATGTTCGGTGGGTGATTCAATCCGTTTGTTGACTTCCTTAGGTTAGTTTTTTCCCTTTTTTATTTGATTTGATGTAATAGGTGATTTCTGATGGTATTCAATGTTTGCAATATTGATTTATTTACTGTATTTTGTTTTAGCGTAGGAAGGGAAAAAGATCATGCGGAGTGATAATTTGTAATTGTTAACTTGCTTGGCGAGTTTGTTTTGCTTGACGAGTTTTCAGGTTAGTTTTTTCCCTTTTATATAATATTAGTTCATAGTAATAACTGATTTTAATAGTGTTTGATTATTCAATACTTTGTATGATTGGTAATGTCAATCTTGTTTGTTGTATTTTCATGTTTTTCTTCTATGAATACAGGTTATGTTGGATCATGGATACCGGTGTGTCTGAGGCTTCGACGGTATGTATTATCTTGATTTATTTTGACTTCTTCTTGTTTCACATTGTTGTTCTTTCCCTTATATTTGCGTGTTTTATTTTAGAGTGGGAAAAAGAAGAGAAGATGCCGATGGAGGCGCAGGTTTCACCGCAAAAGACCTGGTCGTCGTGGTGGCGAGAAGGGTCGCAGAAGAAGGTTGAAGAAATTGGGGCTTCTCCCTCCTGCTGGGGATAACGATGGTGCTGAGCCTGTAGGGTTACCGGGTCCTGGGAGTCCTTTAGTAATCGATTTGGTTTCTTCCGACGAGGATATCCCGGAGCCACCCCCAGGCTCCCCAGCCATCGAGGAGGTGGATTTCGATGCATGCGCAAGGGTGCGCTATGCCGAAGAGGTCCCCAACGATGTTCTGGAGTCCTTCCTGCGACATCGTGCTACAGGACAAGAAGGTGTTTGTGTGGAGGCACTCTCGTGGTGTTTTGAACGATTTAACGAGATGTATCCGGATGCTCCGCGAGTGTTTCCTGATTTCCTGTAGTGTTTCCCTTCTCCTTTTCTTTCCCCCTTTTTTTTTTTATATATGTATATATATACATTTACATGTATATATGTGGACATTGGTGGGTGCGGTTAGTGTCGACTTCGGAATGGTGGTTAGCCTCTGGATTATTACTTTGGTAAGTTATAGTTACGTAGATTTTTGTTTGTTTCTATTGCTTCAGTTGTATAGGATTTGGGTTTGGCGTTACAGATTTTGGGTGATTCCTGGTGTTCACGTTGAATGGTGGGTCGAGGCAGCGCCATTAAAGACTCTTGTGCGAATTGTCCCGGTACGTATCTTATTTTATTTCCTTGTAGTTTAATTTATTCTTTTTCTTTTGGTTTGTTTTATTCGCTGCATGTGGTATTTCAGCGCCAGAAGAAGTGTTGTAAAGAATCCGTGGGTGGTCCCAGAAGACGCAGCCATGAAGTCGCTGAGGGGCTCGTGTGACATTTGTGTTGTTCTGGTTATGTACAATATATATATATATATATATTTTTTTTTTTTTTGTTGGTCAAATCTTTTGTAGTGTAAATTTTGTGAAGTAGTTTTACCTATTTCTTTCGTCACGTTTGTGGACTATTAATTGTTTGACATATATATATATATATATATATATATATGTATACATTTTATTTACAACGTGTTTCTTTTAAGTTTGTTTACATGTTAATTATTTTACAACTACTGTGTCATGTGTTATCTATTTAAATTAGTAAGTTTTAATTTAGACTGTACATATGTGTTCAATGTTTTTAGGTTATGTTTCACTAGGTCTATTGGTGTGTATATAGTTTTTGATTTAATAGTGTAGAACACACAGATATATATATATACATATATTTTACAGTGTAAATTTTCCAATAAGGCAAACAATGTATTTAAATAAATTTTATATTTTTTTTTATTAGAATGTCGATCTCATGTATACATATATTATTTGTAGCGTAATAATACGTTAGTTGTTCCTAATCGCTTGATTTGTTGGCAGGTTTGCTTAGTTATTTTATTTATCCACTTGTTTCTTATATTTGTTAATAAAAATATAACATATATCCTTGCTCCTTCTTCCTAATTATTTCCTCTTCGACAGGATGTCATGGGTTGCTGTTCGTCAGGTGAGTTCGCAGTTTCTTCGACTTATTAGTTAGTTGGTTTTTCTTTTATTTTTTTTTCTTTCTTTGTTAGTTGATTGAAATGCGTCTTCTATTTATTTCTTTTTGCTGTTACGTGGTATGTAATTATTAGATTTTAACTGCTTACTCTATTTAAATTGAATTTATTTAATAGTTTTGGATTTTGACTGCTTACTCTATTAATTGATTTTATCTAGTAGTTTTGTTTCGCGTGCGTGTGTTTTATCCCTATTGCTTAGTTGCAGTATTTTTCCTGTTATTGGACATAATTGCTCTTGTTCCAGATTGATTCGTAGCTCGCTCAGGTATAGGTTATGTCGTACGTTTACGTTTATTACCTCGTCGTTATAAATTTTATTATTTGTTATTTGCCCTTTATATATATTAGTTGTGTGGGTATATTTATGATTATGTTTGATAAATCTTTTGCCGTGCGTATGCCTCGAGGTGTTCGAACTGTCACTCGCGTCCGTGTGTTTTATCCTTGTCAGTGGTATACTTCCTCGTCGTCGGGTATAATTGCTCTTGTAGCTTACTCGGATGTAGGTTATATTGTACCTTTGCATTTATTACTTCGTCAGAGTATAGATATTATTATTTGTTATTTCCTTTTCGTATATTAATTGATTACGTGTATTTATGATTATATTTAATAAATCTTTTATCAAGGAATTTATGTTTTATTATGTCGCGCATGTATCTTGAGGTGTTCGAACTGTCACTTGCGTTTATTTAGTAGTTTGTCTCACATTTGTATATTTTATCCTTGTTAGTTGACTGTGGTATACTTTCTTGTCGTCGAATGCAATTGCTCTTGTAGCTTGCTCGGATATAAATTATGTTATACTCATATTTATTACTTGTTAGAGCATAAATTTTATTGTTTGTTATTTACCCTTCGTATATTAATTGTTTAATTGTTATTATAATTATATTTAATAAATCTTTGATCAAGGAATTTATGTTTTATTATGTCGCGCATGTGTCTTGAGGTGTTCGAACTGTCACTTGCGTTTATTTAGTAATTTGCAATTTTGTTGTTCGTTACGGGACGTGCGGAGCGCGGGACGTGACAACGTATCTCCGTTTCCATGGGAGATATGTCGACAATTCGATCCGAGATATAGTCCATAATTGTGCCAAATACTGCCGACCTGGTCCTGTTTACATTATGTCAAATCGTGTCGAGGTCAAATGAAATGTTGTTTCAGTACTGCATATCCAGGCTTCAGTATTCAATTGAACGTATCTACGATTCCATTGGAGATATGTCGAGGAACCCATCCGCGAAATAGTCCACATTTGCTGCCAAATACAAAGCACCTGTTTCTGTTTACATTATTTCAACTCGGGTCGAGGTCAAATCCAAAGATAGTGCAGTCCTGCATATCCAGGCTTCAATAGTCATTTGAACGTATCTCCGTTTCCATGGGAGATATGTCGACATTTTCATCCGAGATATAGTCCACAATTGCTGCCAAATACAGCCGACCTGGTTATGTTTACATTATGTCAACTCGTTCCGAGTTCAAATCCAATGTTAATGCAGTACTGCATATCCAGACTTCAATATTCAATTGAACGTATCTCCGATTCCATTGGAGATATGTTGCCAACTCGATCCGCCATGTGGTCCACAATTGCTGCCAAATAAAGCCGTACTGCATCTGTTTACATTATGTCAATTCGGGCCGAGTTCAAATCCACTGTTAATGCAGTACTAAATATCCAGACTTCAATATTCAATTGAACGTATCCCGATTCCATTGGAGATATGTCGACATTTCGATCTGAGATATAGTCCATAATTGTGCCAAATACGGCCGACATGTTCCAGTTTACATTATGTCAATTCGGGCCGAGTTCAAATCCAATGTTAATGCAGTACTGCATATCCAGATTTCAATATTCAATTGAACGTATCTCCGCTCCATGGGAGATATGTCGACAATTCGATCCGCGATATAGTCCACAATTGCTGCCAAATAAAGCCGTACTGCACCTGTTTACATTATGTCAATTCGGGGTGAGGTCAAATCCAATGTTAATGCAGTACTGCATATCCAGACTTCAATATTTATTTGAACGTATCTCCGATTTCATTGGAGATATGTCGAGAAATCGAGGTGCGTTGTACTCCACATTTGCTGCAAATACAGCGGACCTATTCCTGTTTACATTATGTTAACTGCGTTCGAGGTCAATTCCAATGTTTTTGAAGGACTGGATATTCAGCTTCCAATATTCAATTGAACGTATATGCGTTTCCAATGGAGAAATGTTGACAACTAGCTGCGCATTCTACTCAACATTTGCTGCAAACTACAGCGCACCAGCTCCAGCTTTAATTATGTCAACTCGGGACGAGATCAAATCCAATGTTTTGCAGTACTGCACATCCAGTCTTCAATATTCAATTGAACGTATCACCGATTCCATTGGAAATATGTCGACAACTCGATCAGCCATATAGTCCACAATTGCTGCTAAATACAGCCGTACTGCACCTGTTTACATTATGTCAACTCGGGTCGAGGTCAAATCCAATGATAGTGCAGTCCAGCATATCCAGGCTTCTAAATTCAATTGAACGTATCTCCGTTTCCATTGGAGATATATCATGAATTCGAGGTGCGTTGTACACCACATTTGCTGCAAATACATCGGACCTATTCCTGTTTACATTATGTTAACTGCGTTCGAGGTCAAATCCAATGTTTTTGAAGGACTGCATATTCAGTCTTCAATATTTAATTGAACGTATATACGTTTCCAATGGGGAAATGTTGACAACTAGATGCGCATTCTACTCAACAATTGCTGCCAAATACAGCGCACCTGCACCTGTTTACATTATGTCAATTCGGGACGAGGTCAATTCCAATGTTAATGCAGTACTCCATATCCAGACTTCAATATTCATTTGAACGTATCTCCGATGCCATTGGAGATATGTCGACAACTCGACCCGCCACATAGTTCACAATTACTGCCAAATAAAGCAGTACTGGACCTGTTTACATTATGTCAACTCGGGACGAGGTCAAATCCAATGTTATTGCAGTGCTGCATCACCAAGCTTCAAAATTCATTTGAATGTACCTCCGATTCCACTGAAGATATGTCTACAATTCGATGCTCGTTATACCCTACATTTCCTGCCAACACAGCGCATATCAACCGTTTTGCGCTATGTCAACCCAGTGCCCTGCAAAATCCAGCGCAATTGAAATATTGCAGATTCTACCACATATATTCATTTGAGCGTCTCTCCGTTTCCATTGGAGGTATACCATGAATTGAATTCGAGGCGCGTTGTACTCCACATTTGCTGCCAAATACAGCGGAACTATTCCTGTTTACATTATGTTAACTGCGGTCGAGGTCAATTCCAATGTTAGTGCAGTACTCCATATCCAGACTTCATTATTAAATTGAACGTATCTCCGTTTCCATGGGAGATATGTCGACATTTCGATCCGAGATATAGTCCACAATTGCTGCCAAATACAGCTGACCTGGTCCTGTTTTCATTATGTCAATTCGGGACGAGGTCAATTCCAATGTTAATGCAGTTCTCCATATCCAGACTTCAATATTCAATGGAACGTATCTCCGTTTCCATGGGAGATATGTCGACAATTCGATCCGAGATATAGTCAACAATTGCTGCCAAATAAAGCCGTACTGCACCTGTTTACATTATGTCAACTCGGGACGATGTCAAATCGGATGTTTTTGCAGTACTGCATATCCAGGTTTCAATATTCAATTGAGCGTATCTCCGTTTCCATGGGAGATATGTCGACATTTCGATCCGAGATATAGTCCTCAATTTCTGCCAAATACAGCCGACCTGGTCCTCTTCTCATTATGTCTATTCGGGACGAGGTCAATTCCAATTTTAATGCAGTACTCCACATCCAGACTTCAATATTCATTTGAACGTATCTCCGATTCCATTGGAGATATGTCGACTATTTGATGCGCTCTCTACTCCACATTTGCTGCCAAATACAGCGCACCTGCACCTGTTTACATTATGTCAAATCGGGTCGAGGTCAAATCTAATGTTAGTGCAGTACAGCATATCCAGGCTTCTATATTCAATTGAACGTATCTCCACTTCAATGGGTGATATGTCGACAATTCGATCCGAGATATAATCCACAATTGCTGCCAAATACTGACGACCTGGTACTATTGACGTTATGTCAACTCGGACCGAGTTCAAATCCAATGTTATTGCAGTACTGCATCACCAGGCTTCAATAGTCAATTGAACGTATCTCCATTTCAATGGGAGATACGTTGACAATTCGATCCGAGATATAGTCCATAATTGTGCCAAATACAGCCGACCTAGTCCTGTTTACGTTATGTCAACTCGGTGCGAGGTCAAATCCAATGTTATTAAGGTACTGCACCACCAGGCTCCAATATTTATTTGAACGGAACTCCGATTCCCTTGGAGATATGTCGACAATTCGATCCGCGATATAGTCCACAATTTCTGCCAAATAAAGCGGTACTGCACCTGTTTACATTATGTCAACTCGGGACGAGGACAATTCCAATGTTAATGCAGTACTCCATATCCAGACTTCAATGTTCAATTGAACGTATCTCCGTTTCCATGGGAGATATGTCGACAATTCGGTCCGAGATATAGTTCGTATTTGTGCCAAATACAGTCGAAATGGTCCGGTTACATTATGTCAACTCGGGCCGAGTTCAAATCCAAAGATAGTGCAGTCCTGCATATCCAGGCTTCAATAGTCATTTGAACGTATCTCCGTTTCGATGGGAGATATGTCGACATTTTCATCCGAGATATAGTCCATAATTGTGCCAAATACAGCCGACCTGGTCCTGTTTACATTATGTCAACTCGTGTCGAGGTCAAATAAAATGTTGTTCTTGTACTGCATATCCAGGCTTCAGTATTAAGTGAACGTATCTACGTTTCCATTGGAGATATGTCGAGAAATCGATCCGCAAAATAGTCCACATTTGCTGCCAAATGCAGGGCACCTGTTTCTGTTTACATCATTTCAACTCGGGTCGAGGTCAAATCCAAAGATCGTGCAGTCCAGCATATCCAGGCTTCAATAGTCATTTGAACGTATCTCCGTTTCCATGGGAGATATGTCGACATTTTCATCCGAGATATAGTCCACAATTTCTGCCAAATACAGCCGAACAGGTCCTGTTTTTATTATGTCAACTCGGTCCGAGTTCAAATCCAATGTTAATGCAGTACTGCATATCCAGATTTCAATATCAATAGAACGAATCTCCGCTCCATTGGAGATATGTCGACAACTCAATCCGCCACATAGTTCACAAATACTGCCAAATACAGCCGTACTGGGCCAGTTTTTATTATGTCAACTCGTTCCGAGTTCAAATCCAATGTTAATGTAGTTCTAAATATCCAGACTTCAACATTCAATTGAACGTATCTCCGTTTCCATGCGAGATATGTCGACAATTCGATCCGAGATGTAGTCCAGAATTGTGCCAAATACAGTCGACCTGGTCCTGATAACATTATGTCAACTCGGGGCGAGATCAAATCCAATCTTTTGCAGTACTGCATATCCAGGCTTCAATATTCAATTGAACGTATCTCCGTTGCCATTGGAGATAAGTCGACAACTCGATCCGCCACATAGTTCACAATTACTGCCAAATACAGCAGTACTGGACCTGTTTACATTATGTCAACTCGGGACGAGGTCAAATCCAATGTTATTGCAGTGCTGCATCACCGAGCTTCAAAATTCATTTGAACGTGTCTCCGATTCCATTGGAGATATGTCTACAATTCGATGCGCGTTATACCCTACATTTCCTGCCAACACAGCGCATATCAACCGGTTTGCGCTATGTCAATCCAGTGCCCTGCAAAATCCAGCGCAATTGAAATATTGCAGATTCTACCATATATATTAATTTGAACGTCTCTCCGTTTCCATTGGAGATATACCATGAATTGAATTCGAGGCGCGTTGTACTCCACATTTGCTGCCAAATGCAGCGGTGCTATTCCTGTTTGCATTATGTTAACTGCGGTCGAGGTCAATTCCAATGTTAATGCAGTACTCCATATCCAGACTTCATTATTGATTTGAACGTATCTCCCTTTCCATGGGAGATATGTCGACAATTCGTTCCGAGGTGTAGTCCAGAATTGTGCCAAATACAGCCGACCTGGTCCTGATAACATTATGTCAACTCGGGGCGAGATCAAATCCAATCTTTTGCAGTACTGCATATCCAGGCTTCAATATTCAATTGAACGTATCTCCGATTCCATTGGAGATATGTTGCCTACTCGATCCGCCATGTGGTCCACAATTGCTGCCAAATACAGCAGTACTGGACCTGTTTACATTATGTCAACTCGGGCGACATCAAATCCAATCTTTTGCAGTACTGCATATCCAGGCTTCAATATTCAATTGAACTTATCTCCGATTCCATTGGAGATATGTCGAGAAATCGATCCGCGATATAGTTCACAATTACTGCCAAATACAGCCGACCAGGTCCCGTTTTTATGATGTCAACTCGGTCCGCGTTCAAATCCAATGTTAATGCAGTACTGGATATCCAGACTTCAATATCAATTGAACGTATCTCCGATTCCATTGGAGATGTGTCGACAATTCGATCCGCGATATAGCCTACAATTGCAGCCAAATAAAGCCGTACTGGACCTGTGTACATTATGTCAACTCGGGCCGAGATCTAATCCACTGTTAATGCAGTACCCCATATCCAGACTTCAATATTCAATTGAACGTATCTCCCTTTCCATGGGAGATGTCGACAATTCGATCCGAGATATAGTCCACAATTGCTGCCAAATAAAGCGGTACTGCATCTGTTTACATTATGTCAACTCGGGACGAGATCAAATAGGATGTTATTGCAGTACTCCATATCCAGACTTCAATATTCATTTGAACGTATCTCCGATTCCATTGGAGATATGTCGACAATTCGTTCCGCGATATAGTCGACAATTGCTGCCAAATAAAGCCGTGCTGCACCTGTTAACGTTATGTCAACTCGGGACGAGGTCAAATCCAATGTTATTGCAGCACTGCATCACCAGGCTTCAATATTCATTTGAACGTATCTCCGATTCCATTGGAGATATGTCGACAATTCGATCCGCGATATAGCCTACAATTGCTGCCAAATAAAGCCGTACTGGACCTGTGTACATTATGTCAACTCGGGCCGAGATCTAATCCACTGTTAATGCAGTACCCCATATCCAGACTTCAATATTCAATTGAACGTATCTCTGTTTCCATGGGAGATGTCGACAATTCGATCCGAGATATAGTCCACAATTGCTGCCAAATAAAGCGGCACTGCACCTGTTTACATTATGTCAACTCGGGACGAGATCAGATAGGATGTTATAGCAGTACTGCATATTCAGGCTTCAATATTCAATTGAACGCATCTCCGATCCCATTAGAGATATGTCGACAACTCGATCTGCGATATAGTCCACAATTGCTGCCAAATACAGCCGACCTGGTCCTGTTTTCATTATGTCAATTCGGGACGAGGTCAATTCCAATGTTAATGCAGTTCTCCATATCCAGACTTCAATATTCAATTGAGCGTATCTCCGTTTCCATGGGAGATATGTCGACAATTCGATCCGAGATATAGTCCATAATTGTGCCAAATACTGCCGACCTGGTCCTGTTTACATTATGTCAACTCGTGTCGAGGTCAAATAAAATGTTGTTTCAGTACTGCATATCCAGGCTTCAGTATTCAATTGAACGTATCTACGTTTCCATTGGAGATATGTCGAGGAATCGATCCGCGAAATAGTCCACATTTGCTGCCAAATACAGCGCACCTGTTTCTGTTAACATTATTTCAACTCGGGTCGAGGTCAAATCCAAAGATAGTGCAGTCCTGCATATCCAGGCTTCAATAGTCATTTGAACGTATCTCCGTTTCGATGGGAGATATGTCGAGAAATCGGTCTGCGAAATAGTCCACATTTGCTGCCAAATACAGCGCACCTGTTTCTGTTTACACTATTTCAACTGGGTCGAGGTCAAATCCAATGTTATTGCAGTACTGCATCACCAGGCTTCAATATTCATTTGAACGTATCTCCGTTTCCATGGGAGATATGTCGACATTTTCATCCGAGATATAGTCCACAATTTCTGCCAAATAAAGCCGTACTGCACCTGTTTACATTATGTCAACTTGGGGCGAGATCAAATCCAATCTTTTGCAGTACTGCATATCCAGACTTCAATATTCAATTGAACGTATCTCCCTTTCCATGGGAGATGTCGACAATTCGATCCGAGATATAGTCCACAATTGCTGCCAAATAAAGCGGTACTGCATCTGTTTACATTATGTCAACTCGGGACGAGATCAAATAGGATGTTATTGCAGTACTCCATATCCAGACTTCAATATTCATTTGAACGTATCTCCGATTCCATTGGAGATATGTCGACAATTCGTTCCGCGATATAGTCGACAATTGCTGCCAAATAAAGCCGTGCTGCACCTGTTAACGTTATGTCAACTCGGGACGAGGTCAAATCCAATGTTATTGCAGCACTGCATCACCAGGCTTCAATATTCATTTGAACGTATCTCCGATTCCATTGGAGATATGTCGACAATTCGATCCGCGATATAGCCTACAATTGCTGCCAAATAAAGCCGTACTGGACCTGTGTACATTATGTCAACTCGGGCCGAGATCTAATCCACTGTTAATGCAGTACCCCATATCCAGACTTCAATATTCAATTGAACGTATCTCCGTTTCCATGGGAGATGTCGACAATTCGATCCGAGATATAGTCCACAATTGCTGCCAAATAAAGCGGCACTGCACCTGTTTACATTATGTCAACTCGGGACGAGATCAGATAGGATGTTATAGCAGTACTGCATATTCAGGCTTCAATATTCAATTGAACGCATCTCCGATCCCATTAGAGATATGTCGACAACTCGATCTGCGATATAGTCCACAATTGCTGCCAAATACAGCCGACCTGGTCCTGTTTTCATTATGTCAATTCGGGAGGAGGTCAATTCCAATGTTAATGCAGTTCTCCATATCCAGACTTCAATATTCAATTGAGCGTATCTCCGTTTCCATGGGAGATATGTCGACAATTCGATCCGAGATATAGTCCATAATTGTGCCAAATACTGCCGACCTGGTCCTGTTTACATTATGTCAACTCGTGTCGAGGTCAAATAAAATGTTGTTTCAGTACTGCATATCCAGGCTTCAGTATTCAATTGAACGTATCTACGTTTCCATTGGAGATATGTCGAGGAATCGATCCGCGAAATAGTCCACATTTGCTGCCAAATACAGCGCACCTGTTTCTGTTAACATTATTTCAACTCGGGTCGAGGTCAAATCCAAAGATAGTGCAGTCCTGCATATCCAGGCTTCAATAGTCATTTGAACGTATCTCCGTTTCGATGGGAGATATGTCGAGAAATCGGTCTGCGAAATAGTCCACATTTGCTGCCAAATACAGCGCACCTGTTTCTGTTTACACTATTTCAACTGGGTCGAGGTCAAATCCAATGTTATTGCAGTACTGCATCACCAGGCTTCAATATTCATTTGAACGTATCTCCGTTTCCATGGGAGATATGTCGACATTTTCATCCGAGATATAGTCCACAATTTCTGCCAAATAAAGCCGTACTGCACCTGTTTACATTATGTCAACTTGGGGCGAGATCAAATCCAATCTTTTGCAGTACTGCATATCCAGACTTCAATATTCAATTGAACGTATCTCCCTTTCCATGGGAGATGTCGACAATTCGATCCGAGATATAGTCCACAATTGCTGCCAAATAAAGCGGTACTGCATCTGTTTACATTATGTCAACTCGGGACGAGATCAAATCCAATGTTATTGCAGCACTGCATCACCAGGCTTCAATATTCATTTGAACGTATCTCCGATTCCATTGGAGATATGTCGACAATTCGATCCGCGATATAGCCTACAATTGCTGCCAAATAAAGCCGTACTGGACCTGTGTACATTATGTCAACTCGGGCCGAGATCTAATCCACTGTTAATGCAGTACCCCATATCCAGACTTCAATATTCAATTGAACGTATCTCCGTTTCCATGGGAGATGTCGACAATTCGATCCGAGATATAGTCCACAATTGCTGCCAAATAAAGCGGTACTGCACCTGTTTACATTATGTCAACTCGGGACGAGATCAGATAGGATGTTATAGCAGTACTGCATATTCAGGCTTCAATATTCAATTGAACGCATCTCCGATCCCATTAGAGATATGTCGACAACTCGATCTGCCATATAGTCCACAATTGCTGCCAAATACAGCCAACCTGGTCCTGTTTTCATTATGTCAATTCGGGACGAGGTCAATTCCAATGTTAATGCAGTTCTCCATATCCAGACTTCAATATTCAATTGAGCGTATCTCCGTTTCCATGGGGGATATGTCGACAATTCGATCCGAGATATAGTCCATAATTGTGCCAAATACTGCCGACCTGGTCCTGTTTACATTATGTCAACTCGTGTCGAGGTCAAATAAAATGTTGTTTCAGTACTGCATATCCAGGCTTCAGTATTCAATTGAACGTATCTACGTTTCCATTGGAGATATGTCGAGGAATCGATCCGCGAAATAGTCCACATTTGCTGCCAAATACAGCGCACCTGTTTCTGTTAACATTATTTCAACTCGGGTCGAGGTCAAATCCAAAGATAGTGCAGTCCTGCATATCCAGGCTTCAATAGTCATTTGAACGTATCTCCGTTTCGATGGGAGATATGTCGAGAAATCGGTCTGCGAAAGAGTCCACATTTGCTGCCAAATACAGCGCACCTGTTTCTGTTTACACTATTTCAACTGGGTCGAGGTCAAATCCAATGTTATTGCAGTACTGCATCACCAGGCTTCAATATTCATTTGAACGTATCTCCGTTTCCATGGGAGATATGTCGACATTTTCATCCGAGATATAGTCCACAATTTCTGCCAAATAAAGCCGTACTGCACCTGTTTACATTATGTCAACTTGGGGCGAGATCAAATCCAATCTTTTGCAGTACTGCATATCCAGGCTTCAATATTCAATTGAACGAATCTCCGATTCCATTGGAGATATGTCGAGAAATCGATCCGCTATATAGTTCACAATTACTGCCAAATACAGCCGACCAGGTCCTGTTTTTATTATGTGAACTCGGTCCGAGTTCAAATCCAATGATAATGCAGTACTGTATATCCAGATTTCAATATCAATTGAACGTATCTCCGCTCCATTGGAGATATGTCGACAACTCAATCCACCACATAGTTCACAAATACTGCCAAATACAGCCGTACTGGGCCTGTTTTTATTATGTCAACTCGTTCCGAGTTCAAATCCAATGTTAATGCAGTACTAAATATCCAGACTTCAATATTCAATTGAACGTATCTCCGATTCAATTGGAGATGTGTCGACAATTTGATGCGCTCTCTACTCCACATTTGCTGCCAAATACAGCGCACCTGCACCTGTTTACATTATGTCAACTCGGGTCGAGGTCAAATCCAATGTTAGTGCAGCCCAGCATATCCAGGCTTCCAAATTCAATTGAACGTATCTCCGTTTCCATTGGAGATATATCATGAGTTCGAGGTGCGTTGTACTCCACATTTGCTGTCCAATACAGCGGTGCTATTCCTGTTTGCATTATGTTATCTGCGGTCGAGGTCAATTCCAATGTTAATGCAGTACTCCATATCCAGACTTCAATATTCAATTGAACGTATCTCCGTTTCCATGGGAGATGTCGACAATTCGATCCGAGATATAATCCACAATTGCTGCCAAATAAAGCGGTACTGCACCTGTTTACATTATGTCAACTCGGGACGAGATCAAATAGGATGTTTTTGCAGTACTGCATATTCAGGCTTCAATATTCAATTGAACGCATCTCCGATTCCATTAGAGATATGTCGACAACTCGATCCGCGATATAGTCCACAATTGCTGCCAAATACAGCCGACCTGGTCATGTTTTCATTATGTCAATTCGGGACGAGGTCATATCCACTGTTAATGCAGTACTGCATATCCAGACTTCAATATTCAATTGAACGTATCTCTGATTCCATTGGAGATATGTCGACAATTTGATGCGCTCTCTACTCCACATTTGCTGCCAAATACAGCGCACCTGCACCTGTTTACATTATGTCAACTCGGCTCGAGGTCAAATCCAATGTTAGTGCAGCCCAGCATATCCAGGCTTCCAAATTCAATTGAACGTATCTCCGTTTCCATTGGAGATATATCATGAGTTCGAGGTGCGTTGTACTCCACATTTGCTGTCCAATACAGCGGTGCTATTCCTGTTTGCATTATGTTAACTGCGGTCGAGGTCAATTCCAATGTTAATGCAGTACTCCATATCCAGACTTCATTATTGAATTGAACGTATCTCCGTTTCCATGGGAGATATGTCGACAACACGATCCGCCACATAGTTCACAATTACTGCCAAATACAGCCGTACTGGGCCTGTTTTTATTATGTCAACTCGTTCCGAGTTCAAATCCAATGTTAATGCTGTACTGCATATCCAGACTTCAATATTAAATTGAACGCATCTCCGCTCCATTGGAGATATGTCGACAACTCGATCCGCCACATAGTTCACAATTACTGCCAAATACAGCCGTACTGGACCTGTTTTTATTATGTCAACTCGTACCGAGTTCAAATCCAATGTTAATGCAGTACTGCATATCCAGACTTCAATATTCAATTGAACGTATCCCGATTCCATTGGAGATATGTCGACATTTCGATCCGAGATATAGTCCATAATTGTGCCAAATACGGCCGACCTGGTCCAGTTTTCATTATGTCAATTCGGGCCGAGTTCAAATCCAATGTTAATGCAGTACTGCATATCCAGACTTCAATATTCAATTGAATGTATCTCCGCTCCATGGGAGATATGTCGACAATTCGATCCGCGATATAGTCCACAATTGCTGCCAAATAAAGCCGTACTGCACCTGTTTAAATTATGTCAATTCGGGGCGAGGTCAATTCCAATGTTAATGCAGAACTCCATATCCAGACTTCAATTCAGGACCTGGTCCTGATTACGTTATGTCAAATCGGGACGAGGGCAAATCCAATGTTATTGCAGTACTGCATCTCCAGACTTCAATATTCATTTGAACGTATCTCCGTTTCCATTGGAGATATGTCGACAATTTGATGCGCTCTCTACACCACATTTGCTGCCAAATACAGCGGACGTCCTCCAGTTTACATTACGTCAACTCGTGTCGAGGTAAAATAAAATGTTATTGCTGTACTGCATATCCAGGCTTCAGTATTCAATTGAACGTATCTACGTTTCCATTGGAGATATGTCGAGAAATCGGTCTGCGAAATAGTCCACATTTGCTGCCAAATACAGCGCACCTGTTTCTGTTTACATTATGTCAACTCGGGGCGAGATCAAATCCAATCTTTTGCAGTACTGCATATCCAGGCTTCAATATTCAATTGAACGTATCTCCGATTCCATTGGAGATATGTCGACAGCTCGATCCGCCACATAGTTCACAATTACTGCCAAATACAGCCGTACTGGACGTGTTTACATTATGTCAACTCGGGACGAGGTCAAATCCAATGTTATTGCAGTACTGCATCACCAGACTTCAATATTCAATTGAACGTATCTCCAATTCCATTGTAGATATGTCGACAACTCAATCCGCCATATAGTCCACATTTGCTGCAAACTACAGGGCACCTGTTCCTGCTTACATTATGTCAACTCGGGCAGAGTTCAAATCCACTGTTAATGCTGTACTGCATATCCAGACTTCAATATTCAATTGAACATATCTCCGTTTCTATGGTAGATATGTCGACAATTCGATCCGAGATATAGTCCATAATTGTGCCAAATACTGCCGACCTGGTCCAGTTTTTATTATGTCAACTCGTTCCGAGTTCAAATCCAATGTTTTTGCCGTAGTGCATATCGAGCCCTCAATATTCAATTGAACGTATCTCCGTTTCCCTTGGAGATATGTGGACAATTCGATCAAAGATATAGTCCACAGTTGCTGCCAAATAAAGCTGTACTGCACCTGTTTATATTATGTCAACTCGGGACGAGGTCAATTCCAATGTTAATGCAGTACTGCATCACCAGGCTTCAATAGTCATTTGAACGTATCTCCGTTTCCATGGGAGATATGTCGAGAAATCGGTCTGCGAAATAGTCCACATTTGCTGCCAAATACAGCGCACCTGTTTCGGTTTACACTATTTCACCTCGGGTCCAGGTCAAATCCAACGATAGTGCAGTCCTGCATATCCAGGCTACCATATTCAATTGAACGTATCTCCGATTCCATTGTAGATATGTCGACAACTCAATCCGCCATATAGTCCACAATTGCTGCCAAATACAGCCGTACTGCACCTGTTTACATTGTATCAACTCGGGCCGAGTTCAAATCCACTGTTAATGCAGTACTGCACATCCAGACTTCAATATTCAGTTGAACGTATCTCCGTTTCCATGGGAGATATGTCGACAATTCGATCCGCGAAATAGTCCACATTTGCTGCCAAATGCAGCGCACCTGTTTCTGTTTACATCATTTCAACTCGGGTCGAGGTCAAATCCAAAGATCGTGCAGACCAGCATATCCAGGCTTCAATAGTCATTTGAACGTATCTCCGTTTCCATGGGAGATATGTCGACATTTTCATCCGAGATATAGTCCACAATTTCTGCCAAATAAAGCCGTACTGCACCTGTTTACATTATGTCAACTTGGGGCGAGATCAAATCCAATCTTTTGCAGTACTGCATATCCAGGCTTCAATATTCAAATGAACGAATCTCCGATTCCATTGGAGATATGTCGAGAAATCGATCCGCTATATAGTTCACAATTACTGCCAAATACAGCCGACCAGGTCCTGTTTTTATTATGTCAACTCGGTCCGAGTTCAAATCCAATGTTAATGCAGTACTAAATATCCAGACTTCAACATTCAATTGAACGTATCTCCGATTCAATTGGAGATGTGTCGACAATTTGATGCGCTCTCTACTCCACATTTGCTGCCAAATACAGCGCACCTGCACCTGTTTACATTATGTCAACTCGGGTCGAGGTCAAATCCAATGTTAGTGCAGCCCAGCATATCCAGGCTTCCAAATTCAATTGAACGTATCTCCGTTTCCATTGGAGATATATCATGAGTTCGAGGTGCGTTGTACTCCACATTTGCTGTCCAATACAGCGGTGCTATTCCTGTTTGCATTATGTTAACTGCGGTCGAGGTCAATTCCAATGTTAATGCAGTACTCCATATCCAGACTTCAATATTCATTTGAACGTATCTCCGATTCCATTGGAGATATGTCGACAATTCGATCCGCGATATAGTCTACAATTGCTGCCAAATAAAGCCGTACTGGACCTGTGTACATTATGTCAACTCGGGCCGAGATCAAATCCACTGTTAATGCAGTACTGCATATCCAGACTTCAATATTCAATTGAACGTATCTCCGTTTCCATGGGAGATGTCGACAATTCGATCCGAGATATAATCCACAATTGCTGCCAAATAAAGCGGTACTGCACCTGTTTACATTATGTCAACTCGGGACGAGATCAAATAGGATGTTTTTGCAGTACTGCATATTCAGGCTTCAATATTCAATTGAACGCATCTCCGATTCCATTAGAGATATGTCGACAACTCGATCCGCGATATAGTCCACAATTGCTGCCAAATACAGCCGACCTGGTCCTGTTTTCATTATGTCAATTCGGGACGAGGTCATATCCACTGTTAATGCAGTACTGCATATCCAGACTTCAATATTCAATTGAACGTATCTCTGATTCCATTGGAGATATGTCGACAATTGGATGCGCTCTCTACTCCACATTTCCTGCCAAATACAGCGCACCTGCACCTGTTTACATTATGTCAACTCGGCTCGAGGTCAAATCCAATGTTAGTGCAGCCCAGCATATCCAGGCTTCCAAATTCAATTGAACGTATCTCCGTTTCCATTGGAGATATATCATGAGTTCGAGGTGCGTTGTGCTCCACATTTGCTGTCCAATACAGCGGTGCTATTCCTGTTTGCATTATGTTAACTGCGGTCGAGGTCAATTCCAATGTTAATGCAGTACTCCATATCCAGACTTCATTATTGAATTGAACGTATCTCCGTTTCCATGGGAGATATGTCGACAACTCGATCCGCCACATAGTTCACAATTACTGCCAAATACAGCCGTACTGGGCCTGTTTTTATTATGTCAACTCGTTCCGAGTTCAAATCCAATGTTAATGCTGTACTGCATATCCAGACTTCAATATTCAATTGAACGCATCTCCGCTCCATTGGAGATATGTCGACAACTCGATCCGCCACATAGTTCACAATTACTGCCAAATACAGCCGTACTGGACCTGTTTTTATTATGTCAACTCGTACCGAGTTCAAATCCAATGTTAATGCAGTACTGCATATCCAGACCTCAATATTCAATTGAACGTATCCCGATTCCATTGGAGATATGTCGACATTTCGATCCGAGATATAGTCCATAATTGTGCCAAATACGGCCGACCTGGTCCAGTTTTCATTATGTCAATTCGGGCCGAGTTCAAATCCAATGTTATTGCTGTACTGCATATCCAGGCTTCAGTATTCAATTGAACGTATCTACGTTTCCATTGGAGATATGTCGAGAAATCGGTCTGCGAAATAGTCCACATTTGCTGCCAAATACAGCGCACCTGTTTCTGTTTACACTATTTCAACTGGGTCGAGGTCAAATCCAATGTTATTGCAGTACTGCATCACCAGGCTTCAATATTCATTTGAACGTATCTCCGATTCCATTGGAGATATGTCGAGAAATCGATCCGAGATATAGTCCATAATTGTGCCAAATACTGCCGACCTGGTCCTGTTTACATTATGTCAACTCGTGTCGAGGTCAAATAAAATGTTGTTACAGTACTGCATATCCAGGCTTCAGTATTCAATTGAACGTATCTACGTTTCCATTGGAGATATGTCGACAACTCGATCCGCCACATAGTTCACAATTACTGCCAAACACAGCCGACCTGGTCCAGTTTTTATTATGTCAACTCGTTCCGAGTTCAAATCCAATGTTTTTGCAGTAGTGCATATCGAGCCCTCAATATTCAATTGAACGTATCTCCGTTTCCCTTGGAGATATGTGGACAATTCGATCCCAGATATAGTCCACAGTTGCTGCCAAATAAAGCTGTACTGCACCTGTTTATATTATGTCAACTCGGGACGAGGTCAATTCCAATGTTAATGCAGTACTGCATATCCAGACTTCAATATTCAATTGAACGTATCTCCGTTTCCATGGGAGATATGTCGACATTTCGATCCGAGTTATAGTCCACAATTGCTGCCAAATATAACCGACCTGGTCCTGTTTACGTCACGTCAACTCGGGACGAGGTCAAATCCAATGTTTTTGCAGTACTGCAAATACAGGATTCAATATTCAATTGAACATATATTCGTTTCCATTGGAGAAATGTTGACAACTAGATGCGCGTTCTACTCAACATTTGCTGCAAACTACAGCGCACCAGCTCCTGCTTACATTATGTCAACTCGGGCCGAGATCAAATCCACAATTATTGCAGTACTGCATATCCAGGCTTCAATAGTCATTTGAACGTATCTCCGTTTCCATGGGAGATATGTCGACATTTCCATCCGAGATATAGTCCACAATTGCTGCCAAATACAGCCGACTTGGTCCTGTTTTTATTATGTCAACTCGGTTAGAGTTCAAATCCAATGTTGTTGCAGTACTGCATCACCAGGCTTCAATAGTCATTTGAACGTATCTCCGTTTCCATGGGAGATATGTCGAGAAATCGGTCTGCGAAATAGTCCACAATTGCTGCCAAATACAGCCGTACTGCACCTGTTTACAATGTATCAACTCGGGCCGAGTTCAAATCCACTGTTATTGCAGTACTGCATCACCAGGCTTCAATAGTCATTTGAACGTATCTCCGTTTCCACGGGAGATATGTCGACATTTCCATCCGAGACATAGTCCACAATTGCTGCCAAATACAGCCGACCTGGTCCAGTCTTTATTATGTCAACTCGTTCAGAGTTCAAATCCAATGTTAATGCAGTACTGCATATCCAGACTTCAATATTCAATTGAACGTATCTCCGATTCCATTGGAGATGTGTTGACAACTCGATCCGCCATATAGTCCACAATTGCTGCCAAATACAGCCGTACTGCACCTGTTTATATTATGTCAACTCGGGACGAGGTCAATTCCAATGTTAATGCAGTACTGCATATCCAGACTTCAATATTCAATTGAACGTATCTCCGTTTCCATGGGAGATATGTCGACAATTCTATGTGCGTTATATCTCACATTTGCTGCTAACACAGGGCACATCAACCGGTTTGCGCTATGTCAACCCAGTGCCCTGAAAAATACAGTGCAATTGAAATATTGCAGATTATACCATATATATTCAATTGAAGGTATCTCCGTTTCCATTGGAGATAAGTCGACAATTCGATCCGCGAAATAGTCCACATTTGCTGCCAAATACAGCGCACCTGTTTCGGTTTACATTATTTCAACTCGGGTCGAGGTCAAACCCAATGTTATTGCAGTACTAAATATCCAGACTTCAACATTCATTTGAACGTATCTCCGTTTCCATGCGAGATATGTCGACAATTCGATCCGAGATATAGTCCATAATTGTGCCAAATACAACCGACCTGGTCCTGATAACATTATGTCAACTCGGGCCAAGTTCAAATCCACTGTTAATGCAGTGCTAAATATCCAGACTTCAACATTCATTTGAACGTATCTCCGTTTCCATGCGAGATATGTCGACAATTCGATCCGAGATATAGTCCATAATTGTGCCAAATACAACCGACCTGGTCCTGATAACATTATGTCAACTCGGGCCAAGTTCAAATCCCCTGTTAATGCAGTGGTAAATATCCAGACTTCAACATTCATTTGAACGTATCTCTGATTTCATTGGAGATATGTCGACAACTCGATCCGCCACATAGTTCACAATTACTGCCAAATACAGCAGTACTGTACCTGTTTACGTTATGTCAACTCGGGCCGAGTTCAAATCCGCTGTTATTGCAGTACTGCATATCCAGGCTTCAGTATTCAATTGAACGTATCTACGTTTCCATTGGAGATATGTCGAGAAATCGGTCTGCGAAATAGTCCACATTTGCTGCCAAATACAGCGCACCTGTTTCGGTTTACATTATTTCATCTCGGGTCGAGATCAAACCCAATGTTATTGCAGTACTGCATCACCAGGCTTCAATAGTCATTTGAACGTATCTCCGTTTCCACGGGAGATATGTCGACATTTCCATCCGAGATATAGTCCACAATTGCTGCCAAATACAGCCGACCTGGTCCAGTCTTTATTATGTCAACTCGTTCAGAGTTCAAATCCAATGTTAATGCAGTACTGCATATCCAGACTTCAATATTCAATTGAACGTATCTCCGATTCCATTGGAGATGTGTTGACAACTCGATCCGCCATATAGTCCACAATTGCTGCCAAATACAGCCGTACTGCACCTGTTTATATTATGTCAACTCGGGACGAGGTCAATTCCAATGTTAATGCAGTACTGCATATCCAGACTTCAATATTCAATTGAACGTATCTCCGTTTCCATGGGAGATATGTCGACAATTCTATGCGCGCTATATCTCACATTTGCTGCTAACACAGGGCACATCAACCGGTTTGCGCTATGTCAACCCAGTGCCCTGAAAAATACAGTGCAATTGAAATATTGCAGATTATACCATATATATTCAATTGAAGGTATCTCCGTTTCCATTGGAGATAAGTCGACAATTCGATCCGCGAAATAGTCCACATTTGCTGCCAAATACAGCGCACCTGTTTCGGTTTACATTATTTCAACTCGGGTCGAGGTCAAACCCAATGTTATTGCAGTACTAAATATCCAGACTTCAACGTTCATTTGAACGTATCTCCGTTTCCATGCGAGATATGTCGACAATTCGATCCGAGATATAGTCCATAATTGTGCCAAATACAACCGACCTGGTCCTGATAACATTATGTCAACTCGGGCCAAGTTCAAATCCACTGTTAATGCAGTGCTAAATATCCAGACTTCAACATTCATTTGAACGTATCTCCGTTTCCATGCGAGATATGTCGACAATTCGATCCGAGATATAGTCCATAATTGTGCCAAATACAACCGACCTGGTCCTGATAACATTATGTCAACTCGGGCCAAGTTCAAATCCCCTGTTAATGCAGTGGTAAATATCCAGACTTCAACATTCATTTGAACGTATCTCTGATTTCATTGGAGATATGTCGACAACTCGATCCGCCACATAGTTCACAATTACTGCCATATACAGCAGTACTGGTCCTGTTTACATTATGTCAACTCGGGCCGAGATCTAATCCACTGTTATTGCAGTACTGCATATCCAGGCTTCAGTATTCAATTGAACGTATCTACATTTCCATTGGAGATATGTCGAGAAATCGGTCTGCGAAATAGTCTACATTTGCTGCCAAATACAGCGCACCTGTTTCGGTTTACATTATTTCATCTCGGGTCGAGATCAAACCCAATGTTATTGCAGTACTGCATCACCAGGCTTCAATAGTCATTTGAACGTATCTCCGTTTCCACGGGAGATATGTCGACATTTCCATCCGAGATATAGTCCACAATTGCTGCCAAATACAGCCGACCTGGTCCAGTCTTTATTATGTCAACTCGTTCAGAGTTCAAATCCAATGTTAATGCAGTACTGCATATCCAGACTTCAATATTCAATTGAACGTATCTCCGATTCCATTGGAGATGTGTTGACAACTCGATCCGCCATATAGTCCACAATTGCTGCCAAATACAGCCGTACTGCACCTGTTTATATTATGTCAACTCGGGACGAGGTCAATTCCAATGTTAATGCAGTACTGCATATCCAGACTTCAATATTCAATTGAACGTATCTCCGTTTCCATGGGAGATATGTCGACAATTCTATGCGCGCAATATCTCACATTTGCTGCTAACACAGGGCACATCAACCGGTTTGCGCTATGTCAACCCAGTGCCCTGAAAAATACAGTGCAATTGAAATATTGCAGATTATACCATATATATTCAATTGAAGGTATCTCCGTTTCCATTGGAGATAAGTCGACAATTCGATCCGCGAAATAGTCCACATTTGCTGCCAAATACAGCGCACCTGTTTCGGTTTACATTATTTCAACTCGGGTCGAGGTCAAACCCAATGTTATTGCAGTACTAAATATCCAGACTTCAACATTCATTTGAACGTATCTCCGTTTCCATGCGAGATATGTCGACAATTCGATCCGAGATATAGTCCATAATTGTGCCAAATACAACCGACCTGGTCCTGATAACATTATGTCAACTCGGCCCAAGTTCAAATCCACTGTTAATGCAGTGCTAAATATCCAGACTTCAACATTCATTTGAACGTATCTCCGTTTCCATGCGAGATATGTCGACAATTCGATCCGAGATATAGTCCATAATTGTGCCAAATACAACCGACCTGGTCCTGATAACATTATGTCAACTCGGGCCAAGTTCAAATCCCCTGTTAATGCAGTGGTAAATATCCAGACTTCAACATTCATTTGAACGTATCTCTGATTTCATTGGAGATATGTCGACAACTCGATCCGCCACATAGTTCACAATTACTGCCATATACAGCAGTACTGGTCCTGTTTACATTATGTCAACTCGGGCCGAGATCTAATCCACTGTTATTGCAGTACTGCATATCCAGGCTTCAGTATTCAATTGAACGTATCTACATTTCCATTGGAGATATGTCGAGAAATCGGTCTGCGAAATAGTCTACATTTGCTGCCAAATACAGCGCACCTGTTTCGGTTTACATTATTTCATCTCGGGTCGAGATCAAACCCAATGTTATTGCAGTACTGCATCACCAGGCTTCAATAGTCATTTGAACGTATCTCCGTTTCCACGGGAGATATGTCGACATTTCCATCCGAGATATAGTCCACAATTGCTGCCAAATACAGCCGACCTGGTCCAGTCTTTATTATGTCAACTCGTTCAGAGTTCAAATCCAATGTTAATGCAGTACTGCATATCCAGACTTCAATATTCAATTGAACGTATCTCCGATTCCATTGGAGATGTGTTGACAACTCGATCCGCCATATAGTCCACAATTGCTGCCAAATACAGCCGTACTGCACCTGATTATATTATGTCAACTCGGGACGAGGTCAATTCCAATGTTAATGCAGTACTGCATATCCAGACTTCAATATTCAATTGAACGTATCTCCGTTTCCATGGGAGATATGTCGAAAATTCGACACGCGATATACTCCACACTTGCTGCCAAATACAGCGCTCCTGCTGCTGTTTACATTATGTCACCTCGGGGCGAAGTCAAATCCAATGTTATTGCAGTACTGTTTATTCAGGATTCAATATACCATTGAACGTTTCTATACTGCTATTGGCGATATCTCGGAAACGCGATGCGCGATCTACCCCACATATGCTGCCAAATACAGAGCCCTTCAACCGGTTTGCGCTATGTCCTGTCAAATGCAGCGTAATTGCAATTTTGCAGATTCTGTCCTAAATATTCAATTCAGCGTATCTCAGTTTCTATTCCAGATATCTCGTCAATTCGATGCGCGTTATACTCTAGATTTGCAGCCAAATACAGCACATCTGCTTCTGTTTACATTGTGTCAACTCTGGTTGAGGTCATTTCCAATATTTTTTGCAGTACTGCATATTCATGCTTCAATATTCAATTGAACGTATGCCCGTTTCCGTTGGAGATATGTCGATAATTTGATGAGCTTTCTACTCCATATTTGCTGCCCAATACAGCGCGCAGCAGCCGGTTTTTGCTATGTCATTCCTGGTCCCGACCAAATCCTTTGTAATTGCAGTTGTGCATATTTAGGCTTCATTATTCAATTTAACTTATCTCCGCTGCAATTTGCGATATGGTGATAATTTGATGAGCTTTCTACTCCATATTTGCTGCCCAATACAGCGCGCAGCAGCCGGTTTTTGCTATGTCATTCCTGGTCCCGACCAAATCCTTTGTAATTGCAGTTGTGCATATTTAGGCTTCATTATTCAATTTAACTTATCTCCGCTGCAATTTGCGATATGATGATAATTTGATGCGCGTTCTACTCCACATTTGCCGCCAAATAAAGCGCTCATCAGCCGGTTTGCGCCTAGTCAACTCTGGCCCCTGCCATACTCACCGAAGTTGCTGTTTTACGTATTTAAGCATACGGATTCAATCGGACGTCTCTCCGATGCTAATATTGATATGTCGACATTTCGATGCACGTTATTCTCCATATTTCCTGCCAAATACAGCACACCTGCTCCTGTTTACAGTATGTCAACTCGGGTCCTGTACAATTCCAATGATATTGCAGTACGGCATATCCAGGCTTCAATATTCAATAGAACTTATCTATGTTTCCATTGTAGATTTGTCGAAAATTCGATACGCGATATACTGCACATTTGCAGCCAAATGCAGCGCACATCCTACCGGTTTGCGCAATGTCAACTGTGTGTTCTGTCAAATCCAGCGTAATTGCAATTTTACAGATTCTGTCTTAAATATTCAATTGATTCCTTGTCCTGTTCCGTATTTCCGTTTCCATTGGAGATATGCCGACGAATCGATCCGCGATATACTCCACATTTGCTGCCAAATACAGCGCACCTGTTTCGGTTTACATTATTTCAACTCGGGTCGAGGTCAAACCCAATGTTATTGCAGTACTAAATATCCAGACTTCAACATTCATTTGAACGTATCTCCGTTTCCATGCGAGATATGTCGACAATTCGATCCGAGATATAGTCCATAATTGTGCCAAATACAACCGACCTGGTCCTGATAACATTATGTCAACTCGGGCCAAGTTCAAATCCCCTGTTAATGCAGTGGTAAATATCCAGACTTCAACATTCATTTGAACGTATCTCTGATTTCATTGGAGATATGTCGACAACTCGATCCGCCACATAGTTCACAATTACTGCCATATACAGCAGTACTGGTCCTGTTTACATTATGTCAACTCGGGCCGAGATCTAATCCACTGTTATTGCAGTACTGCATATCCAGGCTTCAGTATTCAATTGAACGTATCTACATTTCCATTGGAGATATGTCGAGAAATCGGTCTGCGAAATAGTCTACATTTGCTGCCAAATACAGCGCACCTGTTTCGGTTTACATTATTTCATCTCGGGTCGAGATCAAACCCAATGTTATTGCAGTACTGCATCACCAGGCTTCAATAGTCATTTGAACGTATCTCCGTTTCCACGGGAGATATGTCGACATTTCCATCCGAGATATAGTCCACAATTGCTGCCAAATACAGCCGACCTGGTCCAGTCTTTATTATGTCAACTCGTTCAGAGTTCAAATCCAATGTTAATGCAGTACTGCATATCCAGACTTCAATATTCAATTGAACGTATCTCCGATTCCATTGGAGATGTGTTGACAACTCGATCCGCCATATAGTCCACAATTGCTGCCAAATACAGCCGTACTGCACCTGATTATATTATGTCAACTCGGGACGAGGTCAATTCCAATGTTAATGCAGTACTGCATATCCAGACTTCAATATTCAATTGAACGTATCTCCGTTTCCATGGGAGATATGTCGAAAATTCGACACGCGATATACTCCACACTTGCTGCCAAATACAGCGCTCCTGCTGCTGTTTACATTATGTCACCACGGGGCGAACTCAAATCCAATGTTATTGCAGTACTGTTTATTCAGGATTCAATATACCATTGAACGTTTCTATACTGCTATTGGCGATATCTCGGAAACGCGATGCGCGATCTACCCCACATATGCTGCCAAATACAGAGCCCTTCAACCGGTTTGCGCTATGTCCTGTCAAATGCAGTGTAATTGCAATTTTGCAGATTCTGTCCTAAATATTCAATTCAGCGTATCTCAGTTTCTATTCCAGATATCTCGTCAATTCGATGCGCGTTATACTCTAGATTTGCAGCCAAATACAGCACATCTGCTTCTGTTTACATTGTGTCAACTCTGGTTGAGGTCATTTCCAATATTTTTTGCAGTACTGCATATTCATGCTTCAATATTCAATTGAACGTATGCCCGTTTCCGTTGGAGATATGTCGATAATTTGATGAGCTTTCTACTCCATATTTGCTGCCCAATACAGCGCGCAGCAGCCGGTTTTTGCTATGTCATTCCTGGTCCCGACCAAATCCTTTGTAATTGCAGTTGTGCATATTTAGGCTTCATTATTCAATTTAACTTATCTCCGCTGCAATTTGCGATATGGTGATAATTTGATGAGCTTTCTACTCCATATTTGCTGCCCAATACAGCGCGCAGCAGCCGGTTTTTGCTATGTCATTCCTGGTCCCGACCAAATCCTTTGTAATTGCAGTTGTGCATATTTAGGCTTCATTATTCAATTTAACTTATCTCCGCTGCAATTTGCGATATGATGATAATTTGATGCGCGTTCTACTCCACATTTGCCGCCAAATAAAGCGCTCATCAGCCGGTTTGCGCCTAGTCAACTCTGGCCCCTGCCATACTCACCGAAGTTGCTGTTTTACGTATTTAAGCATACGGATTCAATCGGACGTCTCTCCGATGCTAATATTGATATGTCGACATTTCGATGCACGTTATTCTCCATATTTCCTGCCAAATACAGCACACCTGCTCCTGTTTACAGTATGTCAACTCGGGTCCTGTACAATTCCAATGATATTGCAGTACGGCATATCCAGGCTTCAATATTCAATAGAACTTATCTATGTTTCCATTGTAGATTTGTCGAAAATTCGATACGCGATATACTGCACATTTGCAGCCAAATGCAGCGCACATCCTACCGGTTTGCGCAATGTCAACTGTGTGTTCTGTCAAATCCAGCGTAATTGCAATTTTACAGATTCTGTCTTAAATATTCAATTGATTCCTTGTCCTGTTCCGTATTTCCGTTTCCATTGGAGATATGCCGACGAATCGATCCGCGATATACTCCACATTTGCTGCCAAATACAGCGCTCCTGCTGCTATTTGCATTATGTCACCTCCGGGCGAGGTCAAATCTAATGTAATTGCAGTACTGTTTATTCAGGATCAAATATACCATTGAACGTATCTACACTGCTATTGGCGATATCTCGGCAACTCGATGCGCGATTACTCCACATATGCTTCCAAATACAGCGCACGTCATTCTGATTGCGCTATATCAACTCTGGGCTCTATCAAATACAGCGTTATTGCAGTTTTGGAGATTCTGCCTGAAATATTCAATTGAACGTATCTCTGTTTCAATTCCAGATATCTGGATATTCCGATTCGCGTTGTACCGCACATTTGCTGTCAAATATAGCGCACATCAACTGGTTTGCGCAATGTCAAATATGTGTCCTGTCAAATACAACGTTGTTGCAGTTTTGCAGATTCTGTATTAAATATTCAATTGGGCGTATCTGCGTGTCCATTCGAGATATGTCCACTATTCTATGTACGTTCATCATCACATTTGATGCCAAATGCAGCGCACATCCGCAGGTTGGCGCTATGTCAACTCATTGCCCTGCAAATCCAGCGCAATTGCAATTTTGCATATTCTACCTTAAATATTCACTTGAACGTATCTCAGTTTATATTCCAGATATCTCGGCAATTCGATGCACGTTTTTCTCCACAATTGCAGCCAAATACAGAGCACACCAGCAGGTTTGCGCTTTGTCAAATCTGAGCCATGTCAAACACGGTGTTATTGCTGTTTTGCAGATTCTGTCTTAAATATTCAATTCAGCGTATCTCGGTTTTCATTCCAGATATCAGGACAACTTTATGCGCGTTATAATCCACATTTGCTGCCAAATACAGCACACCTGAAGCTGTTTATATTATGTCAACTCGGGTCGAGGTCAAATCCAACGTTATTGCAGTACTGCACATTCAGGATTCAATATTACATTAAACGTATCTACACTGCTATTTTTGATATCTCGACAACTCGATGCGCGCTCTACTCCACATTTGCTGTAAAATACAGCGCACATCAACCGGTTTGCGCAGTGTCAACTCTGTACACTGTAAAATCCATTGTATTTGCAGTTTAGCATAGTTTGGCTTAAGTACTCAATTAAACGTATCTGCATTGCAATTGGTGGTATGTCGACAATTCGATGTGCGTTGTACTCCTCACTCGCTGCCAAATACAGCGCTCGTCAGCCGGTTTGCGCTATGTCAACTCAGTATCCAGAGAAATACTGCGCATTTGCCGTACTGAAGATTCTGCAGGAAATATGCAATTGATCGTAAATCCGCTTCCATTGGAGATTTTTCTACAATTTGTGCGATTTCTACTCCGCATTTGCTGCGAAATGCAGCGCGCATCAACCGGTTCATGCTATGTCAATCCTGGACCCAGCCAAATCCTTTGTAATTGCAGTTATGCATACTTAGGCCTCAGTATTCAATTCAACGTATCTCCGCTCTTATTGGTGGTATGTCAACAATCCGATGCGCGTTATACCCCACATTTGCTACCAAATACAGTGCACATCAACCGGTTTACTCTATGTCAACTCAGTGCCCTGCAAAATCCAGTGCAGTTGCAATTTTGCAGATTCTACCATAAATATTCTATTGAACGTTTAAATATTCTATTGAACGTTAAATATTCTATCCCCGTTTACATTGGAGATATGTCGTCAATTCGATGCTATCACTACTCCACATATGCTGCCAAATACAGCGCACGTCATTCGATTTGCGCTATGCAAACTCTGGGCGCTGTCAAATACAGCGTTGTTGCAGTTTTGCAGATTCTGCCTGAAATATTCAATTTAACGTACCTCAGTTTCTATTCCAGACATCTCGACAATGCGGTGCGCGTTATACCGCGCATTTGCAGCCAAATACAGCGCACATCATCCGGTTTGCTCTATGACAACTCCGGGCTCTGACATATCCAGCGTAGTTACTGTACAGCAGATACTGTCTTAAATATTCAATTGAACGTATCTCCGCTGCTATTGATGATATGTCGACAATTTGATGCGCGATTACACACTACATTTGCTGCTAAATACAGCGCCCATCGGCGGGTTTGCGATATGTCTACACAGGACCCTGCCAAATTCATTATAAATGAAGTTTTGTTTATTTAGCATTAAATATTCAATTGATAGCACCTCCGTTACTATTGCAGGAATTCCGACAACTCGACCATCATTATACACTACATTGTAGAGTATTAATTAAAAAATTACAGTATTGCATAGTCAGGCTTCAATTATCATTTGAACACATCTCCGCTGAAATTTTACGATATGACGACTATTTGATGTGTGTTCTACTACGCAGTTGCTGCCAAATGCAGCGCACGTGCTCCTGATTACATAATGTCAACTATGGTCGAGGTGAAATCCAATGTTGTTGCAGTTCTACAGATTCAGGCATCAATATTCATTTGAACGTATTTCCGCTGCTATTGGCAATATGCCCACAATTCGATGGGCGGTTTACTCCACATTTGCTGCCAAATACAGCGCACATCGTTCGGTTTGCGCTATGCCAACTCTGGGCCCCGTCAAAAACAGCGTTATTCCAGTTTTGGAGATTCTGTCTGAAATATTCAATTGAACGTATCTCAGTTTCTATTGGAGATATGTCGAAAATTCGATACGCGATATACTCCACACTTGCTGCCAAATACAGAGCTCCTGCTGCTGTTTACAATATATCACCTCGGGGTGAAGTCAAATCCAATGTTATTGCAGTACTGTTTATTCAGGATTCAATACACCATTGAACGTATCTACACTGCTATTGGCGATATCTCGGCAACTCGATGCGCGATTACTCCACATATGCTTCCAAATACAGCGCACGTCATTCTGATTGCGCTATATCAACTCTGGGCTCTATCAAATACAGCGTTATTGCAGTTTTGGAGATTCTGCCTGAAATATTCAATTGAACGTATCTCAGTTTCAATTCCAGATATCTGGATATTCCGATTCGCGTTGTACCGCACATTTGCTGACAAATATAGCACTCCTGCTCCTGTTCACATTATGTCAACTCTGGTCGAGGTCAACTCCCGTGTTTTTGCAGTACTGCATATTCATGCTTCAATATTCCATTGAACACATGTACACTGCTATTGGTGATATCTCGACATTTCGATGCGCGTTATACCCCACATTTGTTGGCAAATAAGGCGCACATCAACCGGTTTGCGCAATGTCAACTGTGTGCTCTGTCACATCCAGGGCATTTGCAATTTTGCAGATTCTACCTCAAATATTCAATTGAACGTATATTCCTTTCCATTGGAGGTATGCCGACAATACGATGAGTGTTATACTCCACAGTTGCTGCTCAATACAGCGCACCTGCTCCTGTTCTCATTATGTCAACTCGGGTCGAGGTCAAATCCAATGTTTATGCAGTACTGCATATTCATTCTTCAATATTAAATTGATTGTTTCCCCGTTTCCATTGGAGAATTCCACTGTCAAATACAGCGTTATTGCAGTTTTGGACATTCTGCCTGAAATATTCAATTGCAAGTATCTCTGTTTCTATACCTGATTTCTCGATAACTCGATGCGCGATCTACTCCACATTTGCTGCCAAATACACCGCATCTGCTCCATTCTACATTATGTCAACTCGGATCGAGGTCAAATGCGATATTCTTGCAGTACTGCGTATTCAGGATTCAATATTCCATTGAACGTTTCTACAATGATATTGGTAATATCTCGATAGTTCGATGCGCGATATACGCCACGTTTGCTGCCAAATACGGCGCTCCTGCTGCTGTTTACATTATGTTACCTCGGGTCGAAGTCAAATCCAATGTTGTTGCAGTACTGGATATTCAGGATTCATTTTTCCATTGAACATATCTACACTGCTATTGGAGATATCTCGAAAACTCGATGCGCGTTATATCCCACATTTGCTCATAAATACAGCGCACATCAACCGGTTTGTGCAATGACAACTCTGTATCCTCTCAAATCCAGCGTAATTGCCGTTTTGGAGAATCTACCGGAAATATTCAATTAAACGTATCTCCACTGCTGTTGTTGGTATGTCGATAATTCCATGCGCGTTATACTCCTCGTATGCTGCCAAATACAGCGCTCGTCGACCCGATTGTGCTATATCAACTCTGTGCTCTGCCAAATCCCTTGTAATTGCAGTTATTCATATTTAGGCTTAAGTATTCAATTAATCTTATCACCGCTGCTATTGGTGGTATGACGACAATTCGACGCGGTCTATACTGCTCATTTGCTGCCAAATACAGCGCACCTGCACCTGTTTACATTATGTCGACTTGGGCCTAGGTCAAGTCCAATGCTTTAGCAGTTCCTCATATTCATGCTTCAATATTGAATTGACAGTATCGCCGTTTCTATGGTAGATATGTCAACAATTCGTTGCACGTTATAAAGCACATTTGCTGCCAAATATAGCGCCTTCAGCCGGCTTGCGCTATGTCAACTCTGTGCTCTGTCAATTTCACCGCAATTGCGATTTTGTAGATTCTACCTTAAATATCCAATTGAACATATTTCCGTTTGCACTGGAGATATGTCGACAATTCGTTGCACGTTATACTGCACATTTGCTGCCAAATACAGCGTATATCGTTCTGTTTGCGCTATGTCATCTCTGGGCCCTATCAAATACAGCGTTAACGCAGTTTTGGAGAGTGTGCCTGAAATTTTCAAATGAACTTATCTCAGTTTCTATTCCTGATATCTCGATAATTCGATGCGCGTTATAATGCACATTTGCTGCCAAATGCAGAGCACTACAACCAGTTTGCCCTATGTCAACTCTAGGCCCTGTCATATTTAGCGGATTTACAGCTTTGCAGATTCTATCTTAAATATACAAATCAACATATCTCCACTTCTATTTCAGATATGTCGACATTTCGATGATTGTTATACTGCACATTTGCTGCCAAATACTGCGCACGTCATCCCGTTTTCCCTAAGTCAACTCTGTATTCTGTCAAATCCATTGTATTTGCAGTTTAGCATATTTAGGCTTAAGTATTCAATTAAATGTATCTCCGCTGCTATTGGTGGTCTGTCGACAATTCGATGCGCGTAATACCGCACATATGCTGTCAAATACAGCGAACCTGCACCTGTTTAAGTTAAGTCAACTCGGGTCGAGGTGAAATAAAATGCTATTGCAGTATTGCATCACCAGGCTTTAATGTTCAATTGAACGTATCTCCGTCTCCATTGGAGATATGTCGACAATTCGATGCGCGTTATATTCCACATTTGCTGCCGAATAGAGCGCGCGTACACCTGTTTACGCTATGTCAACTTGGGTCGAGATCAAAACCAATGTATTTGCAGTTCTCCATATTCAGGCTTCCATATCAATTTGAACGTATCCGGGCTGCCATTTGCCATTATTGACATGTCGACAATTTGATGCGTGTTACACACTACATTTGCTGCCAAATACAGCGCCCATCAGCGGATTTACGCTATGTCGACTCAGGACCATACCAAATTCACTATTTATGCAGTTTTGCTTATTTAGGATAATATTTTCAGTTGATAATATCTCCGATTCTATAGGAGGAATGTCGAAAATTCGATACGCGTTATACTCCTCTATCGCTGCCAAATACAGAGCCCTTTGGCCGGTTTGCGCCACATTAACTCTATGCCCTGTCAAATAAACCGCTTCTGCCATTTTGCAGATTCTACCTTAAATATTCAATTGAACGTATCTCCGTCTCTATTGAACGTCCCCGTTGAGCGCATCTACACTGCTACTGATGATATCTCGTCAACTCGATGCGTGCTCTACTCCACATTTCCTGCCAAATACAGCGCACGTCATTCGGTTTGCGCTATGTCAACTCTGGGCCCTGTCAAATCCATTCTAATTGCAGTTTAGCATATTTAGGTTTAAGTACTCAAATAAACGTAGTTGCGCTGCAATTGGTGGTGTGTCGACAATTCGATGTGCGTTATACTACACATTTACTGCCAATTGCAGCGCACCTGCTCCTGTTTACATTATGTCAACTCGGGTTGAGTTCAAATCCAGTCCTTTTGCAGTTCTGCGTATTCAGGCATGAATATTCATTTGAATGAATCTCCGCTGCTATTGGTGGTATGCCGACAATTTGATGCACGTTCTTCTCCACATTTGCTGCCAAATACAGTGCACATTATCCGATTTGCGCTCTGTCAACTCATAGACTTGCCAAATCCGCAATTGCAATTTTACAGATTCCACCTTAAATATTTAATTGAACGTATCTCCTTTTTCGTTGGTGTTATCTCAAAAATTCGATGCGTGTTACACCCCACGTCAAGGACAAATGCAATGTTATTGCAGTACTGCATATTCAGCCTTCAATATTTAATTGAGCGTATCTCAGTTTCCATTGTAGACATGTCGACACATCGATGAGCTTTCTACTCCACATTTGCTGCCAAATACCGCGCGCATCAACTGGTTGTTGCTATGTCAACCCTGGTCCCTGCCAAATCCATTGTTATTACAGTTTTGCATATTTAGTCTTCAGTATTCAATTCAACGTATCTACGCTGCTATTGGTGGTATGTCAAATATTCAATGTGCGTTATACTCCACATTAACTGCCAAATACAGCGGACCTGCACCTGTTTACATAATGACAACACTCGTAGAGGTCAAATCCAACGTTATTGCAGTACTGCATATTCAGGATTCAAGATTCCATTGAACGTATCTACTCAACTATTAGTGATGTTCCGACAATGCGATGCGTGTTTTACACGACATTTGCTGCATAATACAGCGCACATCAACCGGTTTGTGCGATGTCAAAGCTGCGTCCTGTCAAGTCCAGCGTAATGGGCGTTTTGCAGATTCTTTCTTAAATATTCAATTGCACGTATCTCCGTTCACATTGCAGTTTTGTCGACACTTCGATGCGCATTATACTCCACATTTGCTACCCAATACAGCGCACCAGCTCCTGTTTACACTATGTCGACTCGGGTCGAGGTCAAATCCAATGTTATTGCAGTACTGCATATCCAGGCTCGAATAATGAATTCAACGCATCTCCGTTTCCATTGGAGATGTGTCCGCGATTTACTCTACATTTGCTGCCAAATACACAGCACAATGATTCAATATTCGATTGAATCTGTCCACACTGCTATTGGTCATATCTCGAAAAATCGATGCGCGTTATACCTCACATTTGCTGGCAAATACAGAGCAGCTGCATCTGTTTACATAGTGACAACACGGGTCGAGATTAAAACAAACGTTATTGTAGTACTGCATATTCAGGATTCCATATTCCATTGAACATATCTCAGCTTCTATTCCACATATCTCGACAACTCGGTGCGTGTCATACCCCACCTTTGCTGGTAAATACAGCGCTCATGAACCGGTTAGCGCAATGTCAACTAGCTCTATGTCTTCTCAAATCCAGCGTAATTGCCGTTTTGGAGATGCGACCGGAAATATTCAACTAAATGTGTCTCCGCTGCTATTGGTGGTATTCCGACAATTCGATGCGCGTTATACTCGACTATGCTGCCAAATGCAGAACTCTTCTGCCCGGTTTCCCTAAGTCAACACTGTGTCTAGTACAACTGTACTAGATACCCTCGTAAAAGCCGGATTCTCCTTTAACTTTTCGAAATGTTCTTTTCTAAAGACGTCGGTACTCTATTTGGGATATGTAATTCACGACGGAGAGGTTCGTCCCAATCCGGGTAAAATACACGCATTGAGTTCTTTTCCTGCGCCAACGACCGTCACACAGCTCAGGCAGTTCATAGGTTTAGCCTTTTATTTCCGAAAATTCGTCCCTGAATCTTCACAGGTAATGAAACCCTGGTATGCACCTACTTCCGGTAATAAAAACATAACGTGGACGGGTAGGCATAGAAAAATAAGGCAAAAGTTAATTTCCGTCCTGACCGACGCGCCGCTGTTAATGGTATTTGACCCGAACTATACTATAGAACGTTATACCGACGCTAGTTCGGATGGATATGAGGCTATTTTAATGCACAAGATTGAAGGTAAAAATAGAGTAATAGAATATTACGGTATAAGATGTAGTCCTGCGGAATCTAGGTATCATTCTTACAAACTAGAAACGTTAGCAGTTGCAAACGCCGTCGAACACTTTCGCCACTATCTACACGGACGAGAATTTCTTGTCGTCATCGATTGTAATTCTTTGAAGGCGTCCAAGTAGTAAGGTAAATTTAAATGACAGAGTTTACGGGTGGTGAGCTTGCTTACAAATTTTTACTTTTGACATTCTGTACCTTGTACGTAGACCTGGATCACCGTACGATCAACGAAACCATAGAGAAGGAAATCAATCTGACGGAAATCTCCGAAGATTGGCTGTTAGCGGAATAACGTCGCGACCCCCAAATTTCTGAGATCGTCTATAAATTGCAGAACGAGGAGTTCACGGAAGATATCGCGAATACGTTTGAATTATGGTCCGGTACCCTCCATCGTAAATTACTGAGAAAAGGCAGAACTCCCTGCTTGTCCATTGTCTCGAGAGGTTTTAGGTGGTCCGTTATTAACCATGTGCATCAGTCAATTATGCACTTAGGTTGGGATAAAACGCGCGAGAAAACTGTACGAGTATTACTGCTTCGAAGGAATGGCGAAATATGTTCGTGAATTCGTAGAGAACTGTCATGCTTGTCAAGTTTCGAAAGCAAATTCAGGTGAAATACAAGCTGAATTACATCCTATACCTAAGACCAGCATACCTTGGCATATAGTTCGCGTGGACCTAACGGGCGAACTAAGCGGTAAAAGTGGTCGACGTCTTCACTAAATTCGCATATCTGCATCACACACGCAAAATAGATTCCCTTAGTACCGTCAAAGCACTTAAGTATGCTATATTTTTATTCGGCAGTCCTTGCCGGATAATAGCGGATCAAGAGAGGTGTCCTACGGGTAAAGAATTCCAAGATCTCTGTCAAGGTAAACACTAAACTCCACTTAATTTCTACCGGTACGAGTAGGGCCAACGGACAGGTAGAGCGTATTATGGGTACGTTGGAAATTATGTTCACAATCATAGAAACGACCGGGCGATCGTGGCTAGGCGCGATTGACAAAATACAGTTGGCTTCGAATTGCACCACCAACCGCGTGACTAAATCGAGACCATTGCATATATTAATCGGTAAAACAGCAAGACCCTACGGCTTGTCCCTACCCGACAATACCGAAAAAAGAGAAGTAGATATTTCCAACGTAAGACAGCAGGCGATAAAGAATATAGAGCCTAGTGCCAAATACGACAATGACAATTTTGACAAAATTAAAGCGAAAGTGATTAGGTTTAACCTCGGTGATTTTGTGTTACGGAAAATTGAAGAAAGAAACTAATGTAAATTAGATCCGAAAATTAAGGGCCCATTTGTAATAGCAGAAATTTTGTAGGGAGACAGATATATTCTAAAAACGTTAGACGGCAAACACTCTTACAAATACAGTCACGACAGGTTGCGGAAAATGCCCGACGGCCGCATTCCAGCGGATTTGGATGTCGTTAGTAGTGGCGAGAACAGTGACCCGAGCGATATGACAACCCCGACCCCTGAGGGTCATTAGCCCTATGCCCTTAACACTTAAATACCAACGCCATGAATCTGAAGCGGTCGTGTATTCGCACGAACTGCTAGTGGCGATGCCATGAATCTGATGCGGTTGAGTATTCGCTCGAACTGCTAGTGGCGATGCCATGAATCTGAAGCGGTCGTGTATTCGCACGAACTGCTAGTGGCGATGTTATGAATCCGATGCGGTCGTGTACCCGCACGAACTGCTAGTGGCGATGCCATGAATCCGATGCGGTCGTGTACCCGCACGAACTGCTAGTGGCGATGCCATGAATCCGATGCGGTCGTGTACCCGCACGAACTGCTAGTGGCAATGTCAGGGATTTAAATCGGTTATATAGTCGCACGTACTACCGGTGACAATGTAATAAAACTATGTGCGGTCGTTCAATCTAGAAAAACCGAGATTCATCGAAATACAAAATCGCAAATAGTCCTTCATGCCATTGCGATCCGACTGATAAACCACAGGATGCAGCCAGCACTCCGAATACTAATTATAATGTTAATAAATTTGCCCTTTTATTTCTTTGTTACCAAAACCTCGAGCAAAATCATATTGTTGAACTGGACCCTTGGTTTACTTTGACATTCGATTAATTATAAATAATGTTGATTGTATCAAATCTAACATATATTGAAGGTTATTATTAAAATAATGATATATTTATTACATGGACGATTCTTTATATACTCATCGATACACACATGCACGCGTCTCAGCACCTTCTTCTATACCCGACTCTTAACCGACTGTTGAGTTTACATTCCTTTTGTTTTTGAGACGCTGCGCACACGCACATACTTCCACAAACTGATATTTACATACAAGTATCTCTACTGCGCATTGAACCCAGTCCAGCACAGAAAATTATACATATCTCAACAATTCAATTGAACATATCTTCGTTTGCGTTGGAGATATGCCGACAATTTGATGCGCTTTCGACTCAACATTTGCTGCCAAATGCAGCGCGCATCAGCCGGTTTTTGCTATGTCAACCCTTGTCCACGCTAAATCATTTGTAATTGCAGTTTAGCATATTTAGGCTAATTGCACAATTAAACGTATCTCCGCTGCTATTGATGGTATATCGACAATTCGATGCGATCTATACTCCTCATTTGCTACCAAATTCAGCGGCCTTCAGTCGGTTGGCGCTGAGTGAACTCAGGTCGTTGCCAAATTCATTAAAATGCGGTTCCGCACATTTAGGATTCATTATTCAATTAAACGTATCTCCGCTGTTATTGTTGGTATGCCCACAATTCTACGCGCGTTATACTCCACATTTGCTGTCAAATGCTCCTGTTTACGCTATGTCAAACCTGGTCCCAGACAAATCCTTGGTAATTGCAGTTTTGCATATTTAGGATTAAGTATACAATTAAACGTTTCTCAGCTTCCATTGAAGATATGTCGACAATTCGATGCACGTTCTGTTCCACCTTTGCTGCCAAATACAGCGCACATCAGCCGTATTGCGCTCAGTCAAATCAGTGCCCTGCCAAATCCAGAGCAATTGCAATATTGCAGCTTCTGTCATAAATATTCAACTGAACGTATCTCCGTTTCCACTGGAGATATGTCGACAATTCGATGCGCGTTATACTTCACATTTGCTGTCAAATACAGTACACGTGCACCTGTTTTCATTCTGTCAACTCGGATCGAGGTCAAATCCAATGTTATTGCAGTACTGCATATTCATGCTTCAATATTCAATAAAAATGAACGTATTTCCGATTTCATTGGAGATATGTCGACAATTCGATCAACGTTATTCTCCACATTTGCTGGTATATGCAGCGCGCCTGCTCCTGTTTACATTATGTCAACGCGGGTCGAGGACAAATACAATGTTATTGCTGTACTGCATATTCATGCTCGAAAATTCAGCTGAACGTATCTCCGTTTCCATTGGAGATATGTCGACAATTCGATGCGCGCCATAGTCCACATTTGCAGCCAAATACAGCGCTCCTGCTCCTGTTTACGTTAAGTCAACTTGGGTCGAGGTCAAATCCAATGCTACTGCAGTACTGCATAACCAGGTTTTAATATTCAACTGAACGTATCGCTGTTTCCATTGGAGATATGCCAACAATTCGATCCGCGACATACGTCACGTTTGCTGCCAAATACAGCGCGCATCAGAAGGTATTTGCTATGTCATCCTTGGGGCCTGCGAAATACAGCGTTGTTGCAGTTTTGTGGAGTCAGTCTTAAATATTCAATTGAGCGTATCTCAGCTTCAATTCCAGATATCTCGACAATTCTATGCGGGTTCTACTCCACATTTGCTGCCAAATACAGCGCACCTGCTGTTGTATACATTATGTCAAATAGGATCGAGGTCAAATCCAATGTATTTGCAGAACTGATATCCGGGCTTCAATAACCAATTGAACGTATCTCCGTTTAGATATGTCGACAATTCGATCCGCGATATAGACCACGTTTGCTGCCAAATACAGCGCACCCGCTGTTTACATCATGTCAACTCGGACCGAGGTCAAATGCAATGTTTTTGCAGTACTGCATATTGGGGATTCAATATTCCATTGAACGTATCTACAATGCCATTGGTGATATCACGATAACTCGATGCGCGTTATACTCCACGTTTGCTGCCAAATACAGCGCGCATCAACCGGTTTGCGCAATGTCAAATCTGTGTACTGTCAAATCCAGCGTAATTGCCGTTTTGCAGATTCTGTCTTAAATATGCAATTGACCGTATCTCAGTTTCAAATACAGATATATCGAAAATTCGATGCACGTTCTTAACCACATTTGCTGCCAAATACAGTGCACATCAGCCGGTTTGCGCTTTGTGAACTCTATGCTCTGTCAAATCCAGCGCAATTGCAATTTTGCAGATTCTACCGTAAATATTCAATTGAACGTATCTCCGTTTCCATTGCAGATGCGTCGACAATACGATGCGCGTTTTACTCCTCATTTGCAGCCAAGTACAGCGGATCGCTTCCTGTTTACATTATGTCAACGCGGATCGAGGACAAGTACAATGTTATAGCTGTACTGCATATGCATGCTCGAAAATTCAGCTGAACGTATCTCCGTTTCCATTGGAGATATGCCAACAATTCGAACCGCGATATAAGTCACGTTTGCTGCCAAATACAGCGCGCATCAGAAGGATTTTGCTATGTCATCCCTGGGGCCTGCGAAATACAGCGTTGTTGCAGTTTTGCAGAGTCTGTCTTAAATATTCAATTGAGCGTATCCCAGCTTCAATTCCAGATATCTGGACAATTCTATGCGAGTTCTACTCCACATTTGCTGCCAAATACAGCGCACCTGCTGCTGTGTACATTATGCCAACTAGGGTCGAGGTCAAATCCAACGTTATTGCAGTACTGCACATTCAGGATTCAATATTCCATTGAACGTATCGACACTGCTATTGGTGATATCTCGACAACTCGATGCGCGCTCTACTCCACATTTGCTGTAAAATACAGCGCACATCAACCGGTTTGCGCAATGTCAACTCTGTGTTCTGTCAGATCCAGCGTAATTGCCGTTTTGGAGATTCTATCGGAAATATTCACTTGAACGTATCTCACCTTCCATTGAAGATATGTCGACAATTCGATGCACGTTTTGTTCCAGCTTTGTTGCCAAATACAGCGCACATCAGCCCTATTGCGATCAGTCAAATCAGTGTCCTGCCAAATCCAGCGCAATTGCAATATTGCAGCTTCTGTCATAAATATTCAATTGAACGTATCTCCGTTTCCACTGGAGATATGTCGACAATTCGTTGCGCGTTATACTTCACATTTGCTGTCAAATACAGTACACGTGCACCTGTTTTCATTCTGTCAACTCGGGTAGATGTCAAATCCAATGTTATTGCAGTACTGCATATTCATGCTTCAATATTCAATAGAAATGAACGTATTTCCGATTCCATTGGAGATATGTCGACAATTCGATCAACGTTATTCTCCACATTTGCTGGTATATGCAGCGCGCCTGCTCCTGTTTACATTATGTCAACGCGGGTCGAGGACAAATACAGTGTTATTGCTGTACTGCATATTCATGCTCGAAAATTCAGCTGAACGTATCTCCGTTTCCACTGGAGATATGTCGACAATTTGATGCGCGCCCTAGTCCACATTTGCAGCCAAATACAGCGCTCCTGCTCCTGTTTACGTTAGGTCAACTCGGGTCGAGATCAAATCCAATGTTACTGCAGAACTGCATATCCAGGCTTCAATATATAATTTAACGTATCTCTGTTTCCATTGGAGATATGTCAACAATTCGAACCGCGATATACGCCACGATTGCTGCCAAATACAGCGCGCATCAGAAGGTTTTTGCTATGTCATCCCTGGGGCCTGTGAAATACAACGTTGTTGCAGTTTTGCGGAGTCAGTCTTAAATATTCAATTGAGCGTATCTCAGCTTCTATTCCAGATATCTCGACAATTCTATGCGAGTTCTACTCCACATTTGCTGCCAAATACAGCGCACCTGCTGTTGTATACATTGTGTCAACTAGGGTCGAGGTCAAATCCAATGTATTTGCAGAACTGATATCCGGGCTTCAATAACCAATTGAATGTATCTCCGTTTCGATTGGAGATATGTCGACAATTCGATCCGCGATATAGGCCACGTTTGCTGCCAAATACAGCGCACCCGCTGTTTACATCATGTCAACTCGGATCGAGGTCAAAGGCAATGTTTTTGCAGTACTGCATAATGGGGATTCAATATTCTATTGAACGTATCTACAATGGCATTGGTGATATCACGACAACTCGATGCGCGTAATACTCCACGTTTGCTGAAAAATACAGCGCTCCTGCTCCTGTTTACGTTAGGTCAACTCGGGTCGAGATCAAATCCAATGTTACTGCAGAACTGCATATCCAGGCATCAATATCCGATTTAACGTACCTCTGTTTCCATTGGAGATATGTCAACAATTCAAACCGCGATATAAGTCACGTTTGCTGCCAAATACAGCGCGCATCAGAATGTTTTTGCTATGACATCTCTGGGGCCTGCGAAATACAGCGTTGTTGCAGTTTTGCAGAGTCAGTCTTAAATATTCAATTGAGCGTATCCCAGCTTCAATTCCAGATATCTCGACAATTCTATGCTAGTTCTACTCCACATTTGCTACCAAATACAGCGCACCTGCTGCTGTGTACAATATATCAACTAGGGTCGAGGTCAAATCCAATGTATTTGCAGTACTGCACATTCATGCTTGAATATTCAACTAAACGTATCTCCGTTTCCATTGGAGATATGTCGACAATTTACTGCTCTTTCTACTCTACATTTGCTGCGAAATAGAGCGCGCATTATCCGGTTTTTGCTATGTCAATCTTGGTCCGTGAATGATCTCTTGGAATTACTGTTTTGCATATTTAGTCTTCAGTATTCAATTCAACGTATCTCCGCTGCTATTTGTGGTATGTCATCAATTCGTTGAGCGTTATACTCGTCATTCGCTGCCAAATTCAGCGGACCTGCTCCTGTTGACATTATGTCTACTCGGGTCGTGGTCAATTCGAATGTTATTGCGGTACTGCTTATCCAGGCTTCAATATTCAGTTGAACGTATCTCCGTTTCCACTGGAGATATTTTGACAATTCTATTAGCGTTCTACTTCAAATTTGCTGCCAAATAGAGCACACGTGCACCTGTTTTCATTCTGTCAACTCGATGTCAAATCCAATGTTATTGCAGTACTGCATATTCATGTTTCAATATGCAATAGAAATGAACGTATTTCCGATTCCATTGGAGATATGTGGACAATTCGATCAACGTTATTCTCTACATTTGCTGATATATGCAGGGCACCTGCTCCTGTTTACATTATGTCAACGCGGGTCGAGTAGAAGTAGAATGTTTTTGCTGTACTGCATATTCATGCTTGAAAAATCAGCTGAAAGTATCTCCGTTTCCATTGGAGACATGTCGACAATTTAATGCGATTTCTACTCCACATTTGCTGCGAAATACAGCTCGCATCAGCCGGTTTTTGTTATGTCCACCTTGGTCACTGCCTAATCCCTTGTAATTACAGTTTTGCATATTTAGACTTCAGTATTCAATTCAACGTATCTCCGCTGCTATTGGTGGCATGTCGACAATTCGATGCGGATTATACTCCACATTTGCTGCCTTATAAGGGGCACGTGGTAATGTTTACATTATGTCAACTCGGGGCGAGTTCAAATCTAATGTTATTGCAGTACTGTTTATTCAGAATTCAATACACCATTGAACGTTTCTATACTGCTATTGGCGATATCTCGGCAACTCGGTACGCGATCTACCCCACATATGCTGCCAAATACAGAGCCCTTCAACCGGTTTGCGCTATGTCCTGTCAAATACAGCGTAATTGCAATTTTGCAGATTCTGTCCTAAATATTCAATTCAGCGTATCTCAGTTTCTATTCCAGATATCTCGACAAATCGATGCGCGTTATACTTCAGAATTGCAGCCAAGTACAGCGCATCTGCTTCCGTTTACATTGTGTCAACTCGCGTCGAAGTCATTTCCAATATTTTTTGCAGTACTGCATACTCATGCTTCAATATTCAATTGACAGTATCCCCGTTTCCGTTGGAGATATGTCGATAATTTCATGAGCTTTCTACTCCACATTTGATGCCAAATACAGCGCGCGTCAACCGGTTTGCGCCTAGTCAACTCAGGGCCTTGCCATACTCACCGAAGTTCCTGTTTTGCGTATTTAAGCACACGTATTCAATCAGACGTCTCTCCGATGCTAATATTGATATGTCGACAATTCGATGCACGATATACGTCACATTTCCTGACAGATAAGGCACACCTGCTCCTGTTTACAGTATGTCAACTGGGGTCCTGGACAAATCCAATGATATTGCAGTACTGCATATCCAGGCTTCAATATTCAATAGAACTCATCTATGTTTCCATTGGAGATATGTCGACAATTCGATGCGCGCTCTGCTCTACAATTGTTGCCAAATACAGCACCCTTCGGCCGGTTTGCGCAATGTCAACACTGTGTCCTGCCAAATCCAGCGTAAATGCCGTTTTGGAGATTCTGCCGGAAGTATTCAATGGAACGTATCTCCGTTTCCATTCGAAATATGACGACAAGGCGATGCGAGTTATAGTCCATGACTGCTGCCAAATGCAGCGCACGTACTCCTGTGTACGCTATGTCAACTCTGATCGATGTCAAACATAATGTTATTACAGTTCTGCGTATTCAAGCTTTAATATTCATTAGAAGGTAGCTCCGCTGCTATTGGTGATATGTCGACAATTCGATGCACATTATACTGTATAATTGCAGCCAAATGCAGCGCACGTTAGCCCGTACGCTCTATGCCAAATCTGGACCCTGTCAAATACATTGTAATTGGAGTTTCGCCTATTTAGGCATAAATATTCTATTGAACGTATCTCAGTTTCTATCGTAGATGTGTCAGTAGTTCGATGCGCGTTCTACTCCACATGTGCTGCCAAATAAAGCGCATATCCACCGGTTTGCGCAATGTCAACCGTGTATCCTGTCATATTCATTGTTTTTGCAGTTTAGCATATTTAGGCTTAAGTATTGAATTAAACGTGCCTCCGCTGCTATTGGTGGCATGTCGAAAATTCGATGCGCGTTATACTCCACATTTGCTGGCAAATACAGCGCACCTGCTCCTGTTTACATTATGTCAACTAGGGTCGAGGACAAGTCCAATGTTATTGCAGTGCTGCGTATCCAGGCTTCAAAATTCAATTGAACGTATCTCCGTTTCCATTGCAGATATCTGGACAATTCGATGCGCGTTCTACTCCACATTTGCTGCGAAATACAGTGCATATAATCCGGTTTTTGCTATGTCAACTCTAGGCCCTGTCAAATTCAGCGTAATTACAGCTTTGCAGATTCTGCCTTATACATTCAAATCAACATATCTCCGCTTCTATTTCAGATATGTCGACAATTCGATGTGTGTTATACTCTTCGTACTCTTCAACGCCTTCAAGTATTTTGTTTGTCCGGGATTTATACTTTCTAATTAGCCCATAGATACGTTAATAATTTCTTATAGGGGTCTCCAAGACAGATCAATTATTGTATTAAGAAAGTTGTTGTTCCATTTGGAGGAACGCGGTTGTTCTTCTTTTCGATTGCTGAACCATTTCTGCGACACACCCATAATGAAACGGCATGCAGCTTCACAGTAACAGATAGCATGAATGTTCAAACTTTCTACCTTACACGTCTTTAGGTCAGATGTCGCACTTTTACTCGAAGGTTATTCCACGCTGTGTCAGTGGAAGCTAAATCGATTAAATTGCTGCTCTTAACGTTCAAAATACAGGAAGGATTTTTTAATATGGATAACGTGGCTAAAACATCTCAAGGCAAATTTTTTAATTGTTAATTGAATGCTTCGTAATTCAGGCACATTTGTATATACCATTTACTCGTCTTCTCCTAATTCATGTTCGTTTTAATCCCAAGATATAGAATCAGTATAAAAGAAAGAGTGACACTTATCTTGGAGCTGAGTGGAGTAAAGAAAGTTTAATCGAAGCATTGTGTCGAATAAAAGCTGAATAAAGCGGCAAACCTGAAGCGGTGCGATATTGGAATTCCAAAATTGGATATTAGAATTCTAGGAAGGTGACATCGAAGTAACAATACTACGAAAATTCGATTATAACCTGGGAACAAGCATCCATAATCATTTTCTCTGTCTATGATTATATTATATCTGTTAATAATAATATGTAATTTCTTGTTCATCTCTTTATCTCTTCAGGTCTCGTAGGGGAAGAAAATGAAAGTCGTCTACGTGTTGTAGCCTCATTCTTAAACTATTGTAACGTAACTATCTCCCGTTCTACATTTATGTGTTTCACTGCTTTCCTGCGACAGCTGTAGCTTAAGGCATAACAGGTTTTGGCACCCCTGTATCGTGCAAACATCTGTATTATTGCAATCAAAGCGAGGCTATTTTAACGTTGCGGTGTAGACACTTTACAGAGTAAAAGTTTTCAATCAATGTTATGGTGGTGCTTACCGCCGATTGAAAGCGGTCACAGCCTATGTGTAGATCGGGCATTGAGGGCACGTGTTAGGTAATGTATAGACAAATTGTACGGTAGAGATTCGGTTGTAGTTGCTGTATGGTTCGTACAAATCAGCACTAGATTATCGCAGCTCTTCATTTCCCTTCGGTCGCCTAGAATTATTCACTGCCGTGACGATAAATGTCAACAGTGACTTAGTTCTGCTACCTTGCACACTCGATTAGCATTATTTCAATTCTCATATATTGTTGTGAAATAATTCAACGCTTATCAATTTGTCTAATGAAAATCCGTTTCTGAGCGAAGGAAATATGTACATGAACGCACAAGACAGATGCCGCAATGTTCTTAGACACGTGGTATTCAAGATTCGATCACAAAAATGTATCAGATTCTAATTTATAGTATGTACCTTAATTTGACTGCTTGCTTATGCGAGAAATTGAAACGGTCTTGTCCGGCGAAAATTATTCGGAAATGTAGCATAAATCTTGAAATAAAATGGTTCCATTGAGACGGCAATTTGTTTCAGTCGCGGAAATATTCTGACGAAATATCGACAATGTAACTTACATTGACGCTGAGTCGTGCAATGCGTTACATTCCTTCCGTTAAAGTGGAATACTACCTGTATCGTAACAGGCCCATTACTGAATATTAAATTCAACGTATCACCGCTGCTATTGGAGATTTGACGCTAACTAGACGTGAGATGTATCCCTCATTTGCTGCCAGATACAGCGCAAATCAGCCGATTCGCGCTATGTCAACCCTAATTAAAATTTTGCACTTTCAGGCTTAAATATACAAAGCAATTTATCCTCGCTTCTATTGCATATATGTCAACAATTCAATACATGTATACTCCAAATGTGCAGCCAATTACAGTGCACATCGTTCGGTTTGCGCAATGTCAACTCTTAGTCCTGTCAAATACAGCGTTAATGCAGCTTTGGAGATTCTACATTAAATATTCAATTGAACGTATCTCCGTTTCCATCAGCGATATGTCGACAGATCGATGCGCATTATACTCCACATTTTCAGCCACATACAGCTCACATCGTTCGGATTGCACTATGCCAAATCTGGGCTCTGCCAAATACAGCGTAATTGCAATTTTGCAGCCTCTACCCGAAACATTCAATTCAACGTATCTCCGTTTCCATTCCAGATATGTCGACTATTTGATGCACGCTCTTCTCCGCATTTGCTGCCAAATACAGCCCACATCAACCGGTTTGCGCAATGTCAACGCTGTGTCCTGTCAAATCCATCGCAAATGAGGTTTTGGAGATTCTTCCGGAAGTATTCAATTGAACGTATCTCCGTTTACATTGGAGACATGTCGACAATTGGATGCGCGTTATACTTCACATTTGATGCCAAATGCTGCGCTCCAGCTCCACTTTAAATTATGTCAACTCGGGTCGAGGTCAAATCCAATGTTTTCTAAGTACTGCATATTCAGGCTTCAATATTCCATTGAACTACACTGGTATTGGTGATATCTCGACAACTCGATGAGCGCTCTACTCCACAAATGCTGTCAAATACAGCGCACGTCATTCGGTTTGCGCTATGTCAATTCTGGTCTCCGACAAATCCAGTGTTATTGCAGTTTTGGTGATTGTGCCTAAGATATTCCATTGAACTTGTATCAGATTCTATTCCAGATACCTCGACGATTCGATGCGCGTTATACCCCACGTTGGCTGCAAAATGCAGATAATAGAACACAGTTTTCCCTATGTCAACTCTGTGTCCTGTCAAATATAGCGTAATTGCAATTTTGCAGTTTCAGTCTTAAATATTCAATTGAACGTATCTATACTGCTATTGGTGATATCTCGACAAATGGATGCACTTTCTACTCCACATTTGCAGACAAATACAGTGCACCTTCTCCTGTTTACATTATGTTAATTCGGGTCGAGGTCAAATACAATGTTATTGCAGAACTGCATATCCAGGCTTCAATATTCAATTGAACGTATCTCCGTTTCCATTGGAGATATGTCGAGAAGTCGACCCGCGATATACCCCACATTTGCTGAAAAATACAGTGCACATCAACCGATTTGCGCTATGTCAAATCAGCACACTGCAAAATCCAGCGCAGTTGAAATTTTGCAGATTCTACCGGAAATATTCAATTAAACGTATCTCCGCTGCTATTGGTCGTATGTCGATAATTCTATGCGCGTTATACTCCTCGTATGCTGCCAAATACAGCGCTCTTCGACCAGATTGCGCTATGTCAACTCTGTTCTCTGTCAAATCCAGCGTAATTGCTGTTTAGCATATTCTGTCTTAAGTGTTGAATCAAATGTATCTTCGTTTCCATTGGAGATATGTCAACTATACCATTCACGTTCTACTCCACATTTGCTGAAAACTACAGCACGCATCTGCCGGTTTTTGCTATGTCAATCCTGGTCCTTGCCAAATCCTTTGTAGTTGCAGTCTTGCATATTTAGGCTTAAGTACCCAATTAAACGTATCTCCACTGCTGTTGTTGGTATGTCCACTATTCGCTACGCGTTATACTCCTCATTTGCTGTCAAATACAGCACACGTGATCCTGTTTACGTTATGTCAACTCTGTTCGATGTCAAATACAATGATATTACTGTTCTGCGTATTCAGGCTTCAATATTCATTTGAACGTATCTCGGCTGCTATTGGCGATATGTCGACAATTCGATGCGCGTTATATTCCACATTTGATGCCAAATGCAGCGCTCAGACAATACGATGAGCGTTATGCTCCACATTTGCTGCTCAATACAGCACACCTGGTCCTGTTTACATAGTGACAACACGGGTTGAGAATAAAACAAATGTTATTGCAGTGCTGCATATTCAGGATTCAATATTCCATTGAACATATCTACACTGCTATTTGTGATATCTCGACAATTCGATGCGTGTCATTCCCCACATTTGCTGGTAAATACTGCGCACATCAACCGGTTAGCGCAATGTCAACTCTGTGTCCTCTCAAATCCAGCGTAATTGCCGTTTTGGAGATTCGACCTTAAATATTCAACTAAATGTATCTCCGCTGCTATTGGTTGTATTCCGACAATTCGATGCGCGTTATACTCAGTCGAGTATAACTAAATGCTGCCAAATGCAGATCTCTTCTGCCCGGTTTCCCTAAGTCATCTCTGTGTCTAGTACAACTGTACTAGATACCCTCGTAAAAGCCGGATTCTCCTTTAACTTTTCGAAATGTTCTTTTCTAAAGACGTCGGTACTCTATTTGGGATATGTAATTCACGACGGAGAGGTTCGTCCCAATCCGGGTAAAATACACGCCTTGAGTTCTTTTCCTGCGCCAACGACCGTCACACAGCTCAGGCAGTTCATAGGTTTAGCCTTTTATTTCCGAAAATTCGTCCCTGAATCTTCACAGGTAATGAAATCCTTGTATGCACTTACTTCCGGTAATAAAAACATAACGTGGACGGATAGGCATAGAAAAATATGGCAAAAGTTAATTTCCGTCCTGAGCGACGCGCCGGTGTTAATGGTATTTGACCCGAACTATCCGATAGAACATCATACCGACGCTAGTTCGAATGGATATGAGGCTATTTTAATGCACAAGATTGGAGGTAAAAATAGAGTAATAGAATATTACGTTATAAGAAGTAGTCCTGCGGAATCTAGGTATCATTCTTACAAACTAGAAACGTTAGCAGTTGCAAACGCCGTCGAACACTTTCGCCACTATCTACGCGGACGAGAATTTCTTGTCGTCACCGATTGTAATTCTTTGAAGGCATCCAGTAGTAAGGTAAATTTAAATGACAGAGTTTACAGGTGGTGAGCTTGCTTACAAATTTTTACTTTTGACATTCTGTACCGGGAGGGTAAACGAATGGCCCATGTAGATTTCTTCTCGCGAAATCCCGTAGACTTGTATCACCGTACGATCAACGAAACCATAGAGAAGGCAATCAATCTGACCGAAATCTCCGAAGATTGGCTGTTAGCGGAATAACGTCGCGACCTCCAAATTTCTGAGATCGTCTATAAATTGCAGAATGAGGAGTTCACGGAAGATATCGCGAATACGTATGAATTACGGTCCGGTACCCTCCATCGTAAATTACTGAGAAAAGGCAGAACTCCCTGCTTGTCCATTGTCTCGAGAGGTTTTAGGTGGTCCGTTATTAACCATGTGCATCAGTCAATTATGCACTTAGGTTGGGATAAAACGCGCGAGAAAACTGTACGAGTATTACCGCTTCGAAGGAATGGCGAAATATGTTCGTGAATTCGTAGAGAACTGTCATGCTTGTCAAGTTTCGAAGGCAAATTCAGGTGAAATACAAGCTGAATTACATCCTATACCTAAGACCAGCATACCTTGGGATACAGTTCGCGTGGACCTACCGTGCGAACTAAGCGGTAAAAGTGGTCGACGTCTTCACTAAATTCGCATATCTGCATCATACTCGTAAAATAGATTCCCTTAGTACCGTCAAAGCACTCAAGTATGCTATATTTTTATTCGGCAGTCCTTGCCGGATAATAGCGGATCAAGAGAGGTGTCCTACGGGTAAAGAATTTCAAGATCTCTGTCAAGGTAAACACTAAACTCCACTTAATTTCAACCGGTGCGAGTAGGGCCAACGGACAGGTAGAGCGTATTATGGGTACGTTGGAAATTATGTTCACAATCATAGAAACGACCGGGCGATCGTGGCTAGGCGCGATTGGCAAAATACAGTTGGCTTCGAATTGCACCACCAACCGCGTGACTAAATCGAGTCCATTGCATATATTAATCGGTAAAACAGCAAGACCCTACGGCTTGTCCCTACCCGACAATACCGAAAAAAGAGAAGTAGATATTTCCAACGTAAGACAGCAGGCGATAAAGAATATAGAGACTAGTGCCAAATACGACAAGGACAAATTTGACAAAACTAAAGCGAAAATGGTTAGGTTTAACCTCGGTGATTTTGTGTTACGGAAAATTGAAGATTGAAACCAATGTAAATTAGATCCGAAATTTAAGGGCCCATTTGTAATAGCAGAAATTTTGTAGGGAGACAGATATATTCTAAAAACGTTAGACGGCAAACGCTCTTACAAATACAGTCACGACAGGTTGCGGAAAATGCCTGATGGCCGCATTCCAGCGGATTTGGATGTCGTTAGTAGTGGCGAGGACAGTGATCCGCGCGATATGACAACCCCGACCCCTGAGGGTCATTAGCCCTATGCCCTTAACACTTAAATACCAACGCCATGAATCTGAAGCGGTCGTGTATTCGCACGAACTGCTAGTGGCGATGCCATGAATCCGATGCGGTCGTGTACCCGCACGAACTGCTAGTGGCGATGCCATGAATCCGATGCGGTCGTGTATTCGCACGAACTGCTAGTGGCGATGCCATGAATCTGATGTGGTTGTGTATCCGCACGAACTGCTAGAGGCAATGTCAGGGATTTAAATCGGTTATATAGTCGCACGTACTACCGGTGACAATGTAATAAAACTATGTGCTGTCGTGCAATCTAGAAAAACCGAGATTCATCGAAATACAAAATCGCAAATAGTCCTTCATGCCATTGCGATCCGACTGATAAACCACAGGATGCAGCCAGCACTCCGAATACTAATTATAATGTTAATAATTTTGCCCTTTTATTTCTTTGTTACCAAAACCTCGAGCAAAATCCTGTTGTTGAACTGGACCCTTGGTTTACTTTGACATTCGATTAAATTATAAATAATGTTGATTGTATCAAATCTAACATATATTGACGGTTGTTATTAAAATAATGATATATTTATTACATGGACGATTCTTTATATATTCATCGATACACACTTGCACGCGTCTCAGCACCTTCTTCTATACCCGACTCTTAACCGACTCTTAACCGACTGTTGAGTTTACATTCCTTTTGTTTTCGAGACGCTGCGCACACACACATACTTCTACACACTGATATTTACATACAAGTATCTCTACTGCGCATTTAACCCAGTCCAGCACAGGAAATTATACATATCTCAACACACCTCCTTAATTTTTTGTGTTGTATATTCATTTTTCCTTTTTTGACAAGCAATTTGTTTATTCAGTACGAAAAACGCAATGATAACTGACAAATATTATACGAACAAATCTCTCGAAATAATTAGTGGGCTTAAAGAATACAACTAACATTATTTTATTACTTCAGCATTATTCAGCATTGGAAATCACAATATCCGCTGTACTGAACAAAAATTCTTCATCGGAAAACCGCATGTACTGTGCATTTCTTTACACACGCAATGCAAAAAAATTAAAAGTTATATTTTTTTCTTTCCCCATATTCCTTCTTATTTTACTTATCTTTATTCATATATGCTTTATAATTTTTTGTAGTTTGACTTTACTTTGTAACTTTACTGGTAGCTTATGGAGATTTTCGATTTATATGTAACTAAATCTCATGTTATGTATGTATATATCTGTATACGCTTGGGACTCCATATGAGCCATAAGAAAATAACAGTCGCAAATAATATACTTATTCTGCCTTTGTTTTTTGTTTGCGTCTTATATTGTTAAGGACATTATCATGTTTTTAAAGTCTCACTCTCGCAACGCTGTCCGCGATCAGCGCGAGAACGTCCTCGTACATCAAACGATTTCTTCGAAATTCGGAGCTATTAAACGCAGTCGAATTACAAGAAGGCATTCGCACTCACATCTTCTCTTTCACCAGCATACTACGTTCAATATTTCAACAACTAATAGTCAATACAATCGATGTACGATTCGGCTTCGCATGCATTCTCTATGAATCATACAAAATCAATCCTTTTTTTTCTTTTTTTTCTTTATATAAGGAACAATTCAACGTTCCTGTTTGAAAATCCAAACCCCTTGGTAAATATGTGAGTAAAATAATTATTCCAGCTTAATTCGCACACACGGTCATTATAAATAAATAAAGTTTTGACTGTTCCAAATAACCATAATATATTGTCCTACTCTACTCTGCAATTTTATGCATATTTCTCCATTTCCTCCTTTTCTAATCTTCCTTTATTTCATTTTTTACTCACAAAAAAACTGTAAAGAACAGTTAGTGTTTTATGTGTTTCGTTTCAAAATATGGCAACACATGCAACACGAAAAATTAATTAGTCATCTTCTTCTTCATCTTCGCTATCTTCCTTGAAATCGTTTCGTGCTATTGTGCCTGGCAGTGACCGTTTTCGACGAACTGGGCCTGAGAATTGCTGCAGAAAGTTCAACATCGCTATCCAGTGATGAAGATGGAACTCTCAACTCTCGTTGAAGGGTCCTTTTCATATCGGTTAGTCGCTGCTGTAAGACTTTGATTGTCTTAGTCTTTTCATTTAATTGCTCCTTTGTTTCGTTATTTTCGGATGTATTTCTATTTTTTTAGATTTTGATTCTTTGTCAGATTTCTTTTCTTTACTAGTTTTTTTCGCTCTTTTCTTTATCAACCTTGTCACCCTCATTCCTTTTGCATTATCCGGTTTATCTTTGCTTCTTCTATCTTTGTCTTTATCTCTCGATTTTTCTGAGTACTTTGATTTCGAGGATCTGGACTTAGATTTAGATCTAGACCCTCTAGACTTGGACTTTGAACGTTTACATCGAGATCGAGAACGGCTGCTTCGACGAGGAGATCCTTTTTTGCGATCTTTATAACGAGAACGTTTCGATCGAGATCTTGATCTAGACCCTCTAGACTTGGATTTTGAACATTTACTTCGAGATCGAGAACGGCTCCTTCGACGAGGAGATCCTTTTTTGCGATCTTTATAACGAGAACGTTTCGATCGAGATCTTGATCTTGTGCGCGATCTGGACCGTCTACTACGTCCTCTTGATCTCGACCGAGATTTTCGGCTACGAGAACCGCTACGGCTTCGTTTGTCCTTTGACAGCATTCCGATTATTGGATGTATCGCAGCTGAAATTAAATTGTGAGCTTCCTTTGCCCGGGACATAGCTTCTTCTATTTCTTTTTGTGCTGCTTCATTACTTTTTGCTTCAGGTTTTACTATTGCAGGAGTCTAATGATAAATTTTAATTGGTCTGTCCATAAGCAGCTTTCCATTCAATAATAATGCAGAGTTTTTTTCATTTTTTTCCTTTTCTAGGCACACTTTTAATGTTGCTGATGCTGTTCTTTCAGATTCCAGATCTTGCCGTAGACGCGCTACTTCTAAATGTAAGGTAGAATTATTCATCCGTTCACCTTCTAGAGTCAGACGAACATGGGCTAATTCTGAAGTAGCAGTTGAAAGTTTTGCTGTTGCTTCTTTTAAATCTTGTTTCAGCCGGGTTATTTGCTTTGACGATGATTCCTGTACATTGTTCAATTCATCTTCGTATCTTCTAAGACGAGAGACTTCACTTTTTAAACTGTCAATTTCTGCAGTGGCTGCTTTTAAATGATGTGATTTTCTTCTACTTCCTGTTCTTTTGCCAGTAATAGGTGTTTTAATTTTGCCATTTCTTGAGTTTGAAAACCTTCTAGTTGTTCCGCATCTTCTTGAAAACTATATAATTTTTTCTTGTATTATTCTGCAACTTTAAGAGCCAATTCCAATGAACGTTTTGAACTTTCTACATGTCTTAATTCCTCTTCTATCTTATTCTTCTCCTTTCCTGTTTTTCAACTACTTTTTTCCACTCTTTCTCTTCTAGAATTCTTCCGTCTCCTACTTTTACATTTGTGGGGTTCTTTAAATTTTTGCACTCTACGCTCGTTAGGAAACATGCAATTTCTTGGTTGTCGCAGTCCTCGTTGTATGAGTAATTTGCGTCGTGTTGACTTGCCTCGTTGTAGCGTTGTTGCCGGCCTCTGCTTTGTCCTCGTTGGCCAAATTTTCTTTGGCCAAAACATCGTCCGCCGCGACCCCTATTCTGCTGCGACTGATACGCACCTCCTTGCTGTTGCGTTCTTCCATTGTTTCCGCCATTGTTTCCGCCTCTATACGTGTTTGTGCAATTTTTTGCCATGTGACCGTACTTTCCACAGCCATAGCACTTTATGTCCCTTTTTTCTGCTGTAAATATATTTGACTTTGTTCTATCACTTTCTTTCTTGCTACGCGTTTCCCACATTATAATTTTATTTTTCAAAAATTCACAAATCCGATCACTTTCTTTCACTGAGTCGATTAAGTCACCAACGTAGCTCAATGATTCTGGTAGTGTTTTCAGCATGTAGTCGTGTTTTTCACGTTCACTTATGTTTGCACCAGCACTCTTTAATTCGTTCATCGTTTTTTCCAATTCCGTGAAAAATTAATTTGATTCTTCAAAGTCTTTCAGCCTCATCATGTCTAGTCTACTTCTTATACAAATTTGCACTGCTGTTGATTCCTTCATATACATCTCATCAAATTTTTTCATGATTTTTAAAGCAGTGTCCTGATCACCAACAAATTCTAATTGCTCATTCGTTAGACTACTATAGATGTAGTTCATCGCCCATTGATTCTTTTCATCCCACTTATCTTGCGCATCCGTGTCCATTTTCTCTCGTGTAGCCGGTTCATAACATTTTTTACACTTTAGATACATTAATATTCTTTTCTTCCACATTCTGTAATCACGTCCATCGAATATTTGAAACTTAATTTTATCGTCCCTTGGCATCTTGATTCGTTTTCCATTTTCACACATTTTTTTCTTTTTCAAAAATAATTCTCTTTATTATCCAGAATCTTTTTATTTGTTCTACCAATAGCCTTTTTATCTCTTCAGAACTTATTTCCAATTTTTTATAAATCGACTTTTATATATATTCACTCCCGGTTACACGTGGTTCTTTAACCTTAAATCTCGGCAACCACGCTCTTTGCTACCATGTTGAAAATTGTGGATCTTTGAAGCCGAAATAATGTTACAGAAACATTAAATTTATATTGACGGTTATTATTAAAATAATGATATATTTATTACATGGACGATTCTTTATATACTCATCGATACACACATGGACGCGTCTCAGCACACTTCTTCTATACCCGACCCTTAACCGACTCTTAACCGACTGTTGAGTTTACATTCCTTTTGTTTTCGAGACGCTGCGCACACACACATACTTACACAAACTGATATTTACATACAAGTATCTCTACTGCGCATTTAACACAGTCCAGCACAGAAAATTATACATATCTCAACAATTCAATTGAACATATCCTCGTTTCCATTGGAGATATGCCGACAATTTGATGCTCTAATGACTCAACATTTGCTGCCAAATGCAGCGCGCATCAGCCGGTTTTTGCTATGTCAACCCTTGTCCCCGCTAAATCATTTGTAATTGCAGTTTAGCATATTTAGGCAAATTACACAATTAAACGTATCTCTTCGCTGCTATTGGTGGTATGTCAGCAATTCGATGCGATCTATGCTCCTCATATGCTGCCAAATTCAGCAGCCTTCAGTCGGTTGGCGCTGTGTGAACTCAGGTCCTTGCCAAATTCATTAAAATCCGGTTGCGCACATTTAGGATTCATTATTCAATTAAACGTATCTCCGCTGCTATTGTTGGTATGCCCACAATTCTATGCGCGTTATACTCCACATTTGCTGTCAAATGCAGCGCACGTGCTCCTGTTTACGCTATGTCAACCCTGGTCCCAGACAAATCCTTGGTAATTGCAGTTTTGTATATTTAGGCTTCAGTATTCTATTAAACGTATCTCCGCTGCAGTTGCCGAAATGTCCACAATTCGATGCGCGTTATACTAAACAATTGTTGCCAAATACAGCACACGAGATCCTGTTTACATTATGACAACTAGTGTCGAGGTCAAATCCAATGTTATTGCATTTCCGCATATTCAAGCTTCAATACGCATTTGAATGATTCTCCCCTGCTATTGGTGGTATGTCGACAATTCGGTCCGAGTTATACTCCTCATTTGCTGCCAAATAAAGCCTACATCAGGCGGTTTGCTCTACGTCAACTCTGGTCCCTCACACATCCAGCGTAATTACTGTATAGCAGATTCTGTCGCAAATACTCAATTGAATGTGTCTCAGCTGATATTGTTGATATGTCGGCCACTCCATGCGCGTTATATTCCACATTAGCTGCCAAATACAGCTCTCCTGCTCCTGTTTACATAATGTCAGCTCGTGTCGACGTCAAATCCAATGTTTTTGCAGTATTGCAAATTAATTCTTCAATATTCAATTGAAAGTATCTCCGTTTCCGTCAGAGATATGCCGACAATACGATGCTCATTATACCCCTTATTTGCTACCAAATACAGAGCACATCAGCCGGTTTTTGACCGGACAAACAGAGAAGACTCGTGGATAAATTGTAAGGCATAAAATATATTTAAATAGAAGTGAAATTATAATTATGTCAACTCGGGCCGAGATCAAATCCAATGTTTTTGATGTACTGCATATTCAGGCTTCAATATTCAATTTAACGTATCTCCGTTTCCATTGTAGAAATGTTGACAACTAGATGCGCATTATACTCCAAATTTGCTGCCAAATACAGAGCACATCAACCGTTTTGCGCGATTTCAACTCTCTGTCCTGTCAAATACTGCGTAATTGACGTTTTGGAGATTCTGCCGGAAATGTTCAATTGAACGTATCTCCATTTCCGCTGGAGATATGTCGACAATTCGATGCGCGCACTTCTCCACTTATACTGTCAAATACAGCGCAAGTCATTCTGTTTGCGCTATGGTAACTCTGTGCCCTGTCAAATACTGCGATATTGCAGTTTTGCAGATTCTGTCTTAAATATTCAATTGAGCGTATCTCAGTTTCTATTCCAGATATCTCGACAATTCGATGCGTGTTATACTCCACATTTCCTGCCAACTGCAGCGCACCTGCGTCTGTTTACATTATGTCATCTCGGGTCCAGGTCAAATCCAGCGTAATTGCAATTTCGCAGATTCTGTCTTAAATATTCAATTGAACGTATTTCCGTTTCCATTCGAGATATGTCGACAATTCGACGCAGGATATTCAAACATTTGCTGCCAAATATAGCGCGCATCGATCGGTTTGCGCTATGTCAAATCTGGACCCTGTCAAGTACAGCGGTATAGTTGTTTTGCAGAATCTGTCGTATATATTCAATTGAACGTATCTCCGTTTCCCTTGAAGATATATCGACAATTTGATGCGCTTCCTACTCCACATTTGCTGCCAGATACAGCGCGAAACAGAAGGTTTTTGCAATGTCAACCCTGGTACCTGATAAATCCTTTGTATTTGCAGTATAGCATATTTAGGCTTCAGTATTCAATTCAACGTATTTCCGCTGCTATTAGTAGTATGTCGAAAATTCAATGCGCGTTATACCCCATATGTGCTGCCAAATACAGCGCGCATCAGGTGGTTTTTGCTATGTCAATCCTGGTCCCTGCCAAATCCTTTGTAATTGCAGTTTTGCATACTTAGGCTTCAGTATTCAATTCAACGTATCTCCATTGCTATTCGTGGTATGCCATCAATTCGATGCGCGTTGTACTTCACATTTGCTGCCAAATACTACGCACATCAACCGGTTTGCGCAATGTCAACTCTTCGTCCTGCCAAATCCATTGCAGTTGCAGTTTAGCTTATTTAGGCTTAAATATTCGGTTAATCGTAACGCCGCTGCTATTGGTGGTATGCCAACAATTCCATGTGCGCTATACTCCACAGTTGCTACAAAGTACAGCGGAGCTGCTCCTGCTTGCAATTTTATTTTTTGGTGACAGCGGTGGGTTTCGCTCCACGGAGGATTAATGTTGGTTTAAACGGTGGGATTAGATTTTTTTTTGGTTATTGACCAGAATAAATAAAAACATGGCGACTTCATCAGAATCATCGGACAAGGACATGCTTTTGTCATTATTAGAAAAATTAAAAGACGACATATGTGTACTCAGACAAAGAAAGAAGTAGAGACACCTGTATCACAGCCGACAATCCAGCCACGGGCAGTATCGACGGATAGTGGTTCACAACCGATTAAATTAAGAGACGCGATCGAGTCTGTACCAATATTCGACGGACATCAACCCTCAGTATTCCAGTTTTTAAGAGCATGTTGAGCCCGCGCGAAACATGATTCCGCACCATCAAGAGCCCCAACTAGTAAAATTATTAGTAAACAAGCTTCGTGGACACGCGCTCCTCGCCGTAGAGGACAGTAAAATAAACAATCTAACCGATTTTGGGAACAAATTAAAAGACATGTTCGGTCCCGGAAAAACGGTTAATGAATATAAAGGGGAATAAGCTACAGTATTCCAACGACCGAGAGAAGATATTTTGGATTACATAGATCGCGTCAGAGATCTTAGGGTGGCCATAATGGATGGAGAAAGATACGAGTACGGCACCGTATTCCAAGATAGAATAGATCGAGACACGAGGGAGGCTTTCGTTAAGGGGCTCCCAAACGAGGTGTATTTACGAGTAAAGATAGCAGGATACCAATCCTTGGACGATGCGTACCGCCAAGCCGTGAAAGCAACTCGAGAATTAAAACAAGCAAACAATCGAATACGATACCAACATCCGACACCTCCGAATAATTGTAACCGAAACAACTCTCATCCCCCATACAATAGTAACTATATCGGAAACAACCGCCAGGACTGCAGAGATTTGTACCGCCGTCGCGGAAACATTTAAACAACCCGGGAATAGAAGACGATGTCAGGATAGGAGCAAGAGCAATAACCTGGGAAGAAAAATGCATAAGTAAATACCTCGATAGAGATCTAAATCAAAAGAGGGATACTGATCATTTGAACCAACCAACATTTCAATACAAACATCATTCCGTTGCTGTGATAATGGATAATTCCTTTGTTCAGGGTAGTTAACTCCTCAATTCTGTGTGACTAGTTCCTCGGTTCTTGGTGATTAATTCCTTGGTTCCTGGCGATCAGTTCCCCAATTCTTGGCAAGTAATTCCTTTGTTCATAGCGATTAGCCCTCAATTCTTTTAACTCTTAATTTCTCAGTTCCTTTGCCTTTCAATTCCTTAGTTCCTTAGCTTTAGCTCTTAGTTCCTTTAGCTCTTAGTTTTGCTCTTAGTTCTTACGTTCTTTAGTCCTTTAGTTCTTTAGCTTTTAGTTCTTTGTTTCATTAGTTCCCAGTTCTTGTCAGTTTTATTAATCGACGTGTTTGTATTTGTCAATATTTAAATTATTGAAACTCAATTAAATCAAAATCTTGTAATTAATTAGAGTGTAAACGTATAGCGAACGATTGTAACTTCGAGAATTCGAAATATCAACGACAATTCTGTCAATAACCAAATTAGAATTTGAATAAACATTTGTTGTGGAAAACATTTGTCTAATAATGTAATAGGATTAAGCGAATACTTATCTTCACCAACTTTGATCCTCTCCAGTACCAGTACTCCTGCGCGTAGCAGGTTAGCCGAAACGTGGAGTTCAATTGCCAATCGTATTAAACATCAGACAACGCTACCATTTAATCCAAATTCAAAAATTAACGGCGACACAACCAAAACAAATCAAACAAAGACGTAACAAGGTAAATATTTTGGTCAATAATTTGGGTATTATGTCAACTCGGGTCGAAGTCAAATCCAATGTAATTGCAGTAGTGCATATCCAGGCTTCAATTTTCAATTGAACGTATCTGCGTTTCCGTTGGAGATATGTAGACAATTCGATGCGCATTGTACTCCACATTTGCTGCCAAATACATCCTAAATGCGCCTGTTTACATTATATCATCTCGAGTCGAGGTCAAATCCAATGTTATTGCAGTACTGCATATTCAGGATTCCATTGAACGTTTCTACATTGCTATTTGTGATATCTCGACAATTCGATGCGCGCACTACTCCACATATGCGCTCAAATACAGCGCACGTCATTCGGTTTGCGCCATGTCAACTCGGGTCGAGATCAAATCCAATGTTATTGCAGCACTGCACATTCAAGCTTCAAAATTCAACTGAACGTATCCTCGTTTCCATCAGAGAAATGTCGACAATTCGATGCGCGCTATACCTCAAATTTGCTGCCAAATACAGTGCACATGAGCCAGATTGCCCTAAGGCAACTCTGTGTCCTGCCAAATCCAGCGTAATTGCAATTTTGCAGCATCTGTCTTAAATATTCAATTGATCGTATCTCCGCTGATATTGGTGATATATCGACAAGTCGGAGCGCGTTATACTTCAAATTCACTGCCGAATACAGCGCACCTGCTCCTGTTTACATTATGTCAACTCGGGTCGAGGTCAAATCTAATGTTATTGCAGTTGTGCATATCCAGACTTAAATATTCAATTGAACGTATTTACGTTTCTATCGGAGATATGTCGACAATTCGATGCGCGTTATACTCCATATTTGCTGCCAAATACAGCGCAAGTGCTCGTGTTTACATTATGGCAATTCGGGCCAAGGCAAATCCAATGTTATTGCATTACTGCACATTGAGGCTTCAATATTGAATTGAACGTATCTACACTGCTATAGGTGATACCTCGACAAGTCGATAAGCATTATACTCCTCTTTCGCCGCCAAATACAGCGCGCCTGTTCCTGTTTACATAATGTCAACTCGGGTCGAGGTCAAATCCAATGTTATTGTAGTACTGCATATGCAGTATTCAATATTGAATTGAACGTATCTACACTGCTATAGGTGATACCTCGACAAGTCGATAAGCATTATACTCCTCTTTCGCCGCCAAATACAGCGCGCCTGTTCCTGTTTACATAATGTCAACTCGGGTCGAGGTCAAATCCAATGTTATTGTAGTACTGCATATGCAGTATTCAATATTCAATTGAACGTATCTACACTGCTATAGGTGATACCTCGACAAGTCGATAAGCATTATACTCCTCTTTCGCCGCCAAATACAGCGCTCCTGTTCCTGTTTACATAATGTCAACTCGGGTCGAGGTCAAATCCAATGTTATTGTAGTACTGCATATGCAGTACTCAATATTCAATTGAACGTATCCGTTTCCATTGGTGAATTGCTGACAATTAGATGCGCGTTCTACTCAACATTTGCTGCCAAATACAGCGGACCTGTTCCTGTATACATTATGTCAATGGTCAAGGTCAAATCCAATGTTATTGCAGTACTGCATCTCCAGGCTACAATACTCAATTGAACGTACCTCCGTTTCCATTGGTGATATGTCGACATTTCGATCCGCGATATACTCCACATTTGCTGTCAAATACAGCGGACCTCCTCCTGTTTACATTATGTCAATTCGGTTCAAGGACAAATCCAATGTTATTGCAGTACTGCACATTCAGGCTCAATATTTAATTAAAGGCATCGCCGCTGATATTGGTGGCATGTCGGCAATTCGATCCGCGATGTACTCCTCATTTGCTGCCATGTACAGCGCCCTTCAGCCGGTTTGCGGTATGTCAACTCTGTGCTCTATCAAATCCAGCGCAATTGCAATTTTAAAGATTCTACCTTAAATATTAAATTAAACGTATCTCCGTATCCATTGGAGATATGTCGACAATTCGATGTGCCTTATACCGCACATGTGCTGCCAGTTACTGCGCACATCGTTCTGTTTGCGCTATGTCAAGTCTCGGCCCTCTCAAATACAACGAAATTGCAATTCTGCAGATTCTACATTAAATATTCAATTGAACGCATCTCCGTTTCCAATATAGATATGTCGACAGATCGATGCGTGTTATACTCCAGAGTTGCTGCCACATACAGCGCGCATCAACCGGTTTGTGCAATGTCAAATCTGTGTCTGGTCAGATCCTTTGTAATTACAGTTTAGCATACTTGGTCTTAAGTATTCATTTAAATGTATCTCCGCTGCTATTTGTGGTATGTCGACAATTCGTTTCGCGTTATACTCCTCATTCGCTGCCAAATACAGCGCACATAAACCGGTTAGAGCAATGTCAACTCTGTAATCTGTCAAATACAACGCAATTGCCGTTTTGGAGATTCTGCTTGAAATATTCAATTGTACGAATCTCAGTTTCTATTGAAGATATCATGACATATCCATTCGCGTTATATTCTACATTTGCTGCCAAATATAGCGCAGCTGCTCCTGTTTACATTATGTCAACTCGGCGCGAGGTCAAATCCATTGTTATTACAGTACTGCATATTCAGGCTTCAATGTTCCATTGAACGTTTCTACACTGCTACTGCCGATATCTCGACATATCAATGCGCGTTATACTCCACATTTGCTGGAAAATACGCACGTCAACCTGTTTGCGCAATGCCAACTCTATGTCCTGTCAGATACTGCGTAATTGCCGTGTTGGAGGTTCTGCTGGAAATATTCAATTGAGCGTATCTTCGATTCCGTTGGAGATATGTCGACAATTCGGTGAGCGCTCTACTCCACATATGCTGCCAAATACAGCGCACGCCATTCGGTTTGCGCAATGTCAACTGTATAGCCTGTCATAACAATTGTAATAGCAGCTTAGCATATACAGGCTTAAGTATTCGGTTAATCGTAACGCTGCTGCTATTGCTGGTATGTCACCAATTCGATGCGCGCTATACCCCACATTTCCTGTCAAATACAGCGCCCTTCAGCCGGTTTGCGCTATGTCAACTCTGTGCTCTGTCAAATCCAGCGCAATTGCAATTTTAAAGATTCTACCTTAAATATTCAATTAAACGTATCTCCGTATCCATTGGAGATATGTCGACAATTCGATGCGCCTTATACCGCACATGTGCTGCCAATTACTGCGCACATCGTTCGGTTTGCGCTATGTCCACTCTCGGCCCTCTCAAATACAACGAAATTGCAATTTTACAGATTCTACATTAAATATTCAATTTAGCGTATCTCCGTTTCCGTTGGAGATATGTCGACAATTCGGTGAGCGCTCTACTCCACATATGCTGCCAAATACAGCGCACGCCATTCGGTTTGCTCAATGTCAACTGTATAGCCTGTTTTCGCACGTTCGCGGGGAGACGCGATCTCGAAGAAGCGCGTCAACGGGAGTTGTAAATTCCCGTTACGATTGACCAATCGACGCCACGAATCATTCGATCCCTTATTTCGGTTAGGATAATAAGGGTAGTTCAATTAAAGAAAGCACTGCTGCTAACACGTTATTATATATTTGCAAATCCAACAACTTCGGTATGATACAAATGGACGTTTGTTAGAATATGACTACGCGTGAGAATCTAGTCGCGTTGTCGCGTATGATGACGGATTAGCTGCTTGATCGAGACTGACTCTTAACTCTTATGTTTTTCCCGGAGGAAAGCCTGGTGTGGGTGTGCCCTTTGCACGAAAAACGCGGATTCGTTGTTCGCTCTTTTCGTCAAGGAAGTGAGGGTAAACTTCCGCGATGCTGATTGGTTATGACCCATGCTAAAGACGAAGGATATGCGGAAATCTCCCACCAACGTGGATCGGGGGGTGACTGCATTCCTGGAGAAAACTAGTCGTTTTTGGTGGACATGTGTTCGGTTTTCTATTCGGCGACTATCCGCTTTCTCCGTGATTTTTGAGAGCCTAATAAACTCAAGGACTTTTCCGAAACTCTGACATAAACCAAATATACTTCTCGACACATAGTTCGACTGGCGAGCATATGGAAACAATGAAGCTAGAGTTGACGATTTATGGTGGGTCCTTGAGTTTATTGAGGGTCGGGAAGAACGTAGGTAGGCCGCGGACTGCTAGGTAGCGTCGGCTGGACTGCAGATGTTCCATGCGACGCAACATAGCCTGTCATATCAATTGTAATAGCAGTTTAGCATATTCAGGCTTAAGTATTCGGTTAATCTTAACGCTGCTGCTACTGCTGGTATGTCACCAATTCGATGCGCGCTATACCCCACATTTGCTGTCAAATACTGCAGAACTGCATATCCAGGCTTCAATATCCAATTTAACGTATCTCTGTTTCCATTGGAGATATGTCAACAATTCGAACCGCCATATACGCCACGTGTGCTGCCAAATACAGCGCGCATCAGAAGGTTTTTGCTATGTCATCCCTGGGGCCTGTGAAATAAAGCGGTGTTCCAGTATTCAGAGTCTGTCTTAAGTATTCAATTGAGCGTATCTCAGCTTCTATTTCAGATATCTCGACAACTGGATGCGCGTTATACTGAACATTTGCTGCCAAATAGAGCGCACTTGCACCTGTTTAAATTATGTCAACTCGGGTCGAGGTCAAATCAAATGTTATTGCTGTACTGCATATCCTGGCTTCAATATTCAATTGAACGTATTTCCGTTTCTATGGGAGATATGGCGACAATTCGATGCGCGTTAAGCTCCACAACTGCTGCACAATACAGCGCAAATCATCCGATTTGCCCATTGTCAACTCGGTGTACTGTGAAATCCAGCGTAATTAGCGTTTCGGAGATTATGCCTGGTATATTCAATTGCGCGTTTTTCAGTTTGTATTCCAGATTTCTCGAGGATTCGAAGCGCGTTCTACTCCACATTTGCTACCAAATACAGCGCGCATCAGCCAGTGTTTGCTATGTCAACCCTGGTTTCAGCCAAATCCTTTGTAATTGCAGTTATGCATATTTAGGCTTCAGTATTCAGTTAAACGTATCTCCGCTGCAATTAGTGGCATATCGACAATTCGATGCGGGCTCTACTCCACATTTGCTGCCAAATACAGCGCACCTTAGCCGGTTTGCGCAATGTGAACTCTATGCTCTGTCAAATCCAGCGCAATTGCAATTTTGCAGATTCTACCTTAAATATTCAATCGAACGTGTCGCTGTTTCCATTGGAGAAATGTTGACAACTCCAGGTATTTTAATAGGTTTAGAAACTTCGTCAGGTTTGATTCCTCTTAAAGAACTTGGATGTGCATCTGTAGATAATAAAATTTGTATGTCTTCAATTTTTTTCTTCATCTGTTGGTCTTGGAGCTGAATTTCATCCGCTAAATCTCTTGCCGCTCTATCAAGATAGGTAAGTATTCAATTGGATGCTTGTAAACTTTTTCCGCGAGTGATTCATCAAAAGCTGCCAGATCTTCTAAATAAATTTGTATCCAATATTGACCCAAATTATAAGTACGTTTTAAAATATCTCTGTATTTGTAATTTTGTATATGTAATAGATTCCATAAACTACTTCTTCGAATGTTGAAAATTAGTTCGCGTCTCATTAGATTCGCCTATCGCGAAGTTATCGAAAAAGAATATTCCTGGGTCATCAAACCCTTCCATTATAACTTGATTTCTTTTCTTTCTTTCTTTCTTTCTGTCTTCCTTTTTTCTAAAGTAAATCACATTTATCATTTGGTATACTTTTTGAGGTAATTTCTGTCTGTACATTTTCTTCTTTTCCCTTACTCCTCTTTCTCTTTCTAATGAATTCTTTTTATTCTGTAAAATAGTTTTTGTATATTCAATTATGTTAAGTGCAATTCTTATTTCTGATAACTTACTTTTATTAGATAATTCTTGTGAATCTTCTACTACATCTTCCATATCACTTTAAGTGTGGCTTCTACCTTCAGTAAATTTAATATTTTGAACAGTATCATTAATTTCAATAGTTCTTTCGGTATCAAGTAAATCGCACTTATTATTTAATATACTTCTTGAATTGACTTCTATCTCTGCAGTTTCTTCTTTTGTATTTTCTTCGAGTTTTCTTTGTTCTTCTAATCCACTCTTTTCATTTTGTAGGATCTTTCTTGTATCATCATCCTTTTTAACTTCGACTTTATCCGATCTCCTAGGTCTGCCTTTATGTTTCGCTTCTCTCTTTGCAATATTAGCACCTTTGTCTTCTTCTGGTTGCTTCCTATCATCGCAATTCTTCGATCGCCGACTACGTGATAAGGGACTATCAAATACCATATTTATACGTAAACGAGATATTTTATTCTTAGTGCGTTGTCTTGAATTCGCTTCATCAATTGCTATTACACTCGTTACTGCATTATCATTTTCTACAGATTTACACCTATCGCTATCACTAGTTGTGTTCGTCAAAAGAACTTCCCTTCGTTGACGAGCATCAGTTGTTTCGTTTTCACCACCTGAAATTGATTTTTGTTTAATACCTCTTTTTTCTTCTTTGGTAAATTTATTTTCTACATTTTCCGATGCCTTTTGTTTATTAATTATTTCAGACTTGCCTTCGATTAATTTCGTCTTTAAAGCGTTTCGCAAACTTTTATTTGTGTTTGACTGTCTTGTTTGATTATAAACAATTTCTTCAAATTTTGGCGAAGTAGCAGGCTTTGCAGCAACATTATAACGACTGCTCCGTTTACTACTATTTAACATGGATGGAGATAGACTTTTGTCATCTTTATTTTCTAAAGACTTCTCTTGTGTATCAGCATCTAAATTTCTCGACATTAGATCTGCTGATGTTTTTGGTTCTTTACTGCCACACGCATTTTTCGCTGTCATCAATTGGTCTTCTTCTATAAGCAAATGTTCATTATTGTAAACATTATCTCATTATGGATTCTAATGATATATTTTGTTCAACGTCGTCTATTGATTTTGTATCATTTTCAGCAGTTGATTTACTAACTGCTTCTAATTCCTTCATTTCAACTTTGTTTTCTTTATTTGTATCGTAGTCCAAAATATTTCTGCTTCTCCTGAACTTTTACTTTTTTTATCAAACCATTCTTGTAAGTTTTCAGTATCTTGTGACGAAGATTGTGACAAATCATTATACAATACTGCAATATCTTCTGTCCTTCGTTTCAAAGACTCTTTCTGGTATTCTGTCGAGATATTGGCATCAAACATTAAGTCTGTTTTAGTGAAAATATAATCCTGTGAATCGGTGCCGATTGATACTTTCTTGTCACTGAATTTTCTACATTAGACTGCAATTCTTTTGGCAATTCTTTCAAAACCATCTCTTCATTTTCTACAGTAACGTCTTTCTTCTCCAAGCTTTTGTTCAAACTATTAGAATCTAATCTATCCTGATAACTCCCACTAGTCGCTTCTTTAATAGTGGCCTCTGATACAGTTCTCATTTGTCTTTTTGCTAACTTATCCTTTATTCGTGCGATCTCTGCTATGAGTCTTTCTTCATCTTCGTCCATACGTTGTGTGAGTAGGTTAAATTGTTGTGTGAAAGTCTCGTGTTGTTTCTGCATTGCGTCTAATATAGCCCTAACTGTTGAGTCTGTCCCTCTACCAGTTGAAGCGGCGTCAACAGTTTCGGTTCTTTTTCTTGTGGCGTTGCCATTATTACACAAATTGTACCGTCTGTGCTATTTGTACCTGAATATCTAGAGAAGTGGTCTCTTCTCGTCCTGTATTTGGCAAAGGAGTCCAGAGTTTGCTCACCTTGATCGTTTAGCCCATAGGAAAGGTTCCGTTGCGGTGTTCCTTTTTCGAAACGTCAAAAGTGTCGGCTCTGTTGTAGTGGTCCTCTGATCCTCAATCTTCAAAGTTGGCTGTAGCCCGAAATGCGTAATTTCGTTTATTTGAAGCTGATGGATCCTGGCACGGATCGCCAAAATGTCACGTAAACTTAAGGGTTGGTTGATGAAATAAAATAGCTGAGTCGTAACAAAACTATTGTCTTTATTTTCTAGCACAGCACTGATCAGAGAGATGTACACTGTTTGATGGTTTTGTCTATTTCTCCTCAGGTGTCCTCGTCTCATTACGGAGGAAAGCTCGGTTTGGGTGTGCTGTTCTTCATTAACAACGCGGATTCGGTGTTCGCACCTTCCGTTAGGAAAAGTGAGGGTAACAATGCCAATTGGTTATAGGTCATGTTAATAAATGAAGATAGGAGGAGAAAGCCTCCTACCATCGCGGCTAGTAGGTAATATTATTTATGGGAAAACCAGCTTTTTCGTTAGTCAAGTATTGGGTTTTTCCCATTAGGTAACTTCCTGCTTTCCCCGTAATTAGTGAGGACGTATAACAACCTAAGGAATGTTTCAAGGACCATCCATAAACAGATAACGGAAATAATAAACTTAAAAAGTTTAGGTTTATGGTGGGTCCCTGGGGTAATTAAGGGTGCGCGGTGGACTCTGATAAAATTGACGTTACAAGTACAATGTAAATGTCGTACGTACGATGGAAGCTTGATCATCGATTAATATTGATCCGAGATGATACGGATCGTAGATCTCATATAAAATGATAGAAATCATTTTGACAATATGTAGATTTATCTAATTAATTATTCGGTCGGTTGAAAGTTCGAATAACCGATTAACGAAACAGATGAAGTTACGGTAGAATTGAAAGCGGTCTGAATATTACGGAACATGGGTTAAACGAGACCCGGACAATCGAGTTACTCGACCAAAGTATTTACGACCAAACAATAGCGTACTCGTCTAACGTAACATCGTACAATCCTATGAGGTACAATCGTGTGCGATTATAGTCACCGATAACTATCAGAAGTGGCTACGATTCCAAATAAATAAATAAATTTCAGAAAGCCGTACGTATTCGTCAAGACGAAGCAAAACAAAATACAAAGTTAAAAATGAATTTTGCAATATCGACTAGTCTGGCTAGAACTTTAATAACAGTCGCCTTTGAATTATCTAGCAATGTCGAGGAAGAAATAAAAATAACCAGATGGAATGGAAAAAATGCAATGTTTACAAAGGACCAAAGATACGACCATGATGAAGCAATATATTTCAATGTCCTCCTCGATATCTTAACAACCATTGTACCGGATGAGAGTTAAAATTACCAAGATGGATGAAAACGAACGATTCGAACTATTCGAGCTCGTTGTAACTTCTTGCCGCAACAGACCAAGTTCGCAATGGACGAGAAGTGGCCATCGTACAGACTTATTCGCAAGCAGCTCTTGCGAGTTGCACAAATTACAGAACACGAGCGGTGCGGTTGTGCGTTATCTGTACGTTGCTTCTTTCCATGCGATTCCTCTTTAACAGCTTTTCGAACGTACGTGGGATCGCAGCGATCACCTGTTTATCGAAACACGTTATTTACCTTTGCTCACTCGCTGCCAAGTACAGCGCACATCAGCCGGTTTGTTCTATGTCGAATCAGTGCCGAGCCAAATACAGAGCAATTGCAATTTTGCAGATTCTACCTTAAATATTCAATTGAACGTATCGCGGTTTCCATTGGAGATTTGTCGACAGTTCGATGCGCGTTATACTCCTCACTCGCATCCAAATACAGCGCCCTTCAGCCGGTTTGCGATATGTCAACTCTGTGTCCTGTCAAATCCAGCGTAGTTGCAATTTTGCAGATTCTGTCTTAAATATTCAATTGAGAGTGTCTCAGTATCTACTGCAGATATATCGACAATTCGATGCGTGTTATACTCCACATTTGCTGCCAAATACAGCGCAAATCAACCGGGTTGCGCAATGTCAACTCTGTACACTGTCAAATCCATTGTAATTGCAGTTTAGAATATTTAGGCATAGGTACTCAATTCAACGTATCTCTGCTGCTATTGGTGGTATGCCGGCAATTCGATGTGCGTTGTACTCCACATTGGCTGCCAAATACGGTGGACCAGCTCTTGATTTCATTATGTAAACTCGGTCGATGTGAAATCCAATGGTATTGCAGTTCTGCGTATTCAGGTTGGAATATTCTATTGAATATATCTCCTCCGCCATTGCTGATATGTCGATAATTCGATGCGCGTTATGCCCCGCATTTGCTGCCAAATACATCGCACCTGCTCCTGTTGACATTATGTGAACTCGGGGCGTGATCAAATCCAATGTTATCGCAGTACTACATATTCATTCTTCAATATTCAATTCAACGTATCTCCGTTTCCATTAGCGATATGTCGACAATTCGATGCGCGTTATACCCCACATTTGCTGCCCAATACAGCGCGCATCAGTCAGTTTTTGCTATGTCAACGCTGGTCCCTGAGTAATCCTTTGTAATTACAGTTTTGCATATTTAGTATTAAGTATTCAATTCAACGTATCACCGCTGCTATTGGTGGTATTTCAACAATTCGGTACACGTTATTCGCCACCTTTGCTGCCAAATCCAGCGCAATTGCAATTTTGCAGATTCCACCTTAAATATTCAATTGAACGTATCTCCGTTACCATTCGATATATGTCGACAGATCGATGGGCGTTATACTCCACATTTGCTGTGAAATACAGCGCACATCGTTCGGTTTGCGCTATGTCAACTCTCTGTCGTGTCAAATCCAGCGTAATTGGAATTTAATATATTCTGACTTAAACATTCAATTGAACGTATCTCCGTTTCCATTGGAGATATGTCGACAGTTTAATGCGCGTTCTACTCCACATTTGCTGCCAAATGCAGAGCACCTGCTCCTGTTTACATTATGTCAACTTAGGTCGAGGTCAAATCCAATGCTATTGGAGTTCTGCATATCCAGGCTTGAATATTCATTTGAACGTATCTCCGCTGGTATTGCTGATATGTCGACAATTCGGTTCGTGTTATACTCCTCATTGTTGAGGTTATTCGATGTGTAAACAGAGAAAACACGCGGATAAATTGTAAGGCAGAAAATATATTTATATAGAAGTGTAATTATAAGTATGAATACAATTTGAGCTGGTCCAGATCCGCATTCTAGGTGTGTTACCCAATAACTGAAAACCTCGAAGCCAACGTAGCCTGTCTACTGTTTATTTTCTGACTTCGTCGCAGTCTTTTGTCTAGACGCTGTCGATTGCTTCAGTGCTTGAGACAACTAAAAAGACCAGATGTTGAGATTTCTTAGAAGTGATAACCAATTCAACACTCATTTGCTGCCAAATGCAGCGCACTTGCTCTGTTTACGCTTTGTCAACCCTGTTAGACGTCAAATATCAATGATATTACAGTTTTGCGTATTCAGGATTGAATATTCTTTTATCTTATCTTGGCTGCTATTGCTAATATGTCGACAATTCTATGCGCGTTCTATCCAACTTTGCTCACAAATATAGCGCGCATCAGCCGGTTTTAGCTATGTCAACCCTCTCTTTTTTATAGCGAGGAGGGGAAAATGCTATTACGCTTACCCAAAGACCAGCATCTCCGGGTTATGTAGGACTCGGCAGATGACATCGCCATACTCACTAAAAGCCCCTCCTCATTCTCTCTCTGCTACGCTAATCGAGGCACCAACCCGGTACAGTCATTCGACATTACTTCAGGTTGGCTTCTACACCACGTACCCAATCCTTTATCTTCCCTCCTCGATTCTAGTCCTTCTTCTCCTCCCCTTCTTCTACTGACCACCATCTCCCTTTCTATATAAAGCCGGCTTTTCATCGCCTTTGTACAAAAATCGTGAATCCTGTTCCACAACCGCTCCTTCGCAGCCATCTTCTGAACGACCCGGTTCTCCAATTTAAAATATTCACCGATCTCGACCTCCAACTCCATTCTCTCCTCCGTCCATCTAGGGCACCAAATGAGCACATGCTCGACATCATCCATCCCCGCACCACAATCACAACAGCTGGTGTGTGACTCCTTGCCGATCCTATGACGGTAACAGTGAAAGATGACGTGTCCCGTAAGGATCTGCATCATATGGTAGTTGATCCTCCTCCTTCTTTTGTAGAAGATCAGCGGATCTTCTACCAGTCTCCTAGTCCAATTGCAGGGGTTGTGGAGCGGCCACTCCAATCTCCACCTGTCCTCTGCCTCCGTCTCCAACTCCATCATTTCTTCCTCCCCAACATGTGCCGTCTTTTCAGGGCTCTCGTTGATCCGCCTCTTCACTCCATACTGCTTCCACCGCAACCATGACTTGATGTAAATCGCCATGCTACTGGTAAGCACACACAGTGCCCCATGTGACACCGTACGGTAGGCGGTAGACGTACGAATCAACGCTGCCCTTTGCGCCCTTCTCATGATCGTCCTATTTGTTTCTCTTCCCAGAGAGGAGGCCCATATCGGTGCGCCATTTAGTACCACAGACTCCCAGACTCCATAATACAGTCTCCTGACTGCAATCGTTGGGCCCACCGACGTTTGGGAGTAGACTCCGAATGGGACCCAAGAACCGTTCCGCTTTGTCACAAACTGCTTTGAGGCGGGGGGGGGGGAATCCCCTAGCGCTATCCAACACTACCCCTAGGTACTTCACAACACGGTTAGTGGAAATCTCCCCCCCCCCCCACATCAACATTAAAAATCTTCGGAATCCTCTTCCTACTTATGAGGATAACCTCCTTTATCCTTTGATTGAAACCATGGGACCCTCTGACCTTGAGTAGAACCGCCAGATCGTCGGCAAACGCTACTGTTTCAGCATCCTTCTCCCGGTCAAGCGCCTCCAGCACCCCGTCATACACTAGATTCCACAGTAACGGTCCTAAGACCGACGCCTGCGGGACTCCTGCGTAGACGTTCCTCCTTACGACACCGTCACGACAGTGTACCAATATTCTCCTCTCAGACAGATAGTTCGCTAACAACTCCTGTAGCCCTCCCAGTAGCCGTCTCCTTCGAATCTCCTCCATTATCCTCTCCCACCTTAAAGTGTTGAAGGCCTTCATCACATCAAGGGCGACCAGAACACACACCAGGCCCTTCCTTCTACACTCTTCAGCAACTGCGACCGTCCTATCCAGGGCTTCAAGAGTCCCCCTCTTTCTCCTGAAGCCGTATTGGTCCCTATGGAAGGGATCCTGACCAATGCTCCTCTCAATGAGCATTTTTAGCGTGTGCTCTTACACCTTGCTCAACGCCGGCAGTATGCTAATCGGCCTATACGCCGATGACGCCGCAGGATCATTGCCAGGCTTGGGTATTAATACCACCCTAGCCTCTTTCCATACCGCCGGTATTTTTCCACAGATATTTATTCCGTTGAACACTGTCAGGAGCACTCTAGGTCTTTGCTCCGCCAATAACCTCACTACAGTGCCAGGAATCCCATCCACCCCAGCTGCCTTCCTGGGATCGCATTACCCAACGGCTATCCTCATGTCTGCTTCCTCGATGTGAAACCCTCCTTCTGCGCCAAGTAGGATCGACGTCTCTTCCTGCGTAGGCGGTCGCAGTTCCTGCCTGGTGACAAAGAGGTCATCCAGGATTCCCTCCACTCTATCTTTTCCAAGGACTCCATTGACGCCGACCGCATCATTTTCTTCCTCACTACCTGATTCGGCCTGATCCATGGATCCTGGTCTAAGGTGGCACAGAACCCCTTTCAACTCTCCTCCTTGCTACGCCCGATCGCCCTTTTTAGTCCCCTCCTAGCATCCTTGAATTTGGCCACCAGGACCTCGGCATCATCCTTGCGGGCCGCCACCGCCTGCTGAGCTCTTCTTCTAGCCCTTAGGGTTTCGCTCCCTAACATAGCGATCTCATCGCTCCACCAATAGTTGGCGCTCCTCTTCGCACCCACCAGATATCTCCTCCTCAGGTCCACGGCACACGTATGCTCCAAACTCTTCTGCAGTCGTTCGCCGCATACCGTCTCGTCAAATTGAAAACCGTTCCCGTATACGCTCCGTCAAATTTATTTAAAAAATTCTCTACGTCCGTCTCTTTCATCAAGTATCTAAAAGCACCACCCTCCACCCGCTTAATGTTATCCCTAAACCTATATTCAATATAAAAATGGTCGGAGGCTGTGTACCAATCCAGGATCCTACTCCCCCTCCAACTCAGCCTCATTCGTCTATTAACACTAAGTATATCCGGGAAGCTAGTCCCTCCATTTCTCAGGAAGGAGTAGCTTTCCGTCGTCCTAATGGGTATATGCTCGTTCCTCGTTATAACATCCAGCAGGCATGTTCCCCTACGTTCCGTCTTAGAGCCCCGCCACACCGAGGATTTCGCATTAAAGTCACCGGCAACCATAATCGCCGGTGCTCTTTTCCTCCCCTCCTTTATGACCCCTTCCAGTTCCTTCAAATACTCATTGAACTGGTCCATACCCTTATTGGGGGAACAATACCCACTGACGCAAAACACATCACCAACCCTGACTCCTACAATCCCTACATATATTATCAGGGTCTAGCTCGCCGCGTGTTTTCCATTAAACAGAGTGACCCATACCGAAGCATCTTAAATATTCAAATCAACATATCTCCGCTTCTTTCAGATATGTCGACATTTCGATGTGTGTTATACTGCATATTTGTTGCCAAATACTGCGCACATCAGCCCGTTTTCCCTAAGTCAACTCTGTATCCTGTCAAATTCATTGTATTTGCAGTTTAGCATACTTAGGCTTCAATATTCTATTGAACGTATCTCCGTTGCTATTGGAGGAATGTCGACCACTCATTTGCTGCGAAATGCAGTGCAAATCCTCCGACTGTGTCAACAGTGTCCCTGAAAAATCCACCGAAATTGCAGATTTGCAGATAGTATTATAATTATTCAACTGAACGTATTTCCGTTCCAATTACATGTATGTCGACAATTCGTAGCACGTTACACCTCAAATTTGCTAGCAAAAACAGAGCACATCAACTGGTTTTCGCTATGTGAATTCTGAGCCTTGTCAAATCCAGCATATTTGTAGTTTTACAGAATCTGTCCTAAATATTTTATTAGCTCATCTCCGCTGCTCTTTGATACATGTCGGCAATTCGATGCGAGTTATAGTCCATGACAGCTGCCAAATGCAGCGCACGTGCTCCTGTTTACGCTATGTCAACTCTAATCGATGTCAAACATAATGTTATTACAGTTCTGTGTATTAAAGCTTCAATATTCATTAGAAGTTACCTCCGCTGCTATTGGTGATATCTCGACAATTCGATGCACATTATACTGCATAATTGCAGCCAAATGTAGCGCACGTTAGCCCGTACGCGCTATGCCAACTCTGGACCCTGTCAAATACATTGTAATTGGAGTTTTGCCTATTTAGGCATAAATATTCTATTGAACGTATCTCAGTTTCTGTCGTAGATGTGTCAGTAATTCGATGCGCGTTCTACTCCACATGTGCTGCCAAATAAAGCGCACATCAACCGGTTTGCGCAATGTCAACCGTGTATCCTGTCATATCCATTGTTATTGCAGTTTAGCATATTTAGGCTTAAGTATTGAATTAAACGTGTCTCCGCTGCTATTGGTGGCATGTCGAAAATTTGATGCGCGTTATACTCCTCATTTCAGCCAAACTCAGCGCACCTGCTCCTGTTTACATTATGTAAACTAGGATCGAGGACAAATCCAATGGTATTGCAGTGCTGCGTACCCAGGCTTCAAAATTCAATTGAACGTATCTCCGTTTCCATTGCAGATATCTCGACAATTCGATGCGCGTTCTACTCCACATTTGCTGCGAAATACTGCGCACATAATCCGGTCGACGCTATGTCAACTCTGGGACATATCAAGTCTGACGAAATTGCTGTTTAGCAGATTCTCTCATAAATATTCAATGGAAAGTTGATCGGCTGCTATTGCTGACATGTCGACAATTCGATGCGCTTTATACTCCACGATTGCTGCCAAATGAATTGTACGAGTTCTTATTTGTGCTATGTAAATCTATTCCAATGTCAAATTCAGTGATACTACAGTTTTGCATATTTAGGCTTCAATATTCATTTGATCGCATCTCCGCTGCTATTGGTGACATGTCAACACGTGCATGCGCTTTATACTCCACATTTGTTGCCACATACAGCGCACATCATCCGGTTGTTGCTATATCAACTCTAGGTCCTGTCAAATTCAGCGTAATTACAGCTTTGCAAATTCTGTCTTATACATTCAAATCAACATATCTCCGCTTCTATTTCAGATATGTCGACAATTCGATGTGTGTTATGCTCTTCATACTCTTCAACGCCTTCAAGTATTTTGTTTGTCCGGGATTTCTACTTTTGAAATAGCCCATTGATACGTTAATAATTTCTTATAGGGGTCTCCAAGACAGATCAATTATTGTATTAAGAAAGTTGTTGTTCCATTTGGAGGAATGCGGTTGTTCTTCTTTTCGATTGCTGAACCATTTCTGCGACACACCCATAATGAAAGGGCATGCAGCTTCACAGTAACAGATAGCATGAATGTTCAAACTTTCTACTTTACGCGTGTTTAGGTCAGATGTCGCACTTTTAGTCGAAGGTTATTCCACGCTGTGTCAGTGGAAGCTAAATCGATTAAATTGCCGCTCTTAACGTTCAAAATACAGGAAGGATTTTTTAATATGGATAACGCGGCTAAAACATCTCAAGGTAAATTTTTTAATTGTTAATTGAAAGCTTCGTAATTCAAGCACATTTGTATATACCATTTACTCATCTTCTCCTAATTCATGTTCGTGTTAATCTCAAGATATAGAATCAGTATAAAAGAAAGAATGACACTTATCTTGGAGCTGTGTGGAGTAAAGAAAGTTTAATCGAAGCATTGTGTCGAATAAAAGCTGAATAAAGCGGCAAACCTAAAGCGGTGCGATATTGGAATTCCAAAATTGGATATTCGAATTCTAGGAAGGTGACATCGAACTAACAATACTACGAAATTTCGATTATAACCTGGGAACAAGCATCCATAATCATTTTCTCTGTCTATGATTATATTATATCTGTTAATAATAATATGTAATTTCTTGTTCATCTCTTTATCTCTTCAGGTCTCGTAGGGGAAGTAAATGAAAATCGTCTACGTGTTGTAGACTCATTCTTAAACTATTGTAACGTAACTGTCTCCCGTTCTACATTTATGTGTTTCACTGCTTCCCTACGACAGCTGTAACTTAAGGTATAACAGGTTTTGGCACCCCTGTATCGTGCAAACATCTGTATCATTGCAATCGAAGCGAGGCTATTTTAACGTTGCGGTGTAGACACTTTACATAGTAAAGTTTTCAACCAATGTTATGGTGGTGCTTACCGCCGATTGAAAGCGGCCACAGCCTATATGTAAATCGGGCATTGGGGGCACGTGTTAGGTAATATATAGACCAACCGTACGGTAGAGATTCGGTTGTAGTTGCTGTATGGTTCGTACAAATCAGCACTAGATTATTGCAGCTCTTCATCTCCCTTCGGACGCCTAGAATTATTCACTGCCGTGACGATAAATGTCAACAGTGACTTAGTTCTGCTACCTTGCACACTCGATAAGCGTTGAATTTTATCAAAACAATATATGAGAATTGAAATAATGCTAATCGAGTGTGCAAGGTAGCAGAACTAAGTCACTGTTGACATTTATCGTCACGGCAGTGAATAATTCTAGGCGTCCGAAGGGAGATGAAGAGCTGCAATAATCTAGTGCTGATTTGTACGAACCATACAGCAACTACAACCGAATCTCTACCGTACGGTTGGTCTATATATTACCTAACACGTGCCCCCAATGCCCGATTTACATATAGGCTGTGGCCGCTTTCAATCGGCGGTAAGCACCACCATAACATTGGTTGAAAACTTTACTATGTAAAGTGTCTACACCGCAACGTTAAAATAGCCTCGCTTCGATTGCAATGATACAGATGTTTGCACGATACAGGGGTGCCAAAACCTGTTATACCTTAAGTTACAGCTGTCGTAGGGAAGCAGTGAAACACATAAATGTAGAACGGGAGACAGTTACGTTACAATAGTTTAAGAATGAGTCTACAACACGTAGACGATTTTGATTTGTCTGATGAAAGTCCGTTTCTGAGGGAAGGAAATATGTACATGAACGCACAAGACAGATGCATCAATGTTCTTAGACACTTGGTATTCAAGATTCCACTTGAACGCATTCTACCCGGACTGTACAAGCGCGAATGAGCACGAATTCACGGGATATATATATGTATGAAAATACATGCACACGCGATCGATTCTGACTGACGAGCACTCTCACCCGGAAACGGAACACGCAGTCCACCGTGACGAGCAGCACATATATATGCCTCAATTCTCAGTCAGGCCGTCAGTCGTGCTCGGGCAACAGCAGAAGCAACATGGAGTTTTTTAGATCTCTATTACGCGTCGTTGGTCTGTTCGTGCCAAGTAAGGTAGCTATCATTTCCGAACTTGAACGTATGTAGATCGGACAAGTGTCTACGCCGAAGAGCAAGACGTCACATGCGACATACGAGAAATCGAGTCAGGAAAGAGTTTCTCGGACCAGCAGCCGCGAAAGCTGCCAATCAAGAATCAAGAAGTAGAGTACGTGGTGGAAGGAACCTAAGACGCGAAGTAAGCTTATCCGCTGCCCGTGCGGCGGTCGTGTTGGAGGGTTACGCGGTCTTCCGAAAATTTCGAAGCGAAATCGTCACATCGATGTTGGATAACAAAAATGTATCAGATTCTAATTGGTAGTATGTACCTTAATTTGACTGCTTGCTTTTGCGAGAACTTGAAACGGTCTTGTCCGGCGAAAATTATTCGGAAATGTAGCATAAATCTTGAAATAAAATGGTTCCATTGAGACGGCAATTTGTTTCAGTCGAGGCAATATTCTGACGATATATCGACAATGTAACATACATTGACGCTGAGTCGTGCAATGCGTTACATTCCTTCTGTTAAAGTGGAATACTACCTGTATCGTAACAGGCACATTACTGAATATTATAATCAACGTATCACCGCAGCTATTGGAGATTTGACGCTAACTAGATGTGAGATGTATTCCTCATTTCCTGGGAGATACAGCGCAAATCAGCCGATTCGCGCTATGTCAACCCTGGTACCTGTCAAATCCAGCGTAATTAGAAGTTTGCACTTTCAGGCTTGAATGTACAAATCAATTTATCCTCTCTTCTATTGCATATATGTCAACAATTCAATACATGTATACTCCAAATGTGCTGCCAATTACAGTGCACATCGTTCGGTTTGCGCAATGTCAACTCTTACTCCTGTCAAGTACAGCGTTATTGCAGCTTTGGAGATTCCACCTTAAATATTCAATTGAACGTATCTCCGTTTCCATTGGCGATATGTCAACAATACCATACACGTTCTACTTCACATTTGCTGAAAACTACAGCACGAATCAGCCGATTTTTGCTATGTCAATCCTGGTCCTTGCCAAATCCTTTGTATTTGCTGCCTTGCATATTTAGGCTTAAGCACCCAATTAAACGTATCTCCGCTGCCGTTGTTGGTATGTCCACAATTCGCTACGCGTTATACTCCTCATTTGCTGTCAAATACAGCACACGTGATCCTGTTTACATTATGTCATCTCGGGTCGAGGTCATATCCATGTTACTGTGTACTGCATATCCAGGCTTCAATATTCAATTGAACGTATCTCCGTTTCCATTGGAGATACGTCGAGAAATTGATCCGCCGTATAGTCCACAATTGCTGCCAAATACAGCCGACTTGCTCCTGTTTACATTATGTAAACTCGGGTCGAGATCAAATCCAATGTTAGTGCAGTCCTTCATATCCATACTTCCATATTCAATTGAACGTATCTCCGTTTCCATTGGAGATGTATCATGAACTGAATTCGAGGCGCGTTGTACTCCACATTTGCTGCCAAATACAGCTGACCTATTCCTGTTTACATTATGTTAACTGCGGTCAAGGTCAAATCCAATGTTTTTGGAGAACTGCATATCCAGGCTTCAATATCCAATTGGACGTATCTCCGTTTCCTTTGGAGATATGTCGACAATTCGATGCACATTATACCTGCCAAATACATCGCACATCAATCGGTTTGCGCCATTTCAGCTCAGAACCCTGCAAAATCCAGTGCAATTGCAGTTTTGCAGATTCTACCTAAAATATTCAATTGAACGTACCACCAATCCCAGTGGAGATATGTGGACAATTCGATGCGCGCACTACTCCACATTTGCTGCCAAATGCAGCCGATCTGCTCCTGTTTACATAATGCAATCTCGGGTCGTGGACAAATCCAATATTATTACAGTACTGCACATTCAGGCTTCAATATTCAATTGCACGTATCTCCGTTTCCACTGAAGATATCTCGACAATTCGATCCGCGATATACTACACATGTGCTGCCAAATGCAGTGGACCTGCTCCTGTTTACATTATGTCAACTCGGGGTGAGGTCAAATCCATTGCAATTGCAGTTTAGCATATTTAGGCTTCAATATTCAATTGAACGTATCTGCGTTTATATCGAGATTGTTCAACAGATTTGCTGACAAATACAGTGCACATCGTTCGGTTTGCACTATGTCAACTATGGGCCCTGTCAAGTACCGCGTTATTGCTGTTTTGCAGATTCTGTCTTAAATATTCAATATGGCGCATTTCAGTTTCCATTAGAGATATGTCGTCAATTCGATCCGAGATATAGTCCACAATTGCTGCCAAATACAGCCGACCTGTTCCAGTTATATTATGTCAACTCGGGTCGAGGTCAAATCCAATGTTATTACCGTTCAGCATATTAATGCTTCAATATTCAATTGAACGTATCTCGGTTTCCATCAGAGATATGTCGACAATTCGATGCGCGTTATAACCATCATTTACTGCCAAATGCAATGCACATCAACCGGTTTGCTTAATGTCATCTGCGTATACTGCCAAATCAATTGTAATTGCACTTTAGCATATTTAGTCATCAGTATTCAATTCCACGTATCTCCGCTGCTATTGGTGATCTCTCGACAATTCGATGCGTGTTATACTGCACATTTGCTGCCAAATACAGCGGACATCAACCAGTTTGCGCAATGTCAACTCTATATCCGGTCAAATCCATTGTAATTGCAGTTGAGCATATTTAGGATTAAGTCAAATACAGCGTTATTGCAGTTTTGGACATTCTGCCTGAAATATTCAATTGCAAGTATCTCTGTTTCTATACCTGATTTCTCGATAACTCGATGCGCGATCTACTCCACATTTGCTGCCAAATACACCGCATCTGCTCCATTCTACATTATGTCAACTCGGATCGAGGTCAAATGCGATGTTCTTGCAGTACTGCGTATTCAGGATTCAATATTCCATTGAACGTTTCTACAATGATATTGGTAATATCTCGATAGTTCGATGCGCGATATACGCCACGTTTGCTGCCAAATACGGCGCTCCTGCTGCTGTTTACATTATGTCACCTCGGGTCGAAGTCAAATCCAATGTTATTGCAGTACTGCACATTCAGGCTTCAATATTCAATTGAGCGTATCTCCGTTTCCATTGGAGATATGACGATAATTCGATGCGCGTTATAAACCTCATTTGCTGCCAAATACAGTGCACACCAACCGGTTTGCGTCATGTCATCTGTGTATACTGCCACATCAATTGTAACTGTACTTTAGCATATTTAGGCGTCAGTATTCCATTCCACGTAACTCTGTTGCTATTGGTGGCATGTCATCAATTTGATGCGCGTTACACTCCTCAATTGCTGCCAAATGCAGCTGACCTGCGCCTGTTCATATTATATCAAATCGGGTCGAGGTCAATTCCGATGATATTGGGGTACTGCATATCTAGTCTTCAGTATCCAATTGAACGTATCTCCGTTTCCATGGGAGATATGTCGACATTTCGATCATAGATATAGTCCACAATTGCTGCCAAATACAGCCGACCTGCTCCTGTTTACATTATGTCAACTCGGGCTGAGTTCAAATCCAATGTTATTGCAGTAGTGCATATCGAGGCCTCAATATTCAATTGAACGTATCTCCGTTTCCATTGGAGATATTTCGAGAAATCGATCCGCGATATAGTCCACAATTGCTGCCAAATACAGCCGTACTGCACCTGTTCACATTATGTCAACTCGGGACGAGGTCAATTCCAATGTTAATGCAGTACTGCATATCCAGACTTCAATATTCAATTGAACGTATCTCCGTTTCCATGGGAGATATGTCGACATTTCGATCATAGATATAGTCCACAATTGCTGCCAAATACAGCCGACCTGCTCCTGTTTACATTATGTCAACTCTGGTCGAGGTCAAATCGTGCACATCAACCGGTTTGCGCTATGTCAACCCAGTGCCCTGCAAAATCCAGAGCAATTGAAGTTTTGCAGATTCCCCCTTAAATATTCAGTTGAACGTATCGCCGTGTCCATTGCAGAAATGTTGACATCTAAGTGCGCGTTCTACTCATCATTTGCTGCAACCAACAGCGCTCCTGCTCCTGCTTACATTCTGTCAACTCAGGCCGAGTTCAAATACAATGTTATTGCAGTACTGCATCTCCAGGCTTCAATATTCAATTGAACTTATCTCCGCTGCTATTGGTGGTCTGTGGACAATTCGATACGCGTTATACCCCGCATTTGCTGCCAAATTTAGCGCACATCAGCCGGTTGAAGCTGTGTCATATCTGGGCCCTGGCAAATCCAGCGAACATTCTGTTTAACAGATTGTGTCTTGAACATTCAATGAATGTACCTCCGCTGCACTTGGTGACATGCCGACAATTCGATGCGCGTCTTACTCCACATATGCTGCAAAAACAGCGGACATCATACAGTTTGCGCAATGTCAACTCTGGGCCCTGTCAGATAAAGCGTTACTGCAGTTTTGGAAATTCCGCCTGAAATATATAATTGTACGTATCACAGTTTCTATCATAGATACCTCGACAGTTCGATGCATGTTCTGCTCCACATTTGCTGCCAAATGCAGAGCAAGTCAGCCAGTTTGCCCTATGTCAACTCTGTGTCCTGTCAAATCCAGCGTAATTGGAATATTGCACATTATTTCTTAATGATTCAATTGAACGTATCTTCCTTTCCATTGGAGATATGTCGACAATTCGATGCGCGTTATACTCCACATTTGCTGCCAAATACAGCGCACATGCTTCTGTTTACATTATGTCTACTCGGGTCGAGGTCAAATCCAATGTTGTTGCTGTACTGCAAATCCAGGCTTCCATATTTAATTGAACGTATTTCCGTTTCTATGGGAGATATGTTGACAATTCGATGCTCGTTAAGCTCCACATTTGCTACCTAATACAGCGCGCATCAGGCAGTTATTGCTATGTCAACCTAGTTTCCAGCCAAATACTTTGTAATTGCAGTACTGCATATGAAGGCTTCAGTATTCAATTGAACGCATCTGCGTTTCCATTTTAGATATGTCGACATTTCGATACGCGCAATATACTCCACATTTGCTGCCAAATACAGCGCACATCGTCCAGTTTTCGCAACGTCAAGTCTGGGCCCTGTCAGACACAGCGTTATTGCAGTTTTAGAAATTCCGCCTGAAATATTCAATTGGACATATCACAGTTTCTATTATAGATACCTCGACAGTTCGACGCATGTTATACTCCACATTTGCTGCCAAATGCAGAGAAAGTCAGCCAGTTTGCCCTATGTCAACTGTGTGTACTGTCAAATCCAGCGTATTTGGAATATTGCACATTATTTCTTAATTATTCAATTGAACGTATCTCCCTTTCCATTGGAGATATCTCCACAATTCTATGCGCGTAATACCACAAATTTGCTGCCAAATACAGCGCATATCAACCGGCTTGCGCAATGTCAACTCTGTGTCCTGTCAAAACCAGCGTAATTGCAATTTTGCTGATTCTGTCTTAAATATTCAATTGAACTTTTGTCCGTTAGCTTTTAATATATGTCGACAATTCGATGCGTGGATATACACCACATTTGCTGCCAAATAGAGCGCATATCAACCGGCTCGCGCAATGTCAACTCAGTGTCCTGTCAAATCCAGCATAATTGCAATTTTGCAGATTCTGTCTTAAATATTCAATTGAATGTATCAGTTTCTATACCACATATCTCGACAATTCGATGCGCGTTATACTCCACATGTGCTGCGAAATACAGCGCACCTGCTCCTGTTTTCATTATGTCTCCTCGGGTCGAGGTCAGATCCAATGTTATTGCAGTACTGCATATTCATTCTTCAATATTAAATTAAACGTTTCTTCGTTTCCATTGGAGATATGTCGATAAGTCGATGAGCTTTCTACTCCACATCTGCTGCCAAATACAGCGCGCATCAGCTGGTTTTTGCTATGTCAACCCTGGGCCCTGTCAAATACAGCTTTTGTTTGCAGTTTTGCAGAATCTGCCTTAAATATTCAACTAAACGTATCTCAGCTTCTATTCCAGATATCTGGACAATTCCGCGAGCGTTATACCACACATTTGATGCCAAATACAGCGCGCCTTCATCTGTTTATATTATGTCAACTCGGGTCGAGGTCAAATGCAATGTTATTGCAGTAATGAATATTCAGGATTCAATATTCCATTGAATGTTTCTAAACTGCTTGTTACGTCGCTTAAAACATCTGCATTCCAGCCCTCGCGATCAGACAGCCAACGGCCGGCGTAACGGTATTTCGACCCACAATAAACCTAAGAACCCACCATAAACCTTCACTTTCATTGTCTCGTATCAACATGTGCCTTCAGTCAGGTCGTATGTCCTGAAGAATTCTTAAGTTCAAAAACATTTTTTGATGCACATCTGGTCGTTAAAGAGGTCCTTGGGTTTATTAGGCGCACTTAAGAATACGGAGAAAGCGGACACGCACCCATTAGGAAAAACCGAAAAGCTAACCAACAGAACAAGCTGGTTTTTCCCATGACCAAGGTCACCCAAAACGACGATGGTAGGAGGCTACCTACTAATCCCTTCAAGCCTCAGTATAGGTCATAACCAATCGATACAGCGGATCGTTACCCTCACTGTCCTAACGAAAAGTGTGAACAACGAATCCGCGTTCTTCAGGCAAAAGGTCCCACCCACACCGAACTTTCTTCCGTATTCATACAAGAGCGATTAGTGAGTTCAACATTGAACGTCTAACGTTAAGTTTCATGCCGTGCTACGTACATTGACATATTAACTTCCATTATAAGAGCCTTGCTCTAATGTGCATATATATCTTAGCTTCGTACCGCAAATTGTTATCTGCGAATTATAGCTACTCAAAAGTGTAACTTAAGCATTGAAAATATATAATTTATAATTCTGTGAATCACAGTGTTATACAAACTCAATCACCCCCAATTATCTCAACAGAAATTAGGGGATCGATCAACTCGTGGTGTCGATCATAATCGTAACGAGAATTTACGACTTCCGTTGACGTCTCTCCTCGCGATTGCGTCTCCCCGCGATTGGTCGAAAATACACTGCTATTAGTGATATTACTACAATTCGACGCGCGTAATACTCCACATTTGCAGCCAAATACGGAGCCTTTCGGCCAGTCTGCGCTATGCTATCTCTATGTACTGCCAAATCCAGCGCAAATGCAATTTTGCAGATTGTATCTTAAATATTAAATGGAACGAATCTCCGTTTCCATTCGAGATATGTCGACAATTCGATGAGCTTTCTACTCCACATTTGATGCCAAATACAGCGCACCTGCATGTGTTTACGTTAAGTCAACTCGGGTCGAGGTCAAATCCATTGCTATTGCAGTTGTGCATATCCAGACTTAAATATTCAATTGAAAGTATCTCCGTTTCCATCGGAGATACACCGACAATTCGATGAGCGTTGTATCCCACATTTGCTGCCAAATACAGGGCACCTGCACCTGTTTACGTTAGTCAACTCGGGTCGAGGTGAAATCCAATGCTATTGCAGTACTGCATATTCAGGAATCAATATTCCATTGAACGTTTCTACACTGCTTGTTGCGTCGCATGGAACATCTGCATTCGAGCCGACGCTACCTAGCAGTCAGCGGCCCACCTACAGCCCTCCCGACCCTCAATAAACTCAAGGACCCACCATAAAGCGTCAACTTTAGCTTCATTGTTTCCGTATGTTTGCCAGTCGAACTGTTTGTCCAGAAGTATATTTGGTTTATGTCAGAGTTCCGGAAAAGTCCTTGAGTTTATTAGGCTCTCAAAAATCACGGAGAAAGCGGATAGTCGCCAAATGGAAAACCGAACACATGCCCTACAAAAACGACTGGTTTTCCCCAGGAATGCAGTCACCCCCCGATCCACGTTGGTGGGAGATTTCCTCATATCCTTCTTCGTTAGCATGGGTCATAACCAATCAGCATCGCGGATATTTACCCTCACTTCCTTGACGAAAAGTGTGAACAACGAATCCGCGTTTTTCGTTTAAAGGGCACACCCACAACAAGCTTTCCTCCGGGGAAAACATAAGAGCCAAGAGTCAGTCGCGATCAAGCAGCTAATCCATTATCATACGCGGCAACACGACTAGATTCTCCCCGATAGTCATGTTATAACAAACGTCCATTTGTATTATACCGAAGTTGTTGGATTTGGCAAATATATAATAACTTGTTAGCAGCAGTGCTTTCTTTAATTGAACTATCCTTATTATCCTAACCGAAATAAGGGATCGAACGATTCGTGGCGTCGATTAGTCAATCGTAACGGGAATTTACGACTCCCATTGGCGCGCTTCTTCGAGATCGAGTCTCCCCGCGAACGTGCGAAAACAGGCTCTAGTACCCAATTAAACGTATCTCCTTTGCTATTGGCGGTATGTCGACAATTCGGTGCGCGTTATACTATTCACTCGCTGCTAAATACAGCGCCCTTCAGCCGGTTTGCGCTATGTCAACTCTGGGCCCTGTCATATATCGTGTTATTGCTGTTTTGAAGATTCTGTATTAAATATTCAAATGAGCGTATCTCAGTTTCTATTACAGATATCTCGGCAATGCGATGTGCGTTATACTCCACATTTCCTGCAAAATACAGCGCTCCTGCTCCTGTTTACATTATGTCACCTCGGGGCGAGGTCAAATCTAATGTTATTGCAGTACTGTTTATTCAGGATTCAATATACCTGTAGAGGATATGACTATTCCGGTGAACACAATAATATATGTACGATGATGTTTGTGTAAAATAAATATATTAATAATATATGTCTACATAGGTAATAACTCTGGTACAATCTAAGTCGTAATAAATAATGTTCAATAAATACTTTTTACTCAAGGAACTCGATGGATACGCGATACGTCTGATTGCTAAAGCACTGATCGATAAACTCTCTCTCGATCGTGATTGCGTCTGATTATTTATACTGGTCAGGGGACAACCGGAAAATTTGAACTTAACAACGTTTGATAGTTGAAAGTAGCGGTGACATTGTTTTGCTCGGAGTTCGTTACTCATTATCATGCCTACGACCTAACGGTCTTACTGCTGCGAAATAAAACAACAACAGGATTCGAATTGTCCTGCTCGCGTGCCGCTACATACCATTGAACGTTTCTACACTCCTATTGGCGATATCTCGGCAACTCGATGCGCGATCTACCCCACATATGCTTCCAAATACAGCGCACGTCATTCGAATTGCGCTATATCAACTCTGGGCCCTATCAAATACAGCGTTATTGCTGTTTTACAGATTCTGTCCTTCATATTCAATTCAGCGTATCTCAGTTTCTATTCCAGATATCTCGTCAATTCGATGCCCGTTATACTCCACATTTGCTGCCAAATACAGCGCGCATCAGCCGGTTTTTGCTATGTCAACCCTGGTCCCAACCAAATTCTTTATAACTGCAGTTGTGCATATTTAGGCTTCATTATACAATTTAACGTATCTCCGCTGCAATTTGCGATATGACGATAATTTGATGCGCGTTCTACTCCACATTTGCCGCCAAATAAAGCGCTCATCAGACAGTTGGCGCCTAGTCAACTCTGGGCCCTGCCATACTCACCGAAGTTGCTGTTTTGCATATTTAAGCATACGTATTCAATCGGACGTCTCTCCGATGCTAATATTGATATGTCGACAATTCGATGCACGTTATTCTCCACATTTCCTGCCAAATACAGCACACCTGCTCCTGTTTACAGTCTGTCAACTCGGGTCGAGTACAAATCCAATGATATTGCAGTACTGCATATCCAGGATTCAATATTCAATAGAACTTGTCTATCTTTCCATAGCAGATATGTCGAAAATTCGATACGCGATATACTGCACATTTGCTGCCAAATACAGCGCACATCAACCGGTTTGCGCAATGTCAACTCTGTGTGCTGTCAAGTCCAGCGTAAATGACGTCTTGGAGATTCTGCCGGAAATATTGAATTGAACGTATCTCCGTTTCCATTGAAGATATGTCGACAATTCGATGCGCGCCCTACTCCACATTTGCTATCAAATACAGCGCTCCTGCACCTGTTTACATTAGGTCAACTCGGGTTGAGGTCAAATCCAATGTTACTGCAGAACTGCATATCCAGGATTCAATATTCCATTGAACGTTTCTACACTGCTATTGGTAATATATCGACAGTTCGATGCGCGATATACGCCACGTTTGCTGCCAAACTACAGCGCACCAGCTCCTGCTTCAATTATGTCAACTCGGGACAAGATCAAATCCAATGTTTATGCAGTACCGCATAACCAGGCTTCGATATTCAATTGAACGTATGTAATATCGTGATAGAATATATTTACAAGGAATGGATGATACAGGTGTTAACCGGACAGAAAAAGACGATTGTTGTTCAACCTGAACTAATCACAGCAAACGTACAGAAAACAGCACAACTAAATAATTAGATAACGACTCGACTTTCACAAAATGCAATCAACACACTCTCGGCAACGCCACTCGCAAACTCTGTTTGTTGATTCGTTTTTCCCCGTCCCTTGGCAACCGCTCGTGGCCAAGATCACGTAGGCCTCCTCTTTCCAAAACTACGCGATCGATAACAAACGCCTCGGCTCTCGCAACATTCCACGCGGTTCACCCGCCAACTCCCAGGCCTCTCACTCGCGATACTACACTCGACCATCCTGCAATAACATCTGCCCTCAGATGTTGCCTTCTATCTCGCTGTCATGAGATGCGTCACTTTCGGCGTTTATCTTCCAAGGTTTCATAAAATCAGCGGTAGTTGATGACCGTTTCGGCCCCTCATGCTCTCCAACCTTCTCCACAACGTAGCGATCATTCCGCATGGCTCGCAATACCCGGTACGGACCCAAAAATCTTCCTCCGAGATTGAGCCCTGCGCCAAACTGGGTTCTCTTGACGGCCACTAGATCCCTCCTTCGGTACTGTTTCGCACTCTTTCTTCTTTTATTGTAATTTCTCCGATTTTCCTCTTGGGTTGCGGCAATCTTCCTTTTCGCATCCTCGCGTAGCTCGCGGCGTTGTTCCTCGAACCTCGCGGCCCACTCATCGTCGATTAGCTCTCTAACTTGTGCATCTTCCTTGATTTGCATTTCGACCCCGACAAGTAGGCTGGTCGACATGTTTTTGTTCGCTCCAAGTTGCTTTCAAGTAGGATACCCTTCTTGTGACACGATCTTCGTCAATCTGCGTATCCTTTTGCCGCCTGAATACAACTTCGTTATTGTGCATATCATTATCCGATGGCAATACGCCAGATTCGGCTTTGATGATACCTTCATTCGTCCATACTTCCCTCAAATCGTCTACTTCCTTCTGAATGTCCCTCAACTCCGTTAAAGACACACCTTTGTCCGCTTCATCGCTGCTCATCGAGCTGGATGCTGTGTTGATCCCCGTGTTACACCCCGTGTTAAGATCTAAATCGTCTGCGCTATCTTCCATGGCCAATCATTCAAGTTCCAAAGTCAGCGTTTTGCCATCCGACCCGTCGGCATTTTCTTCATCCGAACTGAGCTCAGAATATTTGCGCTTCACTTCACGGTGTATCGGACTGTCTACAGATTCTGTGGTTGATTTTTCATCCGGCGTTGCCACCACTGTCTCCGAAGATGTTAGCACAGACACTTTTTGGAGGAATTCACTAGCTTCCTTCTCCGGCCTATACCCGCTAATGATATCGCGAATCGCTTCACGGTAATGCGATTCTTGTGCGTGTGATACGTCTATTTCGTCAGTCTGTTCTACTGCATTGACTTTCAATGTATCCGGCGCGTCTTCGCGACCATCAGTCTGATCGTCAAGTCGTAGGAACGTCACCTCGCCCCGTTTGACCCGCAACTCTACCTGATCTAGGAAATCAGTACCTAACAACAGACTGTGTCCTGTCATCACCTTATTCGAGACAACGTGCAGAGTGATAGTAAAGTCATACCCGTCGACCGTCATTATCGTTGTAAACTCGCCCAGGGCCTATTGCTAGTGGAACCAAAACCGTCGAACTTAAGCTTGCATTTACCTAGCGGTGGTGACCCTAACCTCGCATACTCGTCTGATCGAATGAACGAGAGATCACTGCCCGTATCCACTAATGCCACAAACCTACAATTATCTATCGCCACTTCCTTCGTATACTTCCTCTTCTCGGACCTTGACACTACGCAAGTCTCTTTCGGTCGTGCTGTACACCTCGCTGCAATATGTCCAAAACCGCTGTACTTAAAACACCTAACACCTTTTCCTCTCTCCGGACACTTAACACTGAGATGGTCCTCACTACCACAAACGAAGCACCTTCTTTTCTTCATTACATCTACAGATTGACTGGGCTTCCCGTTCTTCTCGGTTTTATCCGGCTTCACAATCGACTTTACTCTGCGACTCTTCTGCTCTTCGTACATCACTAACCTCTTCCTCAACTCTTTGATTGACATAGCGCCGTACAATATAGCCTTATTGCTCTCGTCGTCTATTATTCCATCCACTATGTATTCCGCCTTTGCTTCCTCCTCTATATCCACATGGCTGGCTATTTCGAGCATGCGGTACATGTAAGCCAAACATGCTTCATCACTCTCCTTTTCTGTTTCTCTCAGTTTCTGATGTACTTGCCTACTATTAACCTTCTTCGAAAATTCTTTCACTAGCCCCCTCTTCAACTCATGCCAAGTCCTGGCATGACACTCGAAGCTCGCAAGTATTTTCGCTGATCCCTTCAGCAGCTTTCTCGCGTAGACTGCCTTCTGCCCATTCGACCACATGCACGTATCAGCGACTTCCTCGAACGACTCGAACCATCGTTCGACATTTTCGCCTTTGTTGCCACTAAACGACTCTAATGCATCTTCAACGTCTCTAAAACTCAGTGTCGAACCAACACATGCCCTTCGACAACATCCATCATGGTCCTGATACACCCTTCGCGTACCTCTCTTGTATCCTCCTGCGTTTTTTTTTGTCATCTTCATCCTCACTTTCGTCGTCGCTTTCTTCTTCCGACGATATGTCATTACCATCCATGGCCGCTTGTAGCCGCGCGCGTAATTCTATTTTTCTTCCCGTCGTTTTTAAACCCAAACTAGTGAGGCGCTCTTTCAACTCCTTCGTATTAATTTTCTCAAAATTTTCATCTTCGTTACAATCACGCTCAGCTCTCTGTACATTTCACCGCCCGTCGATCCCTTAGGATACGATTGTCCAGCCCTACACTCCCGATTCAGCCTTGCAATCAGCACTGACCTCTCACCAGATATAGGGAGGTTCATTCGCGCGAGCTTACTCCTCAGCTCCTCCAGCGTCGAACCCTCTTCACCCGACAATCGTTCGTCCCCAACGTTTGCCATTTTTTCACACTACCCAAACTTAAACCGTCAACGATATCGTCTTTTATCGCACCGCGTACCGGTAAATTCACAACTAACGCGAATAGCTCTGTTAAACCGTTTCGTTTTCTGTCTTGTCCAATCCCGGACGAGCCCCCCAAAAATGTAATATCGTGATAGAATATATTTACAAGGAATGGATGATACAGGTGTTAACCGGACAGAAAAAGACGATTGTTGTTCAACCTGAACTAATCACAGCAAACGTACAGAAAACAGCACAACTAAATAATTAGATAACGACTCGACTTTCACAAAATGCAATCAACACACTCTCGGCAACGCCACTCGCAAACTCTGTTTGTTGATTCGATTTTTCCCCGTCCCTTGGCAACCGCTCGTGGCCAAGATCACGTAGGCCTCCTCTTTCCAAAACTACGCGATCGAAAGCAAACGCCTCGGCTCTCGCGACATTCCACGCGGTTCACCCGCCAACTCCCAGGCCTCTCACTCGCGATACTACACGTATCTCCGTTTACATTGGAGATATGTCGAGAACTCGATGCGCGTTATACTTCCCATTTGCTGCCAAATACAGCGACCTGCATCTGTTTACGCTAAGTCAACGCGGGTCGATGTGTAATCCAATGCTATTGCAGTACTGCATAACCAGTCCTTAATATTCAATTGAAGGTATCTCCGTTTCCATTGGAGATATGTCGACAATTCGATGCGCGCTCTACTCCACATTTCGTACCAAATACAGCACATCTGCTCCTGTTTACACTAAGTCAACTCTTTTCGAGGTCAAATCCATTGTTATTGCAGAACTGGATATCCAGGTTTCAATATCCAATTGAACGTATCTCCGTTTCCACTGGAGATATATCGACAATTCGATCCGCGTTATACTCCACATTTGCTGCCACATTCAGCGCAGATACTCCTGTTTACATTATGTGAACTAGGGGCGTGGTCAAATCCAATGTTGTTGCAGTACTGCATATTCATTCTTCAATATTCAATTGAACGTATCTCCGTTTACATTGGAGATATGTCGACAACTCGATGCGGTTTCTACTCCACAATTGCTGCGCAATTCAGAGCACGGCAACTGATTTGCGCAATGTCAACTATGTGTCCTGTCAAATGCAGCGTTGTTGGAGTTTTGCAGAGTCTGTCTTAAATATTCGATTGAGCGCATCTCAGTTTGTATTCCAGATATCTCGGCAATTCGATGCGCGTTCTACTTCACATTTGCTGCCAAATACAGCGCACGTCAACCTGTTTCGGCAATGTCAACTCTATGTCCTGTCTAATACTGCGTAATTGCCGTGTTGGAGGTTCTGCCGGAAATATTCAATTGAGCGTATCTCCTTTTCCGTTGGAGATATGCCGACAAATCGATGCGCGTTTATCCCCACATTTGCTGCCAAATACACGGCACCTGCTCCTGTTTACACTATGTCGACTCGGGTCGAGGTCAAATCTAATGTTATTGCAGTACTGTGTCACGACGATTCGGGGTAATTTCACATTCCGTACGCAAGGTGAGAGATTCATACTTCAATCTTGATTGTTATTAGAAAATTTATTAGAAACTGACAGAGTAATGATACAGAATGGTAAAACAGCCCAGAAAAGAATGTCGAGTACTGACTTGAGGGGTATTTTTATATCAAGGACTTGGAGTTACGTTCAATTGATTATTGAAGCATGTATATGCAGTACTGCAAAAACATTGGATTTGACCTCGACCCGAGTTTACATTATGTAAACAGGAGCAGGTGCGCTGCATTTGGTAGAAATTGTGCAGTATAACGCGCATCGAATTGTCGACATATCAGCAATAGCAGCGGAGATTCATTCAAATGAATATTCAAGTCTGAATACGCAGAACTGTAATAATATTGTATTGGACATCGAACAGAGTTTGTATTTTCGACCAATCGCGGGGAGACGCAATCGCGAGGAGAGACGTGAACGGAAGTCGTAAATTCTCGTTACGATTATGATCGACACCACGAGTTGACCGATCCCCTAATTTCTGTTGAGATAATTGGGGGTGATTGAGTTTGTATAACACTGTGGTTCACAGAATTATAAATTATATATTTTCAACGCTTAAGTTACACTCTTGAGTAGGTATAAATCGCAGATAACAATTTGTCGTACGAAGATAAGATAGATATACACTCTAGAGCAAGTCTCTTATAATGGACGTAACACGGTAGTAGACTTAACGTTAGACGTTCGATGTTGGACTGACTAATCGCTCTTGTATGAATACGGAAGAAAGTTCGGTGTGGGTGGGCCCCGTTGCCTGAAGAACGCGGATTCGTTGTTCACACATTTCGTTAGGACAGTGAGGGTAACGATCTGCGATGTCGATTGGTTATGACCTATGCTGATGCTTGAGGGGATGAGTAGGAAGCCTCTCACAATCGTAGTTTTTGGATGACCTTGTTCATGGGAAAAACCAGCTTGTTTTGTTGGTTAGCTATTCGGTTCTTCCTAATGGGTGCGTGCCCGCTTTCTCCGTATATTTAAGTGCGCCTAATAAACCCAAGGACCTCTTTAACGACCAGATGTGCGTCAAAAAATGTTTTTAAGCTTAAGAATTCTTCAGGACATACGACCTAACTGACGGCACATGTTGCTACAAGGCAGTGAAAGTGAAGGTTTATAGTGTGTCCTTAGGTTTATTGAGGGTCGGAATGACGTTACGCAGGCCGTTGGCTGTCTGATCGCGAGGGCTGCAATGCAGATGTTTTAAGCGACGTAACAAGCAGTTTAGAAACCTTCAATGGAATATTGAATCCTGAATATTCATTACTTCAATAACATTGCATTTGACCTCGACCCGAGTTGACATAATATAAACAGATGAAGGCGCGCTGTATTTGGCATCAAATGTGTAGTATAACGCTCGTGGAATTGTCCAGATATCTGGAATAGAAACTGAGATACGTTCAGTTGAATATTTAAGACAGATTCTGCAAAATGGCAAACAAAAGCTGTATTTGACAGGGCCCAGGGTTGACATAGCAAAAACCAGCTGATGCGCGCTGTATGTGGCAGCAAATGTGGAGTAGAACTCGCATAGAATTGTCGAGATATCTGGAATTGTAGCTGAGATACGCTCAATTGAATATATAAGACAGACTCTGCAAGACTGCATCAACGCAGTATTTGACAGGGCTCAGGGTTGACATAGCAAAAACCGGCTGATGCGCGCTGTATTTGGCAGCAGGAGTGGAGAAGGAAGCTCATCGTGTTGTCGACATATCTCCAATGGAAACGGAGAAACGGTCAATTTAATATTGAAGAATGAATATGCAGTACTGCAATAACATTGCATTTGACCACGCCCCGAGTTCACATAATGTAAACAGGAGCAGGTGCGCTGAAATTGGCAGCAGATGTGGAGTATAACGCGGGTCGAGTTGTCGACATATCTCCAATGGAAACGGAGATACGTTCAATTCGATATTGAAGCCTGGATATGCATTTCTGCAATAACAATGGATTTGACCTCGAACCGAGTTGACTTAACGTAAACAGGTGCAGGTGCGCTGTATTTGGCAGCAATAGTGGCGTATATCGCGCATCGATCTGTCGAGATATTACCAATAGCAGTGTAGAAACGTTCAATGGAATATTGAATCGGGAATATGCAGTACTGCAAATACCTTGGCTTTGACCTCGACCCCATTTAACATAATGCATACAGCAGCAGGTGCGCTGTATTTGGCAGCATATGTGGAGTAGAACTCGCATAGAAATGCCGACATATCTGGAATTGAATCTGAGATACGCTTAATTGAATAATTAAGACTGACTCCGCAAAACTGCAACAACGCTATATTTCACAGGCCCCATAGATGACATAGCAAACACCTTCTGATGCGCGCTGTATTTGGCAACAAACCTGGCGTATATCGCGGTTCGAATTGTTGACATATCTCCAATGGAAACAGAGATATGTTAAATTGGATATTGAAGCTTGGATATGCAGTTCGGCAGTAACACTGGACTTGACCTCTGACCCGAGTTGACATGATGTAAACGGGAGCGGGTGCGCTATATTTGGCTGCAAACGTGGCGCATATAGCGGACCGAATTGTCGACATATCTCCAATGGAAACGGAGATACGTTCAAGTGGATATTGAAGCCTGGATATGCAGTTCTGCAATGACAATGGATTTGACCTCGACCCGAGTTGACATGACGTAAACAGGTGCAGGTGCCCTGTATTTGGCAGCAAATGTGAAGTATAACGCGCATCGTGTTGTCGACATATCTCCAATGTAAACGGAGATAGGTTCAATTGAATATTGAAGACTGGATATGCGGTAATGCAATAGCATTGGATTTCACCTCTACCCGAGTTGACTTAACGTAAACAAGTACAGGAGCCCTGTATTTGGCTCCAAATGTGGGATACAACACGCATCGAATTGTCCACATATCTCCAATGGAAACGGAGGTACGTTCAATAGGATATTGAAGCCTGGATATGCAATTCTGCAATAACAATGGATTTGACCTCGAACCGAGTTGACTAAATGTAAACAGGAGCAGGTGTGCTGTATTTGGCAGCAACTGTGGAGATGAACGTGCATCGAATTGTCGACAAATCTCGAATGGAAACGGAGATACGTTCAATTGAATATTTTCAGACAGAATCTAAAAAATTGCAATTATGCTGGATTTGACAGGACACAAAGTTGACATTGCGCAAACCGGTTGATGTGCTTTGTACTTGGCAGCAAATGTGGAGTATAACGCGCATCGAATTGCCGAGATATTTGGAATAGAAGCTGAAATAAGCTCAATTGAATATTTCAGGCAGAATCTCCAAAACTGCAATAACGCTGTATTTGACAGGACACAGAGTTGACATTGCGCAAACCTGTTGACGTGCACTGTATTTGGCAGCAAATGTGGAGTATAACGCGGATCGAATTGTCGATATATCTACAATGCAAACGGAGATACGTTCAATTGAATATTGAAGCCTATAATGCAGTACTGCGATAACATTGAATTTGACCTCGACTAGAGTCGACGTAATGTAAACTGGAGCAGGTGCTCTATATTTGACAGCAAATGTGGGGTAGAGCGCGCATCGAACTGTCGAGATATTACCAATGGCAGTGTAGAAACGTTCAATGGAATATTCAATCCTGAATATGCAGTACTGCAATAACAATGGATTTGACCTCGAACCGAGTTGACTTAACGTAAACAGGTGCAGGTGCGCTGTATTTGGCAGCAATAGTGGCGTATATCGCGCATCGATCTGTCGAGATATTACCAATAGCTGTGTAGAAACGTTCAATGGAATATTGAATCGGGAATATGCAGTACTGCAAATACCTTGGCTTTGACCTCGACCCTAGTTGACATAATGCATACAGCAGCAGGTGCGCTGTATTTGGCAGCATATGTGGAGTATAACGAGCATAGAACTGTCTTGATATCTCCAGTCGAAACTGTTGAAGTGGTCACCACTTATGAGAAGACTCTACATCTGGCCTTTTTAGTTTTCGCCAGCACTGAAGCCATCGACAGCGCGTAGACAAAAAACTGCGACGAAGTCAGACCATAAACAGTAGACAGGCGTCATTGACTTCGGTGTTTTCAGTTATTGTGTGACACAGCTAGCATTCTTATCTGGACCATCTCAAATTGCATTCTTACTTATTATTTCACTTCTATTTAAATATATTTACTGCCTTACAATTCATCCACGAGTTTTCTCTGTTTACACATCGAATAACCTCAACACCAGCAAACACCGGCTGGTGTGCGCTGTATTTGGCAGCAAATGAGGGTTATAACGAGCATCGAATTGTCAACATACCACCAATAGCAGCGAAGATACGTTTAATTGAGTAATTAGCCTGAATATGCTAAACTGCAATTACAAATGATTTAGCGGGGACAAGGGTTGATATAGCAAAAACCGGCTGATACGCGCCGCATTTGGCAGCAAATGTTGAGTCGAAAGCGCATCAAATTGTCGGCATGTCTCCAATGGAAACGAGGATTTGTTCAATTGAATTGTTGAGAAATTTATAATTTTCTGTGCTGGACTGGATTAAATGCGCAGTAGAGGTACTTGTATGTAAATATCAGTGTGTGGAAGTATGTGTGTGTGCGCAGCGTTTCGAAAACAAAAGGAATGTAATCTCAACAGTCGGTTAAGAGTCGGTTAAGAGTCGGGTATAGAAGAAGGTGCTGAGACGCGTGCAAGTGTGTCTTGATGAGTATATAATGAATCGTCCATGTAATAAATATATCATTATTTTATTAATAACCGTCAATATATGTTAGATTTGATACATCAGCATTATTTATAATTTAATCGAATGTCAAAGTAAACCAAGGGTCCAGTTCAACAAGAGGATTTTGCTCGAGGTTTTGGTAACAAAGAAATAAAAGGACAAAATTATTAACATTATAATTAGTATTCGGAGTGCTGGCTGCATCCTGTGGTTTATCAGTCGGATCGCAATGGCATGAAGGACAATTTGCGATTTTGTATTTCGATGAATCTCGGTTTTTCTAGATTGCACGACCGCACATAGTTTTATTACATTGTCACCGGTAGTACGTGCGACTATATAACCGATTTAAATCCCTGACATTGCCACTAGCAGTTCGTGCGGATACACGACCGCATCAGATTCATGGCATCGCCACTAGCAGTTCGTGCGAATACACGACCGCTTCAGATTCATGGCGTTGGTATTTAAGTGTTAAGGGCATAGGGTTAATGACCCTCAGGGGTCGGGGCTGTCATATCGCTCGGGTCACTGTCCTCGCTACTACTAAAGACATCCAAATCAGCTGGAATGCGGCCATCGGGCATTTTCCGCAACCTGTCGTGACTGTATTTGTAAGAGCGTTTGCCACCTAACGTTTTTAGAATATATCTGTCTCCCTACAAAATTTCTGCTATTACAAATGGGCCCTTAAATTTCGGATCTAATTTACATTGGTTTCTTTCTTCAATTTTCCGTAACACAAAATCACCGAGGTTAAACCTAATCACTTTCGCTTTAATTTTGTCAAATTTGTCCTTGTCGTATTTGGCACTAGTCTCTATGATCTTTATCGCCTGCTGTCTTACGTTGGAGATATCTACTTCTCTTTTTTCGGTATTGTCGGGTAGTGACAAGCCGTAGGGTCTTGTTGTTTTACCGATTAATATATGCAATGGACTCGATTTAGTCATGCGGTTGGTGGTGCAATTCAAAGCCAAATGTATTTTACCAATCGCGCCTAGCCACGATCGCTCGGTCGTTTCTATGAATGTGAACATAATTTCCAACGTACCCATAATACGCTCTACCTGTCCGTTGGCCCTACTCGCACCGGTTGAAGTTAAGTGGAGTTTAGTGTTTACCTTGACAGAGATCTTGGAATTCTTTACCCGTAGGACAGCTCTCTTGATCCGCTATTATCCGGCAAGGGCTGCCGAATAAAAATATAGCATACTTGAGTGCTTTGACGGTTCTATGGGAATCTATTTTACGAGTGTGCCTCGTACTGCCTGAGCTGTGTGACGGTCGTTGGCGCAGGAAAAGAACTCAAGGCGTGTATTTTACCCGGATTGGGACGAACATCTCCCTCGTGAATTAGATATCCCAAATAGAGTACCGACGTCTTTAGAAAAGAACATATCGAAAAGTTAAAGGAGAATCCGGCTTTTACGAGGGTATCTAGTACAGTTGTACTAGACACAGAGTCTAGTCGCAACAGAGTATAGAGCAACATAGACGAGTATAACGCGCATCGAATTGTCGGAATACCACCAATAGCAGCGGAGATACATATAGTTGAATATTTCCGGTCGCATCTCCAAAACTGCAATTACGCTGGATTTGAGAAGACACAGAGTTGACATTGCGCTAACCGGTTGATGTGCGCTGTATTTACCAGCAAATGTGGGGTCTGACATGCATCGATTTGTCGAGATATCACAAATAGTAATGTAGATACGTTCAATGGAATATTGAATCCTGAATATGCAGTACTGCAATAACATTTGTTTTAATTTCAACCCGTGTTGTCACTATGTAAACAGATGCAGCTGCGCCGTATTAGGCAGCAAATGTGGGATATAACGCGCATCGATTTTTCGGGATATGACCAATAGCAGTGTAGATAGATTCAATGGAATATTGAATCCTGAATATGCACTACTGCAGTAATATTGCATTTGTCCTCGACCCGAGTTGACATAATGTAAACAGCAGCATGTGCCCTGTATTTGGCAGCAAATGTGGGGTATAACGCGCATGGAATTGTCGAAATATCACTAATAGCAGTGTAGATACGTTCAATGGAATATTGAATCCTGAATATACAGTACTGCAAAAACATTGGATTTGAGCTCGACCCGTGTTGACAATATGTAAACAGGACCAGGTGTGCTGTATTGAGCAGCAAATGTGGAGCATAACGCTCATCGTATTGTCGGCATACCTCCAATGGAAAGGGATATACGTTCAATTGAATATTTGAGGTAGAATCTGCAAAATTGCAAATGCTCTGGATGTGACAGAGCACACAGTTGACATTGCGCAAACCGGCTGAAGAGCGCTGTATTTGCATCGAGTGAGGAGTATAACGGGAATCGAATTGTAGACATATGTCCAATGGATTGGGAGATACCTTCAATTGAATATTGAAGCATGAATATGCATTACAGCAATAACATTGGATTTGAGCTCGACCCGAGTTGACAATATGTAAACAGGAGCAGGTGCGCTGTATTGAGCAGCAAATGAGGAGTATAACGCGCATCGGTCTGTCGAAATAGCGCAATTCAGCTAATGAGCGCTGTATTTTTCAGCAAATGTGTAGTATAGCGCGCATCAAATTGTCGACATATCTCCAATGGAAACGGAGATACGTTCGATTGAATACAGAAACCTGAATGTGCATTAGTGCAATAACAACGACTTTGTCCCCGACCCGAGTTGACAAAATGTAAACAGGAGCAGGTGCGCTGTATTTGACAGCGAATGATGAGTATAACGCGCACTGACTTGTCGAGATATCTCCAATAGCACTGTAGAAACGTTCATTTGAATATTTAACATAGAATCTGCAAAATTGCAATTACGCTGGATTTGATAGGGCCCAGAGTTGGGAGAGGCAAACAGAATGCCGTGCGCTGTATTTCGCAGCATATGTGGAGTGGAGCGCGCATCAAACTGTCGACATATCTCCAATGGAAACGAAGGTACATTCAATTGAATATTACCGGCAGAACCTTCGGAGCGGCATTTACGCTGGATTTACGAAGGCACAGAGTTAGCATTGTTCAAAACGGTTGATGCGTGCTGCATTTTGCAGCATCTGTGGAGTACAATGCGCATCGAATTGTCGCGATATTACCAATAGCAGCGTAGATAAGTTCTATTGAATATTGAAGCCTGGATATGCAGTACTGCAATATGATTGGATATGTCCAGGACCCGAGTTGACATACTGTAAACAGGAGCAGGTGTGCTGTATTTGGCAGGAAATGTGGAGAATAACGCCGACCGAATTGCCGACATATCTCCAGTGAAAACGGAGATACGTTCAATTGCATATTGCATCCTGGATAAGCAGTACTGCAATAACATTGGATTTGACAACGACCCGAGTTAACATAATGTGAACTGCAGGATGTCCGCTGTGTTTGGCAGCAAATGTAGAGTAAAACGCGCATCGTATTGTCGACATGCCACCAATAGCAGCGAAGATACGTTGAATTGGATACTGAAGACTAAATATGCAAAACTGTAATTACAAGGGATTAGGCAGGGACCAAGGTTGACATAACAAAAACCGGCTGATGAGAGCTGTATTTCGCAGCAAATGGGGAGTAGAAGTCTCATCGAGTTGTCGACATATCTCCAATGGAAACGGAGAAACGATCAATTTAATATTTCCTGCAAAATCTCCATGACGTCATTTGCGCTGGACTTGACAGGACACAGAGTTGGCATTGCGCACACCGGATGATGTGCGCTTGTATTTGGCAGCATATGGCGGTGTAACACGCACCGAACTGTCGAGATATCTGGAATAGAAACTGAAGAACGCTCAACTGAATATTGAAGCCTGGATATGCAGTACTGCAAATACATTGGTTTTGATCTCGACCCAAGTTGACATAGCTTAAACAGGTGAACGCGCCCTCTATTAGGCAGGAAATGTGGAGAATAACCCGCATCGAATTGTCGACATTTCATGAATAGCAGCGGGGAAACGTTCAATTGAACATTTATGACAGTATCTGCTAAATAGTAACTACGCTGGATATATCAGCGCCCGGAGTTGTCATGGAGGAAACCGGTTGATGTGCGCTGTATTTGACAGCATATGTGCGGTATTACACGCATCGAATTGTCGACAGACCACCAATAGCAGCGTAGATACGTTGAATTGAATACTGCAGCCTAAATTTGCAAAACTGTAACTACAAAGTATTTGACAGGGACCAGGGTTGACATAGCAAAAACCGGGTGATGCGAGCTGTATTTGGCAGCAAATGTGGAGTATAACGCGCATCGAATTGTCAAGATATTACCAATAGCAGCGTAGATAAGTTCTATTGAATATTGAAGCCTGGATATGCAGTACTGCAATATGATTGGATATGTCCAGGACCCGAGTTGACATACTGTAAACAGGAGCAGGTGTGCTATATTTGGCAGGAAATGTGGAGAATAACGTTCATCGAATTGTCGTCATATCAATATTAGCATCGGAGAGACGTCTGATTGAATACGTATGCTTAAATACGCAAAACAGGAACTTCGGCGAGTACGGCAGGGCCCAGAGTTGACTAGGCCCAAACCGGTTGATGCGCGCTGTATTTGGCATCAAATGTGGAGTAGAAAGCTCATGAAATTATCGACATATCTCCAACGGAAACGGGGATACTGTCAATTGAATATTGAAGCATGAGTATGCAGTACTGCAAAAAATATTGGAAATGACTTCGACCCGAGTTGACACAATGTAAACGGAAGTAGATGCGCTGTACTTGGCTGCAATTCTGAAGTATAACGCGCATCGATTTGTCGAGTTATCTGGAATAGAAACTGAGATACACTGAATTGAATATTTAGGACAGAATCTGCAAAATTGCAATTACGCTGCATTTGACAGGACATAGGGCAAACCGGTTGAAGGGCTCTGTATTTGGCAGCATATGTGGGGTAGATCGCGCACCGAGTTGCCGAGATATCGCCAATAGCAGTATAGAAACGTTCAATGGTGTATTGAATCCTGAATAAACAGTACTGCAATAACATTAGATTTGAACTCGCCCCGAGTTGACATAATGTAAACATTACCACGTGCCCTTTATAAGGCAGCAAATGTGGAGTATAATCCGCATCGAATTGTCGACATGCCACCAATAGCAGCGGAGATACGTTGAATTGAATACTGAAGTCTAAATATGCAAAACTGTAATTACAAGGGATTAGGCAGTGACCAAGGTTGACATAACAAAAACCGGCTGATGCGAGCTGTATTTCGCAGCAAATGTGGAGTAGAAATCGCATTAAATTGTCGACATATCTCCAATGGAAACGGAGATACTTTCAGCAGATTTTTCAAGCATGAATATGCAGTACAGCAAAAACATTGTACTTCTCCTCGACCCACGTTGACATAATGTAAACAGGAGCAGGTGCGCTGCATATATCAGCAAATGTAGAGAATAACGTTGATCGAATTGTCGACATATCTCTACTGGAATTGGAAATACTTTCATTTCTATTGCACATTGAAGCATGAATATGCAGTACTGCAATAACATTGGATTTGACATCGACCCGAGTTGACAGAATGAAAACGGGTGCACGTGTGCTGTATTTGACAGCAAATTTGAAGTAGAACGCTCATGGAATTGTCGACATATCTCCAGTGGAAACGGAGATACGTTTAGTTGAATATTCAAGCATGAATGTGCAGTACTGCAAATACAATGGATTTGACCTCGACCCTAGTTGATATATTGTACACAGCAGCAGGTGCGCTGTATTTGGCAGCAAATGTGGAGTATTACGCTCATCGAGTTGTCGTGATATCACCAATGGCATTGTAGATACGTTCAATAGAATATTGAATCCCCAATATGCAGTACTGCAGAAACATTGCATTTGACCTCGATCCGAGTTGACATGATGTAAACAGCGGGTGCGCTGTATTTGGCAGCAAACGTGTCCTATATCGCGGATCGAATTGTCGACATATCTCCAATCGAAACGGAGATACATTCAATTGGTTATTGAAGCCCGGATATGCAGTACTAGAACAACATTTTATTTGACCTCGACACGAGTTGACATAATGTAAACAGGTGCAGTACGGCTGTATTTGGCAGCAATTGTGGACTATATCTCGGATCGAAATGTCGACATATCTCCCATGGAAACGGAGATACGTTCAATTGAATATTGAAGTCTGGATATGGAGTACTGCATTAACATTGGAATTGACCTCGTGCCGAGTTGACATAATGTAAACATGACCAGGTAGGCTGTATTTGGCAGAAATTGTGGACTATATCTCGGATAGAAATGTCGACATATCACCCATGGAAACGGAGATACGTTCAAATGACTATTGAAGCCTGGATATGCAGGCCTGCACTATCTTTGGATTTGACCTCGACCCGAGTTGAAATAATGTAAACAGAAACAGGTGCGCTGTATTTGGCAGCAAATGTGGACTATTTCGCGGATCGATTTCTCGACATATCTCCAATGGAAACGTAGATACGTTCAATTGAATACTGAAGCCTGGATATGCAGTACTGAAACAACATTTTATTTGACCTCGACACGAATTGACATAATGTAAACCGGACCATTTCGACTGTATTTGGCACAAATACGGACTATATCTCGGATCGAATTGTCGACATATCTCCCATGGAAACGGAGATACGTTCAATTGAATATTGAAGTCTGGATATGGAGTACTGCATTAACATTGGAATTGTCCTCGTCCCGAGTTGACATAATGTAAACATGACCAGGTAGGCTGTATTTGGCAGAAATTGTGGACAATATCTCGGATCGAAATGTCGACATATCTCCCACGGAAACGGAGATACGTTCAATTCAATAATGAATTCTGGATATGGAGTACTGCATTAACATTGGGATTGACCTCGACCGCAGTTAACATAATGTAAACAGGAATAGCTCCGCTGTATTTGGCAGCAAATGTGGAGTACAACGCGCCTCGAATTCAATTCATGGTATATCTCCAACGGAAACGGAGAGACGTTCAATTGAATATATACGGTAGAATCTGGAATATTTCAATTGCGCTGGATTTTGCAGGGTACTCGGTTGACATAGCGCAAACCGGTTGATATGCGCTGTGTTGGCAGGTAATGTAGGGTATAACGCGCATCGAATTGTAGGCATATCTTCAATGGAATCGGAGATACGTTCAAATTAATTTTGAAGCTTGGTGATGCAGCACTGCAATAACATTGGATTTGACCTCGTCCCGAGTTGACATAATGTAAACACGTCCAGTACGGCTGTATTTGGCAGTAATTGTGAACTATGTGGCGGATCGAGTTGTCGACATATCTCCAATGGAATCGGAGATACGTTCAATGGAATATTGAAGCCTGGATATGCAGTACTGCAAAAGATTGGATTTGATCTCGCCCCGAGTTGATATAATGTAAACAGGTGCAGTACGGCTTTATTTGGCAGCAATTGTGGACCATATCGTGGATCGATTTCTCGACATATCTCCAATGGAATGGGAGATACGTTCTAATGAATATTGAAGCCTGGTGATGCAGTACTGCAATAACATTGGATTTGACCTCGAACCGAGTTGAAATAATGTAAACAGAAACAGGTGCGCTGTATTTGGCAGCAAATGTGGACTATTTCGCAGACCAATTTCTCGACATATCTCCAATGGAAACGTAGATACGTTCAATTGATTACTGAAGCCTGGGTATGCAGTACTGCAATAACAGTGGATTTGATCTCGCCCCGAGTTGACATAATGTAAACAGGTGCAGTACGGCTGTATTTGGCACAATTATGGACTATATCTCGGATCGAATTGTCGACATACCACGCATGGAAACGGAGATACGTTCAATTGAATGTTGAAGTCTGGGTATGCAGTACTGCATTAACAGTGAATTTGAACTCGGCCCGAGTTGACATAATGTAAACAGGTGCAGTACGGCTGAACTTGGCAGCAATTGTGGACTACTTCGCGGATCGAATTCATGATATATCTCCAATGGAAACAGAGATACGTTCAATTGAATATGGTTGCCTGGATATGCAGGACTGCACTATCATTGGATTTGACCTCGACCCGAGATGAAATAATGTAAACAGAAACAGGTGCGCTGTATTTGGCAGCAAATGTGGACTATTTCGCAGACCGATTTCTCGACATATCTCCGATGGAAACGTAGATACGCTCAATTGAATACTGAAGCCTGGATATGCAGTACTGCAATAACATTTTATTTGACCTCTACACGAGTTGGCATAATGTAAACACGGCCAGGTCGACTGTATTTGGCACAATTATGGACTATATCTCGGATCGAATTGTCGACATATCTCCCATGGAAACGTAGATACGTTCAATTGAATATTGAAGTCTGGATATGGAGTACTGCATTAACATTGGAATTGTCCTCGTCCCGAGTTGACATAATGTAAACATGACCAGGTAGGCTGTATTTGGCAGAAATTGTGGACAATATCTCGGATCCAAATGTCGACATATCTCCCACGGAAACGGAGATACGTTCAATTCAATAATGAATTCTGGAAATGGAGTACTGCATTAACATTGGGATTGACCTCGACCGCAGTTAACATAATGTAAACAGGAATAGCTCCGCTGTATTTGGCAGCAAATGTGGAGTACAACGCGCCTCGAATTCAATTCATGGTATATCTCCAACGGAAACGGAGAGACGTTCAATTGAATATATACGGTAGAATCTGGAATATTTCAATTGCGCTGGATTTTGCAGGGTACTCGGTTGACATAGCGCAAACCGGTTGATATGCGCTGTGTTGGCAGGTAATGTAGGGTATAACGCGCATCGAATTGTAGGCATATCTTCAATGGAATCGGAGATACGTTCAATGGAATATTGAAGCCTGGATATGCAGTACTGCAAAAGATTGGATTTGATCTCGCCCCGAGTTGATATAATGTAAACAGGTGCAGTACGGCTTTATTTGGCAGCAATTGTGGACCATATCGTGGATCGATTTCTCGACATATCTCCAATGGAATGGGAGATACGTTCTAATGAATATTGAAGCCTGGTGATGCAGTACTGCAATAACATTGGATTTGACCTCGAACCGAGTTGAAATAATGTAAACAGAAACAGGTGCGCTGTATTTGGCAGCAAATGTGGACTATTTCGCGGACCGATTTCTCGACATATCTCCAATGGAAACGTAGATACGTTCAATTGATTACTGAAGCCTGGGTATGCAGTACTGCAATAACAGTGGATTTGATCTCGCCCCGAGTTGACATAATGTAAACAGGTGCAGTACGGCTGTATTTGGCACAATTATGGACTATATCTCGGATCGAATTGTCGACATACCTCGCATGGAAACGGAGATACGTTCTATTGAATGTTGAAGTCTGGGTATGCAGTACTGCAATAACAGTGGATTTGAACTCGGCCCGCGTTGACATAATGTTATCAGTACCAGGTCGGCTGTATTTGGCACAATGATGGACTATATCTCGGATCGAATTGTCGACATATCTCGCATGGAACCGTAGATACGCTCACTTGAATACTGACGCCTGGATATGCAGTACTAGAACAACATTTTATTTGACCTCGACACGAGTTGACATAATGTAAACAGGACCAGGTTGGCTGTATTTGGCACAATTATGGACTATATCTCGGATCGAATTGTCGACATATCTCGCATGGAAACGGAGATACGTTCAATTGAATGTTGAAGTCTGGATATGCAGTACTGCATTAACATTGGATTTGACCTCGACCCCAGTTAAAATAATGTAAGCAGGAATAGGTCCGCTGTATTGGACAGCAAATGTGGAGTACAACGCGCCTCGAATTCATGATATATCTCCAATGGAAACAGAGATACGTTCAATTGAATATGGTTGCCTGGATATGCAGGATTGCACTATCATTGGATTTGACCTCGACCCGAGTTGAAATAATGTAAACAGAAACAGGTGCGCTGTATTTGGCCGCAAATGTGGTCAATTTCGCGGATCGATTTCTCGACATATCTCCAATGGAAACGTAGATACGTTCACTTGAATACTGAAGCCTGGATATGCAGTACTAGAACAACATTTTATTTGACCTCGACACGAGTTGACATAATGTAAACAGGACCAGGTTGGCTGTATTTTTCACAATTATGGACTATATCTCGGATCGAATTGTCGACATATCTCGCATGGAAACGGAGATACGTTCAATTGAATGTTGAATTCTGGATATGGAGTACTGCATTAACATTGGAATTGACCTCGTCCCGATTTGACATAATGTAAACCTGACCAGGTAGGCTGTATTTGGCAGAAATTGTGGACTATATCTCGGATAGAAATGTCGACATATCACAAATGGAAACGGAGATACGTTCAAATGACTATTGAAGCCTGGATATGCAGGCCTGCACTATCTTTGGATTTGACCTCGACCCGAGTTGAAATAATGTAAACAGAAACAAGTGCGCTGTATTTGGCAGCAAATGTGGACTATTTCGCGGTTCGATTTCTCGACATATCTCCAATGGAAACGTAGATACGTTCAATTGAATACTGAAGCCTGGATATGCAGTACTGAAACAACATTTTATTTGACCTCGACACGAATTGACATAATGTAAACCGGACCATTTCGACTGTATTTGGCACAAATACGGACTATATATCGGATCGAAATGTCGACATATCTCCCATGGAAACGGAGATACGTTCAATTGAATATTGAAGTCTGGATATGGAGTACTGCATTAACATTGGAATTGACCTCGTGCCGAGTTGACATAATGTAAACATGACCAGGTAGGCTGTATTTGGCAGAAATTGTGGACTATATCTCGGATAGAAATGTCGACATATCACCCATGGAAACGGAGATACGTTCAAATGAATATTGAAGCCTGGATATGCAGTACTGCAAAAAAATTGGATTTGTCCACGTACCGAGTTGACATAATGTAAGCAGCAGCTGGTCGGCTTCATTTGGCAGCAATTGTGGACTATATCTCGGATCGAATTGTCGACATATCTCCCATGAAGTGGAGATACATTCCACTGAATATTGAAGTCTGGATATGCAGTACTGCATTAACTTTGGATTTGACCCCGACCGTAGTTAACATAATGTAAACACGGATATGTCTGCTGTATTGGACAGCAAATTTGGAGTACAACGCTCCTCGAATTCATGATATATCTCCAATGGAAACGGAGATACGGTCAATTGAATATAGAGGACTCGATATGCACTACGGCAACAACAATGGCTTTGAACTCTGCCCGAGTTGACATAATGTAAGCAGGAGCTGGTGCGCTGCAGTTTGCAGCAAATGTGGGGTATAACGCGCATCGAATTGTCGACATATCTCCAATGGAATCGGAGATACGTTCAATTGAATACTGAAGCCTGGATATGCAGTACTGCAATAACATTTTATTTAACCTCGTCACGAGTTGACATAATGTAAACTGCAGGAGGTCCGCTGTATTTCGCAGCAAATGTGGAGTAGGGAGCGCATCAAATTGTCGACATATCTCCAATGGAAACGGAGATACGTTCAATTGAATATTTATGTAAGAATCTGCAAAATTGCAATTTCGCTGGATTTGGTAGGGCACTTAGACGACATAGCGCAAACCGGCTGAAGGGCTCTGTATTTGGCAGCAATTGTGGACTATATATCGGATCGAAATGTCGACATATCTCCCATGGAAACTGAGGTACGTTCAATTGAATATTGAAGTTTGGATATGGAATACTGCATTAACATTGGAATTGACCTCGTCCCGACTTGACATAATGTAAACAGCTGTAGTACGGCTTTATTTGGCAGCAATTGTGGACTATATCGCGGATCGAGTTGTCGACATATCTCCAATGGAAACGGAGACACGATCAATTGAATATTGAAGACTGAATATGCAGTCCTTCAAAAACATTGCATTTGACCTCGAACGCAGTTAACATACTGTAAACAGGAATAGGTCCGATGTATTTGCAGCAAATGTGGTGTACAACGCACCTCGAAGTCATGATATATCTCGAATGGAAACGGAGATACGATCAATTGAATATTGAAGCCTGGATATGCAGTACTGCAAAAAAATTGGATTTGTCCTCGTACCGAGTTGACATAATGTAAGCAGGAGCTGGTCGGCTTCATTTGGCAGCAATTGTGGACTATATCTCGGATCGAATTGTCGACATATCTCCCATGAAGTGGAGATACGTTCCACTGAATATTGAATTCTGGATATGCAGTACTGCATTAACTTTGGATTTGACCCCGACCGTAGTTAACATAATGTAAACACGGATAGGTCTGCTGTATTGGACAGCAAATTTGGAGTACAACGCGCCTCGAATTCATGATATATCTCCAATGGAAACGGAGATACGGTCAATTGAATATAGAGGACTCGATATGCACTACGGCAACAACATTGGCTTTGAACTCTGCCCGAGTTGACATAATGTAAGCAGGAGCAGGTGCGCTGCAGTTTGCAGCAAATGTGGGGTATAACGCGCATCGAATTGTCGACATATCTCCAATGGAATCGGAGATACGTTCAATTGAATACTGAAGCCTGGATATGCAGTACTGCAATAACATTTTATTTAACCTCGTCGCGAGTTGACATAATGTAAACTGCAGGAGGTCCGCTGTATTTCGCTGCAAATGTGGAATGGGGAGCGCATCTAGTTGTCAACATTTCTCCATTGGAAACGCATATACGTTCAATTGAATATTGAAAGCTGAATATGAAGTCCTTCAAAAACATTGGATTTGACCTCGAAAGCAGTTAACATAGTGTAAACAGGAATAGGTCCGCTGTATTTGCATCAAATGTGGAGTACAACGCACCTCGAATTCATGATATATCTCCAATGGAAAAGGAGATACGTTCAATTGAATTTGGAAGCCTGGATATGCTGGACTGCACTATCGTTGGATTTGGCCTCGTCCCGAGTTGACATAACGTAAACAGGACCAGGTCGGATGTATTTGGCAGCAAATGTGGACTATACCGCGGATCGATTTCTCGACATATCTCCAATCTACACGTAGATACGTTCAATTGAATACTGAAGCCTGGATATGCAGTACTGCAATAACATTTTATTTAACCTCGTCACGAGTTGACATAATGTAAACTGCAGGAGGTCCGCTGTATTTAGCAGCAAATGTGGAGTAGGGAGCGCATCAAATTGTCGACATATCTCCAATGGAAACGGAGATACGTTCAATTGAATATTTATGTAAGAATCTGCAAAATTGCAATTTCGCTGGATTTGGTAGGGCACTTAGATGACATAGCGCAAACCGGCTGAAGGGCTCTGTATTTGGCAGCAATTGTGGACTATATCTCGGATCGAAAGGTCGACATATCTCTCATGGAAATGGAGATACGTTCAAATGAATACTGAAGCCTGGATATGCAGTACTGCATTAACGGTGGATTTGAACTAGGCCCGAGTTGACATAATGTAAACACATGCAGTACGGCTGTATTTGGTATCAATTGTGGACTATATGGCGGATTGAGTTGTTGACATATCTCCAATGGAATCGGAGATCCGTTCAATTGAATATTGACGCCTGTATATGCAGTACTGCAAAAACATCCTATTTGATCTCGTCCCGAGTTGACATAATGTAAACAGGTGCAGTACGGCTTTATTTGGCAGCAATTGTAGACTATATCGCGGATCGAATTGTCGACATATCTCCAATGGAATCGGAGATGCGTTCAAATGAATATTGAAGCCTGGTGATGCAGTGCTGCAATAACATTGGATTTGACCTCGTCCCGAGTTGACATAACGTAAACAGGTGCAGTACGGCCTTATTTGGCAGCATTTGTGGACTATATCGCGGAACGAATTGTCGACATATCTCCAACGGTTTCGGAGATACGTTCAAATGAATATTGAAGTCTGGATATGGAGTACTGCATTAACATTGGAATTGACCTCGTCCCGAGTTGACATAATGAGAACAGGAGCAGGTCGGCTGTGTTTGGCAGCAATTGTGGACTATATCTCGGATAGAAATGTCGACATATCTCCCATGGAAACGGAGATACGTACAATTGGATATTGAAGTCTGGATATGCAGTACTGCATTAACATTGGAATTGACCTCTTCCCGAGTAGACATAATGTAAACAGGTGCAGTATGGCTGTATTTGGCAGCAATTGTGGACTATATCGCGGATCGAGTTGTCGACATATCTCCAATGGAATCGGAGATCCGTTCAATTGAATATTGACGCCTGTATATGCAGTACTGCAAAAACATCCTATTTGATCTCGTCCCGAGTTGACATAATGTAAACAGGTGCAGTACGGCTTTATTTGGCAGCAATTGTGGACTATATCGCGGATCGAATTGTCAACATTTCTCCATTGGAAACGTATATACGTTCAATTGAATATTGAAGACTGAATATGCAGTCCTTCAAAAACATTGCATTTGACCTCGAACGCAGTTAACATACTGTAAACAGGAATAGGTCCGATGTATTTGCAGCAAATGTGGTGTACAACGCACCTCGAAGTCATGATATATCTCGAATGGAAACGGAGATACGTTAAATTGGATATTGAAGCCTGGATATGCAGTACAGCAATAAGAATGGATTTGACCTCGACCCGAGTTGTCATAATGTAAACAGGAGCAGGTGCGCTGTAGTTTGCAGCAAATGTTGAGTTGAACGCGCATCGAATTGTCGACATATCTCCAATTGAAAGGGAGATACGACAGATAAGACAACGCATACCGGCCGCTGGGTGCTGTATTTGGCAGCGATTGAGGAGTATAAAGCGTATTGAATTGTTGATATACCACCAATAGCAGCGGAAGTACGTTGAGTTGAACACTGAAGACTAAATATGTAAAACTGCAAATCCAAAGGATTTGACAGGGTGCAGGGTTGACATAGCAAAAACAGGCTGATGCGCGCTGTATTTGGCAGGATATGTGGAGTAGAGCGCGTATAGTATTGCCGACATATCTCCAATGGAAACGCCGATACGCTCAAATGAATATTTCCGGTAGAATCTCCAAAAGTGCATTTTCGCTGGATTTGACATGACACAGAGTTGACATTGCACAAACGGGTTGAGATGCGCTGTATTTGACATCAAATGTGGAGTATAACGCACGTCGAGTTGTCGAGATATCACCAATGGCATTGTAGATACCTTCAATGGAATATTGAAACTCGAATATGCAGTACTGCAAAAACATTGCATTTGACCTCCATCTGTGTTGACATGATGTAGACAGGAGCAGATGCGCTGTAGTTGGCAGCAATTGTGCAGTAGAACGCGTGTCGAGTTGTCAACATTTCTCCAAAGGAAACGGAGATACGTTGAATTGAATATTTATGGTAGAATCAACAAAATTTGAATTGCGCTCTATTTTGCAGTGCTCTGAGCTGACATGGCGCAAACCGGTTGATGTGCGCTGTATTTCGCAGCATATGTGCGGTATTACGCGCATCGAATTGTCTACAGACCACCAATACCAGCGCAGATACGTTGAATTGAATACTGCAGCCTAAGTTTGCAAAACTGTAATTACAAAGTATTTGGCAGGGACCAGGGTTGACATAACAAAAACGGGCTGATGCGCGCTGTATTTGGCAGAAAATGTGGAGTTTAATGCGCATCGAATTGTTGAGATATCTGGAATTGAAACTAAGATACGCTCTATTGAATATTTAAGACAGAATCTGGAAAACTGAAAAAACGCTGTATTTGACAGGGCACAGAGTGGACAGAGCCCAAACCGTATGACGTGCGCTGTATTTGGCAGCATATGTGGAGTAGTGCGCGCATAGAATTGTCGACATATCTCCAATGGAAGCGGAGATACGTTCAATTGAATATTTCCGGCAGAATCTGGAAAACTGCAAAAACGCTGTATTTGACAGTGCCCAGTGTTGACATAGCTCAAACCGAAGGACGCGCGCTGTATTTGGCAGTGTTGCGTTTTTGTTTGATTTGTTTTGGTTGTGTTGCCGTTCATTTTTAAATTTAGATTAACTGGTAGCGTTGTCTGATGTTTAATACTCCACGTTTCGGCTAACCTGCTACGCGCAGGAGTACTGGTACTAGAGAGGATCAAAGTTGGTGAAAATAAATATTTGCTTAATCCTATTATATTATTAGACAAATGTTTTCCTCAACAAATGTTTATTCAAATTCTAATTTTTGTATTGACCGAATTGTCGTTGAGATTTCGAATACTCGAAGTTACAATCGTTCGCTATACGTTTACACTCTTATTAATTATAAGATTTTGATTTAATTGATTTTCAATAATTTACAAATTGACAAATACAAACACGTCGATTAACAAAACTGACAAGAACTGGGAACTAACGAAACAAAGAACTAAAAGCTATGGAACTAAAGGACTAAAGAACTTAAGAACTAAGAGCAAACACTAAGAGCTAAAGGAACTAAGGGCTAAAAATTAAGGAACTAAAGAATTGAAGGGCAAAGGAACTGAGAAATTTAAGAACTAAAGGTATTGAGAACTAATCGCTATGAACAAAGAAATTACTTGCCAAGGATTGGGGAACTGATCGCCAAGAACCAAGGAATTAATCACCAAGAATTGAGGAACTAATCACACAGAACTGAGGAGTTAACTATTCTGAACTAAGGAATTATCTCCCTATCTTCTATGTTGCTGCGCTTACTTATAATTAATTCTACCGTGGAGGGGTCGTCATTTGGCCGGTTATTCCGTGGGGGTTGTGAGGCTCGAATTTGGTTTCTATACAAATTGTTAAATTTTATTTGAATCTCAAATTGAAACGCTCACTCGCGCTATTGGTAGTTTTAGTCTGTGTTACTGCGCGTGCGCAGCGCGGGACGTGACAACAGCATATGTGGAGTAGTGCGCGCAGCGAATTGTCGAGATATCTCCAATGGATACGGAGATACGTGCAATTGAATATTTAAGACAGAATCTGCGAAATTGCAATTACAATGAATTTGGCAGAGACCTGAGTTGATATAGCGCAAAGTGGCTGACGCACTCTGTATTTGGCACCAACTGTGGAGTAGAACGCGCACCGAATTGTCGAGTTATCGCCAATTAATTGAATACTTGAGCCTAAATATGCTAAACTGCCATTACAAATGATATGGCAGAACACAGAGTTGACATTGCGCAAACCGGTTGATGTGCGCTGCATTTGGCAGCATATATGGAGTAGAGCGCGCATCGAATTGTCGACATATCACTAATGGTAGCGGAGATACATTCAATTGAATATTTAAATCAGTATCTGCTATATAGTATCTACGCTGGATATGCCAGAGCCGGCGTTGTCATAGAGCAAACCGGCTGAAGAGCTCTGTATTTGGCAGCATATGTGCGGTATAACGCGCATCGCCTTGTCGAGATATCTGGAATTGAAACTGAGATACGTTCAATTGAATATTGATGCCTGGATATGCTGTTGTGCAATAACATTTAATATGACCTTGACCCGAGTTGACATTAATGTAAACAGGAGCAGGTGCGCTGTATTTGGCAGCAAACGTGGCGTATATCGTGGATCGAATTGTCGACATACCACCAATAGCAGTGGAGATACGTTTAATAGTATACATAAAGCTAAGTATGCTAAAGTGCAATTACAAAGCATTTGGCAGGGTCCAGGGTTGACATAGCAAAAACGGGCTGCCGTATTAAAATGCCCGCTGTATTTGGCAGCAAATGTGGAGTAGAAAGCGCATCAAATTGTCGACATATCTACAATGGAAACGGAGATACGTTCAATTGAATATCTCCGGCAGAAACTTCAAAACGTGAGTTACGCTGAATATGACAGGACACAGCGTTGCCTTTGCGAAAACCGGTTGGCGTGCTCTTGTATTTGGCAGCAATTGTGGTGTATATCGCGAACCGAACTTTCGACATGTCTTCAATGGAAACTGAGACACGTTCAATTGAGCATTTCCAGCAGTAACTCCAAAACGGCAATTACGCTGTATTTGACAGGACACAGAGATGACATTGCGCCAACCGGTTGATGTGCGCTGTAAATTCGCACGTTCGCAGGGAGACGCGATCTCAAAGAAGCGCGCCAACGGGAGTCGTAAATTCCCGTTACGATTGACTACTCGACGCCACGAATTGTGCGATCCCTTATTTCTTTTGAGATAATAAGGGTAGTTTAAATGAATATAACGCTGCTGTTAACACGTTACTATACATTTATGAAGTCCAACAACTTCGGTGTAATGCAAAGGAATGGTTGATATGAGTTGACTACGAATGAGTACGACCTGAGACTCTGTTCGTGGTGTAGACTTGACTTGACTTGACAGCCTGTGTAGAAGAAGTAGAGGTGACAATCCTGATCCGTGGGAAAAGTAGTTGACTTTCCTGATGCCGTAGGAGAAGTAGTTGTCTTTCCTGATGCCTTGGGAGAAGTAGTTGACTTTCCGGATGGCGTATTAGCAGTGAAATTCGTTCTTATGTGATTACAGAGGAAAGCTCGGTAAGGATGTGCCCTTTGAACGAAGTACGTGGATTCGTAGGCAAACTTTTCGTCGGCAAAGTGAGGGTAACGATCCGCGATGACGATTCTTTATGACCAACGTCAGGAATGAAGATAGGAGGAAGAAGCCTCCTACCAACATGGCTCATGGGCAACATTGTTTATGGGAAAAACCAGCTTTTCCGTTAGATAAATACATGCTTCCTCCGTAATTTGTAAGAACGTGCAATAGACCTAAGGACTGTCTTAAGTACCAGCTACAAACCGAAAATGCTTGCAGGATTAAAGGTTTCTGCAAACTAACAAGACTCTGTTTATGGTGGGACCTTAGGTTTATTGAGGGTACGCCGTAAAGATGAGCGGATATCTGGGGCCCGTCTGGCCCGCGGTGTATGGCCTGGTCTAGGGAGAGGGCCGCCGGCGTAATATGCGCTGTATTCGGCAGCAAATGTGAAGTATAACGCGCATCGAATTATCGAGATATCTGGAATAGAAACTGAGATACGTTCAATTGAATATTGAAGCCTGGATACGCAGCGCTGCAATAACATTGGATTTGACCTCGACCCTAGTTGACATAATGTAAAAAGGAGCAAGTGCGCTGAGTTTGGCTGCAAATGAGGAGTATAACGCGCATCGACTTGTCGAGATATCACCAATAGCAGTGTAGATACGTTCAATTGAATATTTCTGGCATAATCTCCAGAAGTGCAATAACGCTGTATTTGACAAGGCCCAGAGTTGGCATAGCGCAAACCGGCTCATGAGCGCTGTATTGGACAGCAAATGTAGAGTATAACGCGCATCGAATTGTCGACATATCTCGAATGGAAACAGAGATACGTTCAATTGAATATTTAAGACAGAATCTGCAAAACGGCAATTACGATGGATTTGACAGGACACAGAGCTGACATAGCGCAAACCGGCTAAAGGGCGCGGTATTTGGTAGCGAATGAGGAGAACAACCCGCATCGAATTGTCGACATACCACCAATAGCAGCGGAGATACGTTTAATTGAATATTGAAGCCTGTATATGCAGAAATGTAATAACATTGCATTGGACCTCGACCCGAGTTGACATAATGTAAATATTACCACGTGCCCTTTATGAGGCAGGAAATGCGAAGAATAACGCGCATCGAATTTCCGACACATTACCAATAGCAGCGGAAGTACGATCAATTGAATACTTAATCCTGAATATGCTAAACTGCAAATACACTGGATTTGACAGAATACAGATTTAACACAGCGACTACCGGATGATGTGCGCTGCATTTGGCAACAAATGTGGAGTAGGGCGCGCATAGTATTGTCGACATATCTACAATGGAAACGCAGATACGTTCAATTGAGTATTTCCGGCAGAATCTCCAAGACGTCATTTACGCTGGTCATGACAGGAACAGAGTTGACATTGAGCGCACCGCATGATGTGCGTTTGTATTTGGCAGCTAATGGCGGTGTAACGCGAATCGAACTGTCGAGATATCTGGAATAGAAACTGAAACACGCTCAATTGAATATTGAAGCTTGAATGTGCAGTACTGCAAAAACATTGGATTTGTCCTAGACCAGAGTTGAAATGATATAAACAGGTACAGGTGCGTTGTATTTGTCAGCAAATGTGGAGTATATTGCGTATAGAATTGTCGACATATCTCAAATGGACACAGTGATATGATCAATTGAATACTTAAGCCTAAATATGCAAAACTGCAATTTTAAAGGATTTGGGAGGGACCTGGCTTGACATAAAAAAACCGGCTGGTGCGCACAGTAGTGGGCAGCAAATGTGGAGTATAACGCATATCGAATTGTGGAGATATCAGGAATGGAGGCTGAGATAAGCTCAATTGAATATCTAAGACAGAATCTGCAAAACTGCAATAACGCTGTATTTGACAGAGCGCAAAACGAAATGCACATCGAATTTTGGAATATGTAAGACAGAAACTGCAAAATTGTAATTACGCTGGATATGACAGGCTACACAGTTGACATTGCTCAAACCGGTTGATGTGCACTGTATTTGGCAACAAATGTGGGGTATATCGCGCATCGAATTGATGACATACCACCAATAGCAGCGGAGATACGTGGAATTGAATACTGATGGCAAAATAAGCAACAGTGCATTACAAAGGATTTGGCAGGGACTAGGCATGGCGTAGCAGACACCGGCTGATGCGCGCTGTATGCCTACAATTACGCTCGACTTGACAGGACTCAGAGGTGATTTACGGCAAACTGGCTTAGATGATCTGCATTTTGCAGTTAATGTGGAGTATAACGGGCATCAAATTGTCTAGGTGTCTGGAACAGAATCTGCGATACGTTTAATTGAATATTTCAGGCAGAATCCCCAAAACTGTAACATCGCTGGGTTTGACAGGGCACAGAGATAACATAAAGCGTAACGGCCGCAGGGCGCTGTATTTGGGCGCGAATGAGGAGTATAACACGCATCTAATTTTGGACATGTCACCAATAGCTGCGAAGATAAACTTTATTCAATACTGCAGCCTAAATATGCAAAACTGCAATTACAAATTATTTGGCAGTGATCATGGTTGACATTGCTCAAACCGGATGATGTGCTCTTGTATTTGGCAGCACATGAAGGCTATAACGCGAATCGAACTGTCGACATGCCTCCAATGGAAACGGAGATACGTTTAATTGAATATTCAAGCCCGGATATGCAGTACTACAATAACATTGGATTTGTCCTCGATCCGAGTTGACATAATGTAAACAGGAGCATGTTGGCTGTATTTGGCATCAATTGTGGAGCATATCGCGGATGGAATTATGGACATATCTCCAATGGAAACGGAGATACGTTCAATTGAATATTTCTGGCAGAATCTCCAAAACGTCATATACGCTGATTTTGACAGGTAACAGAGTTGACATTGCGCACACCGGCTGAAGGGCCCTGCATTTGGCAGCGAGTGAGGAGTATAATGCGCATCGAATTGTCGACATGCCTCCAATAGCAGCAGAGTTACGTTTAATTGCATACTGAAGCCTAAATATGCTAAACTGCAGTTACAGTTGATTTGTTAGGATACGCAGTTGACATTGCGCAAACCGGTTGATGTGAGCTGTGTTTGGCTGCGAGTGAGGAGTACAACGCGCCCCGAATTGTCGACATGCTATCAATAGCAGTGGAGATACATTCAATTGTATACTTAAGCCTAAATTTGCTAAACTGCAGATACAGTTGATTTGACAGGATGCAGAGTTAACAATGCGCAAGCCGGTTGATGTGCATCGTATTTGGTAGCAAATGTGGACTATAATGCGCATCCATCTCTCGACATGTCTCCAATGGAAACGGAGATACTTTCAATTGAATATTGAAGCCTCGGTATGCGGTACAGTAATAGCATTGGATTTGACCTCAACCCGACTTGACATAATGTAAACAGCAGCAGGTGCGCTGTATTAGGCAGCAAATGTGGAGTATAGCGCGCATAGAATTCTGGATATATCTGGAATAGAAGCCGTGATACCCTCAACTGAATATTTCATTCAGAATCTCCAAAAACGCAATAACCCTGTATTTAACAGGGCCCACAGATAGCATAGCGCAAACAAGCCGAATGGCGCTGTATTTGGCAGCGAATGAGGATTATAACGCGCATCGAATTTTCGACATGCCAAGAATAGCAGCGGAGATACATTTAATTGAATACTTAACCCAAAATAAGCTATACTGCAATTGCAATGTATTTGGCAGGGTCACGGGTTGACATAGCAAAAACCAGCTGATGCTCGCTGTATTTGGTAGCAAATGTGGAGTATATCCCCATCGAATTGTTGACATTCCACCAATAGCAGCGGGGATACGTTGAATTGAATACTGATGCCTTAGTATGCAAAACTGCAATTACAAAGGATTTGGCAGGGACAAGGATTGACATAGCAAAAATCGGCGGATGTGCGCTGTATTTGGCACCAAATGTGGAGTTAAAAGCGCTTCAAATTATCGATATACCTCCAATGGAAACGGAGATAGGTGGAATATTTCAGGCAAAATCTAGAAAACTGCAGAAACGCTGTATTTGACAGGGCCCAGAGATAACATAGCGGAAACCGCCGAAGGGCGCTGTATTTACCATCAAATGTGGTGTATAACGCGCATTGAATTGTCGAGATATCACAAATAGCAGTGTAGATACGTTCAACTGAATATTGATCCTGAATATGCAGTACTGCAAAAACATTGGATTTGACCTCGACCCTAGTTGACCTAATGTAAACAGATGCAAATGCGCTATATTTGGCAGCAAATGTGCAGTATAACGCGCATCGAATTGTCGAAATATCTGCAATGGAAACATAGATAAGTTCTATTGAATGTTGAAGCCTGGATGCGCAGTACTGCAATATCATTGGATTTGTCCAGGACCCCAGTTGACATACTGTAAACAGGAGCAGGTGTGCTGTATCTGTCAGGAAATGTGGCGTATATCGTGCATCGAATTGTCGACATATCAATATTAGCATCGGAGAGACGTCCGATTGAATACGTATGCTTAAGTACGCAAAACAGCAACTTCGGTGAGTATGGCAGGTCCCAGAGTTGACTAGGCGCAAACCGGTTGATGAGCGCTTTATTTGGCGGCAAATGTGGCGAAAAACGTGCATCGAATTTTCGATATATCTGTATTTGAATCTGAGATACGGTCAATTGCATTTTAAGACAGAATCTGCAAAACGGCAATTACGCTGGATTTGACAGTACACAGATTTGACATTGCGCAAACCGGTTGATGCGCGCTGTATTTGGCAGCAAACGTGGAGTATTACGCGCATCGAGTTGTCGTGATATCACCAATGGCATTGTAGATACGTTCAATGGAATATTGAATCCCCAATATGCAGTGCTGCAAAAACATTCCATTTGACCTCAATCCGAGTTAACATGATGTAAACAGCGGGTGCACTGTATTTGGCAGCAAACGTGGCCTATATCGCGGATCGAATTGTCGACATATCTCCAATCGAAACGGAGATACGTTCAATTGGTTATTGAAGCCTGGATATCAGTTCTGCAAATACATTGGATTTGACCTCGGCCCGTGTTGACCTAACCTAAACAGGAGCAGGTGCGCTGTATTTGGCAGCACAATAGATGTATAGCGCGCTTTTATTTGTCGACATATCACCAATAGCAGGGAAGATAGCTCCAAATGAACTTGGAAGCCTGAATATGCAGTACTGCAATAACATTGGACTTGACTGCGACCCGAGTTGACATAATGTAAACAGGAGCAGGTGCGCTGTATTTGGCTACAAACTTGGGGTTTAACTCGCATCGAATTGTCGAGATATCAAAATAGAAGTGTAGACACTCCATTCAATTGAATAGTGAAGCCTAGATATGCAGTACTGCAATAACAGTGGATCTGACCTCGACCCGAGTTGACTTAACGTAAACAGCTGCAGGCGCGCTGTATTTGGCAGCAAATGTTGAGTAGAAGACGCATAGAATTGTCGACATATCTGGAATTGAAGCTGAGATACGCTCAATTGAATATTTAAGACAGACTCTGCAAAACTGCAACAACGCTGTATTTCACAGGCTCCAGTGATGACATAGCAAAAACCTTCCGATGCGCGCTGTATTTGGCAGCAAACGTGACGTATATCGCGGTTCGAATTGTCGACATACCTACAATGGAAACGGAGATACATGAAATTGAATATTTAACACAGAATCTGCAAAATTGCAATTACGCAGGATTTGACAGGACACAGAGTTGCCTTAGGTCAAACTGGGTATAGCCAACGCCCTGGCCGCGCTGAGTGCACTCGTTGCCGTCGGATCACGAAAGTTAAGCAGCGCCGGGCACGGATAGTACTTGGATGGGTGATCGCCTGGGAACTCCGTGTGGCGTTGGCGATGCGCGCTGGGCACCCCCCTCCCGCCCTGTGGGGTACGGGCTTGGGTGCTGGCGGCTCAGCGCCTCGGGGCCGCCAAGCAGTCCGGTAGGGGAACCGGGCTGCCTGGCACGGCGGCTCCGGCGACGAGGCGCTGTGTGACAATGGTCACACACCGCCCCATCAGCGGTGGTATTAGGCGCGCGGGGGAGGCCCCGGTTGTGACGCTCGCAGCGGTTCCCGGGCCTCTCTCGATCGCAGCCGGGACGGTTATCGTGGAGGTTTTAGTCGGTTGGAGTCCGACACTACCACGCCGCTTTCCCCAAAACAGCGGCCTGGCGTCCGTGCGGATTTCCTCCACGTAAATATAAAAAAAAAAGGTCAAACTGGGTGATGTTCTCTGCATTTAACTGCCAATATGGAGTATAACGCGCATCTAATTGTCGACATATCTCAAATGTAAATGGAGAAACGTTCAATTGAATATTCCAGGCAGAATCTGCAAAGTTGCAATTACAATTAATTAGCCAGGGACCTGTGTTGACATAGCGCAAACTAGCTGTTGTGCGCTGTATTTTGCAGCAAATGTGGAGTAGAACGCGCATCGAATTGTCGAGTTATCGCAGATAGTAGTGTAGAAACGTTCACTGGATTATTGAATACTGAATATGCAGTACTGCAAAAACATTGGATTTGACCTCGAGCCGAGTTAACACAATGTAAACAGGTGCAGGCCCGCTGTAGTTGGCAGCAAACGTGGAGTATAAAGCGTATCGTATTGTTGACATACCGCCAATAGCAGTGTCACGTAGTAAAAGAACAAGGTTTTACAAGTAGGAGAATGAGCAATAGCTCATTCATATGCTTTATTAAATGCAGATTACAGATTGAGCTTACTGACTAAAGAACCGGGGTTTTTATTTCTTTATTATGGCTCACATCTTAGGGGTGGTGGTCCGGCTGTTGTCTTTTCTCTTAGTTATCACAATGCTAGGTGTTATCGATATATCCGATGTCAGCGGATGCCTACCTCTTGGGTGGTTGTTACACTTGCCTCTTGTGTGATCGTTACACTCCCCCCTTCATAGATTGAACTTAGTCCTCTAAGTTCTTGCGTTTCTTTAGAATCGATGGATGGAATTTGGCCTTGGGCGGTGCTGATAATTCAAAGCTTACTCTTGATTTGTTTTCTGTTCCAGGTTGCATAGGTGATATCGGTGCGTAAATGTTTATAGGGACGGAGGGTGTTGCAGTACTAATGTTGGGTGTATTACTAACGATATTTTTCTTAATTTTACAGCAAAATACGTGAATACACAATTTTGACAATCCTATCTTATTGAGCAGATACAAGCATATGAATCCAATGGATATATATCCTATTACCTGCAACGTAGTGAGACCCCAAGTGTTACGCCATGCGGCTTACCATAGGCCATATTCTTAACCGTCGATCGTGGCACTGCAATGTCGCAGACGGATCGGCGCGTCTGCCCGGTAAACAAACATTGTAATGGCAAAAACATAATCATAACAAAAACATAATCGAAGAATCAGACTCACCGTACAATAGTCCAGTATGGGTAGTCCCAAAGAAATTAGACGCCTCCGGAAAGCAAAAGTGGCGCATAGTAATAGATTTCCGTAAATTAAACGAATTAACTGATCAAGACGCGTACCCTTTGCCAAACATTGACGATATACTCTCGCAGTTAGGTAACGCGAAATTCTTCTCCGCATTAGACCTTTCCTCTGGGTTTCATCAAATACCAATGGACGTAACAGCAAAAAAGTATACAGCTTTTAGTACCCCTCAAGGACACTTTCAATACAATCGAATGCCATTTGGATTATAAAACGCCCCAGCTACATTCCAACGCATGATAGATACAGCTCTTCGCGGTTTACTAAATAAATATTGCTTCGTTTATTTAGACGACATCATAATATTCGGAAACACGATTCAACAACATAACGACAACCTTGCAATTGTATTGCAAAGATTAAGAGAACTAGGACTAAAGATTCAACCAGACAAATGTGAATTCTTAAAGCCAGAATTAGAATACCTTGGACACATTATCACACACGAAGGAATAAAACCAAACACCAAAAAGATAGAAGCAGTCAGAGAATTCAAAATTCCCAAAAACCCAACCGGCGTAAAATCATTCTTAGGATTAGCAGGATATTATAGAAAATTCATACGTAACTTTTCAAAGATAGCCAAACCTCTAACCGACCTGACAAAGAAAGACACACTCTTTCATTGGACAGATAAACAACAAGATAGCTTTCAAACTCATAAAGACGCATTATGCAAAGCCCCAGTATTGACATATCCCAACTTTAATGAAACATTTACATTAACAACCGACGCCTCTAACGAAGGAATAGGCGCTGTTCTTTCGCAAAACGACCATCCTTGTTGTTAGATTTCCAGAACACTAAATCCTCCCGAAAGAAATTACTCAACCACTGAAAAAGAACTCCTTGCAATCGTATGGGCAGTAAAACGTTTGAGACAATATTTGTTAGGAAGACATTTCCTCATAAGAACCGACCATCAAGCTTTAACTTGGCTTAAAAACTGCAAAGACCCCTCATCACGACAAATTAGATGGAGATTAAAGTTAGAAGAGTACGATTACGAAATACAATACCACAAAGGAAAAGATAATACGGCCGCTGACGCACTTTCCAGACAAACTATTAACAATTTGACGACTGAAGACCATCTCCTTGACGAGTATGACAAATGGGAGCAAGACACCGACACACTTCCTAAACTACTAAAGATAGCCCCAGCGAAAAATCCTTCTTCCAAATAACAAAAGAAACTCTAGGACCTTACGACAAAAAGAAATGGTTAAAAAAGATCATGAAAATAGCTACCACACATAAAAAGTTAGGTATAGGAGACAACAGCTTCAATGAAATCGTAAAGGCACGAATAAAAACATTTTTGATTTATGTTAACGACAAGATAGAAGAAATAATCTTTGCATACGACCCGATTCAAATTCTAACAGACGAACAAGTTGACGCTATTATAAAAGAAAACCATAACGACGTTTCAGGACACCTAGGTATACAGAAAACCTACGCAAAAATCAAAGAACAATTTAAAATCCCACATTTGTTCTCAAAAGTAGAGGAAATTATAAAAAATTGTGTAACATGTCAAAAACAGAAACTTGTCAGAATCCGTGCGAAAGAAATTCCCGTAATACCTCAAACCCCCACTGAACCAAACGAAAAGATAGCAATGGACATAGTTGGTCCCATGCCAAAAACTAAACGAGGAAACCAATATATGCTCTCTATTCATGATTATTTGACCAAATACCTGATATTAATACCCCTCAAGACGCAAAGAATCGAATCCATAATAGATGCCTTATTGAATCATTACATTTACATGTTCTCAGCACCAAAAACTATACTAACAGACCAAGGACAGAACTTTATTAGCGAACTCATGACGAAATTCGAAGAAGCATTTAAAATAAAACATATAAAAACAACCAGCTTTCACCCACAATCTAACGGATCTCTAGAAAGAACACATGCCACGGTAAAAGACACGATAAGAACAAGTCTAAACGATTCAGACAAAGAATGGGTCGATGTATTAAACTTCGTATGCTTAGGATATAACACAGCAATACACCATGCAACCGGTTTTTCACCTTTTGAACTAACCTTTGGACGAAAAGCTAACCTCCCATCCTCAATATCCAGAACCCCCAACTACACGTATGAAGAAACGTTTACACTATAGCAAAAACAATTAGACAAATACAAAACACTAGCTAAACGGACACTTGAACAAAGTAGAAGACGTTACATGAGAGACCAACAAAGAAAACTCATTAAGAAACAAACTGTATTTAAAGAGGGAGACACAATTCTTGTACATAATGATCACAAAACAGATAAATTCGACGACGAATGGTTAGGTCCTTACTACATCGAAAAGGCTATGGCTCCTTATTACGAAATTCTAATCAATAACCAAATTAAAAAGATACATGGTAACAGAATTAAACCATACTTTTCAGGGCGCTCATCTCATGCACAACCCTCGTCCTAGAATTGGAATGTCGGGTTTACATTAGAGTTAGGGTTATGGGCGTGAAACGAATCTTCGTTTGGAGTACACGTGTCGTTATGTAATAGAGAAGACATTGACTAGTGCAGATACGATTATCATAGAACTGGACAAGTAACCGTGGTAATTAGATATTCGAGAAACTAATGACAATGATCCTAGGTTCAATAACGAATCCGCGGTCGACGGGATGATGGATGAACGTGCTCACAAAGTCTATGACGGACGCGTAATATTCACTGGTCGTAAGGTGTTACTATTTTCCTCGGTGAGATCGAAAGAAAGAAAGAATTTCCGTCCCGATGATGCCATAGAGGAAAACTATAATGGGGTGTGTCTAAGGACACGAAATCATCGGATTCGTCGAGGGTAGCCTTCGTTCAGAAAGTAAGGGAAATTGGCGTTGCTGCTAATTGGTCAATCTCCATATCGGTGGTTAGAAAAAGATGCTCGCCGCCCTCGAAGGAAAGTTGCTAGTGGGAGACGCCGTTCGTTGAAAAATAGGTCTCCCCTATCTTCCCGTAGTTGGGACAAAGACTGTTTGTTTGAAGAACTTTAGTCAACTAAATCTTAAGATTTATAACGGGCCCTCACGCTAGCTGAACATGTACTCCGGAGACGCATCGATATCTGGTAATCATCTTACTCGAAGAATAGGCTCTGCGTGTGGCGAGATTTTTTTTTTTTTTTTATACGTGGAGAAATCCTCATGGACACTCCGCTGCTGCGTAAGCGCGTAACAGCAGAGTAGTGTCGGACTCCTACCGACTAAAACTCCACGATGACCGTCCTACGCGTATGACAGGGGGGCTCCAGGAACCTCGTATGAATTACTTCAGTTGCACCCCCTTCTCGCGTCCTCTTGTTAGAGCCAGTCCTAGTGCCTCCCGACTATTGGGTTGGCGTTAGGGGGGATCATTGCCCCTAGCGCTGTCGCTTCTTCTGGTCATGGTCCGTTGGGGCGGCGATGGGGCGGCTCTGGCTCGTCTGACTGACATCCTTCTCCATCGTCTTATCCTGCAGGGGTGAGAGTTTCTCTTTCTCTCTCTTTCTCTCCCTTTGTATTTTATTCGAGTTTTCTTTGTTCTTCTAATCCACTCTTTTCATTTTGTAGGATCTTTCTTGTATCTTCATCCTTTTTAACTTCGACTTTATCCGATCTTCTAGGTCTGCCTCTATGTTTCGCTTCTCTCTTTGCAATATTAGCACCTTTGTCTTCTTCTGGTTGCTTCCTGTCATCGCAATTCTTCGATCGCCGACTACGTGATAAGGGACTATCAAATACCATATTTATAAGTAAACGAGATATTTTATTCTTAGTGCGTTGTCTTGAATTCGCTTCATCAATTGCTATTACACTCGTTACTGCATCCACGAATCTTTGACACGTTTGGGCGGCGTTTCGAAGCCCAAACATCATGCTAGTCGCTTCGAAGAGACCGAAAGGGGTAATAATCGCTGTTTTCGGCACGTCCTCCGGCGCGATGGGAATTTGATGGTAAGCACGCACGAGATCGATCTTAGAAAAGATGTGCTTACCATATAAGTTCTGCGCAAAATCTTCTATGTGCGGCGGCGAATACCTATCCGGAATCGTGCGGGCGTTCAAAGCCCGGTAGTCGCCACACGGTCGTATCCCTCCGTCCTTCTTCGGTACGATGTGCAAGGGTGATGCCCACGGGCTTCGCGATGGGCGCATCACTCCTTGGTCTATCATTATTTCGAATTCCGCCTTAGCCTGCATGAGTCGATCGGAGGCTAGGCGGCGTGGTTTCGCGTGGACGGGGGTTCCAGGTGTCGTGCAGATATGATGCTGCACATCATGTTTCACAGAACTTCGCCGGAAAATGGGTGGTCGCGTTAGCTCGGGGAATTCCGCTAGCAATTTATGGTACTGTGATTCCCCGTAGATGGTCCTTATAGATCCGATATCGGTCGTAGCTGTAAAACCTCTCGTGGACAACTGCGTGGTCTTGTCCAACAATCGCTTATTCCGCGGGTCGACGAGTAACCCGTAGTGGCTCAAAAAATCGACGCCGATGATAGGCGTTTTTACGTCGGCGATTACGAAACGCCACTTAAAGTCTCGACGCAAAGCCAGATCGAGGGACAAGGTGAGAGTCCCATACGTCGCGATACGGGTTCCGTTCGCTGCGAATAGTTCATACGCGCTCTTACTCGCATGACCTCTTATTCTATTACGCGGAAAAACGCAGGTGTCCGCACCTGTATCAACTAATTAAGCGATACCGGATCGCTGGTCTCTTATGAAAACGCGGCGGGTCGTCAAGCCGTCATCGTTCGCCGCATTTACGGACGGCTGGACTCGTTTCCCTGCTTCCATCGACAAGGAGACCTACATTTTCGCGCGCGTTCGCGATACAGATCATGATAATAACATAAGCCGTTTCGGGAACCCGAACGGCGACGACGTCTCTTCGGCGAACGCGAACGAGAGCGCGCTCGACGATGGTCGGAAATGCTCATCGCGCTCATTTTCGTATTCAGCTGGAGTATTTGCAGTATCCCATCGCGTATCTCGCCCAACATTTTGTGTGATGGGTCGACGTGTACCTCAGGCTTACTCACTGCTGTGATGCTGTGCTCGTGCTGCTTGCTTCCGGAACAGGCTTCCTCCACTCTTTCCGCGGCCTGGATAATCTTCTCCGGATTGGTGTCGTCTATGACCGCCAAAACTCGCCGTACTCGCTCGGGAAGCCGATTCTTCCACAGGTTCAGGACGAACTGCTCTGTCGCAAAGGGACTGGCCAGCTTCTTTAGGTCGTGGTAGAATTGGGACGGCTTGCGATCGCCCATTATCTCTTTTTCCACAAGCCTCTCTACCCTTTTGCTGTCGGATTCTGCCAGACTACGAATCAGCTCCTCCTTTAACAGGTCATATTGCTTGTCGCCCGCGGACTCGAAATCTACGTCCTCAAATCGCTCCAGGTACTCTGGTTCAAGGCACCCGAACAGACTGTTAACCTTGTCCAAATCTCTTTCAATTCCCGCAGCCTCGAACTGTTTCTCCAACATACGAAACCAGAAAGATACCTTCTGTGGTTTCAACGGAGGCACGCGGATCAGTTGCGGGGCCGTAGATGGAACGTTTTGTTTCGACATCGCGATCACGTCGGGGTCACCAATGTGGAGGATAGGTGAATGCCAAATATCGAAAAATAAGTATAATTTATTTTACTCGATGAATACGAATAAATATACACCAAATCACAATTCGTTCCGGTCAAAATAATTTAAGTCCTCGAGGAACTCGATGGATACGTATACACCTGATTGCTGAAGCACTGATCAATTAACTCTCTCGATCGTGCTTGCGTCTGATTCTTTATACTGGTCGGGGGATAACCGGAAAATTTAAACTTAACAACGTTTGACAGTTGAAGGTAGCGGCGACATTGTTTTGTTCGGAGTTCGTTGCTCCTCAGCGTACCTATGACCTAACGGTCTTGCTGCTCCGAAACAAAACAACAACAGGATTTGAACTGACCTGCTCGCGTGCCGCTACAATAGAATCTAGATTACGGTGTTGAGGGATTTTTCCGAAGTTCCAAAGGGAAGGCTCCGGTGTCCTTCCATCTCCGACATATATATATTTATTTATTATTTTTTTCGTTAATATAGTAATTTACGATTATATGTATGCATATGTGTGGTATGGTGTGAAGGATGATTGTTGATGTTTGAATTACTTCAGTTGCACCCCCTTCTCGCGTCCTCTTGTTAGAGCCAGTCCTAATGCCTCCCGACTATTGGGTTGGCGTTAGGGGGGATCATTGCCCCTAGCGCTGTCGCTTCTTCTGGTCATGGTCCGTTGGGGCGGCGATGGGGCGGCTCTGGCTCGTCTGACTGACATCCTTTTCCATCGTCTTATCCTGCAGGGGTGAGAGTTTCTCTTTCTCTCTCTTTCTCTCCCTTTGTATTTTATTCGAGTTTTCTTTGTTCTTCTAATCCACTCTTTTCATTTTGTAGGATCTTTCTTGTATCTTCATCCTTTTTAACTTCGACTTTATCCGATCTTCTAGGTCTGCCTCTATGTTTCGCTTCTCTCTTTGCAATATTAGCACCTTTGTCTTCTTCTGGTTGCTTCCTGTCATCGCAATTCTTCGATCGCCGACTACGTGATAAGGGACTATCAAATACCATATTTATAAGTAAACGAGATATTTTATTCTTAGTGCGTTGTCTTGAATTCGCTTCATCAATTGCTATTACACTCGTTACTGCATTATCATTTTCTACAGATTTACACCTATCGCTATCACTAGTTGTGTTCGTCAAAAGAACTTCCCTTCGTTGACGAGCATCAGTTGTTTCGTTTTCACCACCTGAAATTGATTTTTGTTTAATACCTCTTTTTTCTTCTTTGGTAAATTTATTTTCTACATTTTCCGATGCCTTTTGTTTATTAATTATTTCAGACTTGCCTTCGATTAATTTCGTCTTTAAAGCGTTTCGCAAAATTTTATTTGTGTTTGACTGCCTTGTTTGATTATAAACAATTTCTTCAAATTTTGGCGAAGTAGCAGGCTTTGCAGCAACATTATAACGACTGCTCCGTTTACTACTATTTAACATGGATGGAGATAGACTTTTGTCATCTTTATTTTCTAAAGACTTCTCTTGTGTATCAGCATCTAAATTTCTCGACATTAGATCTGCTGAAGTTTTTGGTTCTTTACTGCCACACGCATTTTTCGCTGTCATCATTTGGTCTTCTTCTATAAGCAAATGTTCATTATTGTAAGCATTATCTCATTATGGATTCTAATGATATATTTTGTTCAACGTCGTCTATTGATTTTGTATCATTTTCAGCAGTTGATTTAATAACTGCTTCTAATTCCTTCATTTCAGCTTTGTTTTCTTTATTTGTATCGTCGTCCAAAATATTTCTGCTTCTCCTGAACTTTTACTTTTTTTATCAAACCATTCTTGTAAGTTTTCAGTATCTTGTGACGAAGATTGTGACAAATCATTATACAATACTGCAATATCTTCTGTCCTTCGTTTCAAAGACTCTTTCTGGTATTCTGTCGAGATATTGGCATCAAACATTAAGTCTGTTTTAGTGAAAATATAATCCTGTGAATCGGTGCCGATTGATACTTTCTTGTCACTGGAATTTTCTACATTAGACTGCAATTCTTTTGGCAATTCTTTCAAAACCATCTCTTCATTTTCTACAGTAACGTCTTTCTTCTCCAAGCTTTTGTTCAAACTATTAGAATCTAATCTATCCTGACAACTCCCACTAGTCGCTTCTTTAATAGTGGCCTCTGATACAGTTCTCATTTGTCATTTTGCTACTTATCCTCAGCCTGTTTTTGCTTTATCAACCCCTGTCCCCGCTAAATCATTTGTAATTGCAGTTTAGCAAATTTATCCTACTTACTTACTTACTTATTAATTAAACGTATCTCCGTAGCTATTGGTGGTATGTCGACTATTCGATGCGCGTTATACCCCTCACTCTCTGCCAATCACAGCGCACATCAGCCGGTTTGCTCTATGTCGAATCAGTGCCCAGCCAACTCCAGCGCAATTGCAATTTTGCAGATTCTGTCTTAAATATTCAATTTCATGTATCTCTGTTTCGATTCGAGATATGTCGACAATTCGATGCGCGTTATACTCCACATTTGCTGCCAAATACAGCGCACCTGCTCCTGTTAGCATTATGTCAATGCGGGTCGAGGACAAGTCCAATGTTATTGCTGTACTGCATATTCATGATTCAATATTCAATTGGACGTATCTGCGTTTCCATTGGAGATATGTCGACATTTCGATGCGCGCACTACTCCAAATATGCTGCTAAATACAGCGCACATCAACAGGATCGCGCATTATCAACTCTGTGTCTTGTCAAATCCAACGTAAATGCCGTTTTGGAGACCCTGCCGGAAATGTTCAACTGAACGAACCTCCGTTGCCATTGGAGATATGTCGATATTTATATGCACTCACTACTCCATATATTCTGCCAAATACAGAGCACATCAGCCAGTTTGCGCAATGTCAACTCTGGGCTCTGTCAGATACAGCGTTATTGCAGTTTTGGAAATTCTGCCGGAAATATTCAATTGGACGTATCTCAGTTTCTATTATAGATACCTCGACAGTTCGATGCATGTTATACTCCACATTTGCTGCCAAATGCAGAGCAAGTCAGCCAGTTTGCCCTATGTCAACTGTGTGTCCTGTCAAATCCAGCGTAATTGGAATATTGCACATTATTTCTTAATAATTCAATTGAACGTATCTCCCTTCCCATTGGAGATATGTCGACAATTCGATGCGCGTTATACTCCACATTTGATGCCAAATACAGCGCACATGCTCCTGTTTATATAGTGTCTACGCGGGTCGAGGTCAAATCCAATGTTATTGCTGTACTGCATATCCAGGCTTCAATATTCAATTGAACGTATTTTCGTTTCTATGGGAGATATGTCGACAATTCGATGCGCGTTAAGCTCGACAACTGCTGCACAATTCAGCGCAAATCATTCGGTTTGCCCGTTCTCAACTCTGTGTACTGTGAAATCCAGCGTAATTGACGTTTTGGAGATTATGCCTGATATACTCTATTGCACGTTTCTCAGTTTGTATTCCAGATTTCACGAGGATCCGCTGCGCGTTCTACTCCACATTTGCTACCAAATACAGCGCGCATCAGCCAGTGTTTGCTATGTCAACCCTGGTTCCAGCCAATTCCTTTGTAATTGCAGTTTTGCATATTTGGGATTCAGTATTCAGTTAAACGTATCTCCGCTGCAATTGGTGTCATGTCGACAATTCCATGCGGGCTCTACTCCACGTTTGCTGCCAAATACAGTATACATCAGCCGGTTTCCGCTATGTGAACTCTATGCTCTGTCAAATCCAGCGTAAATGCAATTTTGCAGATCCTATCTTAAACATTCAATTGAACGTATCGCCGTTTCCATTGGATAAATGTTGACAACTAGATGCGCGTTTTGCTCAACATTTGCTGCAAACTACAGCGCACCTGCTCCTGCTTACATTATGTCAACTCGGGCCGAGATCAAATCCAATGTTTTTGATGTACTGCATATTCAGGCTTCAATATTCAATTTAACGTATCTCCGTTTCCATTGGAGAAATGTTGACAACTAGGTGCGCGTTCTACTCCACATATGCTGCCAAATGCAGCGCACGTCACTCGGTTTGCGCAATGTCAACTCTGGGCCCTGTCAGATACAGCGTTTTTGCAGTTTTGGAAATTCTGCCGGAAATATTCAATTGGTCGTATCTCAGTTTCTATTATAGATACCTCGACAGTTGGATGCATGTTATACTCCACATTTGCTGCCAAATGCAGAGCAAGTCAGTCAGTTTGCCCTACGTCAACTGTGTGTACTGTCAAATCCAGCGTAATTGGAATATTGTACATTATTTCTTAATAATTCAATTGAATGTACCTCCGTTTCCATTCCAGATATGTCTACAATTCGATGCGCGTTATGCTCCGCATTTGCTGCCAAATGCAGCGCATGTGCTCCTGTTTACGGTATTCAACTCTGTTACGTCGTCCAAAACATCTGCATTCCAGCCCTCGCGATCAGACAGCCAACGGCCTGCGTAACGTCATTCCGACCCTCAATAAACCTAAGGACCCACCATAAACCTTCACTTTCACTGCCTTGTAGCAACATGTGCCGTCAGTCAGGTCGTATGTCCTGAAGAATTCTTAAGCTTAAAAACATTTTCTGACGCACATCTGGTCGTTAAAGAGGTCCTTAGGTTTATTAGGCGCACTTAAAAATACGGAGAAAGCGGGCACGCACCCATTAGGAAAAACCGAATAGCTAACCAACAAAACAAGCTGGTTCTTCCTATGAACAAGGTCACCCAAAAACTACGATGGTAGGAGGCTTCCTACTCATCCCCTCAAGCATCAGCATAGGTCATAACCAATCGACATCGCAGATCGTTACCCTCACTGTCCTAACGAAAAGTGTGAACAACGAATCCGCGTTCTTCAGGCAACGGGGCCCACCCACACCGAACTTTCGTCTGTATTCATACAAGAGCGATTAGTCAGTCCAACATCGAACGTCTAACGCTAAGTCTACTACCGTGTTACGTCCATTATAAGATCCTTGCTCTAGAGTGTATATCTATCTTATCTTCGTACGACAAATTGTTATCTGCGATTTATACCTACTCAACAGTGTAACTTAAGCGTTGAAGATATATAATTCATAATTCTGTGAACCTCAGTGTTATACAAACTCAATCACCCCCAATTATCTCAACAGAAATTAGGGGATCGGTCAACTCGTGGTGTCGATCATAATCGTAACGGGAATATACGACTTCCGTTGACGCCTCTCCTCGAGATTGCGTCTCCACGCGATTGGTCGAAAATACAAACTCTGTTCGATGTCCAATGCAATGTTATTACAGTTCTGCGTATTCAGACTTGAATATTCATATGAATGAATCTCCGCTGCTATTGCTGATATGTCGACAATTCGATGCGCGTTATACTGCACAATTGCTACCAAATGCAGCGCACCTGCTCCTGTTTACATAATGTAAACTCGGGTCGAGGTCAAATCCAATGTTTTTGCAGTACTGCATATACATGCTTCAATATTCAATTGAACGTAACTCCAAGTCCTTGATATAAAAATACCCCTCAAGTCAGTACTCGACATTCTTTTCTGTGCTGTTTTACCATTCTGTATCGTTACTCTGTCAGTTTCTAATAAATTTTCTAATAACATTCAAGATTGAAGTATGAATCTCTCACCTTGCGTGCGGAATGTGAAATTACCCCGAATCGTCGTGACACAGTACTGCAATAACATTAGATTTGACCTCGACCCGAGTCGACATAGTGTAAACAGGAGCAGGTGCCGTGTATTTGGCAGCAAATGTGGGGATCAACGCGCATCGATTTGTCGGCATATCTCCAACGGAAAAGGAGATACGCTCAATTGAATATTTAATTGAATATTTAGACAGGACATAGAGTTGACATTGCCGAAACAGGTTGACGTGCGCTGTATTTGGCAGCAAATGTGAAGTAGAACGCGCATCGAATTGTCGAGATATCTGGAATACAAACTGAGATGCGCCCAATCGAATATTTAAGACAGACTCTGCAAAACTCCAACAACGCTGTATTTGACAGGACACATAGTTGACATTGCGCTAATCAGTTGCCGTGCGCTGAATTTCGCAGCAATTGTGGAGTAGAAGCCGCATCGAGTTGTCGACATATCTCCAATGTAAACGGAGATACGTTCAATTGAATATTGAAGAATGAATATGCAGTACTGCAACAACATTGGAATTGACCACGCCCCTAGTTCACATAATGTAAACAGGAGTATCTGCGCTGAATGTGGCAGCAAATGTGGAGTAAAACGCGGATCGAATTGTCGATATATCTCCAGTGGAAACGGAGATACGTTCAATTGGATATTGAAACCTGGATATCCAGTTCTGCAATAACAATGGATTTGACCTCGAAAAGAGTTGACTTAGTGTAAACAGGAGCAGATGTGCTGTATTTGGTACGAAATGTGGAGTAGAGCGCGCATCGAATTGTCGACATATCTCCAATGGAAACGGAGATACCTTCAATTGAATATTAAGGACTGGTTATGCAGTACTGCAATAGCATTGGATTACACATCGACCCGCGTTGACTTAGCGTAAACAGATGCAGGTCCCTGTATTTGGCAGCAAATGTGAAGTATAACGCGCATCGAGTTCTCGACATATCTCCAATGTAAACGGAGATACGTGTAGTATCGCGAGTGAGAGGCCTGGGAGTTGGCGGGTGAACCGCGTGGAATGTCGCGAGAACCGAGGCGTTTGTTTTCGATCGCGTAGTTTTGGAAAGAGGAGGCCTACGTGATCTTGGCCACGAGCGGTTGCCAAGGGACGGGGAAAAAACTAATCAACAAACAGAGTTTGCGAGTGGCGTTGCCGAGAGTGTGTTGATTGCATTTTGTGAAAGTCGAGTCGTTATCTAATTATTTAGTTGTGCTGTTTTCTGTACGTTTGCTGTGATTAGTTCAGGTTGAACAACAATCGTCTTTTTCTGTCCGGTTAACACCTGTATCATCCATTCCTTGTAAATATATTCTATCACGATATTACATTTTTGGGGGGCTCGTCCGGGACTGGACAAGACAGAAAACGAAACGGTTTAACAGAGCTATTCGCGTTAGTTGTGAATTTACCGGTACGCGGTGCGATAAAAGACGATGTCGTTGACTGTTTAAGTTTGGGTAGTGTGAAAAAATGGCAAACGTTGGAGACGAACGATTGTCGGGTGAAGAGGTTTCGACGCTGGAGGAGCTGAGGAGTAAGCTCGCGCGAATGAACCTCCCTATATCTGTTGCGAGGTCAGTGCTGATTGTAAGGCTGAATCGGGAGTGTAGGGCTGGACAATCGTATCCTAAGTGATCGACGGGCGGTGAAGAGCTAACCGGTCAACGAGATTTAGGAAATGTACAGAGGGCTGAGCGTGATTGTAACGAAGATGAAAATTTTGAGAAAATGAATACGAAGAAGTTGAAAGAGCGCCTCGCTAGTTTGGGTTTAAAAACGACGGGAAGAAAAATAGAATTACGCGCGCGACTACAAGCGGCCATGGATGGTAATGACATATCGTCGGAAGAAGAAAGCGACGACGAAAGTGAGGATGAAGATGACAAAAAAAAAACGCAGGAGGATACAAGAGAGGTACGCGAAGGGTGTATCAGGACCATGATGGATGTTGTCGAAGGGCATGTGTTGGTTCGACACTGAGTTTTAGAGACGTTGAAGATGCATTAGAGTCGTTTAGTGGCAACCAAGGCGAAAATGTCGAACGATGGTTCGAGTCGTTCGAGGAAGTCGCTGATACGTGCATGTGGTCGAATGGGCAGAAGGCAGTCTACGCGAGAAAGCTGCTGAAGGGATCAGCGAAAATATTTGCGAGCTTCGAGTGTCATGTCAGGACTTGGCATGAGTTGAAGAGGGGGCTAGTGAAAGAATTTTCGAAGAAGGTTAATAGTAGGCAAGTACATCAGAAACTGAGAGAAACAGAAAAGGAGAGCGATGAAGCATGTTTGGCTTACATGTACCGCATGCTCGAAATAGCCAGCCATGTGGATATAGAGGAGGAAGCAAAGGCGGAATACATAGTGGATGGAATAATAGACGACGAGAGCAATAAGGCTATATTGTACGGCGCTATGTCAATCAAAGAGTTGAGGAAGAGGTTAGTGATGTACGAAGAGCACAAGAGTCGCAGAGTAAAGTCGATTGTGAAGCCGGATAAAACCGAGAAGAACGGGAAGCCCAGTCAATCTGTAGATGTAATGAAGAAAAGAAGGTGCTTCGTTTGTGGTAGTGAGGACCATCTCAGTGTTAAGTGTCCGGAGAGAGGAAAAGGTGTTAGGTGCTTTGAGTGCAGCGGATTTGGACATATTGCAGCGAGGTGTACAGCACGACCGAAAGAGACATGCGTAGTGTCAAGATCCGACAAGAGGAAGTATACGAAGGAAGTGGCGATTACTTCAATAACATTGCATTTGACCTCGACCCGAGTTGACATAATATAAACAGATGAAGGCATGCTGTATTTGGCATCAAATGTGTAGTATAACGCTCGTGGAATTGTCCAGATATCTGGAATAGAAACTGAGATACGTTCAGTTGAATATTTAAGACAGATTCTGCAAAATTGCAAACAAAAGCGGTATTTGACAGGGCCCAGGGTTGACATAGCAAAAACCAGCTGATGCGCGCTGTATTTGGCAGCAGATGTGGAGTAGAAAGCTCATCGACTTATCGACATATCTCCAATGGAAACGAAGAAACGTTCAATTTAATATTGAAGAATGAATATGCAGTACTGCAATAACATTGGATTTGTCCTCGACCCGAGATTTCATTACGTAAACAGGAGCAGGTCGGCTGCATTTAGCAGCAAATATGGAGTAGTGCGCGCATCGAATTGTCCACATATCTCCACTGGAATTGGAGACACTTTCAATTGAATATTTAAGGTAGAATCTGCAAAATTGCAATTGCACTGGATTTTGCAGGGCTCTGAGCTGACATGGCGCAAACCGGTTGATGTGCACTGTATTTGGTAGGAAGTGTGGAGTATAATGTGCATCGAATTGTTGACATATCACCAATAGCAGAATAGATACGTTCAATTGAATATTTAAACCTAAATGTGTGAAGCCGCAATTACAATGAATTTGACAGAGCAAAGAGATAACATAGCGCGAAACCGGCCGAAAGGCGCTGTACTTGGCAGCCAATGTGGAGTATATCGCCGGTCGACTTGTCGACATATGTCCAATGGAAACGGCGATACATCGAATTTTCGACATGCCAGCAATAGCAGCGGATTCTCGTTTAATTGAATACTTAACACCAAATATGCTATTCTGTAATTACAAAGGATTTGCCAGGGACCAGGGTTGATATTGCACAAACTGGTTGATGATGAGATACACTCAATTGAATATTTAAGACAGAATCTGCGAAATTGCAATTACGCAGGATGTGGCAGGACACACAGTAGGCTTAGGTCAAACTGGGTGATGTTCTCTACATTTAACTGCCAATGTGGAGTATAACGCGCATCTAATTGTCGATATATCTCCAATGGAAATGGAGAAACGTTCAATTGACTATTTCAGGCAGAATCTGCAAAATTGCAATTACAATGAATTAGCCAGGGACATGAGTTGACATAGCGCAAACTGACTGCTGTCCGCTGCATTTGGCAGCAAATGTGGAGCATAACGCGCATCGCATTGTCGAGATATTCGGAATAGAAACTGAGATACGCTCAATTGAATATTTACGACAGAATCTGCAAAACTGCAACAGCGCTGTATTTGACAGGTTCCAGAGTTGACATAGCGTAAACCGAATGACGTGCGCTGTATTGGCAGTGAGTGAGGAGTATAACGGGCATTGAATTGTCGACATGTCACGAATAGCAGCTTCTATACGTTTTATTGAAAACTTAAGCATAAATATGCTAAACTGCAATTACAATGGATTTGACAGGATACACAGTTGACATTGCGGAAACCGGTTGATGTGTGCTGTATTTGGCAGGAAATGTGGAGAATAACGTGCATCGAATTGTCGACATATCAATATTAGCATCGGAGAGCCGACCGATTGAATACGTATGCTTAAATACGTAAAACAGCAACTTCGGTGAGTATGGCAGGGCCGAGAGTTGACTAGGCGCAAACCGGCTGTTGAGCGCTTTATTTGGTGGCAAATGTGGAGTAGAACGCGCACCAAATTATCGACATATCTCCAACGGAAATGGGGATACGTTCAATTGAATATTGAAGCATGAATATGCAGTACTGCATAAAATAATGCAAATGACTTCGACCAGAGTTGACACAATGTAAACAGAAGCAGATGCGCCGTATTGGGCTGCAAATCTGGAGTATAACGCACATCGAATTGACGAGATATCTGGAATAGAAACTGAGATACGCTGAATTGAATATTGGAGCCTGAATGTGCAGTACTGCAATATCATTGGATTTGACTTCGACCCGAGGTGACATAATGTAAACAGCAGCAGGAGCGCCGTATTTGGCAGCAAACGTGGCGTATATCGCGCATCGAACAGTCGAGATATCACCAATTGCAGTGTATAAACGTTGAATGGAATATTGTATCCTGAATATGCAGTACGGCAATAGCATTGTATTTCACCTCGACCCGAGTTAACTTAACGTAAACAGGTGCAGGTGCCCTGTATTTGGCAGCAAATGTGGGATACAACGCGCATCGAATTGTCGGCATATCTCCGATGGAAACGGAGATACTTTTAATTGAATATTCAAGTATGAAAATGCATTACTGCATCAACATTGGATTTGACCTCGATCCGAGTTGACATAATGTAAACAGGAGCAGGTACGCTGTATTTGGCAGCAAACGTAGCGTATATCGCGCATCGAACTGTCGAGATATTACCAATAGCAGTGTAGAAACGTTCAATGGAATGTTGAATCCTGAATATGCAGTTCTGCAAATACATTGGATTTGACCTCGACCCTAGTTGACATGATGTAAACTGTAGGAGGTCCGCTGTGTTTGGCAGCAAACGTGGCGTATATCGCGCATCGAACTATCGAGATATTACCAATATCATTGTAGAAACGTTCAATGGAATATTGAATCCTGAATACGCAGTACTGCAAGAGCATCGCATTTGACCTCGATCCGAGTTGACATAATGTAGAATGGAGCAGATGCGGTGTATTTGGCAGCAAATGTGGAGTAGATAGCGCATCGAATTATCGAGAAATCAGGTATAGAAACAGAGATACTTGCAATTGAATATTTCAGGCAGAATGTCCAAAACTGCAATAACGCTGTATTTGACTTAAAATTAAATATGCTCAACTGCAATTACAATGGATTTGACCGGATATAGAGTTGACATTGCGCAAACTGGTTGATGTCCGCTGTATTTGGCAGCGAATGTGCGGTATAAAACGCATCGAATTGTCGAGAGATCACCAATAGCAGCGGAGATACGTGGAATTGAATACTGACGACTAAATATGCTAAAGTGCAATTACAATTGATTTGGCAGTATACGCAGATGACATTAAGCAAACCTGTTTATGTGCACTGTATTTGGCAGTAAATGATGGTTATAACGCGCATCGAATTGTCGACATATCTCTGATAGAAACCGAGATACGTTCAATTGAATATTGAAGCATTAATATGCTGAACGGCAATAACATTGGATTTGACCTCGACCCGAATTGACATAATATAACTCGAACATGTCGGCTGTATTTGGCAGCAATTGTGGACTATATCTCGGATCGAATTGACGACATATCTCTAATGGAAACTGAGATGCGCCATATTGAATATTTAAGACAGAATCTGCAAAACAGCAATAACGCGGTACTTGACAGGGCCCATAGTTGACATAGTGCAAACCGAACGATGTGCACTGTATTTGTCAGCAAATCTGTTGAAAAATCTCGATATAAACGCAGATACGTTCAATTGAATATTGAAGTCTAAATATGCTAAACTGCAATTGCAATGGATTTGATCTCGCCCCGAGTTGACATAATGTAAACAGGAGCAGGTCCGCTGCATTTGGCAGCACATGTGTAGTATATCGCGGATCGAATTGTCGAGATATCTCCAGTGGAAACGGAGATACGTGCAATTGAATATTGAAGCCTGAATGTGCAGTACTGTAATAATATTGGATTCGTCCACGACCCGAGATTGCATTATGTAAACAGGAGCAGATCGGCTGCATTTGGCAGCAAATATGGAGTAGTGCGCGCATCGAATTGTCCACATATCTCCACTGGAATTGGTGGTACGTTCAATTGAATATTTAAGATAGAATCTGCAAAACTGCAATTGCACTGGATTTTGCAGGGTTCTGAGCTGAAATGGCGCAAACCGATTGGTGTGCACTGTATTTGGCAGGTATAATGTGCATCGTATTGTCGACATATCTCCAAAGGAAACGGAGATACGTCCAATTGGATATTGAAGCCTGGATATGCAGTTCTCCAAAAAATCCAATACATTGGATTTGACCTCAAGCCTAGTTGACATAATGTATACAGCAGCAGCTGCTCTGTATTTGGCAGCTAATGTGGAGTAGAGCTCGCATAGAATTGTCGAGATATCTGGAATTGAAGCTGAGATACGCTCAATTGAATATTTAAGACAGACTCTGCAAAACTGCAACATCACTGTATTTCACAGGCCCCAGGGATGACATAGCAAAAACCTTCCGTTGCGCGCTGTATTTGGCAGCAAATGTGGAGTAGAAACCGCATCGAATTGTCGACATACCTCCAATGGAAACAGAGATACATGAAATTGAATATTTAAGTCAGAATCTGCAAAATTGCATTTACGCAGGATTTGACAGGACACAGAGTTGCCTTAGGTCAAACTGGGTGATGTTCTCTGCATTTAACTGCCAATATGGAGTATAACGCGCATCTAATTGTCGACATATCTCAAATGGAAATGGAGAAGCGTTCAATTGAATATTTCAGGCAGAATCCGCAAAATTGCAATTACAATGAATTAGCCAGGGACCTGTGTTGACATAGCGCAAACTGGCTGTTGTGCGCTGTATTTGGAGTGGAGTAGAACGCGCATCGAATTGTCGAGTTATCGCAGATAGCAGTGTAGACACGTTCAATGGAATATTGAATACTGAATATGCAGTACTGCAAAAACATTGGAATTGACCTCGAGCCGAGTTAACACAATGTAAACAGGAGCAGATCGGCTGCATTTGGCAGCAAATATGGAGTAGTGCGCGCATCGAATTGTCCACATATCTCCACTGGAATTGGTGGTACGTTCAATTGAATATTTAAGATAGAATCTGCAAATTTGCAATTGCGCTGGATTTGGCACTGCACTGAGTTGACATAGCGCAAACCGGCTGACGTGCACTGTATTTGGCAGCATATGTGGAGTATAACGCGCATCGAATTGTCGAGATATCTGGAATATAAACTGAGATACGTTCAAGTGAATATTTAAGATAGAATCTGCAAAATTGCAATTGCGCTGGATTTGGTAGGGCACTGAGTTGACATAGCGCACACCGGATGATGTGCGCTTGAATTTGGGAGCAAATGGCGGTATAACACGCTCCGAACTGTCGAGATATCTGGAATAGAAACTGAAAAACGGTCAACTGAATATTGAAGCCTGAATGTGCATTACGGCACAATGTTATTACATTGGATTTGTCCTCGACCCGAGTTGACGAGATGCAAACAGGAGCCGGTGCGCTGTATTTGGTAGCAAACGTAGCGTATATCGCGGATCGAATTATCGACATATCTCCAATGGAATCGGAGATACGTTCAAATGAATATTGAAGCCTGGTGATGCAGTACTGCAATAACATTGGATTTGAACTCGGCCCGAGTTGACATAATGTAAACAGCTGCAGCACTGCTGTATTTGGCAGCAATTGCGGACTATATCTGGGATCGTATTGTCGACATACTTCCCATGGAAACGGAGATACGTTCAATAGAATATTGAAGTCTGGATTTGCAGTACTGCATCAACAGTGGATTTGAACTCGGCCCGAGTTGACGTAATGTAAACAGGTGCAGTACGGCTTTATTTGGCAGCAATTGTGGACTGTATCGCGGATCGAGTTGTCGACATATCTCCAATGGAATCGGAGATACGTCCAAATGAATATTGAAGTCTGGATTTGCAGTACTGCATTAACAGTGGATTTGAACTCGGCCCGAGTTGACATAATGAAGACAGGTGCAATACGGCTGTATTTGGCAGCAAATGTGGACTATTTGGCGGATCGATTTCTCGATATATCTGCAATGGAAACGTAGATACGTTCAATTGAATGTATATGGTAGAATCTGGAATATTTCAGTAGCGCTGGATTTTGCAGGGCACTGGGTTGACATAGCGCAAACCGGTTGATATGCGCTGTGTTGGCAGCAAATGTAGGGTATAACGCGCACCGAATTGTAGACATATCTCCAATGGAATCGGAGATACGTCTAAATGAATTTTGAAGCTTGGTGATGCAGTACTGCAAAAATATTTTATTTGAACTCGGACCGAGGTGACACAATAAAAACAAGACCAGGTCGGCTGTATTTGGCAGCAATTGTGGACTATATCTCGGCTCGAATTGTCGACATATCTCCCATGGAAACGTAGATACGTTCAATGGAATACTGAAGCCTGGATATGCAGTACTGAAACAACATTTTATTTGACCTCGACACGAGATGACATAATGTAAACAGGACCAGGTCGGCAGTATTTGGCACAATTATGAACTATATCTCGGATCGATTTGTCGACATATCTCCCATGGAAACGGAATTAGGTTCAATTGAATACTGAAGTCTGGATTTGCAGTACTGCATTAACAGTGGATTTGAACTCGGCCCGAGTTGACATTATATAAACAGGACCACGTCGGCTGTGTTTGGCAGCAATTGTGGGCTATATCTCGTATCGAAATGTCAACATATCTCCCATGGAAATGGAGATACGTTCAATTGAATATTGAAGCCTGGTGATGCAGTACTGCAATAACATTGGATTTGAACTCGGTCCGAGATGACATAATGTAAACAGCTGCAGCACGGCTGTATTTGTCAGCAATTGCGGACTATATCTCGGATCGTATTGTCGACATATTTCCTATGGAAACGGAGATACGTTCAATAGAATATTGAAGTCTGGATTTGCAGTACTGCATTAACAGTGGATTTGAAGTCGGCCCGAGTTGACGTAATGTAAACAGGTGCAGTACGGCTTTATTTGGCAGCAATTGTGGCCTGTATCGCGGATCGAGTTGTCGACATATCTCCAATGGAATCGGAGATACGTCCAAATGAATATTGAAGTCTGGATATGCAGTACTGCATTAACATTGGATTTGAACTCGGACCGAGTTAACAGAATAAAAACAGGACCAGGTCGGCTGTATTTGGCAGCAAATGTGGACTATTTCGCGGATCGATTCCTCGACATATCTCCAATGGAAACGTAGATACTTTCAATTGAATACTGAAGCCTGGATATGCAGTACTCCAATAACATTTTATTTGACCTCTACACGAGTTGACATAATGTAAACAGGACCAGGTCGGCTGTATTTGGCAGCAATTGTGGACTATATCTCGGATCGAATTGTCGACATATCTCCCATGGAAACGGAGATACGTTCAATTGAATACTGAAGCCTGGATATGCAGTACTGAAACAACATTTTATTTGACCTCGACACGAGATGACATAATGTAAACAGGACCAGGTCGGCAGTATTTGGCACAATTATGAACTATGTCTCGGATCTAATTGTCGACATATCTCCCATGGAAACGGAGATACGTTCAATTGAAAATTGAAGTCTGGATATGCAGTATTGCATTAACAGTGGATATGAACTCGGCCAGAGTTGACATAATGTAAACAGGCGCAGTACGGCTGTATTTGGCAGCAATTGTGGACTATATGGCGGATCGAGTTGTCGACATATCTCCAATGGAATCGGAGATACGTTCAATTGAATATTGAAGTCTGGATATGCAGTATTGCATTAACAGTGGATATGAACACGGCCCGAGTTGACATAATGTAAACAGGACCAGGTCGGCTGTATTTGGCACAATTATGGACTATTTCTCGGATCGAATTGTCGACATATCTACCATAGAAACGGAGATACGTTCAATTGAATATTGAAGTCTGAATATGCAGTACTGCATTAACAGTGGATTTGAACTCGGCCCGAGTTGACGTAATGTAAACAGGGGCCGTACGGCTTTATTCGGCAGCAATTGCGGACTATGTCTCGGATCGAATTGTCGACATATCTCCCATGGAAAAGAAGATACGTTCAAATTAATATTGAAGCCTGGTGATGCAGTACTGCATTAACAGTGGATTTGAACTCGGCCGCAGTTAAAATAATATAAACAGGAATAGGCCGGCTGTATTTGGCAGTTATTCCGCACTATGTAGCGGATCGAGTTGTCGACATATCTCCAAAGGAATCGGAGATACGTTCAATTGAATATTGAAGCCTGGATATGCAGTACTGTAAAACATTGTATTTGAATTCGCCCCGAGTTGACATAATGAAGACAGGTGCAATACGGCTGTATTTGGCAGCAAATGTGGACTATTTCGCGGATCGATTTCTCGACATATCTGCAATGGAAACGTAGATACGTTCAATTGAATGTATATGGCAGAATCTGGAATATTTCAGTTGCGCTGGATTTTGCAGGGCACTGGGTTGACATAGCGCAAACCGGTTGATATGCGCGGTGTTGGCAGCAAATGTAGGGTATAACGCGCACCGAATTGTAGACATATCTCCAATGGAATCGGAGTTACGTCCAAATGAATTTTGAAGCTTGGTGGTGCAGTACTGCAAACACATTGGATTTGAACTCGGACCGAGGTGACATAATGTAAACAGCTGCAGCACGGCTGTATTTGGCAGCAATTGCGGACTATATCTGGGATCGTATTGTCGACATACTTCCCATGGAAACGGAGATACGTTCAATAGAATATTGAAGTCTGTATTTGCAGTACTGCATTAACAGTGGATTTGAACTCGGCCCGAGTTGACGTAATGTAAACAGGTGCAGTACGGCTTTATTTGGCAGCAATTGTGGACTGTATCGCGGATCGAGTTGTCGACATATCTCCAATGGAATCGGAGATACGTCCAAATGAATATTGAAGTCTGGATTTGCAGTACTGCATTAACAGTGGATTTGAACTCGGCCCGAGTTGACATAACGTAAACAGGACCAGGTCAGCTATATTTAGCAGCAATTGTGGACTATATCGCGGATCGATTTCTCGACATATCTCCAATGGAATCGGAGATACGTTCAATTGAATATTGAAGCATTAATATGCTGAACGGCAATAACATTGGATTTGACCTCGACCCGAATTGACATAATATAACTCGAACATGTCGGCTGTATTTGGCAGCAATTGTGGACTATATCTCGGATCGAATTGACGACATATCTCTAATGGAAACTGAGATGCGCCATATTGAATATTTAAGACAGAATCTGCAAAACAGCAATAACGCGGTACTTGACAGGGCCCATAGTTGACATAGTGCAAACCGAACGATGTGCACTGTATTTGTCAGCAAATCTGTTGAAAAATCTCGATATAAACGCAGATACGTTCAATTGAATATTGAAGTCTAAATATGCTAAACTGCAATTGCAATGGATTTGATCTCGCCCCGAGTTGACATAATGTAAACAGGAGCAGGTCCGCTGCATTTGGCAGCACATGTGTAGTATATCGCGGATCGAATTGTCGAGATATCTCCAGTGGAAACGGAGATACGTGCAATTGAATATTGAAGCCTGAATGTGCAGTACTGTAATAATATTGGATTCGTCCACGACCCGAGATTGCATTATGTAAACAGGAGCAGATCGGCTGCATTTGGCAGCAAATATGGAGTAGTGCGCGCATCGAATTGTCCACATATCTCCACTGGAATTGGTGGTACGTTCAATTGAATATTTAAGATAGAATCTGCAAAACTGCAATTGCACTGGATTTTGCAGGGTTCTGAGCTGAAATGGCGCAAACCGATTGGTGTGCACTGTATTTGGCAGGTATAATGTGCATCGTATTGTCGACATATCTCCAAAGGAAACGGAGATACGTCCAATTGGATATTGAAGCCTGGATATGCAGTTCTCCAAAAAATCCAATACATTGGATTTGACCTCAAGCCTAGTTGACATAATGTATACAGCAGCAGCTGCTCTGTATTTGGCAGCTAATGTGGAGTAGAGCTCGCATAGAATTGTCGAGATATCTGGAATTGAAGCTGAGATACGCTCAATTGAATATTTAAGACAGACTCTGCAAAACTGCAACATCACTGTATTTCACAGGCCCCAGGGATGACATAGCAAAAACCTTCCGTTGCGCGCTGTATTTGGCAGCAAATGTGGAGTAGAAACCGCATCGAATTGTCGACATACCTCCAATGGAAACAGAGATACATGAAATTGAATATTTAAGTCAGAATCTGCAAAATTGCATTTACGCAGGATTTGACAGGACACAGAGTTGCCTTAGGTCAAACTGGGTGATGTTCTCTGCATTTAACTGCCAATATGGAGTATAACGCGCATCTAATTGTCGACATATCTCAAATGGAAATGGAGAAGCGTACAATTGAATATTTCAGGCAGAATCTGCAAAATTGCAATTACAATGAATTAGCCAGGGACCTGTGTTGACATAGCGCAAACTGGCTGTTGTGCGCTGTATTTGGAGTGGAGTAGAACGCGCATCGAATTGTCGAGTTATCGCAGATAGCAGTGTAGACACGTTCAATGGAATATTGAATACTGAATATGCAGTAATGCAAAAACATTGGAATTGACCTCGAGCCGAGTTAACACAATGTAAACAGGAGCAGATCGGCTGCATTTGGCAGCAAATATGGAGTAGTGCGCGCATCGAATTGTCCACATATCTCCACTGGAATTGGTGGTACGTTCAATTGAATATTTAAGATAGAATCTGCAAATTTGCAATTGCGCTGGATTTGGCACTGCACTGAGTTGACATAGCGCAAACCGGCTGACGTGCACTGTATTTGGCAGCATATGTGGAGTATAACGCGCATCGAATTGTCGAGATATCTGGAATATAAACTGAGATACGTTCAAGTGAATATTTAAGATAGAATCTGCAAAATTGCAATTGCGCTGGATTTGGTAGGGCACTGAGTTGACATAGCGCACACCGGATGATGTGCGCTTGAATTTGGGAGCAAATGGCGGTATAACACGCTCCGAACTGTCGAGATATCTGGAATAGAAACTGAAAAACGGTCAACTGAATATTGAAGCCTGAATGTGCATTACGGCACAATGTTATTACATTGGATTTGTCCTCGACCCGAGTTGACGAGATGCAAACAGGAGCCGGTGCGCTGTATTTGGTAGCAAACGTAGCGTATATCGCGGATCGAATTATCGACATATCTCCAATGGAATCGGAGATACGTTCAAATGAATATTGAAGCCTGGTGATGCAGTACTGCAATAACATTGGATTTGAACTCGGTCCGAGTTGACATAATGTAAACAGCTGCAGCACTGCTGTATTTGGCAGCAATTGCGGACTATATCTGGGATCGTATTGTCGACATACTTCCCATGGAAACGGAGATACGTTCAATAGAATATTGAAGTCTGGATTTGCAGTACTGCATCAACAGTGGATTTGAACTCGGCCCGAGTTGACGTAATGTAAACAGGTGCAGTACGGCTTTATTTGGCAGCAATTGTGGACTGTATCGCGGATCGAGTTGTCGACATATCTCCAATGGAATCGGAGATACGTCCAAATGAATATTGAAGTCTGGATTTGCAGTACTGCATTAACAGTGGATTTGAACTCGGCCCGAGTTGACATAATGAAGACAGGTGCAATACGGCTGTATTTGGCAGCAAATGTGGACTATTTGGCGGATCGATTTCTCGATATATCTGCAATGGAAACGTAGATACGTTCAATTGAATGTATATGGTAGAATCTGGAATATTTCAGTAGCGCTGGATTTTGCAGGGCACTGGGTTGACATAGCGCAAACCGGTTGATATGCGCTGTGTTGGCAGCAAATGTAGGGTATAACGCGCACCGAATTGTAGACATATCTCCAATGGAATCGGAGATACGTCTAAATGAATTTTGAAGCTTGGTGATGCAGTACTGCAAAAATATTTTATTTGAACTCGGACCGAGGTGACACAATAAAAACAAGACCAGGTCGGCTGTATTTGGCAGCAATTGTGGACTATATCTCGGCTCGAATTGTCGACATATCTCCCATGGAAACGTAGATACGTTCAATGGAATACTGAAGCCTGGATATGCAGTACTGAAACAACATTTTATTTGACCTCGACACGAGATGACATAATGTAAACAGGACCAGGTCGGCAGTATTTGGCACAATTATGAACTATATCTCGGATCGATTTGTCGACATATCTCCCATGGAAACGGAATTAGGTTCAATTGAATACTGAAGTCTGGATTTGCAGTACTGCATTAACAGTGGATTTGAACTCGGCCCGAGTTGACATTATATAAACAGGACCACGTCGGCTGTGTTTGGCAGCAATTGTGGGCTATATCTCGTATCGAAATGTCAACATATCTCCCATGGAAATGGAGATACGTTCAATTGAATATTGAAGCCTGGTGATGCAGTACTGCAATAACATTGGATTTGAACTCGGTCCGAGATGACATAATGTAAACAGCTGCAGCACGGCTGTATTTGTCAGCAATTGCGGACTATATCTCGGATCGTATTGTCGACATATTTCCTATGGAAACGGAGATACGTTCAATAGAATATTGAAGTCTGGATTTGCAGTACTGCATTAACAGTGGATTTGAAGTCGGCCCGAGTTGACGTAATGTAAACAGGTGCAGTACGGCTTTATTTGGCAGCAATTGTGGCCTGTATCGCGGATCGAGTTGTCGACATATCTCCAATGGAATCGGAGATACGTCCAAATGAATATTGAAGTCTGGATATGCAGTACTGCATTAACATTGGATTTGAACTCGGACCGAGTTAACAGAATAAAAACAGGACCAGGTCGGCTGTATTTGGCAGCAAATGTGGACTATTTCGCGGATCGATTCCTCGACATATCTCCAATGGAAACGTAGATACTTTCAATTGAATACTGAAGCCTGGATATGCAGTACTCCAATAACATTTTATTTGACCTCTACACGAGTTGACATAATGTAAACAGGACCAGGTCGGCTGTATTTGGCAGCAATTGTGGACTATATCTCGGCTCGAATTGTCGACATATCTCCCATGGAAACGGAGATACGTTCAATTGAATACTGAAGCCTGGATATGCAGTACTGAAACAACATTTTATTTGACCTCGACACGAGATGACATAATGTAAACAGGACCAGGTCGGCAGTATTTGGCACAATTATGAACTATGTCTCGGATCTAATTGTCGACATATCTCCCATGGAAACGGAGATACGTTCAATTGAAAATTGAAGTCTGGATATGCAGTATTGCATTAACAGTGGATATGAACTCGGCCAGAGTTGACATAATGTAAACAGGCGCAGTACGGCTGTATTTGGCAGCAATTGTGGACTATATGGCGGATCGAGTTGTCGACATATCTCCAATGGAATCGGAGATACGTTCAATTGAATATTGAAGTCTGGATATGCAGTATTGCATTAACAGTGGATATGAACACGGCCCGAGTTGACATAATGTAAACAGGACCAGGTCGGCTGTATTTGGCACAATTATGGACTATTTCTCGGATCGAATTGTCGACATATCTACCATAGAAACGGAGATACGTTCAATTGAATATTGAAGTCTGAATATGCAGTACTGCATTAACAGTGGATTTGAACTCGGCCCGAGTTGACGTAATGTAAACAGGGGCAGTACGGCTTTATTCGGCAGCAATTGCGGACTATGTCTCGGATCGAATTGTCGACATATCTCCCATGGAAAAGAAGATACGTTCAAATTAATATTGAAGCCTGGTGATGCAGTACTGCATTAACAGTGGATTTGAACTCGGCCGCAGTTAAAATAATATAAACAGGAATAGGCCGGCTGTATTTGGCAGTTATTCCGCACTATGTAGCGGATCGAGTTGTCGACATATCTCCAAAGGAATCGGAGATACGTTCAATTGAATATTGAAGCCTGGATATGCAGTACTGTAAAACATTGTATTTGAATTCGCCCCGAGTTGACATAATGAAGACAGGTGCAATACGGCTGTATTTGGCAGCAAATGTGGACTATTTCGCGGATCGATTTCTCGACATATCTGCAATGGAAACGTAGATACGTTCAATTGAATGTATATGGCAGAATCTGGAATATTTCAGTTGCGCTGGATTTTGCAGGGCACTGGGTTGACATAGCGCAAACCGGTTGATATGCGCGGTGTTGGCAGCAAATGTAGGGTATAACGCGCACCGAATTGTAGACATATCTCCAATGGAATCGGAGATACGTCCAAATGAATTTTGAAGCTTGGTGGTGCAGTACTGCAAACACATTGGATTTGAACTCGGACCGAGGTGACATAATGTAAACAGCTGCAGCACGGCTGTATTTGGCAGCAATTGCGGACTATATCTGGGATCGTATTGTCGACATACTTCCCATGGAAACGGAGATACGTTCAATAGAATATTGAAGTCTGTATTTGCAGTACTGCATTAACAGTGGATTTGAACTCGGCCCGAGTTGACGTAATGTAAACAGGTGCAGTACGGCTTTATTTGGCAGCAATTGTGGACTGTATCGCGGATCGAGTTGTCGACATATCTCCAATGGAATCGGAGATACGTCCAAATGAATATTGAAGTCTGGATTTGCAGTACTGCATTAACAGTGGATTTGAACTCGGCCCGAGTTGACATAACGTAAACAGGACCAGGTCAGCTATATTTAGCAGCAATTGTGGACTATATCGCGGATCGATTTCTCGACATATCTCCAATGGAATCGGAGATACGTTCAAATGAATATTGAAGCAAGGTGATGCAGTACTGCAAGAACATTTTATTTGACCTCGACTCGAGTTGACATAATGTAAACTGGAGGAGGTCCGCTGTATTTGTCAGCAAATGTGGAGTAGAGAGCGCATCAAATTGTCGACATATCTCCCATGGAAACGGAGATACGTTCAATTGAATATTGAAGTCTGGATATGGAGTACTGCATTATCATTGGAATTGACCTCGTCCCGAGTTGACATAATGTAAACAGGTGCAATACGGCTATTTTTGGCAGCAATTGCGGGCTATATCTCGGATCGAAATGTCGACATATCTCCCATGGAAACGGAGATACGTTCAAATGAATATTGAACCCTGGATATGCAGTACTGCAATAACATTGGATTTGACCTTGTCCCTAGTTGACATAACGTAAATATCAGCAGGTCGGCAGTATCTGGTAGCAATTGTGGACTATATCACGGATCGAGTTGTCGACATATCCCCAATGGAATCGGAGATACGTTCAAATGAATATTGAAGCCTGGTGTTGCAGTACTGCTAAAACATTGGATTTGACCTCGACCGCAGTTAACAAAATGTAAACTTGAATAGCTCCGCTGTATTTGGCAGCAAATGGGGAGTACAACGCGCCTCGAGTTCAATTCATGATATATCTCCAATGGAAACGGAGAGACGTTCAATTGAATGTACATGGTAGAATCTGCAATATTTCAATTGCGCTGGATTTTGCAGGGCACTGGGTTGACATAGCGCAAACCGGTTGATGGGTCCTGTGTTGGCAGGAAATGTAGGGTATAACGCGCATCGATTTGTGGACATATCTAAAATGGAATCAGAGATACGTTCAAATGAATTTTGAAGCCTGGTTATGCAGTACTGCAATAACATTGGATTTGACCTTGTCCCGAGTTGACATAACGTAAATAGCAGCAAGTCGGCAGTATTTGGTAGCAATTGTGGACTATATCTCGGATTGAATTGTCGACATATCTCACATGGAAACGGAGATACGTTCAATAGAATATTGAAGTCTGGATTTGCAGTACTGCATTAGCAGTGGATTTGAACTCGGCCCGAGTTGACATAATATAAACAGGTCCAGTACAGCTGCATTTGGCAGTAATTGTGGACTATGTGGCGGATCGAGTTGTCGACGTATCTCCAGTGGAATCGGAGATACGTTCAAATGAATATTGAAGCCTGGTGATGCAGTACTGCAGTAACATTGGATTTGACCTCGTCCCGAGTTGACATAACGTAAACAGGACCAGGTCAGCTATATTTAGCAGCAATTGTGGACTATAACGCGGATCGATTTCTCGACATATCTCCAATGGAATCGGAAATACGTTCAATTGAATATTGAAGTCTGGATATGCAGTACTGCATTAACATTGGATTTGAACTCTGCCCGAGTTGACATAATGAAAAGAGGTGCAGTACGGCTGTATTTGGCAGCAATTGTGGACTATATCGCGGATCGAATTGTCGACACATCTCCAATGGAAACGGAGAAACGTTCAATTGAATATGGTAGCCTGGATATGCAGGACTGCACTATCGTTGGATTTGACCTCGACCCGAGTTGAAATAGTGTAAACCGAAACAGGTGCGCTGTATTTGGCAGCAAATGTGGACTACTTCGCAGACCGATTTCTCGACATATCTCCCATGGAAACGGAGATACGTTCAAATGACTATTGAAGCCTGGTGATGCAGTACTGCAACAACATTGGATTTGAACTCTGCCCGAGTTGACATAATAAAAACAGGACCAAGTCGGCTATATTTGGCAGCAATTGTGGACTATATCTCGGATGGAAATGTCGACATATCTCCCATGGAAACGGAGATACGTTCAAATGACTATTGAAGCCTGGTGATGCAGTACTGCAACAACATTGGATTTGATCTCGGCCCGAGTTGACATAATGTAAGCAGGAGCTGGTGCGCTGTAGTTTGCAGCAAATGTTGAGTAGAACGCGCATCAAGTTGTCAACATTTCTCCAATGGAAACGAATATATGTTCAATTGAATATTGAATCCTGTATTTGCAGTACTGCAAAAACATTGGATTTGACCTCGTCCCGAATTGACGTGGCGTAAACAGGACCAGGTCGGTTATATTTGGCAGCAATTGTGGACTATAACTCGGATCGAAATGTCGACATATCTCCCATGGAAACGGAGATACGTTCAATTGAATATTGAAGTCTGGATATGCAGTACTGCATTAACATTGGAATTGACCTCGTCCCGAGTTGACATAATATAAACAGGTGCAGTACAGCTTTATTTGGCAGCAACTGTGGACTATATCTGGGATCGAATTGTCCACATATCTCCAAGGGAAACGGAGATACGTTCAATTGAATATTGAGGGCTCGATATGCACTACGGCAAAAACATTGGATTTGAACTCGGAACGAGTTGACATAATAAAAACTGGACCAGGTCGGCAGTATTTGGCACAATTATGGACTATATCTCGGATCGAATTGTCGACATATCTCCAATGGAATCGGGATACGTTCAATTGAATATTGAAGTCTGGATATGCAGTACTGCATTAACATTGGATTTGAACTCGGTACGAGTTGACATAATGTACACAGGTCCAGTACGGCTTTATTTGGCAGCAATTGTAGGCTATATCGCGGATCGAATTGTCGACATATCTCCAAGGGAAACGGAGATACGTTCAATTGAATATTGAGGGCTCGATATGCACTACGGCAAAAACATTGGATTTGAACTCGGAACGAGTTGACATAATAAAAACTGGACCAGGTCGGCAGTATTTGGCACAATTATGGACTATATCTCGGATCGAATTGTCGACATATCTCCAATGGAATCGGGATACGTTCAATTGAATATTGAAGTCTGGATATGCAGTACAGCATTAACAGTGGATTTGAACTCTGCCCGAGTTGACATAATGTAAGCAGGAACAGGTGCGCTGTAGTTTGCAGCAATTGTGGACCACATGGCGGATCGAGTTGTCGACATATCTCCAATGGAAACGGAGATACGTTCAAATGAATATTGAAGTCTGGAGATGCAGTACTGCAATAACATTGGATTTGCCCTCGTCCCGATTTGACATAACGTAATCAGGACCAGGTCCTGAATTGAAGTCTGGATATGGAGTTCTGCATTAACATTGGAATTGACCTCGCCCCGAATTGACATAATGTAAACAGGTGCAGTACGGCTTTATTTGGCAGCAATTGTGGACTATATCGCGGATCGAATTGTCGACACATCTCCCATGGAGCGGAGATACATTCAATTGAATATTGAAGTCTGGATATGCAGTACTGCATTAACATTGGATTTGAACTCGGCCCGAATTGACATAATGAAAACTGGACCAGGTCGGCCGTATTTGGCACAATTATGGACTATATCTCGGATCGAAATGTCGACATATCTCCAATGGAATCGGGATACGTTCAATTGAATATTGAAGTCTGGATATGCAGTACTGCATTAACATTGGATTTGAACTCGGTACGAGTTGACATAATAAAAACAGGTCCAGTACGGCTGTATTTGGCAGTAATTGTGAACTATGTGGCGGATCGAGTTGTCGACATATCTCCAATGGAGCGGAGATGCGTTCAATTTAATATTGAAGTCTGGATATGCAGTACAGCATTAACATTGGATTTGAACTCGGAACGAGTTGACATAATAAAAACAGGCCCAGTACGGCTGTATTTGGCAGTAATTGTGAACTATGTGGCGGATCGAGTTGTCGACATATCTCCCATGGAAACGGAGATACGTTCAATTCAATAATGAAGTCTGGATATGGAGTACTGCATTAACATTGGTATTGACCTCGACCGCAGTTAACATAATGCAAACAGGAATAGCACCGCTGTATTGGACAGCAAATGTGGAGTACAACGCACCTCGAACTCATGATATATCTCCAATGGAAACGGAGATACGTTCAATTGAATTTGGAAGCCTGGTGATGCAGTACTGCAATAACATTGGATTTGACCTCGACCCAGTTGAAATAGTGTAAACAGAAACAGGTGCGCTGTATTTGGCAGCAAATGTGGACTATTTCGCAGACCGATTTCTCGACATATCTCCCATCGAAACGGAGATACGTTCAAATGACTATTGAAGCCTGGATATGCAGGACTGCACTATCTTTGGATTTGACCTCGACCCGAGTTGAAATAATGTTAACAGAAACAGGTGCGCTGTATTTGGCAGCAAATGTGGACTGTTTCGCGGATCGATTCCTCGACATATCTCCAGTGGAAACGTAGATACGTTCAATTGAATACTGAAGCCTGGATATGCAGTACTGAAACAACATTTTATTTGACCTCGACACGAGTTGACATAATGTAATCAGGACCAGGTCGGCAGTATTTGGCACAATTATGGACTATATCTCGGATCAAATTGTCGACATATCTCCCATGGAAACGGAGATACGCTCAATTGAATATTGAAGTCTGGATATGGAGAACTGCATTAACATTGGAATTGACCTCGTCCCGAATTGACATAATGAAAACAGGACCAGGTCGGCTGTATTTGGCAGCAATTGTGGACTATATCGCAGATCGAGTTGTCGACATATCTCTAATGGGATCGGAGATGCGTTCAATTGAATATTGAAGCCTGAATATGCAGTACTGCAATAACATCCTATCTGATCTCGTCCCGAGTTGACATAATGTAAACAGGTGCAGTACCGCTTTATTTGGCAGCAATTGTGGACTATATCTCGGATCGAATTGTCGACATCTCCCATGGAAACGGAGATACGTTCAATTGAATATTGAAGTCTGGATATGGGGTACTGCATTAACAGTGGATTAGATCTCGGCCCGAGTTGACATAATGTACACAGGTCCAGTACGGCTTTATTTGGCAGCAATTGTAGGCTATATCGCGGATCGAATTGTCGACATATCTCCAATGGAATCGGAGATACGTTCAAATGAATATTGAAGCCTGGTGATGCAGTGCTGCAATAACATTGGATTTGACCTCGTCCCGAGTTGACATAACGTTAACAGGTGCAGCACGGCTTTATTTGGCAGCAATTGTCGACTATATCGCGGAACGAATTGTCGACATATCTCCAATGGAATCGGAGATACGTTCAAATGAATATTGAAGTCTGGATATGGAGTACTGCAATAACATCCTATTTGATCTCGTCCCGAGTTGACATAATGTAAACAGATGCAGTACCGCTTTATTTGGCAGCAATTGTGGACTATATCTCGGATCGAATTGTCGACATCTCCCATGGAAAGGGAGATACGTTCAATTGAATATTGAAGTCTGGATATGGGGTACTGCATTAACAGTGGATTAGATCTCGGCCCGAGTTGACATAATGTACACAGGTCCAGTACGGCTTTATTTGGCTGCAATTGTAGGCTATATCGCGGATCGAATTGTCGACATATCTCCAATGGAATCGGAGATACGTTCAATTGATATTGAAGTCTGGATATCCAGTACTGCATTAACATTGGATTTGAACGCGGACCGAGTTGACATCATAAAAACAGGACCTGGTCGGCTGTATTTGGCAGTAATTGTGAACTATATCGCGGATCGATTTCTCGACATATCTCCAATGGAATCGGAGATAAGTTCAATTGAATATTGAAGCCTGGATATGCAGTACTGCAGAAGATTGGATTTGATGTCGCCCGAGTTGACATAATGTAAACAGGTCCAGTACTGCTGTATTTGGCAGCAATTGTGGACCACATGGCGGATCGAGTTGGCAACATATCTCCAATGGAATCGGAGATACGTTCAATTGAATATTGAAGCCTGGATATGCAGTACTGCAAAAGATTGGATTTGATCTCGCCCCGAGTTGACATAATGTTATCAGGACCAGGTCGGCTGTATTTGGCACAATTCTGGACTACACCTCGGAACGAATTGTCGACATATCTCCCATGGAAAGGGAGATACGTTCAAATCAATAATGAAGTCTGGATATGGAGTACTGCATTAACATTGGAATTGACCTCGACCGCAGTTAACATAATGCAAACAGGAATAGCACCGCTGCATTTGGCAGCAAATGTGGAGTACAACGCGCCTCGAATTCAATTCATGGTATATCTCCAATGGAAACGGAGAGACGTTCAATTTAATATATATGGTAGAATCTGCAATATTTCAATTGCGCTGGATTTTGCAGGGCACTGGATTGACATAGCGCAAACCGGTTGATATGCGCTGTGTTGGCAGGAAATGTAGGGTATAACGCGCATCGAATTGTAGACATATCTCCAATGGAATCGGAGACACGTTCAAATGAATTTTGAAGCTCGGTGATGCAGCACTGCAATAACATTGGATTTGACCTCGTCCCGAGTTGACATAATGTAAACAGGTCCAGTACTGCTGTATTTGGCAGTAATTGTGAACTATGTGGCGGATCGAGTTGTCGACTTATCTCCAATGGCATCGGAGATACGTTCAATTGAATATTGAAGCCTGGATATGCAGTACTGCAAAAGATTGGATTTGATCTCGCCCCGAGTTGACATAATGTTATCAGGACCAGGTCGACTGTATTTGGCACAATTCTGGACTACATCTCGGATCGAATTGTCGACATATCTCGCATGGAAACGGAGATACGTTCAATTGAATGTTGAAGTCTGGATATTTAGAACTACATTAACATTGGATTTGAACTCGGAACGAGTTGACATAATAAAAACTGGCCCAGTACGGCTGTATTTGGCAGTATTTGTGAACTATGTGGCGGATCGAGTTGTCGACATATCTCCAATGGAATCGGAGATACGTTCAATTGAATATTGAAGTCTGGATATGCAGTACTGCATTAACATTGGATTTGAAATCGGACCGAGTTAACATAATAAAAACAGGACCAGGTTGGCTGTATTTTGCAGCAATTGTGGACTATATGTCGGATCGAATTGACGACATATCTCCCATGGAAACGGAGATACGTTCAATTGAAAATTGAAGCCTTCTGCTGTAGTACTGCAATAACATTGGATTTGACCTCGCCCCGAGTTGACATAACGTAAATAGGTCCAGGTCGGCTATATTTGGCAGCAATTGTGGACTATATCTCGGATCGAGTTGTCGACATACCTCCAATAGAAACGGAGATACGTTCAATTGAATATTGAAGCCTGTATATGCAGTACTGCAAAAACATTGGATTTGAAATCGGCCCGAGTTGACATACTATAAAGAGGTGCAGTACGGCTGTATTTGGCAGCAATTGTGGACCATATCGCGGATCGAATTGTCGACGCATCTCCAATGGAAACGGAGGAACGTTCAATTGAATATTGAAGCCTGTATATGCAGTACTGCAATAACATTGGATTTGAACTCTGCCCGAGTTGACATAATGTAAGGAGGTGCAGTACGGCTGTATTTGGCAGCAATTCTGGACCACATGGCGGATCGAGTTGTCGACGTATCTCCAGTGGAATCGTAGATGCGTTCAATTGAATATTGAAGTCTGGATATGCAATACTGCATTAACATTGGAGTTGAACTCGGAACGAGTTGACATAATGTAACCACAGTGCAGTACGGCTGAACTATTCAGCAATGGTGGACTATATCGCGGATCGAATTGTCGACATATCTCCAATGGAATCGGAGATACGTTCAATTGAATATTGAAGCTTGTATATGCAGTACTGCAATAACATTGGATTTGAACTTTGCCCGAGTTGACATAATGTAAGGAAGTGCAGTACGGCTGTATTTGGCAGCAATTGTGGACCACATGGCGGATCGAGTTGTCGACATATCTCCAGTGGAAACGGAGATACGTTCAATTGAATATTGAAGTGTGGATATGCAGTACTGCATTAACAGTGGATTTGACCCCGACACGAGATGACATAATGTAAACAGGACCAGGTCGGCAGTATTTGGCACAATTATGAACTATGTCTCGGATCTAATTGTCGACATATCTCCCATGGAAACGGAGATACGTTCAATTGAAAATTGAAGTCCGGATATGCAGTATTGCATTAACAGTGGATATGAACACGGCCCGAGTTGACATAATGTAAACAGCACCAGGTCGGCTGTATTTGGCACAATTATGGACTATATCTCGGATCGAATTGTCGACATATCTACCATAGAAACGGAGATACGTTCAATTGAATATTGAAGTCTGAATATGCAGTACTGCATTAACAGTGGATTTGTACTCGGCCCGAGTTGACATAATGTAAAAAGGTGCAGTACGGCTGTATTTGGCAGCAATTGTGGATTATATGGCGGATCGAGTTGTCGACATATCTACAATGGAATCGGAGATACGTTCAATTGAATATTGAAGTCTGGATATGCAGTACTGCATTAACATTGGATTTGAAATCGGACCGAATTAACATAATAAAAACAGGATCAGGTTGGCTGTATTTTGCAGCAATTGTGGACTATATCTCGGATCGAATTGTCGACATATCTACCATAGAAACGCAGATACGTTCAATTGAATATTGAAGTCTGAATATGCAGTACTGCATTGACAGTGGATTTGAACTCGGCCCGAGTTGACATAATGTAAACAGGTGCAGTACGGCTGTATTTGGCAGCAATTGTGGATTATATGGCGGATCGAGTTGTCGACATATCTCCAATGGAATCGGAGATACGTTCAATTGAATATTGAAGTCTGGATATGCAGTACTGCATTAACATTGGATTTGAAATCGGACCGAGTTAACATAATAAAAACAGGATCAGGTTGGCTGTATTTTGCAGCAATTGTGGACTATATGTCGGATCGAATTGTCGACATATCTGCCATGGAAACGGAGATACGTTCAATTGAATATTGAAGTCTGAATATGCAGTACTCCATTAACAGTGGATTTGACCTCGTCCCGAGTTGACATATCGTAAACAGGACCAGGTTGGCTGTATTTGGCAGCAATTGTGGACTATATGTCGGATCGAATTGTCGACATATCTCCCATGGAAACGGAGATACGTTCAATTGAATATTGAAGACTGGATATGCAGTACTGCATTAACATTGGATTTGAACTCGTCCCGAGTTGACATAATGTAAACAGGTGCAGTGCGGCTTTATTTGGCAGCAATTGTGGACTATATCTCGGATCGAATTGTCGACATATCTCCAATGGAATCGGGATACGTTCAATTGAATATTGAAGTCTGGATATGCAGTACTGCATTAACATTGGATTTGAACTCGGTACGAGTTGACATAATGTACACAGCTGCAGCACGGCTGTATTTGGCAGCAATTGTGGACTATATGGCGGATCGAGTTATCGACATATCTCCAATGGAATCGGAGATACGTTCAATTGAATATTGAAGCCTGGAGATGCACTACTGCAATAACATTGGTTTTGAAATCGCCCCGAGTTGACATAACGTAAATAGGACCAGGTCGGCTATATTTGGCAGCAATTGTGGACTATATCTCTGATCGAGTTGTCGACATACCTCCCATAGAAACGGAGATACGTTCAATTGAATATTGAAGCCTGTATATGCAGTACTGCAAAAACATTGGATTTGAAATCGGCCCGAGTTGACATACTATGAAGAGGTGCAGTACGGCTGTATTTGGCAGCAATTGTGGACCATATCGCGGATCGAATTGTCGACGCATCTCCAATGGAAACGGAGGAACGTTCAATTGAATATTGAAGCCTGTATATGCAGTACTGCAATAACATTGGATTTGAACTCTGCCCGAGTTGACATAATGTAAGGAGGTGCAGTACGGCTGTATTTGGCAGCAATTCTGGACCACATGGCGGATCGAGTTGTCGACGTATCTCCAGTGGAATCGTAGATGCGTTCAATTGAATATTGAAGTCTGGATATGCAATACTGCATTAACATTGGAGTTGAACTCGGAACGAGTTGACATAATGTAACCACAGTGCAGTACGGCTGAACTATTCAGCAATGGTGGACTATATCGCGGATCGAATTGTCGACATATCTCCAATGGAATCGGAGATACGTTCAATTGAATATTGAAGCTTGTATATGCAGTACTGCAATAACATTGGATTTGAACTTTGCCCGAGTTGACATAATGTAAGGAAGTGCAGTACGGCTGTATTTGGCAGCAATTGTGGACCACATGGCGGATCGAGTTGTCGACATATCTCCAGTGGAAACGGAGATACGTTCAATTGAATATTGAAGTGTGGATATGCAGTACTGCATTAACAGTGGATTTGACCTCGACACGAGATGACATAATGTAAACAGGACCAGGTCGGCAGTATTTGGCACAATTATGAACTATGTCTCGGATCTAATTGTCGACATATCTCCCATGGAAACGGAGATACGTTCAATTGAAAATTGAAGTCCGGATATGCAGTATTGCATTAACAGTGGATATGAACACGGCCCGAGTTGACATAATGTAAACAGCACCAGGTCGGCTGTATTTGGCACAATTATGGACTATATCTCGGATCGAATTGTCGACATATCTACCATAGAAACGGAGATACGTTCAATTGAATATTGAAGTCTGAATATGCAGTACTGCATTAACAGTGGATTTGTACTCGGCCCGAGTTGACATAATGTAAAAAGGTGCAGTACGGCTGTATTTGGCAGCAATTGTGGATTATATGGCGGATCGAGTTGTCGACATATCTACAATGGAATCGGAGATACGTTCAATTGAATATTGAAGTCTGGATATGCAGTACTGCATTAACATTGGATTTGAAATCGGACCGAATTAACATAATAAAAACAGGATCAGGTTGGCTGTATTTTGCAGCAATTGTGGACTATATCTCGGATCGAATTGTCGACATATCTACCATAGAAACGCAGATACGTTCAATTGAATATTGAAGTCTGAATATGCAGTACTGCATTGACAGTGGATTTGAACTCGGCCCGCGTTGACATAATGTAAACAGGTGCAGTACGGCTGTATTTGGCAGCAATTGTGGATTATATGGCGGATCGAGTTGTCGACATATCTCCAATGGAATCGGAGATACGTTCAATTGAATATTGAAGTCTGGATATGCAGTACTGCATTAACATTGGATTTGAAATCGGACCGAGTTAACATAATAAAAACAGGATCAGGTTGGCTGTATTTTGCAGCAATTGTGGACTATATGTCGGATCGAATTGTCGACATATCTGCCATGGAAACGGAGATACGTTCAATTGAATATTGAAGTCTGAATATGCAGTACTCCATTAACAGTGGATTTGACCTCGTCCCGAGTTGACATATCGTAAACAGGACCAGGTTGGCTGTATTTGGCAGCAATTGTGGACTATATGTCGGATCGAATTGTCGACATATCTCCCATGGAAACGGAGATACGTTCAATTGAATATTGAAGACTGGATATGCAGTACTGCATTAACATTGGATTTGAACTCGTCCCGAGTTGACATAATGTAAACAGGTGCAGTGCGGCTTTATTTGGCAGCAATTGTGGACTATATCTCGGATCGAATTGTCGACATATCTCCAATGGAATCGGGATACGTTCAATTGAATATTGAAGTCTGGATATGCAGTACTGCATTAACATTGGATTTGAACTCGGTACGAGTTGACATAATGTACACAGCTGCAGCACGGCTGTATTTGGCAGCAATTGTGGACTATATGGCGGATCGAGTTATCGACATATCTCCAATGGAATCGGAGATACGTTCAATTGAATATTGAAGCCTGGAGATGCACTACTGCAATAACATTGGTTTTGAAATCGCCCCGAGTTGACATAACGTAAATAGGACCAGGTCGGCTATATTTGGCAGCAATTGTGGACTATATCTCTGATCGAGTTGTCGACATACCTCCCATAGAAACGGAGATACGTTCAATTGAATATTGAAGCCTGTATATGCAGTACTGCAAAAACATTGGATTTGAAATCGGACCGAGTTGACATACTATGAAGAGGTGCAGTACGGCTGTATTTAGCAGCAATTGTGGACCATATCGCGGATCGAATTGTCGACGCATCTCCAATGGAAACGGAGGAACGTTCAATTGAATATTGAAGCCTGTATATGCAGTACTGCAATAACATTGGATTTGAACTCTGCCCGAGTTGACATAATGTAAGGAGGAGCAGTACGGCTGTATTTGGCAGCAATTGTGGACCACATGGCGGATCGAGTTGTCGACATATCTCCAATGGAATCGTAGATACGTTCAATTGAATATTGAAGTCTGGATATGCAATACTGCATTAACATTGGAGTTGAACTCGGAACGAGTTGACATAATGTAACCACAGTGCAGTACGGCTGAACTAGCCAGCAATTGTGGACTATATCGCGGATCGAATTGTCGACATATCTCCAATGGAATCGGAGATACGTTAATTGAATATTGAAGCTTGTATATGCAGTACTGCAATAACATTGGATTTGAACTTTGCCCGAGTTGACATAATGTAAGGAGGTGCAGTGCGGCTGTATTTGGCAGCAATTGTGGACCACATGGCGGATCGAGTTGTCGACATATTTCCAGTGGAAACGGAGATACATTCAATTGAATATTGAAGTGTGGATATGCAGTACTGCATTAACAGTGGATTTTATCTCGGCCCGAGTTGACATAATGTAAACAGGTGCAGTACGGCTATATTTGGCAGCAATTATGGACTATATCTCGGATAGAATTGTCGACATATCTCCCATAGAAACGGAGATACGTTCAATTGAATATTGAAGTCTGGTGATGCAGTACTGCAACAACATTGTATTTGACCTCGTCCCGAGTTGACATAACGTAAACAGGACCAGGTCGGCTGTATTTGGCAGCAATTGTGGACTGTATCGCGGATCGAGTTGTCGACATATCTCCAATGGAATCGGAGATACGTTCAAATGAATATTGAAGCCGGGTGATGCATTACTGCAATAACATTTGATTTGAACTCGCTCCGAGTTGACATAATGTAAACAGCTGCAGCACGGCTGTATTTGGCAGCAATTGTGGACTATATGGCGGATCGAGTTATCGACATATCTCCAATGGAATCGGAGATACGTTCAATTGAATATTGAAGTCTGGTGATGCAGTACTGCAACAACATTGTATTTGACCTCGTCCCGAGTTGACATAACGTAAACAGGACCAGGTCGGCTGTATTTGGCAGCAATTGTGGACTATATCTCGGATCGAATTGTCGACATATCTCCCATGGAAACGGAGATACGTTCAATTGAATATTGAAGTCTGGATATGCAGAACTGCATTAAGAGTGGACTTTAATTCGGACCGAGCTGACATAATGTAAACAGGTGCAGTACGGCTGTATTTGGCAGCAATTGTGGACTATATGGCGGATCGAGTTGTCGACATATCTCCAATGGAATCGGAGATAAGTTCAATTGAATATTGAAGCCTGGATATGCACTACTGCAACAACATTGGATTTGACCTCGACCGCAGTTACCATAATGAAAACAGGAATAGGTCCGCTGTTTTGGACAGCAAATGCAGAGTACAACGCGCCTCGGATTCATGATATATCTCCAATGGAAACGGAGATACGATCAATTGAATATGGAAGACTGGATATGCAGGACTGCAATATCATTGGATTTGAACTCGACCCGAGTTGACATAATGAAAACAGTACCAGGTCGGCTTTATTTGTCAGCAATTGTGCACTATATCTCGGATCGAAATGTCGACATATCTCCCATGAAAACGGAGATACGTTCAATTGAATATCATAGTCTGGATATGGAGTACTGCATTTACATTGGAATTGATGTCGTCCCGAGTTGGCATAATGTAAACAGGTGCAGTGTGGCTTTATTTGGCAGCAATTGTGGACTGTATCGCGGATCCTGTTGTCGACATACCTGCAATGGAATCGGAGATACGTTCAAATGAATATTGAAGCCTGGTGATGCAGTACTGCAATAACATTGTATTTGATCTCGGCCCGAGTTGACAGAATGTAAACAGGTGCAATACGGCTGTTTTTGGCAGCAATTGTGGACTATATGTCGGTCGAAATGTCGATATATCTCCCATGGAATCGGAGATAAGTTCAATTGAATATTGAAGCCTGGCTATGCACTACTGCAACAACATTGGATTTGACCTCGACCGCAGTTACAATAATGAAAACAGGAATAGGTCCGCTGTATTGGACAGCAAATGTGGAGTACAACGCGCCTCGAATTCATGATATATCTCCAATGGAAACGGAGATACGTTCAATTGAATATTGAAGCCTGTATATGCCGTACTTCAAAAACCTTGGATTTGACCTCGACCCGAGTTGACATAGTGTAAACAGGAGCAGGTGCGCTGTGTTTGGCAGCATATGTGGAGTAGTGCGGGCATTGAATTGTCGACATGTCTCCGATGGAAACGGAGATACGTTCCATGGAATATATAAGGTAGAATCGGCAAAATTGCAATTGCGCTGTATTTGACAGAACATAGATTTGACATAGCGCAAAGCAGCTGAAGGGCGCTTTATTTGGCAGCAAATGAGGAGTATAACGAGTATCTAATTGTCGACATGCCACCAATTACGTTTAATTAAATACTTAAGCCCGGATATGCAGTACTACAATAACATCGCATTTTAACTCGACCCGAATGCACGTAATGTAAACAGGAGCAGGTGCGCTGTATTTGGCGGCACATGTGTAGTATAGTGCGCGTCGAGTTGTCGGGATATCTGGAATAGAAACTGAGATGCGCTCAATTGAATATTTAATACAGGATCTGCAATACAGCTATAACGCTGTATATGACATGGCCCAGAGTTGACATATCTCATACCGAATGATGATTGCTGTATTTGGCAGCAAAGGTTGAGTATTTCGCGTATCGAGTTGTCGAGATATCATTAATAGCAGTGTAGGAACGATCAACAGAATATTGAATCCTCAATACGCAGCACTGCAATGACATTGGGTTTGTCCTCGACCCGAGTTGACATAATGTAAACATGAGCAGGTGTGCAGTATTTGGCAGCACTGGTGCCGTATAACGCTCATCGACTTGTCGACTTATCTTAAATGGAAACTGAGATACGCTCAATTGAATATTTAATACAGAATCTGCAATACAGCAATAACACTGTATTTGATAGGGCCCAGAGATGAAAGAGCGCATACAGAACGATATACGCTGTATTTGGCAGCAAATGTGGAGTCGAGCGCGCATAGAATTGTCGACATATCTCCAATGGAAACGGAGATACGTTCAATTGAATATTAAAGCCTGGCTATGCAGTACTGCAGTAGCATTGGATTTCACCTCGACCCGAGTTGACATAATGTAAACAGGTGCAGGTGCGCTGTATTTGGCAGGAAATGTTCAGTATAACGAGCATCGAATTGTCGAGATATTACCAAAGAAGTGTAGAAACGTTCAATGGAATATTGAAGCCTGGATATGGAGTAAAGCAATAACATTGGATGTGACCTCGACCCGAGTTGACATAATGTAAACAGGTCCAGTACGGCTGTATTCGGCAGTAATTGTGGACTATGTGGCGGAACGAGTTGTCGACATATCTCCAATGGAATCGGAGATACGTTCAATTGAATATTGAAGCCTGGATATGCAGTACTGCAAAAACCTTGGATTTGACCTCGACCCGAGTTGACATAGTGTAAACAGGTTTAGGTGAGGTGTATTTGGTAGCAAATGTGGAGTATAACGCGAATGAAATTGTGATATCTGGAATGGAAACTGAGATATGCTGAATTGAATATATCCTGCAGAACCTCCAAGACGGCAATTACGCTGGATTTGACACGTCACAGAGTTGACAATGCTCAAACCGGATGATGTGCACTGTATTTTGCAGCAATTGTGGGGTTTAACGTGCATCGAATTGACGAGCTATCTCCGATGGAAACGGAGATACATTCAATTGAATATTACAGCATGAATATGCAGTAAAGCAATAACATGGGATTTGTCCTCCACCCGATTTGACATAATGTAAACAGGAGCAGGTGCGCTGCATTTGGCAGCAAATGTGTAGTATAACTCGCATCGAATTGTCAACATACCGCCAATTGCAGCGCAGTACGTTTATTTCAGTGCTTATGCCTAAATATGCTAAACTGCAATTACAATGGATTTGACAGGGCTCATAGTTGCCATAGCGCAAACCGAATGACGTGCGCTGTATTTTGCAGCATATGTGGAGTAGTGCGCGCATCGAGCTGTCGAGATATCATCAATAGCATTGTAGAAACGTTCAATGGATTATTGCAGCGTGAACATGCAGTGCTGCAAAAACATTGGATTTGACCTCGACACGAGTTGATATAATGTAAACAGGAGCAGGTGTGCTGTATTTGGCAGGAAATGCGGAGAATAACTTGCATTGAATTGTCGACATATCAATATTAGCAGCGGAGATACGTCTGATTGAATACATATGCTTGTGGAGGATATGAGTATTCCGAAGTTTGTAAAAATATGTAGAATTTATTCGCTTTGTACAAATAGATATATATCTCTACACAGGTAATATTCGGTACAATCTAGTCAAAATAAATCATGTATTTACTCGAGGAACTCGAAGGATACGCGATACGTCTGATTGCTAAAGCACTGATGGATTAACTCTCTCTCGATCGTGCTTGTGTCTGATTATTTATACTGGTCGGGGGATAAGCGGAAAATTTGAACAAAACCACGACTGACAGTTGAACGTAACGGTGACATTGTTTTGTTCGGAGATCGTTACTCATCATCATGCCTACGACCTAACGGTCTTACTGGTGTGAAAAAAGACAACAACAGGATTCGAACTGTCGCGTGCCGCTACATATCTACAATTCTATGCGCGCTATACTCCTCATTTGCTGCCAAATACAGCGCACCTGCTCCTGTTTACACTATGTCAACTCGGGTCGAGGTCAAATCCAACGTTATTGCAGTACTGCACATTCAAGATTCAATATTACATTGAACGTACCTCCGGTGCTATTGGTGGCATGTCGAGAATTCGATGCGCGTTATACTCCACATTTGCTACCAAATACTGAGCACACCAACCGCTTTGCGCAATGTCAACTCTGTATCCTGTCAAATCCATTGTTATTGCAGTTTAGTGTTTTTAAGCTTATGTACTCAATTAAACGAATCTCCGCTGCTATTGGTGATATCTCGACAATTCAGTGCGCGTTCTACTCCACAGTTGTAGCAAAATACAGATCGCATCAGCCACTTTGCGCTGTATCAACTCAGGTCCCTTCCAAATTCATTGTCATTGCAATTTTGCAGATCCTGTCTTAAATATTCAATTGCACGTATCTCCGTATGCATTGGAGATATGCCGACAATTTGATGCGCAATATACGCCACGTTTGCTGCCGAATACAGCGCACCTGCTCCTGTTTACATTACGTCGACTCTACTCGAGGTCAAATTCAATGTTATTGCAGTACTGCATATACAGGCTTCAATATTCAATTGAACGTAACTCCGTTTCCATTGGAGATGCGTCGACAATTCGATGCGCAATATACGCCACGTTTGCTGCCGAATACAGCGCACCTGCTCCTGTTTACATTACGTCGACTCTATTCCAGGTCAAATTCAATGTTATTGCAGTACTGCATATACAGGCTTCAATATTCAATTGAACGTTTTTCCGTTTCCATTAGAGATATGTCGACAATTCGTGGCGCGTTATACCGCACATTTGCTGCCAACACAGTGCACAACTGCCGGTTTGCACAATGTCAACTCTGTGTCCTGTCAAATACAGTTTTAATGCAGTTTTGGAGGTTCTGCCTGAAATATTCAATTGAACGTATCTCAGATTCAATTCCAGATATCTGGACATTCCGATTCGCGTTGTACCGCACATTTGCTTTCAAATATAGCGCACACCAACCGGTTTTCGCAATGTAAAATATGTGTCCTGTCAAGTACAACTTTGTTGCAGCTTTGCAGATTCTGTATTAAATATTCAATTGGGCGTATCTCCGTGTCCATTCGAGATATGTCCACTATTCGATGCACGTTCATCATCACATTTGTTGCAAAATACAGCGCACATCCGCTGGTTTGCGCTATGTCAGCTCATTGCCCTGCAAACCCAGCGCAATTGCAATTTTGCAGATTCTACCTTAAATATTCACTTGAACGTTTCTCAGTTTATATTCCAGATATCTTGACAATTCCATGCGCGAATACTCCACATTTGCTGCCAAATAAAGTGCACGTCCTGCTGTTTACATTATGTCTTCTCGGGTGGAAGTCAAGTCCAATGTTACTGCAGTACTGCATATTCAGGCGTCAACATTCAATTGAAAGTATCTACACTGCAATTTTTGATATCTCGAAAATTCGATGCGCGTTATACTACAAATTTGCAGCCAAATACGGTGCATATCAAGCGTCTTGCGCAATGTCAAATCTGTGTCCTGTCAAATGCAGCGTTGTTGCAATTTTGCAGACTCTGCCATAAGTATTCCATTGAGCGTAACTCCATTTCCACTGGAGAAATGTTGACACCTAGATGCGCGGTCTACTCACCTTGTGCTGCAAACTACAGCGCCCCTGCTCCTGTTTACATTATGTCAACTCGGGTCCACGTATAATCCAATGATATTGCAGTACCGCATATCCAGGCTTCAATATTCAATTGAACGTATCTCCGTTTCCATTGGCGATATCTCGACAATTCGATGCGCGTTATACTCCTAACTCAGTATCAAATACAGCGCCCTTCAGCCGGTTTGTGCTATTTCAACTGTGTGTCCTGCCGAATACTGCGTTATTGATGTTTTGCAGATACTGTCTTAAATAGTCAATTGAACGTATCTCTGTTTCCATTAGAGATATGTGAAAAACTCGATACGCGTTATGTTCCGCATTTGCTGCCAAATACACCGCACCTGCTTCTGTTTAAATTATTTCAGCTCGGGTCGTGGTCAAATCCAATGATTTTGCAGTACTGCACATTCATGCTTGAAAATTCAACTGATCGCATCTCCGTTTCCATTGGAGATATATCGACATTTTAATGCGCTTTCTACCCCACATTTGCTGCGAAATACAGCTCGCAACAGCCGGTTTTTGTTATGTCAAAAATGGTGCCTGCCTAATCCCTAGTAATTACAGTTTTGCATGTTTAGTCATCAGTATTCAATTCAACGTATCTCCGCTGCTATTGGTGGCACGTCGACAAATCGATGCGCGTTATACTCTACACTTGCTGCCAAACACAGCGGACCTCCTCCAGTTTACATTATGTTAACTCGGGTCGTTGTCAAATCCAATGTTATTGCGGTACTGCTTATCCAGGCTTCAATATTCAATTGAACGTTTCTCCGTTTCCATTGAAGATATGTCGTCAATTCGATGCTATCACTACTCCGCATATGCTGCCAAATAGAGCGCACGTCATTCGATTTACGCTATGTAAACTCAGGGCCCTGACAAATACAGCGTTGTTGCAATTTTTTCAGATTCTGCCGGAAATATTCAATTTAACGTATCTCAGTTTCTACTCCAGACATCTCGACAATGCGGTGCGCGTTATACCGCGCAATTGCAGCCAAATACAGCGCATACCATCCAGTTTGCTCTATGACAACTCCGGGCCCTGATATATCCAGCGTAGTTACTTTACAGCAGATACTGTCTTAAATTTGATGCGCGTTACACGCTACATTTGCTGCTAAATACAGCGCCCATCGGCGGGTTTGCGCTATGTCTACACAGGACCCTGCCAAATTCATTATAAATGAAGTTTTGTTTATTTAGGATTAAATATTCAATTGATAGTACCTCCGTTACTATTGCAGGAATTTCGACAACTCGATCCTCATTATACACTACATTTTACAGTATTAATTAAAAAATTACAGTATTGCATAGTCAGGCTTCAATTATCATTTGAACACATCTCCGCTGAAAATTTACGATATGACGACTATTTGTTGTGTGTTCTACTACACATTTGCTGCCAAATACAGCGCACGTGCTCCCGAATACATAATGTCAACTCTGGTCTAGGTGAAATCCAATGTTGTTGCAGTTCTCCAGATTCAGGCATCAATATTCATTTGAACGTATCTCCGCTGCTTTTGGCGATATGCCCACAATTCGATGGGCGGTATACTCCACATTTGCTGCCAAATACAGCGCACATCGTTCGGTTTGCGCTATGCCAATTCTGGGCCCTGTCAAATCAAACGTAATTACAATTTTGCAGATTCTATATTAAATATTCAATTGAACGTATCACCGTTTCCTTAGGAGATATGCCGATAGATCGATGCGCGTTGTACTCTAAATTTGCTGTCAAATACAGCGTACATCGTTCGGTTTGCGCTATGCCAACTCTGGGCCTTGTCAAATACAGCGTTATTGCAGTTTTGGAGATTCTGCCAGAAATATTCAATTGAACGTATCTACAATGCTATTGGTGATATCTCGACAAGTCGATGCACGTTATACTCCTCATTTGCAGCCAAACTCAGCGCACCTGCTCCTGTTTACATTATGTCAACTAGGGTCGAGGTCAAATCCAATGTTATTGCAGCGCTGCGTATCCAGGCTTCAAAATTCAATTGAACGTATCTCCGTTTCCATTGCACATATCTCGACAATTCGATGCGCGTTCTACTCCACATTTGCTGCGAAATACAGCGCACATAATCCGGTCCACGCTATGTCATCTCTGGGACATGTCAAGTCTGGCGCAATTGCTGTTGAGCAAATTCTGTCATAAATATTTGTCGGAGATGAAAGAACACCTTAGCCTTTGGATAACCCCGCAACGCTGTAATCTAAAGTTTACTATAGCTGTAATCAAACAATTGTAGTTATTCAACCCGATTGTAATTGTCAGATTTGTGACAGTGAGCTTGGGCTCGAGGCGACAGTCAGTCGCCAACGTGTTCGCGGTCAAGGGATGAACGCTTTGTCTAACAAAGGTATGGAGTAATTCTATAGCTCTCCTTTAAAAGAAATATTTGTAGCAGCACGCAACAGAAAACATTCCAAAGGTCTCTGTCCCGCGGCTCGCCACACGCAGATTCTATTCTTCGGGTATGATGGTTACCAAATGCCGACGTGTCTCCACAGTACGTGATCAGCTAGCCCGAGGGCCGTTATAAACACTAAGATCTAGTTACCTAAAGTCCTTCAAACCGACAAACAGTCTTTGTCCCAACTACGGGAAGATAGGGGAGATCTATCTTTTCAACGAATGACATCTCCCACTACCAACTGTCCCTCGAGGGCGGCTAGCATCTTTTTCTAACCATCGATATGGAGATTAACCAATTAGCAGCAACGTCAATTTCCCTTACTTTCCGAACGAAGGCTATCCCCGACGAATCGGATGATCTCGTGCCCTTAGACACACCCCGTTATAGTTTTCCTCTGTGGCATCGTCGGGACAGAAAAGTCATTCTCTCTTGCGATTTCGTTGATCACGGAGTAACGTCTTTACGATCGGTAATAACCCGGACTTAGAACGTTCATCTATCTTCCCGTTGACCGCTGATTCGTTATCGAACCCGAGATCACTATCGCTAGTGTCGCGAGCACTTAATCACCGTGGTCGATTGTTCAATCTGTGTATCCATACTTGTGTTAATAAACCGTGTCTTTGCTCTACCGCAACAATGGCTACTTTTAATGAAGATTCATCGAACACCCCCAACCCTGTCCTCAACGACACCCCGACAAGCATATTTATGCTTAAGGATCCAATTAAACGTATCTGCGCTGCTATTAGTGGCATGTCCAACATGCGGTGAGTGTTATGCTCCACATTCGCTGCCAAATACAGCGCTCGTCGACCAGATTGTGCTATGTCAACTCTGTGCTCTGCCAAATGCCTTGTAATTGCAGTTTTTCATATTTAGGCTTAGGTATTCAATTAATCTTATCACCGCTGCTATTAGTGGTATGTCGACAATTCGAGGCGCCTTATACTCCACACATGCTGCCAAATACAGCGCACGTCATTCGGTTTGCGCTATATCAACTCTGGAACCTGTCAAATACAGCGCTGTTGGAGTTTTGCAGATTCTGTCTTAAATATTCAATGGAGCGTATCTCAGTTTCTATTCCAGATATCTCGACAATCCGATGCGCGTTATACTCCATATTTGCTGACAAATTCACAGCACATCAGCCGGTTTGCCCTATGTTAACTCCGGGGTCTGCCAATTTCAGCGAAATTGCAACATTGCATATTCAGGCTTCAATTTCCATTTGAACGCAACTCCGCTGCAATTTGCGATATGACGACAATTTGATGCGCATTATACCTCAAATTTACAGCCAATAACAGCGCACTTCAGCTCGTTCGCGCTATGTCAACTCTGGGCCATGTCAAACACACTGAAAAGGTAGTTTTGTATATTCGGGCTTCAAGATAGATTTGAACGTTTCTACACTGCTATTGGTGATATGTCGACAATTCGGAGAGCGTTATACCCCACATTTGCTGCCAAATACAGCGTACAACGTTCGGTATGCGCAATGCCAACTCTGGGCCCTGACATATACAGCGTTATTGCAGGTTTGGAGATTCTGCCAGAAATGTTCAATTTAACGTATCTCCGTTTCCATTCGAGATATCTTGACAATTCGATCCGCGTTATGCTCCACATCTGCTGCCAAATACAGCGCCTATCACCCGGTTTGCGATATGTCAACTCTGGGCCCCGTCAAGTACACCGTTGTTGTGGTTTTGCAGAGTGTCTTAAATATTCGATTGAGCGCATCTCAGTTTCTATTCCAGATATCTTGACAACTTGATGTGCGTTATACTGCACATTTGCTGCCAAATACAGCGCACCTGCACCTGTTAACATTGTGTCAACTCGGGTCGAGGTCAAATCCAATGTTTATGCAGTACCGCATAACCAGGCTTCAATATTCAATTGAACGTATCTCCGTTTCCACTGGAAATATCTCGACAACTCGATGCGCTATATACTACACATTTGCTGCCAAATATAGCGCACTTGCAGATGTTTACATTAGGTCAACTAGGGTCGAGGTCAAATCCAATGTTTTTGCAGTACTGTATATTCAGTATTCAATATTCCAATGAACGTTTAGAGACTGCAGTTGGTGATATCTCGACAATTATCTTATATATTCAATATCTTATATATTCTTATATAGTCTTATATATTCAATTGAGCGTATCTCAGATTCTATTCCGGATATCTCTACAATTCGATGCGCGTAATACTCCACGTTTACTGCCAAATACAGCGCACATCAACCGGTTTGTGCAATGTCAAATCTGTGTACTGTCAAATCCAGCGTAATTGCAATATAGCATATTTAAGCATAAGTATACAATTAAACGTATAGCCGCTGCTATTCGTGGCATGTCGACAATTCGATGCGCGTTATACGCCACATTTGCTGGCAAATACGGCGCAGCTGCATCTGTTTACATAGTGACAACACGGGTCGAGATTAAAACAAACGTTATTGTAGTACTGCATATTCAGGATTCCATATTCCATTGAACATATTGTTGAGATATGTGTAATTTTCTGTGCTGGACTGAGTTAAGTGCGTAGTAGAAATACTTATATGTAGCCAACGCCCTGGCCGCGCTGAGTGCACTCGTTCCCGTCAGATCGCGAAAGTTAAGCAGCGCCGGGCACGGATAGTACTTGGATGGGTGATCGCCTGGGAACTCCGTGTGGCGTTGGCGAAGCGCGCTGGGCCCCCCCGGGCCCTGTGGGTTTCGGGCTTGGGTGGCGGCTCAGCGCCTCGGGGCCGCCAAGCAGTCCGGTAGGGGAACCAGGCTGCCTGGCACGGCGGCTCCGGCGACAATGGTCACACACCGCCCCATCAGCGGTGGTATTAGGAGCGCGGGGGAGGCCCCGGTTGCGACGCTCACAGCGGTTCCCGGGCCTTTCTCGATCGCAGCCGGGACGGTTATCGTGGAGGTTTTAGTCGGTTGGAGTCCGACACTACCACGCCGCTTTCCCCAGAAGCAGCGGCCTGGCGTCCGTGCGGATTTCCTCCACGTAAATATAAAAAAAAAGAAATACTTATATGTATATATCAGTGTGTGGAAGTATGTGTGTGTGCGCAGCGTCTCGAAAAAAGGAATGTAAACAGTCAGTCGGTTAAGAGTCGTCGTCAATGAAGAGTCGGGTATAGAAGATGGTGCTGGGACGCGTGCAAGTTTGTATCGATAAATATATAAGGAATCGTCCATGTAATAAATATATCATTATTTTAATAATAGCTGTCAATATAAATTTAATGTTCCAATAACATTATTTCGGCTTCAAAGATCCACAATTCTCAACATGGTAGCAAAGATCGTGGTTGCCGAGATTTAAGGTTATGGAACCACGTGTAACCGGAAGTGAATGTATAAAAGTCGATTTATAAAAAGGAATAAAAAATTGGAAATAAGTTCTGAAGAGATAAAAAGGCTATTGGTAGAACAAATAAAAAGATTCTGGATAATAAAGGGAATTATTTTTGAAAAAAAAATGTGTGAATATAGAAAACGAATCAAGATGCCAAGGGACGACGAAATTAAGGTTCAAATATTCGATGGACGTGATTACAGAATGTGGAAGAAAAGAATATCAATGTATCTAAAGTGTAAAAAATGTTATGAACCGGCTACACGAGAGAAAGTGGACACGGATGCGCAAGAAAAGTGGGATGAAAAGAATCAATGGGCCATGAATTACATCTATAGTAGTATAACGAATGTGCAATTAGAATTTTTAGGTGATCAGGACACTACTTTAAAAATCATGAAAAAATTTGATGAGATGTATATGAAGGAATCAACAGCAGTGCAAATTTGTATAAGAGGTAGACTAGACATGATGAGGCTGAAAGACTTTGAAGAATCAAATTCATTTTTCACGGAATTTGAAAAAACGATAAACGAATTAAAGAGTGCTGGTGCAAACGTAAGTGAGCGTGAAAACCTCGACTACATGCTGAAAACATTACCAGAATCCTTGAGCTATATTGGTGCCTTAATCGACTCAGTGAAAGAAAGTGATCGAACTTGTGAATTTTTAAAAAATAAAATTACAATGTGGGAAACGCGTAGCAAGAGGGAAATTGATAGGACAAGGTCAAATGTATTTACAGCCGAAAAAAGGACATAAAGTGCTATGGCTGTGCAAAGTACGGTCACATGGCAAAAAATTGCACAAATACGTATAGAGGCGGAAACAATGGCGGAAACAATGGAAGAACGCAACAGCAAGGAGGTGCGTATCAGCCGCAGCAGAATAGGGATCGCGGCGGACGAAGTTTTGGCCAAAGAAAACGAGGATACGGCCAACGAGGATATGGCCAACGAGGACAAAGCAGAGGCCGGCAACAACGCTACTACGAGGCAAGTCAACACGATGCAAATTATTCACACAACGAGGGCTACGACGACCAAGAAATTGGATCTTTCCTAACGAGAGTAGAGCGCGAAAATAATAAGAACGAAATTACGGTATGTACTAGCGATACGCGAAAAATAGATTGGATATTGGATAGTGGATGTTCAGATCACATTATAAATAATGACTCTTATTTTGTTGAATGCGAAAATTTAAAAAACCCGATAAATGTAAAGTTAGGAGACGGTAGAATTCTAAAAGGAACAAAGGTAGGAAAAATTTTAACTTACTTTGAAGTAAACAAAAGGAGGATTAAAATTTTAATGTCTAATGTATTTTATGTGAAAGAAGTGGATAATAACTTAGTTAGCTATGCGAGAGTAACGAATGAAAATAAGATAGTCTCAGCAGGAAATACTTTAAAGATATATAACAAATACAGAAAGTTGATGGGGATCGCATTCAAAGATCATGGATTATATAAAATAAGTAGTTACATTGAAAGGCAAGAATCTCACGCTAATAATGTAGAAAAAATGACGAATAAGGAAAAATTTCATAGGATCTTAGGACATGTAAACTTTAATTATTTAGATACAATGTGTAATTAAAAATTAGTTGAGGGAATGCCAGAAACATTTGAGCAAGTACAATTAAAATGTGGTACATGTATCCAAAATAAAATGCATAATTTGCCCTTCCAAAATAACCGCAGTAGAGCACGCGAGATTTTAGAATTAGTACATACCGATTTAAATGGACCTCATGATAATACCGGGTTTGATGGATCTAAATATTTCTTGACATTTATAGATGACTACAGTAAGTGCGCATTGATTTATACTTTAAAATCAAAAGGTGAAGTTTACAATTGCTTCCTTGATTATATAAACAATGTTGAAAATCTTACTGGTAAGAAGATAAACAGATTAAGATGCGATAATGGAAAAGAATATATGAACAAACACATGTACAATCTAACTAGGGAAAAGGGAATTGTCGTAGAACCATGCCCACCTTATGTTCACGAGTTAAATGGAACAGCTGAGCGCTACAATAGAACAATCATGAATTCCGCTAGATGCTTATTACATGATTCAAAGCTGAATATTAAATATTGGCCGGAAATAGTTAGAGCCGCGTTGTACTTAAAAAATAGAACCGTTACAAATACACGTGAAAATAAAACACCATTTGAAATATTTTTTAAAAGGAAACCGAATATAAATAATTCAAGATTGTACGGAAGTAGCGTTTTCGTAAGAATACCCGAAATTAAAAGGAATTCGAAATGGGACAAAAAAGCAGACACTGGGATACTTGTAGGTTATGAAAACAATGTATATAGGATACTAGTTAATAATAAAATTGTAATTGCAAGACACGTAGAATTGATAGGTGAAGATGATAATTTAGTAGGATTTCGAGGAGAAGATGGACCAGGCAATGAGACAGAAAAGGTTTTTGACGAACATTCGGATGTAAACGAAAAGGTCGAGCAGGTTGCAATAAAAAAGGAGAGAAATTTAAATAACGAATCAGAAGAAAAACTTGAGGACACAGAAAATAATTTGAGAAGGTCAGGACGGGAAAGAAAGAAACCTCAAAGATATGGCCAAACGAGCTCATATTTCATTTATGTGAATATAGTTAGTGCAGACAGTCCTTAAACCTATGAAGAAGCTTTAAGTGGAGATGACAGCGGGTCATGGAAAGAAGCAATGGATCGAGAAATGTATAGTTTAATGAAAAATAAGACCTGGCAATTAGTAGAAAAACCAAAAGACAAAAAAGTATTAGACTTGAAATGGATATATACGAATAATTCTGATAATCGTAAGAAAGCGCGACTAGTTGTTCGAGGCTTCCAACAAAAGGAAGTACTGGAAGATTTATACTCTCCAGTAGCAAAAATGCAAATGGATGTAGAAACAGCTTTCTTAAACGGAACTATAAAATCGGAAGTATTTGTAAAACAACCTATAGGTTACGACGATAAAAGCGGGAAAGTATGTAAATTATCAAAAGCGTTATATGAATTGCGTGAAAGTTCAAGAGCTTGGTATGAATGTTTCGACGAATATATGAAAAAATTAGGATTTCAAAGAAGTAAGAGTGATTATTGTCTGTATATGAAGTATGAGAGCGATGATGTTATATATTTAATTCTATTCGTAGACGACTTATTAATATGTGGAAAAAACATAAGAAAAATCGATGAAATTAAAAAAAAATTGTGAAACAAATTTTCGATGAAGGACTTGGGTGAAGTAAAGACTTACTTAGGAATAAACATTGAATACGATAATAAGAAGTGTGAGATGAAACTGGATCAAAGTAGTTATATAGAGTCATTAGCGAAACATTATAATATAAAAAACAGTAAATTATATTCTACACCAATGGAACAAAACTTAAGTTTAGAACCCGCACAATCAGCTTTAGACGATATAAGATATAGAAATCTGATAGGAGCTTTGTTATATATTAGTACTGGAACAAGATTAGACTTTAGCTATAGTGTAAATTATTTAAGTCGATTTCAAAACAGTTACAACGAGACCCACTATAAATATGCATTGAGAATCTTGAAATACTTATTTTTAACTAGGAAATTAAAATTAACTTATAAAAGAAATTTGAATGCTGAAGTTATTGATTGTTTTGTTGATGCTGATTGGGCTGGAGATAAAGTAGATAGAAAATCCACTACGGGATTTATCATAAGATTTTTCGGAAACGCAATTTACTGGAAATCGAGAAAGCAAAGTAGCGTAACAAAATCATCAACAGCCGCCGAGTATGTAGCTTTATCGGAAGCTGTGAGCGAAATTAAATTTGTAAGAAAATTGTTGAAAGATTTTAAAATAATAATCGAGACGCCAATAAAAATTTACGAAGATAATTCTGGAGCGATTGCGATATAAAAATTTGGAAATTTAACAAAAAATTCGAAGTACATTGAAGTTCACTTCCATTTTGTGAATGAAAGTTATGAAAATAAAGAAATTGACATTATAAAAGTAGATTCAGAAAATAATGTAGCTGATATTTTAACGAAGGCTCTAGGGAGGAACAAATTTGAAGATTGTAAATTATTGTTAAGAATAGTTTGATTGACTTATAAAATGAAATGAATATGGAGCACAAAAAATTAAGGAGGTGTGTTGAGATATGTGTAATTTTCTGTGCTGGATTGAGTTAAGTGCGTAGTAGAAATACTTATATGTATATATCAGTGTGTGGAAGTATGTGTGTGTGCGCAGCGTCTCGAAAAAAAGGAATGTAAACAGTCAGTCGGTTAAGAGTCGTCGTCGATGAAGAGTCGGGTATAGAAGATGGTGCTGAGACGCGTGCAAGTTTGTATCGATAAATATATAAGGAATCGTCCATGTAATAAATATATCATTATTTTAATAACAGCTGTCAATATAAATTTAATGTTCCTATAACATTATTTCGGCTTCAAAGATCCACAATTCTCAACACATATCTCAGCTTCCATTCCACATATCTCGACAATTCGGTGCGTGTTATACCCCACCTTTGCTGGTAAATACAGCGCACATCCACCGGTTAGCGCAATGTCAACTCTGTGTCTTCTCAAATCCAGCGTAATTACCGTTTTGGAGATTCGACCGGAAATATTCAACTAAATGTTATACTCGACTATGCTGCCAAATGCAGAACTCTTCTGCCCGGTTTCCCTAAGTCAACTCTGTGTCTAGTACAACTGTACTAGATACCCTCGTAAAAGCCGGAATCTCCTTTAACTTTTCGAAATGTTCTTTTCTAAAGACATCGGTACTCTATTTGGGATATGTAATTCACGACGGAGAGGTTCGTCCCAATCCGGGTAAAATACACGCATTGAGTTCTTTTCCTGCGCCAACGACCGTCACACAGCTCAGGCAGTTCATAGGTTTAGCCTTTTATTTCCGAAAATTCGTCCCTGAATCTTCACAGGTAATGAAACCCTGGTATGCACCTACTTCCGGTAATAAAAACATAACGTGGACGGGTAGGCATAGAAAAATAAGGCAAAAGTTAATTTACGTCCTGACCGACGCGCCGGTGTTAATGGTATTTGACCCGAACTATCCTATAGAACGTCATACCGACGCTAGTTCGGACGGATATGAGGCTATTTTAATGCACAAGATTGAAGGTAAAAATAGAGTAATAGAATATTACGGTATAAGAAGTAGTCCTGCGGAATCTAGGTATCATTCTTGCAAACTAGAAACGTTAGCAGTTGCAAACGCCGTCGAACACTTTCGCCACTATCTACACGGACGAGAATTTCTTGTCATCACCGATTGTAATTCTTTGAAGGCATTCAGTAGTAAGGTAAATTTAAATGACAGAGTTTACAGGTGGTGAGCTTGCTTACAAATTTTTACTTTTGACATTCTGTACCGGGAGGGTAAACGAATGGCCCACGTAGATTTCTTCTCGCGAAATCCCGTAGACTTGGATCACCGTACGATCAACGAAGCCATAGAGAAGGAAATCCATCTGACCGAAATCTCCGAAGATTGGCTGTTAGCGGAATAACGTCGCGACCCCCAAATTTCTGAGATCGTCTATAAATTGCAGAACGAGGAGTTCACGGAAGATATCGCGAATACGTATGAATTACGGTTCGGTACCCTTCACCGTAAAATACAGAGAAAAGGCAGAACTCTCTGCTTGCCCATTGTCTCGAGAGGTTTTAGGTGGTCCGTTATTAACCATGTGCATCAGTCAATTATGCACTTAGGTTGGGATAAAACGCCCATGAAAACTGTACGAGTATTACTGGTTCGAAGGAATGGCGAAATATGTTCGTGACTTTGTAGAGATCTGTCATGCTTGTCAAGTTTCGAAGGCAAATTCAGGTGAAATACAAGCTGAATTACATCCTATAACTAAAACCAGCATACCTTGGCATATAGTTCGCGTGGACCTAACGTGCGAACTAAGCGGTAAAAGTGGTCGACGTTTTCACTAAATTCGCATATCTGCATCACACTCGCAAAATAGATTCCCTTAGTACCGTCAAAGCTTAAGTATGCTATATTTTTATTCGGTAGTCCTTGCCGGATAATAGCGGATCAAGAGAGGTGTCCTACGGGTAAAGAATTCCAAGATCTTTGTCAAGGTTAACACTAAACTCCACTTAATTTCAACCGGTGCGAGTAGGGCCAACGGACAGGTAGAGAGTATTATGGGTACGTTGGAAATTATGTTCACAATCATAGAAACGACCGGGCGATCGTGGCTAGGCGCGATTGGCAAAATACAGTTGGCTTCGAATTGCACCACCAACCGCGTGACTAAATCGAGTCCATTGCATATATTAATCGGTAAAACAGCAAGACCCTACTGCTTGTCCCTACCCGACAATACCGGAAAAAGAGAAGTAGATATTTCCAACGTAAGACAGCAGGCGATAAAGAATATAGAGACTAGTGCCAAATACGACAAGGACAAATTTGACAAAACTAAAGCGAAAGTGATTAGGTTTAACCTCGGTGATTTTGTGTTACGGTAAATTGAAGAAAGAAACCAATGTAAATTAGATCCGAAATTTAAGGGCCCATTTGTAGTAGCAGAAATTTTGTAGGGAGACAGATATATTCTAAAAACGTTAGACGGCAAACGCTCTTACAAATATAGTCACGACAGGTTGCGGAAAATGCCCGATGGCCGCATTCCAGCGGATTTGGATGTCGTTAGTAGTGGAGAGGACAGTGACCCGAGCGATATGACAACCTCGACCCCTGAGGGTCATTAGCCCTATGCCCTTAACACTTAAATACCAACGCCATGAATCTGAAGCGGTCGTGTATTCGCACGAACTGCTAGTGGCGATGCCATGAATCCGATGCGGTCGTGTACCCGCACGAACTGCTAGTGGCGATGCCATGAGTCCGATGCGATCGTGTACTCGCACGAACTGCTAGTGACGATGCCATGAATCCGATGCGGTCGTGTATTCGCACGAACTGCTAGTGGCGATGCCATGAATCTGATGCGGTCGTGTATCCGCACGAACTGCTAGTGGCAATGTCAGGGATTTAAATCGGTTATATAGTCGCACGTACTACCGGTGACAATGTAATAAAACTATGCGCGGTCGTGCAATCTAGAAAAACCGAGATTCATCGAAATACAAAATCGCAAATAGTCATTCGTGCCATTACGATCCGATTGATAAACCACAGGATGCAGCCAGCACTCCGAATACTAATTATAATGTTAATAATTTTGTCCTTTTATTTCTTTGTTACCAAAACCTCGAGCAAAATCCTGTTGTTGAACTGGACCCTTGGTTTACTTTGACATTCGATTAAATTATAAATAATGTTGATTGTATTAAATCTAACATATATTGACGGTTATTATTAAAATAATGATATATTTATTACATGGACGATTCTTTATATATACATCGATACACACTGGCACGCGTCTCAGCACCTTCTTCTATACCCGACTCTTAACCGACTCTTAACCGACTGTTGAGTTTACATTTCTTTTGTTTTCGAGACACATACACACACTGCGCACACACACATACTTCCACAGACTGATATTTACATACATGTATCTCTACTGCGCATTTAACCCAGTCCAGCACAGAAAATTATACATATCTCAACACACCTCCTTAATTTTTTGTGCTGTATATTCATTTTTCCTTTTTTGACAAGCAATTTGTTTATTCAGTACGAAAAACGCAATGATAACTGACAAATATTATACGAACAAATCTCTCGAAATAATTAGTGGGCTTAAAGAATACAACTAACATTATTTTATTACTTCAGCATTATTCAGCATTGGAAATCACAATATCCGCTGTACTGAACAAAAATTCTTCATCGGAAAACCGCATGTACTGTGCGTTTCTTTACACACGCAATGCAAAAAAATTAAAAGTTATATTTTTTTCTTTCCCCATATTCCTTCTTATTTTACTTATCTTTATTCATATATGCTTTATAATTTTTTGTAGTTTGACTTTACTTTGTAACTTTACTGGTAGCTTATGGAGATTTTCGATTTATATGTAACTAAATCTCATGTTATGTATGTATATATCTGTATACGCTTGGGACTCCATATGAGCCATAAGAAAATAACAGTCGCAAATAATATACTTATTCTGCCTTTGTTTTTTGTTTGCGTCTTATATTGTTAAGGACGTTATCATGTTTTTAAAGTCTCACTCTCGCAACGCTGTCCGCGATCAGCGCGAGAACGTTCTCGTACATCAAACGATTTCTTCGAAATTCGGAGCTATTAAACGCAGTCGAATTACAAAAAGGCATTCGCACTCACATCTTCTCTTTCACTAGCATACTACGTTCAATATTTCAACAACTAATAGTCAATACAATCGATGTACGATTCGGCTTCGCATGCGCACGCGTATCTCTATGAATCATACAAAATCAATCCTTTTTTTTCTTTTTTTTCTTTATATAAGGAACAACTCAACGTTCCTGTTTGAAAATCAAAACCCCTTGGTAAATATGTGAGTAATATAATTATTCCAGCTTAATTCGCACACACGGTCATTATAAATAAATAAAGTTTTGATTGTTCCAAATAACCATAATATATTGTCCTACTCTACTCTGCAATTTTATGCATATTTCTCCATTTCCTCCTTTTCTAATCTTCCTTTATTTCATTTTTTACTCACAAAAAATCTGTAAAGAACAGTTAGTGTTTTATGTGTTTCGTTTCAAAACATGGCAACACATGCAACACGAAAAATTAATCAGTCATCTTCTTCTTCGTCTTCGCTATCTTCCTTGAAATCGTTTCGTGCTATTGTGCCTGGCAGTGACCGTTTTCGGCGAACTGGCCTTGAGAATTGCTGCAGAAAGTTCAACATCGCTATCCAATGATGAAGATGGAACTCTCAACTCTCGTTGAAGGGTCCTTTTCATATCGGTTAGTCGCTGCTGTAAGACTTTGATTGTCTTAGTCTTTTCACTTAATTGCTCCTTTGTTTCGTTATTTTCGGATGTATTTCTATTTTTTTAGATTTTGATTCTTTGTCAGATTTCCTTTCTTTACTAGTTTTTTTCGCTCTTTTCTTTATCAACCTTGTCATCCTCATTCCTTTTGCCATTATCCGGTTTATCTTTGCTTCTTCTATCTTTGTCTTTATCTCTCGATTTTTCTGAATATTTTGATTTCGAGGATCTGGACTTCGATTTAGATCTAGACCCTCTAGACTTGGATTTTGAACGTTTACTTCGAGATCGAGAACGGCTCCTTCGACGAGGAGATCCTTTTTTGCGATCTTTATAACGGGAACGTTTCGATCGAGATCTTGATCTTGTGCGCGATCTGGACCGTCTACTACGTCCTCTTGATCTCGACCGAGATTTTCGGGTACGAGAACCGCTACGGCTTTGTTTGTCCTTTGACAGCATTCCGATTATTGGATCTATCGCAGCTGAAATTAAATTGTGAGCTTCCTTTGCCCGGGGCATAGCTTCTTCTATTTCTTTTTGTGCTGCTTCATTACTTTTTGCTTCAGGTTTTGCTATTGCAGGAGTCTAATGATAAATTTTAATTGGTCTGTCCATAAGCAGCTTTCCATTCAATAATAATGCAGTGTCTTTTTTATTTTTTTCCTTTTCTAGGCACACTTTTAATGTTGCTGATGCTGTTCTTTCAGATTCCAGATCTTCCCGTAGACGCGCTACTTCTAAATGTAAGGAAGAATTATTCATCCGTTCACCTTCTAGAGTCAGACGAAAATGGGCTAATTCTGAAGTAGCAGTTGAAAGTTTTGCTGTTGCTTCTTTTAAATCTTGTTTCAGCCGGGTTATTTGCTTTGACGATGATTCCTGTACATTGTTCAATTCATCTTCGTATCTTCTAAGACGAGAGACTTCACTTTTTAAACTGTCAATTTCTGCAGTGGCTGCTTTTAAATGATGTGATTTTTCTTCTACTTCCTTTTCTTTTGCCAGTAATAGGTGTTTTAATTTTGCCATTTCTTGAGTTTGAAAACCTTCTAGTTGTTCCGCATCTTCTTGAAAACTATATAATTTTTTCTTGTATTCTTCTGCATCTTTAAGAGCCAATTCCAATGAACGTTTTGAACTTTCTACATGTCTTAATTCCTCTTCTATCTTATTCTTCTCCTTTTCCTGTTTTTCAACTACTTTTTCCACTCTATCTCGTCTAGAATTCTTCCGTCTCTTACTTTTACATTTGTGGGGTTCTATAAATTTTCGTACTCTACTCTCGTTAGGAAACATGCAATTTCTTGGCTGTCGCAGTCCTCGTTGTATGAGTAATTTGCGTCGTGTTGACTTGCCTCGTTGTAGCGTTGTTGCCGGCCTCTGCTTTGTCCTCGTTGGCCAAATCTTCTTTGGCCAAAACTTCGTCCGCCGCGACCCCTATTCTGCTGCGACTGATACGCACATCCTTGCTGTTGCTTTCTTCCATTGTTTCCGCCATTGTTTCCGCCTCTATACGTGTTTGTGCAATTTTTTGCCATGTGACCGTACTTTCCATAGCCATAGCACTTTATGCCACTTTTTCAGCTGTGAATACATTTGACCTTGTCCTATCAATTTCCCTCTTGCTACGCGTTTCCCACATTGTAATTTTATTTTTTAAAAATTCACAAGTTCGATCACTTTCTTTCACTGAGTCGATTAAGGCACCAATATAGCTCAAGGATTCTGGTAATGTTTTCAGCATGTAGTCGAGGTTTTCACGCTCACTTACGTTTGCACCAGCACTCTTTAATTCGTTTATCGTTTTTTCAAATTCCGTGAAAAATGAATTTGATTCTTCAAAGTCTTTCAGCCTCATCATGTCTAGTCTACCTCTTATACAAATTTGCAATGCTGTTGATTCCTTCATATACATCTCATCAAATTTTTTCATGATTTTTAAAGTAGTGTCCTGATCACCAACAAATTCTAATTGCTCATTCGTTATACTACTATAGATGTAGTACATCGCCCATTGATTCTTTTCATCCCACTTATCTTGCGCATCCGTGTCCATTTTCTCTCGTGTAGCCGGTTCATAACATTTTTTACACTTTAGATACATTAATATTCTTTTCTTCCACATTCTGTAATCACGTCCATCGAATATTTGAATCTTAATTTCATCGTCCCTGGGCATCTTGATTCGTTTTCTATATTCACACATTTTTTTCTTTTTCAAAAATAATTCTCTTTAGTATCCAGAATCTTTTTATTTGTTCTACCAATAGCCTTTTTATCTCTTCAGAACTTATTTCCAATCTTTTATAAATCGACTTTTATATATATTCACTCCCGGTTACACGTGGTTCTTTAACCTTAAATCTCGGCAACCACACTCTTTGCTACCATGTTGAAAATTGTGGATCTTTGAAGCCGAAATAATGTTACAGGAACATTAAATTTATATTAACGGTTATTATTGAAATAATGATATATTTATTACATGGACTTGCACGCGTCTCAGCACACTTCTTCTATACCCGACTCTTAACCGACTCTTAACCGAATTTTGAGTTTACATTCCTTTTGTTTTCAAGACGCTGCGCACACACACACATACTTCCACACACTGATATTTACATACAAGTATCTCTACTGCGCATTTAACACAGTCCAGCACAGAAAATTATACATATCTCAGCAATTCAATTGAACATATCCTCGTTTCCATTGGAGATATGCCGACAATTTGATGCGCTTTCGACTCAAAATTTGCTGCCAAATGCAGCGAAATCACCCCGTTTTTGCTATGTCAACCCTTGTCCCCGCTAAATCATTTGTAATTGCAGTTTAGCATATTTAGGCAAATTACACAATTAAACTTATCTCCGCTGCTATTGGTGGTATGTCGACAATTCGATGCGATCTATACCCCTCATTTGCTGCCAAATTCAGCGGCCTTCAGTCGGTTGGCGCTGTGTGAATTCAGGTCCTTGCCAAATTCATTAAAATCCGGTTGCGCACATTTAGGATTCATTATTCAATTAAACGTATCTCCGCTGCTATTGTTGGTATGCCCACAATTCTATGCGCGTTATACTCCACATTTGCTGTCAAATGCAGCGCACGTGCTCCTGTTTACGCTATGTCAACCCTGGACCCAGACAAATCCTTGGTAATTGCAGTTTTGTATATTTAGGCTTCAGTATTCTATTAAACGTATCTCCGCTGCTGTTGCCGAAATGTCCACAATTCGATGCGCGTTATACTAAACAATTGTTGCCAAATACAGCACACGAGATCCTGTTTACATTATGTCAACTAGTGTCGAGGTCAAATCCAATGTTATTGCATTTCCGCATATTCAAGCTTCAATACGCATTTGAATGAATCTCCCCTGCTATTGGTGGTATGTCGACAATTCGGTGCGAGTTATACTGTTCATTTGTTGCCAAATACAGCGCTCCTGCTCCTGTTTACATTATGTCAGCTCGTGTGGACGTCAAATCCAATGTTTTTGGAGTATTGCAAATTAATTTTTCAATATTCAATTGAAAGTATCTCCGTTTCCGTCGGAGATATGCCGACAATACGATGCTCATTATACCCCTCATTTGCTACGAAATACAGAGCACATCAGCCGGTTTTTGCTGGTGTTGAGGTTATTCGATGTGTAAACAGAGAAAACTCGTGGATAAATTGTAAGGCAGAAAATATATTTAAATCGAAGTGAAATTATAAGTAAGAATACAATTTCAGCTGGTCCAGATCCGCACGCTAGCTGTGTCACCCAATAACTGAAAACACCGAAGCCAATGTCGCCTATCTACTGTTTATGGTCTCACTTCGTAGCAGTCTTTTGTCTACGCGCTGTTGATAGCTTCAGTGCTTGAGAAAACTAAAAAGACCAGATGTAGAGTCTTCTCATAAGTGGTGACCACTTCAACAGTTTCCACTGGAGATATCACGACAGTTTTATGCTCGTTATACTCCACATATGCTGCCAAATACAGCGCACCTGCTCCTGTTTACATTGTGTCAACTCGGGGCGGGGTCAAATCCATTGTTATTGCAGTTCTGCATATGCAGGATTCTGTATTCTTTTCAACGTATCTCCGTTTCCATTAGAGATATGTCGATAATTCGATGGGCGATATACTCCAGATTTGCTGTCAAATACAGCGCTCCTGCTCCTGTTTACATTATGTCAACACGGGGAGAGATCAAATCTATTGCAATTGTTTTTTAGCATATTTAGCCTTCTATATTCAATTGAACGTATCTGCGTTTCTATCGACATATTTTAACAGTTCGATGCATGTTTTTCTCCAGATTTGCTGCTAAATACAGCGGACCTATTCCTGCTTACATTATGTCAACTTGGACCGAGATCAAACCCAATGTTTTCGCAGTACGGCATATCCAGGCTTCAATATTCAATTGAACGTATCTCCGATTCCATTGGAGATATGTCGACCATTCGATCTGCAATATACACCACATTTGCTGCCAAATACAGTGGACCTAATCCTGCTTACATTATGTCAACTCGGGTCGAGGTCAAATCCAATGCTATTGCAGTTCTGCGTATTCAGGCTTGAATATTCAGTGAATGTGTCTCAGTTTCTACTCCAGATATCTCGACAATTCTACTCCATTCTACTCCAAATTTACTGCCAAATACAGCGCACATCACCTGGTTTGAACAGTGTCAATTCTGTGTGCTGTCAAGTCCAGCGTAATAGCCGTTTTTGAGATTCTGCTGGAAATAATCAATTGAACATATCTCCGTTTCTATTGCAGATATGTCGACAATTCGATGATCGTTATACCCCACATTTGCTGCCAAATACAGAGCACATCAGCCGGTTTGCGCAATGTCAACTCTGTATCCTGTCAAATCCAGCGTAAATGACGTTTTGGAAATTCTGCCGGAAATATTCAATTAAACGTATCTCCGCTGCTATTGGTGATATGTCGACAATTCGATTCGTGAAATACTCCACATATGTTGACTAATACAGTGTAAATCAACTGGGTTGCGCAATGTCAACTCTGTATCCATTCAAATCCTTTGTATTTGCAGTTTTACATTTTTGAGGTATGAATAATTTTCTGTGCTGGACTGGGTTAAATGCGTAGTAGAGGTGCTTGCATGTGAATATCGGTGTGTGGAGGTGTGTGTGCGCGCGGCATCCCAAAAAACAAATAACTGTACACTACTGAGTCGGTTAAGAGTCGGGTATGGAAGAAAGTGCTGAGACGCGTGCAAGTTGGTATCGATGAATCTATAAGCAATCGTGCATGAAGTAAATATATTACTATTTTAATATGAATCCTCAGTGTAAATTTAGTGTTCCTATAACATTTTGGCGGTAATCGTGCCCGAACTAGGTGTAAAGGGAATGAGCGTTTCGTCCCTGGACTACCGGTGGACTCGTCAGTAAGGCTATGCCCGATAGTCCCTGCCTTAGACGTAGATGGCGTCTCGCTAGGTGCGGTATTTGTATCGTGTGCCCGAATATTCGACCGCTAGCGAGATATACAGACTCGTTGTCGTCGTAGCCCTCTGGTGTTGGCGGTTGGTACCCGCGGATCTCCCGGGAGGTGTTGCGCCGCGTTGATGCCTCGAACTGTCGGCGTCCTGTTGATGCCGATCCGCCACAACACAATTTCGGCTTCAAAGATCCACAATTCTCAACATGGTAGCAGAGCGTAGTTGCCGAGATTCAAGTTTATGGAACCAAGTGTAACCGGGAGTGATTGTATAAAACTCGATTTAAAAAAATAAAAAATTGGAAATAAGTTCAAAAACGAATCAAGATGCCAAGGGACGATGAAATTAAGGTTCTAATATTCGATGGACGTGATTACAAAATGTGGAAGAAAAGAATATTAATGTATTTAAAGTGTAAAAAATGTTATGAACCGGCTACACGAGGGAAAATGGACACGGATGCGCAAGATAACTGGGATGAGAAGAATCAATGGGCGATGAACTACATCTATAGTAGTATAACGAATGAGCAATTAGAATTTGTTGGTGATCAGGACACTACTTTAAAAATCATGAAAAAATTTGATGAGATGTATATGAAGGAATCAACAGAATTGCAAATTTGTATAAGAGGTAGAAGAGACATGATGAGGCTGAAAGACTTTGAAGAATCAAATTCATTTTTCACGGAATTTGAAAAAACGATAAACGAATTAAAGAGTGCTGGTGCAAACGTAAGTGAACGTGAAAAACTCGACTACATGCTGAAAACACTACCAAAATCCTTGAGCTATATTGGTGACTTAATCGACTCAGTGAAAGAAAGTGATCGAACTTGTGAATTTTTAAAAAATAAAATTACAATGTGGGAAACGCGTAGCAAGAGGGAAAGTGATAGGACAAAGTCAAATGTATTCACAGCTGAAAAAAGGGGCGTAAAGTGCTATGGCTGTGGAAAATACGGCCACATGGCAAGAAATTGTACAAACACGTGCAGAGGCGGAAACAACGGACGAACGCAACGGCAAGGAGGTGCGTATCAGCCGCAGCAGAGAAGGGGTCGCGGCGGACGAGGTTTTGGCCAAAGAGGACGAGGATATGGTCAACGAGGATTTGGCCAACGAGGACAAAGCAGAGGCTGTCAACACGACGCAAATTATTGACACAACGAGGGCTACGACGACCAAGAAATTGGATCTTTCCTAACGAGAGTAGAGCGCGAAAATAGTAAGAATGAAATTACGGTATATACTAGCGATACGCGAAAAATAGATTTTATATTGGATAGTGGATGTTCAGATCACATTGTAAATGATGATTCTTATTTTGTTGAATACGAAATTTTAAAAAACCCGATAAATGTAAAGTTAGGAGACGGTAGAATTCTAAAAGGAACAAAAGTCGGAAAAATTTTAACTTACTTTGAAGTAAACAAAAGGAGGATTAAGATTACAATGTCTAATGTATTTTATGTGAAAGAAATGGATAATAACTTGATTAGCTATGCGGGAGTAACGAATGAAAATAAGATAGTCTTAGCAGGAAATACTTCAAAGGTATATAACAAATACAGAAAGTTGATAGGGATCGCATTCAAAGATCATGGATTATATAAAATAAGTAGTTACATTGAAAGGCAAGAATCTCACGCTAAAAATGTAGAAAAAATGACGAATAAGGAAAAATTTCATAGGATCTTAGGACATGTAAACTTTAATTATTTAGATACAATGTGTAATTAAAAATTAGTTGAGGGAATGCCAGAAACATTTGAGCAAGTACAATTAAAATGTGGTACATGTATTCAAAATAAAATGCATAATTTGCCCTTCCAAAATAACCGCAGTAGAGCACGCGAGATTTTAGAATTAGTACATACCGATTTAAATGGACCTCATGATAATACCGGGTTTGATGGATCTAAATATTTCCTGACATTTCTAGACGACTACAGTAAGTGCGCATTGATTTATACTTTGAAATCAAAAGGTGAAGTCTACAATTGCTTCCTTGATTATATAAACAATGTTGAAAATCTTACTGGTAAGAAGATAAAGAGATTAAGATGCGATAATGGAAAAAAATATATGAACAAAAACATGTACAATCTAACTAGGGAAAAGGGAATTGTCGTAGAACCATGACCACCTTATGTTCACGAGTTAAATGGAACAGCTGAGCGCTACAATAGAACAATCATGAATTCCGCTAGATGCTTATTACATGATTCAAAGCTGAATATTAAATATTGGCCGGAAATAGTTAGAGCCGCGTTGTACTTAAAAAATAGAACCGTTACAAATACACGTGAAAATAAAACACCATTTGAAATATTTTTTAAAAGGAAACCGAATATAAATAATTCAAGATTGTACGGAAGTAGCGTTTGCGTAAGAATAACTGAAATCAAAAGAAATTCGAAATGGGACAAAAAACAGACACTGGGATACTTGTAGGTTATGAAAACAATGGATATAGGATACTAGTTAATAATAAAATTGTAATTGCAAGACACGTAGAATTGATAGGTGAAGATGATAATTTAGTAGGATTTCGAGGAGAAGATGGACCAGGCAATGAGACAGAAAAGGTTTTTGACGAACATTCGGATGTAAACGAAAAGGTCGAGCAGGTTGCAATAAAAAAGGAGAGAAATTTAAATAACGAATCAGAAGAAAAACTTGAGGACACAGAAAATAATTTGAGAAGGTCAAGACTGGAAAGAAAGAAACCTCAAAGATATGGTCAAACGAGCTCATATTTCATTTATGTGAATATAGTTAGTGCAGACAGTCCTCAAACCTATGAAAAAGCTTAGTATGTCCACAATTCGATGCGCGTTATACTCCACATATGTTGCCAAATACAGCGCACGTCATTCGGTTTGTGATTTGTCAACTCTGGGCCCTGCCAAATTCATTGTATTTGCAGATTCTGCCGGAAATATACAATGGAACGTACCTCAGTTTCTATTGGAGATATTTCGACAATTTCATCCGCGATATACTCCACATTTGCTGTCAAATACAGGGCACCTACTTCTGTTTACATTATGTCAACACGGGCCGAGGTCAAGTCCAATGATTTTGCAGTTCTCCATGTCCAGGCTTCCATATCCATCTGAAAGTATGTCAGCTGCTATTGGAGAAATGTTGAAAACTCGCTGCGCACTATACACTACATTTGCTGCCAAATACAGAGCACATCAGCCGGTTTGCTATATGATAACTCCAAGGTCTGTCAAATCCAGCGAAATTGCAGTATTGCATATTTAGGCTTAAGTATTCAATTCAACGTATCACCGCTGCAATTAGTGGCATGTCGAAAATTCAATGCGTGTTATGCTCCTCATTCGCTGCCATATACAGCTCCCTTCGAGAGGATTGCGCTCTGTTAACTCTGGGCGCAGTCAAGTACCGCGTTATTGCAGTTTTGGACATTCTGCCTGAAATATTCAATAGCACGTATCTCAGTTTCTATACCTGATTTCTCGATAATAAGATGCGCGCTCTACTCCACATTTGCTGCCAAATACACCGGATCTGCTCCTGTCTACATCATGTCAACACGGATCGAGGTCAAATGCAATGTTTATGTAGTACTACATATTCGTGATTCAATATTCCATTGAACGTATCTCCGTTTCCATTGGTGAAATGTCGACAATTTGACGCGCGTTATACACCACATTTGATATCAAATACAGCGCACCTCAACACGTTTGTGCAATGTCAACTCTGTGTCATGTCAAATCCAGCGAAATTGCCGTTTTGGAGATTCTACCGGAAATATTCAATTGAACGTATCGGCTTTTCCATTGGAGATATGTCGGCAATACTATACGCGTTCTACTCCACATATCTTGCCAAATACAGCGCGCATCAGCCTGTTTTTGCTATGTCAACCCTGGACCCTGCCAAATCCTTTGGATTTGCAGTTTTGCATATTTAGTCTTCAGTGTTCAACTCAACGTACTTCCGCTACTATTGGTGGTATATCAATAATTCGATTCGTTTTGTACTCCTCATTCGCTGCCAAATACAGCGGACCTGCTCCGGTTTACATTATGTCAACTCGGGCCGAGGACATATCCAATGTTATTGCAGAACTGAAGATTCAGGCTTCAATATTCAATGGAACGTATCTCCGTTTCCATTTGAGATATGTCGACAATTCGATCCGCGGTGTACTCCACACTTGCTGCCAAATACAGCGCACCTGCCCCTGTTTACATTATGTCATCTCGGGTCGAGTTCAAATCCAATGGTATTGCAGTACTGCAAATTCAGTCTTAAAATTCCATTTGGACGCAACTCCGCTGCTATTGGTGATATGTCGACAATTTGATGACCGGTCTTCTCCATATTTAGTGCCAAATACAGCACACGTCATCCGGTTTGCGCTATGTCAACTCTGGGCCCTGTCAAATTCAACGTTATTGCTGTTTTGCACATTCAGTCTTAAATATTCAATTTTGCGTACCTTAGTTTCTATTCCAGATATCTCGACAATTTGATGCGCGTTATACCACACATTTGTTTGCAAATAGAGCTCACACCAACCGGTTTGCGCAATGTCAACTCTGTATCCTCTCAAATCCAGCGTAATTGCCGTTTTGTAGATTCTACCGGAAATATTCAATTGAACGTATCTCCTCGACTATTGATGATATATCGACAGTTCGATGTGCGAAATACTCCTCAACCGCTGCCATATCCTGCGCACCTGCTCCTGTTTACATCACGTAAACTCAGGTCGAGGACAAATCCAATGTTATTGCAGAACTGCATATCCAGGCTTCAATATCCAATTGAACGTATCCGCGTTTCCATTGGAAATATGTCGACAATTTGATCTGCGATATACGCCACGTTTGCTGCCAAATACAGCGTACATAGTTCGGTTTGCGCTATGCCAACTTTGGTCCCTGTCAAAAGCAGCGTAATTGCAGTTATGGAGATTGTGCTTGAAATATTGAATTGATCGAATCGCAGTTACTATTCCAGATATCTGGGCAATTCCGTGCGCGTTATACTCCACATATGCTTGAAAATGCAGCGCTCGTGTTCCTCTTTTTATTATCTCAGCTCGCGGCGAGGTCAAATCCAATGTTATTGCAGTACTGCTATGTCAGGATTCAATATTGAATTGATCGTATAACCATTTCCATCGGAGATATGTCGACAATTAGATGCGCGCTCTACTGCACATATCCTGTCAAATACAGCGAACGTCATTCGGTTTGCGCTTTGTCAGCTCTGGGCCCTTTTAAATACAGCGTTGTTGCAGTTTTGCAGATTCTACCTTAGATATTCAATTGAACGTATCGCCGTTTCCATTGGATAAATGTTGACAACTAGATGCGCGTTTTGCTCAACATTTGCTGCAAACTACTGCAAACCTGATCCTGTTTACATTATGTCAACTCGGGTCGAGGTCAAATCCAGTGTTATTGCTGTACTGCATATCCAGGCTTCAATATTCAATTGAACGTATCTCCGTTTCCATTGGAGAAATGTTGACAACTAGGTGCGCGTTCTACTCCACATATGCTGCCAAATGCAGCGCATGTCACTCGGTTTGCGCAATGTCAACTCTGGGCCCTGTCAGATACAGCGTTTTTGCAGTTTTGGAAATTCTGCCGGAAATATTCAATTGGTCGTATCTCAGTTTCTATTATAGATACCTCGACAGTTGGATGCATGTTATACTCCACATTTGCTGCCAAATGCAGAGCAAGTCAGTCAGTTTGCCCTACGTCAACTGTGTGTACTGTCAAATCCAGCGTAATTGGAATATTGCACATTATTTCTTAATAATTCAATTGAATGTACCTCCGTATCCATTCCAGATATGTCCACAATTCGATGCGCGCTATACTCCGCATTTGCTGCCAAATGCAGCGCATGTGCTCCTGTTTACGGTATTCAACTCTGTTACGTCGTCCAAAACATCTGCATTCCAGCCCTCGCGATCAGACAGCCAACAGCCTGCGTAACGTCATTCCGACCCTCAATAAACCTAAGGACCCACCATAAACCTTCACTTTCACTGTCTTGTAGCAACATGTGCCGTCAGTCAGGTCGTATGTCCTGAAGAATTCTTAAGCTTAAAAACATTTTTTGACGCACATCTGGTCGTTAAAGAGGTCCTTGGGTTTATTAGGCGCACTTAAAAATACGGAGAAAGCGGGCACGCACCCATTAGGAAAAACCGAATAGCTAACCAACAAAACAAGCTGGTTTTTCCAATGAACAAGGTCACTCAAAACTACGATGGTAGGAGGCTTCCTACTCATCCCCTCAAGCATCAGCATAGGTCATAACCAATCGACATCGCAGATCGTTACCCTCACTGTCCTAACGAAAAGTGTGAACAACGAATCCGCGTTCTTCAGGCAACGGGGCCCACCCACACCGAACTTTCGTCTGTATTCATACAAGAGCGATTAGTCAGTCCAACATCGAACGTCTAACGCTAAGTCTACTACCGTGTTACGTCCATTATAAGATCCTTGCTCTAGAGTGTATATCTATCTTATCTTCGTACGACAAATTGTTATCTGCGATTTATACCTACTCAACAGTGTAACTTAAGCGTTGAAGATATATAATTCATAATTCTGTGAACCTCAGTGTTATACAAACTCAATCACCCCCAATTATCTCAACAGAAATTAGGGGATCGGTCAACTCGTGGTGTCGATCATAATCGTAACGGGAATATACGACTTCCGTTGACGCCTCTCCTCGAGATTGCGTCTCCACGCGATTGGTCGAAAATACAAACTCTGTTCGATGTCCAATGCAATGTTATTACAGTTCTGCGTATTCAGACTTGAATATTCATATGAATGAATCTCCGCTGCTATTGCTGATATGTCGACAATTCGATGCGCGTTATACTGCACAATTGCTACCAAATGCAGCGCACCTGCTCCTGTTTACATAATGTAAACTCGGGTCGAGGTCAAATCCAATGTTTTTGCAGTACTGCATATACATGCTTCAATATTCAATTGAACGTAACTCCAAGTCCTTGATATAAAAATACCCCTCAAGTCAGTACTCGACATTCTTTTCTGTGCTGTTTTACCATTCTGTATCGTTACTCTGTCAGTTTCTAATAAATTTTCTAATAACATTCAAGATTGAAGTATGAATCTCTCACCTTGCGTGCGGAATGTGAAATTACCCCGAATCGTCGTGACACAGTACTGCAATAACATTAGATTTGACCTCGACCCGAGTCGACATAGTGTAAACAGGAGCAGGTGCCGTGTATTTGGCAGCAAATGTGGGGATCAACGCGCATCGATTTGTCGGCATATCTCCAACGGAAAAGGAGATACGCTCAATTGAATATTTAATTGAATATTTAGACAGGACATAGAGTTGACATTGCCGAAACAGGTTGACGTGCGCTGTATTTGGCAGCAAATGTGAAGTAGAACGCGCATCGAATTGTCGAGATATCTGGAATACAAACTGAGATGCGCCCAATCGAATATTTAAGACAGACTCTGCAAAACTCCAACAACGCTGTATTTGACAGGACACATAGTTGACATTGCGCTAATCAGTTGCCGTGCGCTGAATTTCGCAGCAATTGTGGAGTAGAAGCCGCATCGAGTTGTCGACATATCTCCAATGTAAACGGAGATACGTTCAATTGAATATTGAAGAATGAATATGCAGTACTGCAACAACATTGGAATTGACCACGCCCCTAGTTCACATAATGTAAACAGGAGTATCTGCGCTGAATGTGGCAGCAAATGTGGAGTAAAACGCGGATCGAATTGTCGATATATCTCCAGTGGAAACGGAGATACGTTCAATTGGATATTGAAACCTGGATATCCAGTTCTGCAATAACAATGGATTTGACCTCGAAAAGAGTTGACTTAGTGTAAACAGGAGCAGATGTGCTGTATTTGGTACGAAATGTGGAGTAGAGCGCGCATCGAATTGTCGACATATCTCCAATGGAAACGGAGATACCTTCAATTGAATATTAAGGACTGGTTATGCAGTACTGCAATAGCATTGGATTACACATCGACCCGCGTTGACTTAGCGTAAACAGATGCAGGTCCCTGTATTTGGCAGCAAATGTGAAGTATAACGCGCATCGAGTTCTCGACATATCTCCAATGTAAACGGAGATACGTGTAGTATCGCGAGTGAGAGGCCTGGGAGTTGGCGGGTGAACCGCGTGGAATGTCGCGAGAACCGAGGCGTTTGTTTTCGATCGCGTAGTTTTGGAAAGAGGAGGCCTACGTGATCTTGGCCACGAGCGGTTGCCAAGGGACGGGGAAAAAACTAATCAACAAACAGAGTTTGCGAGTGGCGTTGCCGAGAGTGTGTTGATTGCATTTTGTGAAAGTCGAGTCGTTATCTAATTATTTAGTTGTGCTGTTTTCTGTACGTTTGCTGTGATTAGTTCAGGTTGAACAACAATCGTCTTTTTCTGTCCGGTTAACACCTGTATCATCCATTCCTTGTAAATATATTCTATCACGATATTACATTTTTGGGGGGCTCGTCCGGGATTGGACAAGACAGAAAACGAAACGGTTTAACAGAGCTATTCGCGTTAGTTGTGAATTCACCGGTACGCGGTGCGATAAAAGACGATATCGTTGACTGTTTAAGTTTGGGTAGTGTGAAAAAATGGCGAACGTTGGAGACGAACGATTGTCGGGTGAAGAGGGTTCGACGCTGGAGGAGCTGAGGAGTAAGCTCGCGCGAATGAACCTCCCTATATCTGGTGCGTGGTCAGTGCTGATTACAAGGCTGAATCGGGCGTGTAGTGCTGGACAATCGTATCCTAAGGGATCGACGGGCGGTGAAGAGCTAACCGGTCAACGAGATTTAGGAAATGTACAGAGAGCTGAGCGTGATTGTAACGAAGATGAAAATTTTGAGAAAATGAATACGAAGGAGTTGAAAGAGCGCCTCGCTAGTTTGGGTTTAAAAACGACGGGAAGAAAAATAGAATTACGCGCGCGATTACAAGCGGCCATGGATGGTAATGACATATCGTCGGAAGAAGAAAGCGACGACGAAAGTGAGGATGAAGATGACAAAAAAAAACGCAGGAGGATACAAGAGAGGTACGCGAAGGGTGTATCAGGACCATGATGGATGTTGTCGAAGGGCATGTGTTGGTTCGACACTGAGTTTTAGAGACGTTGAAGATGCATTAGAGTCGATTAGTGGCAACAAAGGCGAAAATGTCGAACGATGGTTCGAATCGTTCGAGGAAGTCGCTGATACGTGCATGTGGTCGAATGGGCAGAAGGCAGTCTACGCGAGAAAGCTGCTGAAGGGATCAGCGAAAATATTTGCGAGCTTCGAGTGTCATGCCAGGACTTGGCATGAGTTGAAGAGGGGGCTAGTGAAAGAATTTTCGAAGAAGGTTAATAGTAGGCAAGTACATCAGAAACTGAGAGAAACAGAAAAGGAGAGTGATGAAGCATGTTTGGCTTACATGTACCGCATGCTCGAAATAGCCAGCCATGTGGATATAGAGGAGGAAGCAAAGGCGGAATACATAGTGGATGGAATAATAGACGACGAGAGCAATAAGGCTATATTGTACGGCGCTATGTCAATCAAAGAGTTGAGGAAGAGGTTAGTGATGTACGAAGAGCAGAAGAGTCGCAGAGTAAAGTCGATTGTGAAGCCGGATAAAACCGAGAAGAACGGGAAGCCCAGTCAATCTGTAGATGTAATGAAGAAAAGAAGGTGCTTCGTTTGTGGTAGTGAGGACCATCTCAGTGTTTAGTGTCCGGAGAGAGGAAAAGGTGTTAGGTGTTTTAAGTACAGCGGTTTTGGACATATTGCAGCGAGGTGTACAGCACGACCGAAAGAGACTTGCGTAGTGTCAAGGTCCGAGAAGAGGAAGTATACGAAGGAAGTGGCGATAGATAATTGTAGGTTTGTGGCATTAGTGGATACGGGCAGTGATCTCTCGTTCATTCGATCAGACGAGTATGCGAGGTTAGGGTCACCACCGCTAGGTAAATGCAAGCTTAAGTTCGACGGTTTTGGTTCCACTAGCAATAGGCCCTGGGCGAGTTTACAACGATAATGACGGTCGACGGGTATGACTTTACTATCACTCTGCACGTTGTCTCGAATAAGGTGATGACAGGACACAGCCTGTTGTTAGGTACTGATTTCCTAGATCAGGTAGAGTTGCGGGTCAAACGGGGCGAGGTGACGTTCCTACGACTTGACGATCAGACTGATGGTCGCGAAGACGCGCCGGATACATTGAAAGTCAATGCAGTAGAACAGACTTACGAAATAGACGTATCACACGCACAAGAATCGCATTACCGTAAAGCGATTCGCGATATCATTAGCGGGTATAGGCCGGAGAAGGAAGCTAGTGAAATTCTCCAAAAAGTGTCTGTGCTAACATCTTCGGAGACAGTGGTGGCAACGCCGGATGAAAAATCAACCACAGAATCTGTAGACAGTCCGATACACCGTGAAGTGAAGCGCAAATATTCTGCGCTCAGTTCGGATGAAGAAAATGCCGACGGGTCGGATGGCGAAACGCTGACTTTGGAACTTGAAAGATTGGCCATGGAAGATGGCGCAGACGATTTAGATCTTAACACGGGGTGTAACACGGGGATCAACACAGCATCCAGCTCGGTGAGCAGCGATGAAGCGGACAAAGGTGTGTCTTTAACGGAGTTGAGGGACATTCAGAAGGAAGTAGACGATTTGAGGGAAGTATGGACGAATGAAGGTATCATCAAAGCCGAATCTGGCGTATTGCCATCGGATAATGATATGCACAATAACGAAGTTGTATTCAGGCGGCAAAAGGATACGCAGATTGACGAAGATCGTGTCACAAGAAGGGTATCCTACTTGAAAGCAACTTGGAGCGAACAAAAACATGTCGACCAGCCTACTTGTCGGGGTCGAAATGCAAATCAAGGAAGATGCACAAGTTAGAGAGCTAATCGACGATGAGTGGGCCGTGAGGTTCGAGTAACAACGCCGCGAGCTACGCGAGGATGCGAAAAGGAAGATTGCCGCAACCCAAGAGGAAAATCGGAGAAATTACAATAAAAGAAGAAAGAGTGCGAAGCAGTACCGAAGGAGGGATCTAGTGGCCGTCAAGAGAACCCAGTTTGGCGCAGGGCTCAATCTCGGAGGAAGATTTTTGGGTCCGTACCGGGTATTGCGAGCCATGCGGAATGATCGCTACGTTGTGGAGAAGGTTGGAGAGCATGAGGGGCCGAAACGGTCATCAACTACCGTTGATTTTATGAAACCTTGGATCATAAACGCCGAAAGTGACGCATCTCATGACAGCGAGATAGAAGGCAACATCTGAGGGCAGATGTTATTGCAGGATGGTCGAGTGTAGTATCGCGAGTGAGAGGCCTGGGAGTTGGCGGGTGAACCGCGTGGAATGTTGCGAGAGCCGAGGCGTTTGTTATCGATCGCGTAGATTTGGAAAGAGGAGGCCTACGTGATCTTGGCCACGAGCGGTTGCCAAGGGACGGGGAAAAACGAATCAACAAACAGAGTTTGCGAGTGGCGTTGCCGAGAGTGTGTTGATTGCATTTTGTGAAAGTCGAGTCGTTATCTAATTATTTAGTTGTGCTGTTTTCTGTACGTTTGCTGTGATTAGTTCAGGTTGAACAACAATCGTCTTTTTCTGTCCGGTTAACACCTGTATCATCCAATCCTTGTATATATATTCTATCACGATATTACATACGTTCAATTGAATATTGAAGCCTGGTTATGCGGTACTGCATAAACATTGTATTTGACCTTTACCCGAGTTGACGTTATGTAAACAGGAGCAGGTACGCTGTATTTGGCAGCAGACGTAGCGTATATCGCGCATCGAACTGTCGAGATATTACCAATAGCAGTGTAGAAACGTTGAATGGAATGTTGAATGCTGAATATGCAGTACTGCAAATACATTGGATTTGACCTCGACCCTAGTTGACATGACGTAAACTGTAGGAGGTCCACTGTGTTTGGCAGCAAACGTGGCGTATATCGCGCATCGAACTATCGAGATATTACCAATATCATTGTAGAAACGTTCAATGGAATATTGAATCCTGAATACGCAGTACTGCAAGAACATCGCATTTGACCTCAACCCGAGTTGACCTAATGTAAACAGGTGCAGGAGCGCTGTATTTGGCTGCAAATGTGGGGTATTACGCGCATCGAATTGTCGACATGTCTCCAATGGAAACGGTGAAACGCTCAATTGAATATTGAAGCCTGGATATGCAGTACTGCAAAAACAGTGGATTTGAACTCGGACCGAGTTGACATATCGTAAACAGGAACAGGTTGGCTGTATTTGGCAGCAATTGTGGACTGTATCTCGGATCGAAATGTCGACATATCTCCCATGGAAACGGAGATACGTTCAAATGAATATTGAAGTCTGGATATATAGTACAGCATTAACATTGGAATTGACCTCGCCCCGAGTTGACATAATGTAAACAGGACCAGGTCGGCTGTATTTGGCCGAAATTGTGGACTGTATCTCGGATCGAAATATCGACATCTCTCCCATGGAAACGGAGATACGTACAAATGAATATTGAAGCCTGGTGCTGCAGTACTGCAATAACATTGGATTTGACCTCGTCCCGAATTGACATATCGTAAACAGGATCAGGTTGGCTGTATTAGGCCGAAATTGTGGACTGTATCTCGGATCGAAATGTCGACATATCTCCCATGGAAACGGAGATACGTTCAAATGAATATTGAAGCCTGGTGGTGCAGTACTGCAATAACATTGGATTTGACCTCGTCCCGAGTTGACATATCGTAAACAGGACCAGGTTGGCTGTATTTGGCAGCAATTGTGGACTGTATCTCGGATCGAAATGTCGACATATCTCCCATGGAAACGGAGATACGTTCAATTGAATATTGAAGTCTGGATATATAGTACTGCATTAACATTGGAATTGACCTCGTCCCGAGTTGACATAATGTAAACAGGAGCAGGTCGGCTGTATTTGGCCGAAATTGTGGACTGTATCTCGGATCGAAATGTCGACATATCTCCCATGGAAACGGAGTTACGTTCAAATGAATATTGAAGCCAGGTGCTGCAGTACTGCAATAACATTGGATTTGACCTCGTCCCGTATTGACATATCGTAAACAGGAACAGGTTGGCTGTATTTGGTAGCAATTGTGGACTATATGTCGGATCAAATTGTCAACATACCTCCCTTTGAAACGGAGATACGTTCAAATGAATATTGAAGCCTGGTGCTGCAGTACTGCAATAACATTGGACTTGACCTCGTCCCGAGTTGACATATCGTAAACAGGACCAGGTTGGCTGTATTTGACAGCAATTGTGGACTATATCTCGGATCGAATTGTCGACATATCTCCCATAGAAACGGAGATATGTTCAATTGAATATTGAAATCAGGATATGCAGTACTGCAATTTACATTGAATATGAACTCGGCCCGAGTTGACATAATGAAAACAGGAATAGGTCAGCTGTATTGGATAGCAAATGTGAAGTACAACGCGCACCGAATTGATGATATATCTCCAATGGAAATGGAGATACGTTCAATTGAATATGAAAACCTGGATATGCTAAACTGCAATTACAATGGGTTTTGCAGGGACAAGGGTTGACATAGCAAAATCCGGCCGATACGCGTAGTGTATGTCAGCAAATGTGGAAGAGAAAGCACATCATATTGTCGGCATATCTCAAATGCAAACGGAGCTACTATCAAATGAATATTGATTCATGAATACGCAGTACTGCAAAAACATTGGTTTTGAACTAGACCCGAGTTGACACAATGTAAACAGGTGCATGTGCGCTGTATTTGGCAGCAATTGTGGACTATATCGCGGATCGATTTCTCGACATATCTCCTATGGAAACGGAGATACGTTCAATTGAATACTGAAGCCTCGAATGCAGTACTGCAATAACATTTTATTTGACCTCGACACGAGTTAACATAATGTAAACTGGAGGTCGTCCGCTGTATTTGGCAGCAAATGTGGAGTAGAGAGCGCATCAAATTGTCGACATATCTCCAATGGAAATGGAGATACGTTCAATTGAATACTGAAGCCTGGAATGCAGTACTGCAATAACATTTCATTTGACCTCTACACGAGTTAACATAATGTAAACTGGAGGTGTTCCGCTGTATTTGGTGGCAAATGTGGAGTAGAGATCGCATCAAATTGTCGACATATCTCCAATGGAAATGGAGATACGTTCAATTGAATATATATGGTAGAATTTGGAATATTTCAATTGCGCTGAATTTTGCAGGGCACTGGGTTGACATAGCGCAAACCGGTTGATATGCGCTGTGTTGCCAGCAAATGTAGGGTATAACGCGCATCGAATTGTATACATATCTCAAATGGAATCGGAGATACGTCCAAATGAATTTTGAAGTTTGGTGATGCAGTAGTGCAATAACATTGGATTAGACCTCGTCCCGAATTGACATATCGTAAACAGGACCAGGTTGGCTGTATTTGGCAGCAACTGTGGACTATATGTCGGATCGAATTGTCGACATATCTCCCATGGAAACTGAGATACGTTCAATTGAATATTGAAGTCTGGATATGCCGTACTGCATTAACACACGATTTGACCTCGTACCGAGTTGACATATCGTAAACAGGACCAGGATGGCTGTATTTGGCAGCAATTGTGGACTGTATCTCGGATCGAAATGTCGACATATCTCCCATGGAAACGGAGATACGTTCAATTGAATATTGAAGTCTGGATATATAGTACTGCATTAACATTGGAATTGACCTCATCCCGAGTTGACATAATGTAAACAGGAGCAGGTCGGCTGTATTTGGCCCAAATTGTGGACTGTATCTCGGATCAAAATATCGACATATCTCCCATGGAAACGGAGTTACGTTCAAATGAATATTGAAGCCTGGTGCTGCAGTACTGCAATAACATTGGATTTGACCTCGTCCCGAGTTGACATATCGTAAACAGGACCAGGTTGGCTGTATTTGGCAGCAATTGTGGACTGTATCTCGGATCGAATTGTCGACATATCTCCCATGGAAACGGAGATACGTTCAAATGAATATTGAAGTCTATATATGCCGTACTACATTAACATTGGATTTGAACTAGGACCGAGTTGACATAATGAAAACAGGATCAGGTCGGCAGTATCTGGCAGCAATTGTGGACTATATCTCGGATCGAATTGTCGACATATCTCACATGGAAACGGAGATACGTTCAATTGAATATTGAAGTCTGGATATATAGTACAGCATTAACATTGGATTTGACCTCGTCCCGAGTTGACATATCGTAAACAGGACCAGGTTGGCTGTATTTGGCAGCAATTGTGGACTATATGTCGGATCGAATTGTCGACATATCTCCCATGGAAACGGAGATGCGTTCAATTGAATATTGACGTCTGGATATGCCGTACTGCATTAACATTGGATTTGAACTAGGACCGAGTTGACATAATGAAAACAGGATCAGGTCGGCAGTATTTGGCAGCAATTGTGGACTATATCTCGGATCGAATTGTCGACATATCTCACATGGAAACGGAGATACGTTCAATTGAATATTGAAGTCTGGATATATAGTACAGCATTAACATTGGAATTGACCTCGCCCCGAGTTGACATAATGTAAACAGGACCAGGTCGGCTGAATTTGGCCGAAATTGTGGTCTGTATCTCGGATCGAATTGTCGACATATCTCCCATGGAAACGGAGATACGTTCATTTGAATATTGAAGCCTTGTGTTGCAGTACAGCATTAACATTGCATTTGACCTCGTCCCGAGTTGACATATCGTAAACAGGACCAGGTTTTCTGTATTTGGCAGCAATTGTGGACTGTATTACGGATCGAAATGTCGACATATCTCCCATGGAATCGGAGATACGTTCAAATTAATATTGAAGCCTGGTGTTGCAGTACTGCAATAATATTGGATTTGACCTCGTCCCGAGTTGACATATTGTAAACAGGACCAGGTTGGCTGTATTTGGCAGCAATTGTGGACTGTATCTCGGATCGAAATGTCGACATATCTCCCATGGAAACGGAGATACGTTCAATTGAATATTGAAGTCTGGATATGCTGTACTGCATTATCATTGGATTTGACCTCGTCCCGAGTTGACATATCGTAAACAGGACCAGGTCGGCTGTATTTGGCCGAAATTGTGGACTGTATCTCGGATCGAAATGTCGACATATCTCCCATGGAAACGGAGATACGTTCAAATGAATATTGAAGCCTGGTGTTGCAGTACTGCAATAACATTGGATTTGACCTCGTCCCGAGTTGACATATCGTAAACAGGACCAGGTTGGCTGTATTTGGCAGCAATTGTGGACTGTATTACGGATCGAAATGTCGACATATCTCCCATGGCAACGGAGATACGTTCAATTGAATATTGAAGTCTGGATATATAGTACTGCATTAACATTGGAATTGACCTCATCCCGAGTTGACATAATGTAAACAGGAGCAAATCGGCTGTATTTGGCCGAAATTGTGGACTGTATCTCGGATCGAATTGTCGACATATCTCCCATGGAAACGGAGATACGTTCAATTGAATATTGAAGTCTGGATATGCCGTACTGCATTAACATTGGATTTCACCTCGTCCCGAGTTGACATATCGTAAACAGGACCTGGTCGGCTGTATTTGGCCGAAATTGTGGACTGTATCTCGGATCGAAATGTCGACATATCTCCCATGGAAACGGAGATACGTTCAAATGAATATTGAAGCCTGGTGTTGCAGTACTGCAATAACATTGGATTTGACCTCGTCCCGAGTTGACATATCGTAAACAGGACCAGGTTGGCTGTATTTGGCAGCAATTGTGGACTGTATCTCGGATCGAAATGTCGACATATCTCCCATGGAAACGGAGATACGTTCAAATGAATATTGAAGCCTGGTGTTGCAGTACTGCAATAACATTGGATTTGACCTCGTCCCGAGTTGACATATCGTAAACATTACCAGGTTGGCTGTATTTGGCAGCAATTGTGGACTGTATCTCGGATCGAAATGTCGACATATCTCCCATGGAAACGGAGATACGTTCAATTGAATATTGAAGTCTGGATATATAGTACTGCATTAACATTGGAATTGACCTCATCCCGAGTTGCATAATGTAAACAGGAGCAAATCGGCTGTATTTGGCCGAAATTGTGGACTGTATCTCGGATCGAATTGTCGACATATCTCCCATGGAAACGGAGATACGTTCAATTGAATATTGAAGTCTGGATATGCCGTACTGCATTAACATTGGATTTGACCTCGTCCCGAGTTGACATATCGTAAACAGGACCTGGTCGGCTGTATTTGGCCGAAATTGTGGACTGTATCTCGGATCGAAATGTCGACATATCTCCCATGGAAACGGAGATACGTTCAAATGAATATTGAAGCCTGGTGTTGCAGTACTGCAATAACATTGGATTTGACCTCGTCCCGAGTTGACATATCGTAAACATTACCAGGTTGGCTGTATTTGGCAGCAATTGTGGACTGTACCTCGGATCGAAATGTCGACATATCTCCCATGGAAACGGAGATACGTTCAAATGAATATTGGAGCCTGGTGTTGCAGTACTGCAATAACATTGGATTTGACCTCGTCCCGAGTTGACATATCGTAAACAGGACCAGGTTGGCTGTATTTGGCAGCAATTGTGGACTGTATCTCGGATCGAAATGTCGACATATCTCCCATGGAAATGGAGATACGTTCAATTGAATATATATGGTAGAATCTGGAATATTTCAATTGCGCTGAATTTTGCAGGGCACTGGGTTGGCATAGCGCAAACCGGTTGATATGCGCTGTGTTGCCAGCAAATGTAGGGTATAACGCGCAGCGAATTGTAGACATATCTCAAATGGAATCGGAGATACGTCCAAATGAATTTTGAAGTTTGGTGATGCAGTACTGCAATAACATTGGATTTGACCTCGTCCCGAATTGACATATCGTTGACAGGACCAGGTTGGCTGTATTTGGCAGCAATTGTGGACTATATCTCTGATCGAATTTTCGACAAATCTCCCATGGGAACGGAGATACGTCCAAATGAAATTGATGCCTTCTGCTGCAGTACTTCAATAATATTGGATTTGACCTCGTCCCGAGTTGACATATCGTAAACAGGACCAGGTCGGCTGTATTTGGCCGAAATTGTGGACTGTATCTCGGATCGAAATGTCGACATATCTCCCATGGAAACGGAGATACGTTCAAATGAATATTGGAGCCTGGTGTTGCAGTACTGCAATAACATTGGATTTGACCTCGTCCCGAGTTGACATATCGTAAACAGGACCAGGTTGGCTGTATTTGGCAGCAATTGTGGACTGTATCTCGGATCGAAATGTCGACATATCTCCCATGGAAACGGAGATACGTTCAATTGAATATTGAAGTCTGGATATATAGTACTGCATTAACATTGGAATTGACCTCATCCCGAGTTGACATAATGTAAACAGGAGCAAATCGGCTGTATTTGGCCGAAATTGTGGACTGTAACTCGGATCGAATTGTCGACATATCTCCCATGGAAACGGAGATACGTTCAATTGAATATTGAAGTCTGGATATGCCGTACTGCATTAACATTGGATTTGACCTCGTCCCGAGTTGACATATCGTAAACAGGACCTGGTCGGCTGTATTTGGCCGAAATTGTGGACTGTATCTCGGATCGAAATGTCGACATATCTCCCATGGAAACGGAGATACGTTCAAATGAATATTGAAGCCTGGTGTTGCAGTACTGCAATAACATTGGATTTGACCTCGTCCCGAGTTGACATATCGTAAACAGGACCAGGTTGGCTGTATTTGGCAGCAATTGTGGACTGTATCTCGGATCGAAATGTCGACATATCTCCCATGGAAACGGAGATACGTTCAATGAATACTGAAGTCTGGATATATAGTACTGCATTAACATTGGAATTGACCTCATCCCGAGTTGACATAATGTAAACAGGAGCAGGTCGGCTGTATTTGGCCCAAATTGTGGACTGTATCTCGGATCAAAATGTCGACATATCTCCCATGGAAACGGAGTTACGTTCAAATGAATATTGAAGCCTGGTGCTGCAGTACTGCAATAACATTGGATTTGACCTCGTCCCGAGTTGAAATGTCGTAAACAGGACCAGGTTGGCTGTATTTGGCAGCAATTGTGGACTATATGTCGGATCGAATTGTCGACATATCTCCAATGGAAACGGGGAGACGTTCAATTGAATATTGAAATCTGGATATGCAGTACTGCAATTAACATTGGATATAACTCGGCCCGAGTTGACATAATGAAAACAGGAATAGGTCAGCTTTATTGGATAGCAAATGTGGAGTACAACGCGCACCGAATTGATGATATATCTCCAATGGAAATGGAGATACGTTCAATTGAATATGGAAACCTGGATATGCTAAACTGCAATTACATTGGGTTTGGCAGGGACAAGGGTTGACATAGCAAAATCCGGCCGATACGCGTAGTGTATGTCAGCAAATGTGGAAGAGAAAGCACATCATATTGTCGGCATATCTCAAATGCAAACGGAGCTACTATCAATTGAATATTGCTTCATGAATACGCAGTACTGCAAAAACATTGGATTTGAACTAGACCCGAGTTGACACAATGTAAACAGGTGCATGTGCGCTGTATTTGGCAGCAATTGTGGACTATTTCGCGGATCGATTTTTCGACATATCTCCAATGGAAATGGAGATACGTTCAATTGAATATATATGGTAGAATCTGGAATATTTCAATTGCGCTGAATTTTGCAGGGCACTGGGTTGGCATAGCGCAAACCGGTTGATATGCGCTGTGTTGCCAGCAAATGTAGGGTATAACGCGCAGCGAATTGTAGACATATCTCAAATGGAATCGGAGATACGTCCAAATGAATTTTGAAGTTTGGTGATGCAGTACTGCAATAACATTGGATTTGACCTCGTCCCGAATTGACATATCGTAAACAGGACCAGGTTGGCTGTATTTGGCAGCAATTGTGGACTATATCTCGGATCGAATTTTCGACATATCTCCCATGGGAACGGAGATACGTCCAAATGAAATTGAAGCCTTCTGCTGCAGTACTTCAATAATATTGGATTTGACCTCGTCCCGAGTTGACATATCGTAAACAGGACCAGGTCGGCTGTATTTGGCCGAAATTGTGGACTGTATCTCGGATCGAAATGTCGACATATCTCCCATGGAAACGGAGATACGTTCAAATGAATATTGGAGCCTGGTGTTGCAGTACTGCAATAACATTGGATTTGACCTCGTCCCGAGTTGACATATCGTAAACAGGACCAGGTTGGCTGTATTTGGCAGCAATTGTGGACTGTATCTCGGATCGAAATGTCGACATATCTCCCATGGAAACGGAGATACTTTCAATTGAATATTGAAGTCTGGATATATAGTACTGCATTAACATTGGAATTGACCTCATCCCGAGTTGACATAATGTAAACAGGAGCAAATCGGCTGTATTTGGCCGAAATTGTGGACTGTATCTCGGATCGAATTGTCGACATATCTCCCATGGAAACGGAGATACGTTCAATTGAATATTGAAGTCTGGATATGCCGTACTGCATTAACATTGGATTTGACCTCGTCCCGAGTTGACATATCGTAAACAGGACCAGGTCGGCTGTATTTGGCCGAAATTGTGGACTGTATCTCGGATCGAAATGTCGACATATCTCCCATGGAAACGGAGATACGTTCAAATGAATATTGAAGCCTGGTGTTGCAGTACTGCAATAACATTGGATTTGACCTCGTCACGAGTTGACATATCGTAAACAGGACCAGGTTGGCTGTATTTGGCAGCAATTGTGGACTGTATTACGGATCGAAATGTCGACATATCTCCCATGGAAACGGAGATACGTTCAATTGAATATTGAAGTCTGGATATATAGTACTGCATTAACATTGGAATTGACCTCATCCCGAGTTGACATAATGTAAACAGGAGCAAATCGGCTGTATTTGGCCGAAATTGTGGACTGTATCTCGGATCGAATTGTCGACATATCTCCCATGGAAACGGAGATACGTTCAATTGAATATTGACGTCTGGATATGCCGTACTGCATTAACATTGGATTTCACCTCGTCCCGAGTTGACATATCGTAAACAGGACCTGGTCGGCTGTATTTGGCCGAAATTGTGGACTGTATCTCGGATCGAAATGTCGACATATCTCCCATGGAAACGGAGATACGTTCAAATGAATATTGAAGCCTGGTGTTGCAGTACTGCAATAACATTGGATTTGACCTCGTCCCGAGTTGACATATCGTAAACAGGACCAGGTTGGCTGTATTTGGCAGCAATTGTGGACTATTTCGCGGATCGATTTCTCGACATATCTCCAATGGAAATGGAGATACGTTCAATTGAATATATATGGTAGAATCTGGAATATTTCAATTGCGCTGAATTTTGCAGGGCACTGGGTTGGCATAGCGCAAACCGGTTGATATGCGCTGTGTTGCCAGCAAATGTAGGGTATAACGCGCAGCGAATTGTAGACATATCTCAAATGGAATCGGAGATACGTCCAAATGAATTTTGAAGTTTGGTGATGCAGTACTGCAATAACATTGGATTTGACCTCGTCCCGAATTGACATATCGTAAACAGGACCAGGTTGGCTGTATTTGGCAGCAATTGTGGACTATATCTCTGATCGAATTTTCGACATATCTCCCATGGGAACGGAGATACGTTCAAATGAAAATTGAAGCCTTCTGCTACAGTACTTCAATAATATTGGATTTGACCTCGGCCCGAATTGACATATCGTAAACAGGACCAGGTCGGCTGTATTTGGCCGAAATTGTGGACTGTATCTCGGATCGAAATGTCGACATATCTCCCATGGAAACGGAGATACGTTCAAATGAATATTGAAGCCTGGTGTTGCAGTACTGCAATAACATTGGATTTGACCTCGTCCCGAGTTGACATATCGTAAACATTACCAGGTTGGCTGTATTTGGCAGCAATTGTGGACTGTATCTCGGATCGAAATGTCGACATATCTCCCATGGAAACGGAGATACGTTCAATTGAATATTGAAGTCTGGATATATAGTACTGCATTAACATTGGAATTGACCTCATCCCGAGTTGCATAATGTAAACAGGAGCAAATCGGCTGTATTTGGCCGAAATTGTGGACTGTATCTCGGATCGAATTGTCGACATATCTCCCATGGAAACGGAGATACGTTCAATTGAATATTGAAGTCTGGATATGCCGTACTGCATTAACATTGGATTTGACCTCGTCCCGAGTTGACATATCGTAAACAGGACCTGGTCGGCTGTATTTGGCCGAAATTGTGGACTGTATCTCGGATCGAAATGTCGACATATCTCCCATGGAAACGGAGATACGGTCAAATGAATATTGAAGCCTGGTGTTGCAGTACTGCAATAACATTGGATTTGACCTCGTCCCGAGTTGACATATCGTAAACATTACCAGGTTGGCTGTATTTGGCAGCAATTGTGGACTGTATCTCGGATCGAAATGTCGACATATCTCCCATGGAAACGGAGATACGTTCAATTGAATATTGAAGTCTGGATATATAGTACTGCATTAACATTGGAATTGACCTCATCCCGAGTTGCATAATGTAAACAGGAGCAAATCGGCTGTATTTGGCCGAAATTGTGGACTGTATCTCGGATCGAATTGTCGACATATCTCCCATGGAAACGGAGATACGTTCAATTGAATATTGAAGTCTGGATATGCCGTACTGCATTAACATTGGATTTGACCTCGTCCCGAGTTGACATATCGTAAACAGGACCTGGTCGGCTGTATTTGGCCGAAATTGTGGACTGTATCTCGGATCGAAATGTCGACATATCTCCCATGGAAACGGAGATACGGTCAAATGAATATTGAAGCCTGGTGTTGCAGTACTGCAATAACATTGGATTTGACCTCGTCCCGAGTTGACATATCGTAAACATTACCAGGTTGGCTGTATTTGGCAGCAATTGTGGACTGTACCTCGGATCGAAATGTCGACATATCTCCCATGGAAACGGAGATACGTTCAATCGAATACTGAAGTCTGGATATATAGTACTGCATTAACATTGGAATTGACCTCATCCCGAGTTGACATAATGTAAACAGGAGCAGGTCGGCTGTATTTGGCCCAAATTGTGGACTGTATCTCGGATCAAAATATCGACATATCTCCCATGGAAACGGAGTTACGTTCAAATGAATATTGAAGCCTGGTGCTGCAGTACTGCAATAACATTGGATTTGACCTCGTCCCGAGTTGAAATGTCGTAAACAGGACCAGGTTGGCTGTATTTGGCAGCAATTGTGGACTATATGTCGGATCGAATTGTCGACATATCTCCAATGGAAACGGGGAGACGTTCAATTGAATATTGAAATCTGGATATGCAGTACTGCAATTAACATTGGATATAACTCGGCCCGAGTTGACATAATGAAAACAGGAATAGGTCAGCTTTATTGGATAGCAAATGTGGAGTACAACGCGCACCGAATTGATGATATATCTCCAATGGAAATGGAGATACGTTCAATTGAATATGGAAACCTGGATATGCTAAACTGCAATTACAATGGGTTTGGCAGGGACAAGGGTTGACATAGCAAAATCCGGCCGATACGCGTAGTGTATGTCAGCAAATGTGGAAGAGAAAGCACATCATATTGTCGGCATATCTCAAATGCAAACGGAGCTACTATCAATTGAATATTGCTTCATGAATACGCAGTACTGCAAAAACATTGGATTTGAACTAGACCCGAGTTGACACAATGTAAACAGGTGCATGTGCGCTGTATTTGGCAGCAATTGTGGACTATTTCGCGGATCGATTTCTCGACATATCTCCAATGGAAATGGAGATACGTTCAATTGAATATATATGGTAGAATCTGGAATATTTCAATTGCGCTGAATTTTGCAGGGCACTGGGTTGGCATAGCGCAAACCGGTTGATATGCGCTGTGTTGCCAGCAAATGTAGGGTATAACGCGCAGCGAATTGTAGACATATCTCAAATGGAATCGGAGATACGTCCAAATGAATTTTGAAGTTTGGTGATGCAGTACTGCAATAACATTGGATTTGACCTCGTCCCGAATTGACATATCGTTGACAGGACCAGGTTGGCTGTATTTGGCAGCAATTGTGGACTATATCTCGGATCGAATTTTCGACAAATCTCCCATGGGAACGGAGATACGTCCAAATGAAATTGAAGCCTTCTGCTGCAGTACTTCAATAATATTGGATTTGACCTCGTCCCGAGTTGACATATCGTAAACAGGACCAGGTCGGCTGTATTTGGCCGAAATTGTGGACTGTATCTCGGATCGAAATGTCGACATATCTCCCATGGAAACGGAGATACGTTCAAATGAATATTGGAGCCTGGTGTTGCAGTACTGCAATAACATTGGATTTGACCTCGTCCCGAGTTGACATATCGTAAACAGGACCAGGTTGGCTGTATTTGGCAGCAATTGTGGACTGTATCTCGGATCGAAATGTCGACATATCTCCCATGGAAACGGAGATACGTTCAATTGAATATTGAAGTCTGGATATATAGTACTGCATTAACATTGGAATTGACCTCATCCCGAGTTGACATAATGTAAACAGGAGCAAATCGGCTGTATTTGGCCGAAATTGTGGACTGTAACTCGGATCGAATTGTCGACATATCTCCCATGGAAACGGAGATACGTTCAATTGAATATTGAAGTCTGGATATGCCGTACTGCATTAACATTGGATTTGACCTCGTCCCGAGTTGACATATCGTAAACAGGACCTGGTCGGCTGTATTTGGCCGAAATTGTGGACTGTATCTCGGATCGAAATGTCGACATATCTCCCATGGAAACGGAGATACGTTCAAATGAATATTGAAGCCTGGTGTTGCAGTACTGCAATAACATTGGATTTGACCTCGTCCCGAGTTGACATATCGTAAACAGGACCAGGTTGGCTGTATTTGGCAGCAATTGTGGACTGTATCTCGGATCGAAATGTCGACATATCTCCCATGGAAACGGAGATACGTTCAATTGAATACTGAAGTCTGGATATATAGTACTGCATTAACATTGGAATTGACCTCATCCCGAGTTGACATAATGTAAACAGGAGCAGGTCGGCTGTATTTGGCCCAAATTGTGGACTGTATCTCGGATCAAAATGTCGACATATCTCCCATGGAAACGGAGTTACGTTCAAATGAATATTGAAGCCTGGTGCTGCAGTACTGCAATAACATTGGATTTGACCTCGTCCCGAGTTGAAATGTCGTAAACAGGACCAGGTTGGCTGTATTTGGCAGCAATTGTGGACTATATGTCGGATCGAATTGTCGACATATCTCCAATGGAAACGGGGAGACGTTCAATTGAATATTGAAATCTGGATATGCAGTACTGCAATTAACATTGGATATAACTCGGCCCGAGTTGACATAATGAAAACAGGAATAGGTCAGTTTTATTGGATAGCAAATGTGGAGTACAACGCGCACCGAATTGATGATATATCTCCAATGGAAATGGAGATACGTTCAATTGAATATGGAAACCTGGATATGCTAAACTGCAATTACATTGGGTTTGGCAGGGACAAGGGTTGACATAGCAAAATCCGGCCGATACGCGTAGTGTATGTCAGCAAATGTGGAAGAGAAAGCACATCATATTGTCGGCATATCTCAAATGCAAACGGAGCTACTATCAATTGAATATTGCTTCATGAATACGCAGTACTGCAAAAACATTGGATTTGAACTAGACCCGAGTTGACACAATGTAAACAGGTGCATGTGCGCTGTATTTGGCAGCAATTGTGGACTATTTCGCGGATCGATTTTTCGACATATCTCCAATGGAAATGGAGATACGTTCAATTGAATATATATGGTAGAATCTGGAATATTTCAATTGCGCTGAATTTTGCAGGGCACTGAGTTGGCATAGCGCAAACCGGTTGATATGCGCTGTGTTGCCAGCAAATGTAGGGTATAACGCGCAGCGAATTGTAGACATATCTCAAATGGAATCGGAGATACGTCCAAATGAATTTTGAAGTTTGGTGATGCAGTACTGCAATAACATTGGATTTGACCTCGTCCCGAATTGACATATCGTAAACAGGACCAGGTTGGCTGTATTTGGCAGCAATTGTGGACTATATCTCGGATCGAATTTTCGACATATCTCCCATGGGAACGGAGATACGTCCAAATGAAATTGAAGCCTTCTGCTGCAGTACTTCAATAATATTGGATTTGACCTCGTCCCGAGTTGACATATCGTAAACAGGACCAGGTCGGCTGTATTTGGCCGAAATTGTGGACTGTATCTCGGATCGAAATGTCGACATATCTCCCATGGAAACGGAGATACGTTCAAATGAATATTGGAGCCTGGTGTTGCAGTACTGCAATAACATTGGATTTGACCTCGTCCCGAGCTGACATATCGTAAACAGGACCAGGTTGGCTGTATTTGGCAGCAATTGTGGACTGTATCTCGGATCGAAATGTCGACATATCTCCCATGGAAACGGAGATACGTTCAATTGAATATTGAAGTCTGGATATATAGTACTGCATTAACATTGGAATTGACCTCATCCCGAGTTGACATAATGTAAACAGGAGCAAATCGGCTGTATTTGGCCGAAATTGTGGACTGTATCTCGGATCGAATTGTCGACATATCTCCCATGGAAACGGAGATACGTTCAATTGAATATTGAAGTCTGGATATGCCGTACTGCATTAACATTGGATTTGACCTCGTCCCGAGTTGACATATCGTAAACAGGACCTGGTCGGCTGTATTTGGCCGAAATTGTGGACTGTATCTCGGATCGAAATGTCGACATATCTCCCATGGAAACGGAGATACGTTCAAATGAATATTGAAGCCTGGTGTTGCAGTTCTGCAATAACATTGGATTTGACCTCGTCCCGAGTTGACATATCGTAAACTGGACCAGGTTGGCTGTATTTGGCAGCAATTGTGGACTGTATCTCGGATCGAAATGTCGACATATCTCCCATGGAAACGGAGATACGTTCAAATGAATATTGGAGCCTGGTGTTGCAGTACTGCAATAACATTGGATTTGACCTCGTCCCGAGTTGACATATCGTAAACAGGACCAGGTTGGCTGTATTTGGCAGCAATTGTGGACTGTATCTCGGATCGAAATGTCGACATATCTCCCATGGAAACGGAGATACGTTCAATTGAATATTGAAGTCTGGATATATAGTACTGCATTAAGATTGGAATTGACCTCATCCCGAGTTGACATAATGTAAACAGGAGCAGGTCGGCTGTATTTGGCCGAAATTGTGGACTGTATCTCGGATCGAATTGTCGACATATCCCCCATGGAAACGGAGATACGTTCAATTGAATATTGAAATCTGGATATGCAGTACTGCAATTAACGTTGGATATGAACTTGGCCCGAGTTGACATATCGTAAACAGGACCAGGTCGGCTGTATTTGGCCGAAATTGTGTACTGTATCTCGGATCGAAATGTCGACATATCTCCCATGGAAACGGAGATACGTTCAAATGAATATTGAAGCCTCGTGCTGCAGTACTGCAATAACATTGGATTTGAACTCGGACCGAGTTGACATATTGAAAACAGGATCAGGACGGCTGTATTTGGCAGCAATTGTGGACTATATGGCGGATCGAAATGTCGACATATCTCCCATGGAAACGGAGATACGTTCAATTGAATATTGAAGTCTGGATATGGAGTACTGCATTAACATTGGAATTGACCTCGTTCCGAGTTGACATAATGTAAAAAGGTGCGGTACGGCTTTATTTGGCAGCATTTGTGGACTGTATCGCTGATCGAGTTGTCGACATATGTCCCATGGAAACGGATATACGTTCAATTGAATATTAAAGCCTGGATATGCCGTACTGCAAAAACATTGGATTTGACCACGGCCCGAGTTGACATAATGAAAACAGGATCACGTCGGCTGTATTTGGCAGCAATTGTGGACTATATGGCGGATCGAAATGTCGACATATCTCCCATGGAAACGGAGATACGTTCAATTGAATATTGAAGTCTGTATATGCAGTACTGCATGAACGGTGGATTTGAGCTCGGCCCGATTTGACATAATCAAAACAGGATCACGTCGGCTGTATTTGGCAGCAATTGTGGACTGTATCTCGGATCGAAATGTCGACATATCTGCCATGGAAACGGAGATACGTTCAAATGAATATTGTAACCTCGTGCTGCAGTACTGCAATAACATTGGATTTGAACTCGGACCGAGTTGACATAATGAAGACAGGATCAGGTCGGCAGTATTTGGCAGCAATTGTGAACTATATGTCGGATCGAATTGTCGACATATCTCCCGTGGAAACGGAGATACGTTCAATTGAATATTGAAGTCTGGATATATAGTACAGCATTAACATTGGAATTGACCTCGCCCCGAGTTGACATAATGTAAACAGGACCAGGTCGGCTGTATTTGGCCCAAATTGTGGACTGTATCTCGGATGGAAATGTCGACATATCTCCCATGGAAACGGAGATACGGTCAAATGAATATTGAAGCCTGGTGGTGCAGTACTGCAATAACATTGGATTTGACCTCGACCCGAGTTGACATATCGTAAACAGGACCAGGTCGGCTGTATTTGGCAGCAATTGTGGACTGTATCTCGGATCGAAATGTCGACATATCTCCCATGGAAACGGAGATACGTTCAAATGAATATTGAAGCCTGGTGTTGCAGTACTGCAATAACATTGGATTTGACCTCGTCCCGAGTTGACATATCGTAAACAGGACCTGGTTGGCTGTATTTGGCCGAAATTGTGGACTGTATCGCGGATCGAAATGTCGACATATCTCCCATGGAAACGGAGATACGTTCAATTGAATATTGAAGTCTGGATATACAGTACTGCATCAACATTGGAATTAACCTCGTCCCGAGTTGACATAATGTAAACAGGACCAGGTCGGCTGTATTTGGCCGAAATTGTGGACTGTATCTCGGATCGAAATGTCGACATATCTCCCATGGAAACGGAGATACGTTCAAATGAATATTGAAGCCTGGTGCTGCAGTACTGCAATAACATTGGATTTCCCCTCGTCCCGAATTGACATATCATAAACAGGACCAGGTTGGCTGTATTTGGCAGCAATTGTGGACTATATGTCGGATCGAATTGTCGACATATCTCCCGTGGAAACGGAGATACGTTCAATTGAATATTGAAGTCTGGATATGCAGTACTGCATTAACATTGGATTTGGACTCGGACCGAGTTCACATAATGAAAACAGTATCAGGTCGGTAGTATTTGGCAGCAATTGTGGACTATATCTCGGATCGAATTGTCGACACATCTCCCATGGAAACGGAGATACGTTCAATTGAATATTGAAGTCTGGGTATATAGTACAGCATTAACATTGGAATTGACCTCGCCCCGAGTTGACATAATGTAAACAGGACCAGGTCGGCTGTATTTGGCCCAAATTGTGGACTGTATCTCGGATGGAAATGTCGACATATCTCCCATGGAAACGGAGATACGTTCAAATGAATATTGAAGCCTGGTGCTGCAGTACTGCAATAACATTGGATTTGACCTCGTCCCGAGTTGACATATCGTAAACAGGATCAGGTTGGCTGTATTTGGCCGAAATTGTGGACTGTATCTCGGATCGAAATGTCGACATATCTCCCATGGAAACGGAGATATGTTCAAATGAATATTGAAGCCTGGTGGTGCAGTACTGCAATAACATTGGATTTGACCTCGACCCGAGTTGACATAATGTAAACAGGACCAGGTCGGCTGTATTTGGCCGAAATTGTGTACTGTATCTCGGATCGAAATGTCGACGTATCTCCCATGGAAACGGAGATACGTTCAAATGAATATTGAAGCCTGGTGTTGCAGTACTGCAATAACATTGGATTTGACCTCGCCCGAGTTGACATATCGTAAACAGGACCTGGTTGGCTGTATTTGGCCGAAATTGTGGACTGTATCGCGGATCGAAATGTCGACATATCTCCCGTGGAAACGGAGATACGTTCATTTGAATATTGAAGACTGGATATACAGTACTGCTTTAACATTGGAATTAACCTCGTCCCGAGTTGACATAATGTAAACAGGGCCAGGTCGGCTGTATTTGGCCGAAATTGTGGACTGTATCTCGGATCGAAATGTCGACATATCTCCAATGGAAACGGAGATACGTTCAATTGAATATTGAAGTCTGTATATGCAGTACTGCATGAACGGGGGATTTGAGCTCGGCCCGAGTTGACATAATGAAAACAGGATCACGTCGGCTGTATTTGGCAGCAATTGTGGACTGTATCTCGGATCGAAATGTCGACATATCTGCCATGGAAACGGAGATACGTTCAAATGAATATTGTAACCTCGTGCTGCAGTACTGCAATAACATTGGATTTGAACTCGGACCGAGTTGACATAATGAAGACAGGATCAGGTCGGCAGTATTTGGCAGCAATTGTGAACTATATGTCGGATCGAATTGTCGACATATCTCCCGTGGAAACGGAGATACGTTCAATTGAATATTGAAGTCTGGATATATAGTACAGCATTAACATTGGAATTGACCTCGCCCCGAGTTGACATAATGTAAACAGGACCAGGTCGGCTGTATTTGGCCCAAATTGTGGACTGTATCTCGGATGGAAATGTCGACATATCTCCCATGGACACGGAGATACGGTCAAATGAATATTGAAGCCTGGTGGTGCATTACTGCAATAACATTGGATTTGACCTCGACCCGAGTTGACATATCGTAAACAGGACCAGGTCGGCTGTATTTGGCCGAAATTGTGGACTGTATCTCGGATCGAAATGTCGACATATCTCCCATGGAAACGGAGATACGTTCAAATGAATATTGAAGCCTGGATATACAGTACTGCATCAACATTGGAATTAACCTCGTCCCGAGTTGACATAATGTAAACAGGACCAGGTCGGCTGTATTTGGCCGAAATTGTGGACTGTATCTCGGATGGAAATGTCGACATATCTCCCATGGAAACGGAGATACGGTCAAATGAATATTGAAGCCTGGTGGTGCATTACTGCAATAACATTGGATTTGACCTCGACCCGAGTTGACATATCGTAAACAGGACCAGGTCGGCTGTATTTGGCCGAAATTGTGGACTGTATCTCGGATCGAAATGTCGACATATCTCCCATGGAAACGGAGATACGTTCAAATGAATATTGATGCCTGGTGTTGCAGTAGTGCAATAACATTGGATTTGACCTCGTCCCGAGTTGACATATCGTAAACAGGACCTGGTTGGCTGTATTTGGCCGAAATTGTGGACTGTATCGCGGATCGAAATGTCGACATATCTCCCATGGAAACGGAGATGCGTTCAATTGAATATTGAAGTCTGGATATACAGTACTGCATCAACATTGGAATTAACCTCGTCCCGAGTTGACATAATGTAAACAGGACCAGGTCGGCTGTATTTGGCCGAAATTGTGTACTGTATCTCGGATCGAAATGTCGACACATCTCCCATGGAAACGGAGATACGTTCAAATGAATATTGAAGCCTGGTGTTGCAGTACTGCAATAACATTGGATTTGACCTCGCCCGAGTTGACATATCGTAAACAGGACCTGGTTGGCTGTATTTGGCCGAAATTGTGGACTGTATCGCGGATCGAAATGTCGACATATCTCCCGTGGAAGCGGAGATACGTTCATTTGAATATTGAAGACTGGATATACAGTACTGCTTTAACATTGGAATTAACCTCGTCCCGAGTTGACATAATGTACACAGGGCCAGGTCGGCTGTATTTGGCCGAAATTGTGGACTGTATCTCGGATCGAAATGTCGACATATCTCCAATGGAAACGGAGATACGCTCAATTGAATATTGAGGCCTCGATATGCAGTACTGCAAGAACATTGGATTCGAAATCTGCCCGAGTTGACATAATGTAAGCAGGAGCAGGTGCGCTGTAGTTTGCAGCAAATGTGGAGTACAACGCGCCTCGAATTCAATTCATGATATATCTCTAATGGAAACGGAGATACGTTCAATTGAGTATTTATGTATGAATCTGCATAATTGCAATTTCGCTGGATTTGGTAGGGCACTTAGTTGACATAGCGCAAACCGGCTGAAGGGCGCTGTATTTGACAGCAATTGTGGCCTATATCTCGGATCGAAATGTCGACATATTTCCCATGGAAACGGAGATACGTTCAATTGAATATTGAAGTCTGTATATGCAGTACTGCATAAACGGTGGATTTGAGCTCGGCCCGAGTTGACATAATGTAAACAGGTGCTGTACGGCTGTATTTGGCAGCAATTGTGTACTATATGGCGGATCGATTTCTCGACATATCTCCCATGGAAACGGAAATACGTTCAATTGAATATTGAAGTCTGGATATGCAGTACTGCATAAACAGTGGATTTGAACTCGTCCCGAGTTGACATAACGTAAACAGGTGCAGTACCGCTGTATTTGGCAGCAATTGTGGACTATATCTCGGATCGAATTGTCGACATATCTCCCATGGAGCGGAGATACGTTCATATGAATATTGAAGCCTGGTGATGCATTACTGCAATAACATTGGATTTGACCTCGTCCCGAATTGACATAATGTAAACAGGAGCAGTACGGCTTTATTTGGCAGCAATTGTGGACTATATCGCGGATCGAGTTGTCGATACATCTCCAAGGGAAACGGAGATGCGTTCAATTGAATATTGAAGTCTGGGTATATAGTACAGCATTAACATTGGAGTTGACCTCGCCCCGAGTTGACATAATGTAAACAGGACCAGGTCGGCTGTATTTGGCCCAAATTGTGGACTGTATCTCGGATGGAAATGTCGACATATCTCCCATGGAAACGGAGATACGTTCAAATGAATATTGATGCCTGGTGCTGCAGTACTGCAATAACATTGGATTTGACCTCGTCCCGAGTTGACATATCGTAAACAGGATCAGGTCGGCTGTATTTGGCCGAAATTGTGGACTGTATCTCGGATCGAAATGTCGACATATCTCCCATGGAAACGGAGATACGTTCAAATGAATATTGAAGCCTGGTGGTGCAGTACTGCAATAACATTGGATTTCACCTCGCCCGAGTTGACATATCGTAAACAGGACCTGGTTGGCTGTATTTGGCCGAAATTGTGGACTGTATCGCGGATCGAAATGTCGACATATCTCCCGTGGAAACGGAGATACGTTCATTTGAATATTGAAGTCTGGATATGCAGTACTGCATAAACAGTGGATTTGAACTCGTCCCGAGTTGACATAACGTAAACAGGTGCAGTACCGCTGTATTGGGCAGCAAATGTGGAGTACGACGCGCCTCGAATTCATGATATATCTCCAATGGAAACGCAGATACGTTCAATTGAATATGGAAGACTGAATATGCAGGACTGCAATAACATTGGATTTGAACTCGACCCGAGTTGACATAATGTAAACAGGAATAGGACCACTGTATTTGGCAGCAAATGTGGAGTACAACGCTCCTCGAATTCAATTCATGGTATATCTCCAATGGAAACGGAGATACGTTCAATTGAATATATATGGTAGAATCTGAAATATTACAATTGCTCTGGATTTTGCAGGGCACTGGGTTGACATAGCGCAAACCGGTTGATATACGCTGTGTTGGCAGCAAATGTAGGGTGTAACGCGCATTGAATTGTAGACATATCTCCAATGGAATCCGAGATACGTTCAAATGAATTTTGAAGTCTGGATATGGAGTACTGTATTAACATTGGAATTGACCTCGTTCCGAGTTGACATAATGTAAAAAGGTGCAGTACGGCTTTATTTGGCAGCATTTGTGGACTGTATCGCTGATCGAGTTGTCGACATATGTCCCATGGAAACGGATATACGTTCAATCGAATATTAAAGCCTGGATATGCCGTACTGCAAAGACATTGGATTTGACCTCGGCCCGAGTTGACATAATGAAAACAGGATCACGTCGGCTGTATTTGGCAGCAATTGTGGACTATATGGCGGATCGAAATGTCGACATATCTCCCATGGAAACGGAGATACGTTCAAATGAATATTGCAGCCTGTTGATGCAGTACTGCAATACCATTGGATTTGACCTCGGCCCGAGTTGACATAATGTAAACAGGTGCAGTACGACTGTGTTTGGCAGCAAATGTGGAGTACAACGCGCCTCGTATTCATGATATATCTCCAATGGAAACGGAGATACGTTCGATTGAATATATATGGTAGAATCTGAAATATTTCAATTGCGCTGGATTTTGCAGGGCACTGGGTTGACATAGCGCAAACCGGTTGATATGCGCTGTGTTGGCAGCAAATGTAGGGTATAACGCGCATTGAATTGTAGACATATCTCCAATGGAATCGGAGATACGTTCAAATGAATTTTGAAGTCTGGATATCGAGTGCTGCATTAACATTGGATTTGATCTCGGACCGAGTTGACATAATGAAAACAGGATCATGTCGACTGTATTTGGCAGCAATTGTGGACTATATGGCGGATCGAAATGTCGACATATCTCCCATGGAAACGGAGATACGTTCAATTGAATATTGAAGTCTGGATATGGAGTACTGCATTAACATTGGAATTGACCTCGTTCCGAGTTGACATAATGTAAAAAGGTGCAGTACGGCTTTATTTGGCAGCATTTGTGGACTGTATCGCTGATCGAGTTGTCGACATATGTCCCATGGAAAAGGATATACGTTCAATTGAATATTAAAGCCTGGATATGCCGTACTGCAAAAACATTGGATTTGACCTCGGCCCGAGTTGACATAATGTAAACAGGTGCAGTACGACTGTGTTTGGCAGCAAATGTGGAGTACAACGCGCCTCGTATTCATGATATATCTCCAATGGAAACGGAGATACGTTCGATTGAATATATATGGTAGAATCTGAAATATTTCAATTGCGCTGGATTTTGCAGGGCACTGGGTTGACATAGCGCAAACCGGTTGATATGCGCTGTGTTGGCAGCAAATGTAGGGTATAACGCGCATTGAATTGTAGACATATCTCCAATGGAATCGGAGATACGTTCAAATGAATTTTGAAGTCTGAATATCGAGTGCTGCATTAACATTGGATTTGAACTCGGACCGAGTTGACATAATGAAAACAGGATCATGTCGGCTCTATTTGGCAGCAATTGTGGACTATATGGCGGATCGAAATGTCCACATATCTCCCATGGAAACGGAGATACGTTCAATTGAATATTGAAGTCTGGATATGCAATACTGCATAAGCAGTGGATTTGAACTCGGCCCGAGTTGACATAATGTAAACAGGTGCAGTACGGCTTTATTTGGCAGCAATTGTGGACTATATCGCGTATCGAGTTGTCGACATATCTCCAATGGAATCGGAGATACGGTCAATTGAATATTGAAGCCTTGATATGCAGTACTGCAAAAACATACGATGTGATCTCGTCCCGAGTTGACATAATGAAAACAGGATCATGTCGACTGTATTTGGCAGCAATTGTGGACTATATGGCGGATCGAAATGTCGACATATCTCCCATGGAAACGGAGATACGTTCAATTGAATATTGAAGTCTGGATATGGAGTACTGCACAATCATTGGATTTGACCTCGACCCGAGTTGACATAATGTAAACAGGTGCATGTGCTCTCTATTTGGCAGCAAATGAGGACTATTTCGCGGATCGATTTCTCGACATATTTCCCATGGAAACGGAGATACGTTCAATTGAATATTGAAGCGTGGAGATGCACTACTGCAATAAGATTGGATTTGACCTCGACCCGAGTTGACATAATGTAAACAGAAACAGGTGCGCTGTATTTGGCAGCAAATGTGGAGTACAACGCGCCTCGAGTTCATGATATATCTCCAATGGAAACGGAGATACGTTCAATTGAATAGGGTAGCCTGGATATGCAGGACTGCACTGTCATTGGATTTGACCTCGACCCGAGTTGGAATAATGTAAACAGGTGCAGGTGCTCTGTATTTGGCAGCAAATGTGGACTATTTCGCGGATCGATTTCTCGACATATTTCCCATGGAAACGGAGATACCTTCAATTGAATATTGAAGTCTGGATATGCAGTACTGCAAAACATTGGATCTGAGCTCGTCCCGAGTTGTCATAATTTAAGCAGGAGCTGGTGCTCTGTAGTTTGCAGCAAATGTTGAGTAGAACGCGCAATCTAGTTGTCAACATTTATCCACTGGAAACGTATATATGTTCAATTGAATATTGAAACCTGAATATGCACTCCTTCAAAAACGTTGGATTTGACCTCGAACGCAGTTAACATAATGTAAACAGGAATAGGTGCGCTATATTTGCTGCAAATATGGACTACATCGCGGAACGATTTCTTGTCATATCTCCCATGGAAGCGGAGATACGTTCAATTGAATATTGAAGTCTGGATATGCAGTACTGCAAAAACATCCGATTTGTCCTCGTCCCGAGTTGACATAATGTAAACAGTTCCAGTACGGCTGTATTTGGCAGCAATTGTGGACTATGTGGCGGATCGAATTGTCGACATATCCCCAATGGAAACGGAGATACGTTCAAGTGGATATTGAAGTATGAATATGCATTACTGCAATATCATTGGATTTGACCTCGATCCGAGTTGATATAATGTAAACAGGAGCAGGAGCGCTGTATTTTGCAACAAACGTGGCGTATATCGCGCATCGAACTGTCGACATATTACCAATAGTAGTGTAGAAACGTTCAATGGAATATTGAATCTCGAATATGGAGTACTGCAATAGCATTGGATTTCACATCGAACCGAGTGGACTTAGCGTAAACAGGTGCAGTACGGCTGTATTTGGCAGCAATTGTGGACTATATCTCGGATCGAATTGTCGACATATCTCCCATGGAACCGGAGATACGTTCAATTGAATATTGAATCCTGGATATGCAGTACTGCATTAACATTGGATTTGAGCTCGGACCGAGTTGACATAATAAAAACAGGACCAGGTCGGCTGTATTTGGCAGCAATTGTGGACTATACCTCGGATCGAAATGTCGACATATCTCCCATGGAACCGGAGATACGTGCAATTGAATATTGAAGTCTGGATATGGAGTACTGCATTAACATTGGAATTGACCTCGTCCCGAGTTGACATAATTTAAGCAGGAGCTGGTGCTCTGTAGTTTGCAGCAAATGTTGAGTAGAACGCGCATCTAGTTGTCAACATTTATCCACTGGAAACGTATATACGTTCAATTGAATATTGAAACCTGAATATGCACTCCTTCAAAAACATTGGATTTGACCTCGAACTCAGTTAACATAATGTAAACAGGAATAGGTGCGCTATATTTGCTGCAAATATGGACTACATCGCGGAACGATTTCTCGTCATATCTCCCATGGAAACGGAGATACGTTCAATTGAATATTGAAGTCTGGATATGCAGTACTGCAAAAACATCCTATTTGTCCTCGTCCCGAGTTGATATAATGTAAGCAGGAGCTGGTCGCCTGTATTTGGCAGCAATTGTGGACTATATTGCGGATCGAATTGTCGATATATCTCCCATGGAGCGGAGATACGTTCATATGAATATTGAAGCCTGGTGATGCAGTACTGCAATAACATTGGATTTGACCTAGTCCCGAGTTGACATAACGTAAGCAGGACCAAGTCTGCTGTTATTGGCAGCAAATGTGGACTATATCTCGGATAGAATTGTCGACTTATCTCCCATGGAAACGGAGATACGTTCAATTGAATATTGAAGTCTGGATATGCAGTACTGCATTAACAGTGGATATGAACTCGGCCCGAGTTGACATAATGTAAACAGGTCCAGTACGGCTGTATTTGGCAGCAATTGTGGACTATGTGGCGGATCGAATTGTCGACATATCCTCAATGGAAACGGAGATACGTTCAAGTGTATATTGAAGTATGAATATGCATTACTGCAATAACATTGGATTTGACCTCGATCCGAGTTGATATAATGTAAACAGGAGCAGGAGCGCTGTATTTTGCAGCAAACGTGGCGTATATCGCGCATCGAACTGTCGACATATTACCAATAGTAGTGTAGAAACGTTCAATGGAATATTGAATCTTGAATATGCAGTACTGCATTAACACTGGATTTGAGCTCGGACCGAGTTGACATTATAAAAACAGGACCAGGTCGGCTGTATTTGGCAGCAATTGTGGACTATACCTCGGATCGAAATGTCGACATATCTCCCATGGAACCGGAGATACGTGCAATTGAATATTGAAGTCTGGATATGGAGTACTGCATTAACATTGGAATTGACCTCGTCCCGAGTTGACATAACGTAAACAGCACCAGGTCGGCTGTATTTGGCAGTAATTGTGGACTATATCTCGAATCGAATTGTCGACATTTCTCCCATGGAGCGGAGATACGTTCAATTGAATATTGATGTCTGGATATGCAGTACTGCGTTAACATTGGATTTGACCTCGACCGCGTTAAAATAGTGTAAACAGGAATAGGGCTGCATTATTGGACAGCAAATGTGTAGTACAGCGCGCCTCGAATTCATGATATATCTCCCATGGAAACGGAGATACGTTCAATTGAATGTTAAAGTCTGGATATGCAGTACTGCATTAACATTGGATTTGACCTCGACCGCAGTTAAAATAAAGTAAACAGGAATAGGTCTGCTGTATTGGACAGCAAATGTGGTGTACAGCGCGCCTCGAATTCATGATATATCTCCTATGGAAACGGATATACGTTCAATTGAATATTGAAGTCTAGATATGCAGTACTGCAAAAACATCCGATTTGACCTAGTCCCGAGTTGACATAACGTAAACAGGACCAAATCGGCTGTTATTTGCAGCAAATGTGGACTATATCACGGATAGAATTGTCCACATATCTCCCATGGAGCGGAGATACGTTCAATTGAATATTGAAGTCTGGATATGCAGTACTGCATTAACATTGGATTTGACCTCGACCGCAGTTAAAATAATGTAAACAGGAATAGGTCTGCATTATTGTACAGCAAATGTGGAGTACAGCGCGCCACGAATTCATGATATATCTCCCATGGAGCGGAGATACGTTCAATTGAATATTGAAGTCTGTATATGCAGTACTGCATTAACAGTGGATTTGAAGTCGGCCCGAGTGGACATAATGTAAACAGGTGCAGTACGGCTTTATTTGGCAGCAATTGTGGACTATATCGCGGATCGAATTGTCGACATATCTCCAATGGAATCGGGGATACGTTCAAGTGGATATTGAAGTATGAATATGCATTACTGCAATAACATTGGATTTGACCTCGATCCGAGTTGACTTAACGTAAACAGGAGCAGGAGCGCTGTATTTTGCAGCAAACGTGGCGTATATTGCGCATCGAACTGTCGACATATTACCAATAGTAGTGTAGAAACGTTCAATGGAATATTGAATCAGGAATATGCAGTACTGCAATAGCATTGGTTTTCACCTCGACCCGAGTGGACTTAGCGTAACCAGGTGCAGGTGTCCTGTATTTGGCAGCAAATGTGGGGTACAACGCGCATCGTATTGTCGGCATATCTCCGACGGAAACGGAGATACTTTCAATTGAATATTGAAGTATCAATATGCATTACTGCAATAACAGTGGATTTGATCTCGACCCGAGTTGACATAATGTAAACAGCTGCAGGTGCGCTGTATTTGGCAGCAAATGTGGAGTATAAAGCGTATCGTATTGTTGACATACCGCCAATAGCAGTGTCACGTAGTAAAAGAACAAGGTTTTACAAGTAGGAGAATGAGCAATAGTTCATTCATATGCTTTATTAAATGCAGATTACTGACTGAGGTTACTGACTTAAGGTCCGGGGTTTTTATTTCTTTATTATAACTCCCATCTTAGGGGTGGGGTTCCGGCTGTTGTCTTTTCTCTTAGTTATCTCAATGCTAGGTGTTATCGATATATCCGATGTCAGCGGCTGCCTACCTCGTTGATGGTCGTTACACTCCCCCCTTCATAGATTGAACATAGTCCTCTAAGTTCTTGCGTTTCTTTAGTATCGATGGATGGAATTTGGCCTTGGGCGGTGCTGATAATTCAAAGCTTACTGTTGATTTCTTTTGTGTTCCAGGTTGCATAGGTGATATCGGTGCGTAAATGTTTATAGGGACGGAGGGTGTTGCAGTACTAATGTTGGGTGTATTACAAACGATATTTTTCTTAATTTTACAGCAAAATACGTGAATACATAATATTGACAATCCTATCTTATTGAGCAGATACAAGTATATGAGTCCAATGGATATATATCCTATTACCTCTAACGTAGTGAGACCCCAAGTTTTAATTCGTGTCATTCTGTACGAAAAAGTTAATTGATTGGTTCTATTTTCTATTTGATTTAGGGTATCAGTGTAACCGTTTAGGTTGCTCATTACTTTAGGAGTTTTTTCTAAGGTGTCAAGCATTAAGGATAAGTCTACATTATTAGTTATATTTATAATTTTGGTTTTAATATCGTAAAAAACGCTCTTGGGGTTACCACTGATTCTCATATGGTTGTCTCCATACAATATGTCTACAGTTATTTTAGTTTTCAACATAGAGGGTTGCTTCAGTTTAACAGTTTGATGCCCTTCTTTAGAGAATATATTGAGTTCTATTGGTTTTTCTGGTATAGCTATGTAGTGATTTTCGCTTTTGAGTCGTATAAAAGTTATTTCTACGATCTTATAGACTGTGAATTTACAAAATCTCATGGTATTATCTACACTAATTATTTCAGATGCACAATCATGTTTTGAACGTCTATCATGTATGGCTTGAGTTTGTTTGCAAATATACAATTCGTGTTTGATTCGACATTGTTTGTCCAGATACATCTGATCTACATTCACATAAGTTAATCCTAAGGTGAAAAATATCCGATGTTCGACTAATGGGGCAAGAAATGCTCCATTCTTTTGAGTCGGTATGGGGTATACCTGTTCTATTTCCCATTCTGAGTCAATTATCGTTGGAACGGAAATTTTAAAGAAGATCTTTTTGTTTTGGACAAACAGTGTGAGTGTAGAGACGTCTAAAATGTTTTGAAAATTATGTTCTTTTGGTGAAAATCCTTTATTCTTAATGTGATTTCCTAAAGCTTTAGCGTATTGTTCTAAGAAAGTGTGATGATCCATGATCCGGGGGCTAATAATACCTTGTTTTCCTAGTAAAACTAATTTGAATATTTCATCGAGTTGAAAGTGTAGATCTGACAAAGCGCTTTCCATGGAAATAATTTTGACTGCTAGAAGTTCTTGCCTATTTATCGTGATTACTATTTCGAGTTGTTTTAAGCTGTCGGTGTTCAGGATTTTCCTAATTAGAGCAGTCTGGTTAACTACAATGGTTTTTAATTCGTTTCCTTCACTAAATAGTTAGTCAATATTCTGATTTATCAATTGTAAATCGTCAGAATCTAAGGTTCCGAAAAGTGTTTTGCTAATTGAACCTATAGCGTTTATTAATCCTCTCTTAACTTTAGAACGAGTTGATAATCTCAAATGTGTTCCTAGTGTTTTGATGTTATTAAATTTGTTGATTAAGGAAAATGTCTCTGGTTCTATTAGACATGAGGTGGTACAATGTTTTTGGGTCTCTGTTATATGTTCTCCTAATGTATCGATGTGGTTAAATATGTCGTTTACATCTATTCCTATATATACGTTAACTTTTTTATTATACAAGTAGCCTCTAGATATTTTTTCGTGAAAAATTGCGTTACTTTCGATCGGTATTAATTCCAATCCTAGCATGAGGGTTGTGCATGAGATGAGCGCCCTGAAAAGTATGGTTTAATTCTGTTACCATGTATCTTCTTAATTTGGTATTTGATTAGAATTTCGTAATAAGGAGTCACAGCCTTTTCGATATAGTAAGGACCTAACCATTGGTCGTCCAGTTTATCTGTTTTGTGATCATTATGTACAAGAACTGTGTCTCTGTATCTTAATGATTTTTCTTTGTTGGTCTCTCATGTAACGTGTTCTACTTTGTTCAAGTGTCCGTTTAGCTAGTGTTTTGTATTTGTCTAATTGTTTTTGCTATAGTGTAAACGTTTCTTCATACGTGTAGTTGGGGGTTCTGGATATTGAGGATGGGAGGTTAGCTTTTCGTCCAAAGGTTAGTTCAAAAGGTGAAAAACCGGTTGCATCGTGTATTGCTGTGTTATATCCTAAGCATACGAAGTTTAATATTTCGTCCCATTCTTTGTCTGAATCGTTTAGACTTGTTCTTATCATGTCTTTTACCGTGGCATGTGTTCTTTCTAGAGATCCGTTAGATTGTGGGTGAAAGCTGGATGTTTTTATATGTTTTATTTTAAATGCTTCTTCGAATTTCGTCATGAGTTCGCCAATAAAGTTCTGTCCTTGGTCTGTTAGTATAGTTTTTGGTGCTGAGAAGATGTAAATGTAATGATTCAATGAGGCATCTATTATGGATTCGGTTCTTTGCGTCTTGAGGGGCATTAATATCAGGTATTTGGTCAAATCATCATGAATAGAGAGTATATATTGGTTTCCTCGTTTAGTTTTTGGCATGGGGCCAATTATGTCCATTGCTATCTTTTCGTTTGGTTCAGTGGGGGTTTGAGGTATTACGGGAATTTCTTTCGCACGGATTCTGACAAGTTTCTTTTTTTGACATGCTACACAATTTTTTATAAATTCCTCTACTTTTGAGAACAAATGTGAGATTTTAAATCGTTCTTTTGATTTTTGCGTAGGTTTTCTGTATACCTAGGTGTCCTGAAACGTCGTTATGGTTTTCTTTTATAATAGCGACAACTTGTTCGTCTGTTAGAATTTGAATCGGGTCGTATGCAAAGATTATTTCTTCTATCGTGTCGTTAACATACATCAAAAATGTTTTTATTCGTGCCTTTTCGATTTCATTGAAGCTGTTGTCTCCTATACCTAACTTTTTATTTCATTTTGTCGTAAGGTCCTAGAGTTTCTTTTGTTATTTGGAAGAAGGATTTTTCGTTGGGGACTATATTTAGTAGTTTAGGAAGTGTGTCGGTGTCTTGCTCCCATTTGTCATACTCGTCAAGGAGATGGTCTTCAGTCGTCAAATTGTTAATAGTTTGTCTGGAAAGTGCGTCAGCGGCCGTATTATCTTTTCCTTTGTGGTATTGTATTTCGTAATCGTACTCTTCTAACTTTAATCTCCATCTAATTTGTCGTGATGAGGGGTCTTTGCAGTTTTTAAGCCAAGTTTAAGCTTGATGGTCGGTTCTTATGAGGAAATGTCTTCCTAACAAATATTGTCTCAAACGTTTTACTGCCCATACGATTGCATTGAGTTCTTTTTCATTGGTTGAAGTGCATATATTCGTTCGTTGAGGTTGTGTCGAGACCTCTTCACATAACTGTGTACCGATTCGTTAAAGTTCTGTCTTGTACGTTGCAATTTATCGCGGGCTCCATTAGATGTAATGCTTACGGATACAAATTTTCTGAGGCTTTCAAACAGATCTTCATAACTCTCGATTTCCATGTGGCGAATACTGTGTTCCGCCTCTCCGATGATTCTTTGTGTCAAAATTAAGCGTAATAATACGTGTTTTTCACGACACTCAGCTCGAGCTCCTGTTATCCGTTTAATAAACCTTTCTACTCCTATATCATCTTGTCCATTGAGTGTAGGAATGAAGTCTAGATAGGTTTTTACATTGTACACAGAATTGTCATAACTTACCGCGTCTTCTTCACTATCTGCATTGTCTGTTTCATTAGGTTTTACTTCGGTTTTTTTAGGAACAGGTGATCGTTTTTTCTGAACGGTGCTGGTACTAACGTCTTCGGTAAAAATGGAATTGAACTCAGACGTGGCAACTGACTGAACTGTTACTTGTAGTTCAGCGATGTTCTTACCTAAGAGTTCGACTTCTTTAACGCGTTGTTGACTTTCGTTGTGTAGTTGGTTACGCAAGACATGTATAGCGTCTAGTATGGTCCGAAGATCCACACCAAAAGATGTGTTTTCCGATTTCTTACTCATAGTGGTTATTATACTGTCGTCAGAGTCTGTACTATTGAAACTGTTGCGACGAGTACGATAGTGTTTAAAAGAATCCAGTTTTTTCTTTTTACCAGGGTATTCTTCTTTTCGTGAATGTTGCTCTGACCAGTTTCAGTTTTGGTGATGACCGTAGTCCGCTTTCCGTAGAAGTCGTTTTCACGCAAAGTGAGCTGATCTTATGCGGAGGTCCGCTTAATCTTTCAATCTTCAGTGATGCGCGAACGCCGAAATCGTGATTTCGTTTACACTGGACCGAATGGATCCTGGCAGGATCGCCAAAAATGTCACGTAGCAAAAGAACAAGGTTTTACAAGTAGGAGAATGAGCAATAGCTCATTCATATGCTTTAATAAATGCAGATTACAGACTGAGGTTACTGACTAAAGAACCGGGGATTTTATATCTTCATTATGACTCTCATCTTAGGGGTGGGAGTCTGGCTGTTGTCTTTTCTCTTAGTTATCACAATGCTAGGTGTTATCGACATATCCGATGTCAGCGGATACCTACCTCCTGGGTGGCCGTTACACTTGCTTCTTGGGTGGTCGTTACACTTGCCTCTTGGGTGGTCGTTACAGCAGCGGAGGTACGTTGAGTTGGACACTGAAGGCTAAATATGCAAAACTGCAGTTACAAAGGCTTTGGCAGGGTCCAGGTTTGACATAACAAGAACAGGCAGATGTGCGCTGTATTTGGCAGGATATGTGGAGTAGAGCGCGTATAGTATTGCCGACATATCTCCAATGGAAACGCCGATACGCTCAATTGAATATTTCCGGTAGAATCTCCAAAACGGCAATTTCGCTGGATTTGACATGACACAGAGTTGACATTGCACAAACGGGTTGAGATGCGCTGTATTTGACATCAAATGTGGAGTATAACGCACGTCGAGTCGTCGAGATATCACCAATGGCATTGTAGATACGTTCAATGGAATATTGAAACTCGAATATGCAGTACTGCAAAAACATTGCATTTGACCTCGATCCGTGTTGACATGATGTAGACAGGAGCAAATGCGGTGTATTTGGCAGCAATTGTGCAGTAGAACGCGTGTCGAGTTGTCAACATTTCTCCAAAGGAAACGGAGATACGTTGAATTGAATATTTATGGTAGAATCAACAAAATTTGAATTGCGCTCTATTTTGCAGTGCTCTGAGCTGACATGGCGCAAACCGGTTGATGTGCGCTGTATTTCGCAGCATATGTGCGGTATTACGCGCATCGAATTGTCTACAGACCACCAATACCAGCGCAGATACGTTGAATTGAATACTGCAGCCTAAGTTTGCAAATCTGTAATTACAAAGTATTTGGCAGGGACCAGGGTTGACATAACAAAAACGGGCTGACGCGCGCTGTATTTGGCAGCAAATGTGGAGTTTAACGCGCATCGAATTGTCGAGATATCTGGAATTGAAACTGAGATACGCTCTATTGAATATTTAAGACAGAATCTGGAAAACTGAAAAAACGCTGTATTTGACAGGGCACAGAGTGGACATAGCCCAAACCGTATGACGTGCGCTGTATTTGGCAGCATATGTGGAGTAGTGCGCGCATAGAATTGTCGACATATCTCCAATGGAAGCGGAGATACGTTTAATTGAATATTTCCGGCAGAATCTGGAAAACTGCAAAAACGCTGTATTTGACAGTGCCCAGTGTTGACATAGCTCAAACCGAAGAACGCGCGCTGTATTTGGCAGTGTTGCGTTTTTGTTTGATTTGTTTTGGTTGTGTTGCCGTTGATTTTTAAATTTAGATTAACTGGTAGCGTTGTCTGATGTTTAATACTCCACGTTTCGGCTAACCTGCTACGCGCAGGAGTACTGGTACTAGAGAGGATCAAAGTTGGTGAAAATAAATATTTGCTTAATCCTATTATATTATTAGACAAATGTTTTCCTCAACAAATGTTTATTCAAATTCTAATTTTTGTATTGACCGAATTGTCGTTGTGATTTCGAATACTCGAAGTTACAATCGTTCGCTATACGTTTACACTCTTATTAATTATAAGATTTTGATTTAATTGATTTTCAATAATTTACAAATTGACAAATACAAACACGTCGATTAACAAAACTGACAAGAACTGGAAACTAACGAAACAAAGAACAAAAGGCTATGGAACTAAAGAACTAAAGAACTTAAGAACTAAGAGCAAACACTAAGAGCTAAAGGAACTAAGGGCTAAAAATTAAGGAACTAAAGAATTGAAGGGCAAAGGAACTGAGAAATTTAAGAGCTAAAGGTATTGAGAACTAATCGCTATGAACAAAGAAATTACTTGCCAAGGATTGGGGAACTGATCGCCAAGAACCAAGGAATTAATGACCAAGAATTGAGGAACTAATCACACAGAACTGAGGAGTTAACTATTCTGAACTAAGGAATTATCTCCCTATCTTCTATGTTGCTGCGCTTACTTATAATTAATTCTACCGTGGAGGGGTCGTCATTTGGCGGGTTATTCCGTGGGGGTTGTGAGGCTCGAATTTGGTTTCTCTACAAATTGTTAAATTTTATTTGAATCTCAAATTGAAACGCTCACTCGCGCTATTGGTAGTTTTAGTCTGTGTTACTGCGCGTGCGCAGCGCGGGACGTGACAACAGCATATGTGGAGTAGTGCGCGCAGCGAATTGTCGAGATATCTCCAATGGATACGGAGATACGTGCAATTGAATATTTAAGACAGAATCTGCGAAATTGCAATTACAATGAATTTGACAGAGACCTGAGTTGATATAGCGCAAAGTGGCTGACGCACTCTGTATTTGGCACCAACTGTGGAGTAGAACGCGCATCGATCTGTCGACATATCTCCAATGGGAACGGAGATACGTTCAATTGAGTAAAGAAGCCTAAATATGCTTAGCTGCAATTACAAAGGATTTGGCAGGGTCCATGGTTGACTTAGCAAAACCGGTTGATGTGCACTGTATTTGGTAGCAAATGTGGGATACAACGCGCATCGAAATGTCGGCATATCTCCAATGGAAACGGAGATACTTTCAATTGAATATTGAAGTATGAATTTGCATTACTGCAATTACATTGGATTTGATCTCGATCCGAGTTGACATAATGAAAACAGGTGAAGGTGTGTTGTATTTGACAGCAAATGTGCAGTATAACGCACATCAAGTTGTCAAGATATCTGGAATAGAAACTGAGATACGCTCAATTGAATTTTGAAGATTGAGTATGCAGTGCTGCAATAACATTGGATTTGTACTCAACCAGATTTGACCTAATGTAAACAGCAGTAGGGGCGCTGTATTTACCAGGAAATGTGGAGTATAACATGCATTGAATTGTCGAGATATCTGGAGTAGAAACTGTGATACGTTCACTTGAATATTTCAGGCAGAATCTGCAAATACAATGAATTTGGCAGGGCCCAGAGTTGACAAATCACAAACCGAATAACGTGCGCTGTATTTGGCAACATATGTGGAGTATAACGCGAATCGAATTGTGGACATACTAAGCTTCTTCATAGGTTTGAGGACTCTCTGCACTAACTATATTCACATAAATGATATATGAGCTCGTTTGGTCATATCTTTGAGGTTTCTTTCTTTCCAGTCTTGACCTTCTCCAAAGAGCTTCGCGCTCCGCCGCAGAGAACAGTGACACGGCGCGCCTCGCCGCAATCGAACATGAGATAGAGGAGATAAGGCCCTCGCTGCACCGGCTGGAAGAACGCCTCCGGAACATGGAAGGGAGGGAAGGAAAGGAGGCCGTCCCGGACGATAGCACAAGAAGGATGGAGTCTGGAGCCCCCAACGCCCCTGTGACCGAGGAAGGACGAGTAGCTGCCACGGAGTGGCAAACCGTCAGAAGGAAGAAGAATAGGAAGAAGAAGGAGGCAGAGAAGAAACAGCCGGCGAAGCTAACCCCCGGGACAGGGGCGAAGAGCCTGGAAAAAGCCCCAGAGAGTGGACCGGAGAACACGCGAAGAGGGGGAGGCAAGCTGCTCCTGCCCCTCCCACGTACACCGAGAACGTCGGCGGTAACAATCACCCTGACGCGGAGGTGTTGGCTGCGGCCAGGGACAGCGTCTCCCTGGCTGAGGTTGGTATCAATACGGTGAAGATGCGGAAGACCATCACCGGAGGCGTCATCCTAGAAGTCCCCGAGGATCAAGAGAGAGAGAAGGCCGCAGCGCTCGCAGCACGCCTGACGCGGGCTCTGGACCCGAACAAGGTCCGCGTGGCGACACCCTTCCGAGCCGCGGAAGCAAGGGTGTCCATGATAGATATATCGGCCACCAAGGAGGAAATCCAGAACACCCTGGCGAAAGAGGGCGGCTGCAAGCCGGAGGACGTCCGACTGGGAGAAATCCGTCCCCGCCCGAAACGGCCTTGGATCGGTGTGGATACGAGGCCCGGCCGGTGCAGTGAGAAAACTGGCCCAGGCTGGCAAGGTCGCCATTGGTTGGTCGACAGCGAAGATCGAAGCCATCGGGCGAAGACCCCTACAGTGTTACAGGTGCCTGGAGATGGGACACGTGAGAAGGTCCTGCACCGCCAAGGAGGACAGGGGGCACCTATGCTTCAGATGCGGCAAACCAGGGCACCAAGCGTAAACATGCAATGCCGCGAGCCCGAAATGCCTGCTCTGCGAGGTGCTTGGGGCACCATCTGTGAACAGGATGGGTGGACCGGCCTGCCCCCCCCCCCCCGAAGAAAGGAACAAAAGGAGCCAGCCGCAGATCCACAGCTGCAAGCGGCAACGTGGAAAACATCCCATTGCAAGGCGACCCTAAGCCGGGGAGCAAAGAAACTGGCACGGAGGAAGCCAGAGAAACAACACTAAGGGCCTGAAAATGCGCATCCTACAGGCTAACCTGGGACGATCAAGGCGAGCGCAAGACCTGCTCTTCCAAACCATCCTGGAGAGCACGGTCGTCCTAGCGGTGGTGGCAGAACCATACAGAATTCTGGACGCTCCGGAGTGGGCCGGAGATACGGACGAAATGGTTGCTATCACCTGGACATCAACGCCGGGGGCGTTCGCCCACAGAACCCTGCTGGAACGCGGCAACGGATACGTCGCGGTCGAGTGGGCAGGGATGGTGGTGGTGGGTGTGTACGTGTCACCCAACAGCGGACAGGCAGCATTCGAGGAATTCCTGGACGGGGTCGGCGACTGCGTCAGGCGACGACTTCCCCGGCAAGTGCTCGTCCTAGGAGACTTCAACGCGCACTCCACGGGATGGGGGAACGTCAGGACCAACGCGCGCGGCCTCGCGCTGTCAAATTGGGCCGCGGGACTTGGACACCTGTTGGTGAACAGGGGCTCGACCAGTACCTGCGTGGCGTGGAGAGGGAGCTCCATCGTCGACATCACATGGGCCTCCCCCGATGCTTTCAGGCGGATTACGGCCTGGAGACTAGCCGAAGGAGTCGAGACACGCTCCGACCACCTCTACATATTCATGGAGGTGGAAACACCTGGACCTAGAACGGCGGCTGCAGGCGACGGCCGCGGCCCACCGAGGAGAGGACGCGCGCGCCCACCGCCAAGATGGAAGATAAAGGAGGTAAACAGAGATATGCTCCGGGCGGCCGCCATAGCAACAGCTTGGAGCAGGGAGGCCTCGGAGATGGCGACCGAAACAGACGTGGAAGAAGAGGCCGAGAACCTTCGCCGGACCATGACAGCAATCTGTGATGCATACATGCCACGTGCCACGCCAGGCACGGTACGAAGCAGGGCAGTCTACTGGTGGAACCCTGACATCGCAGAGATGAGGACGAGTTGCGTCCAGGCCCGAAGACAATACCTAAGGGCCCGCCGCTGGCGACGACGCGATGAAGAAGAAGTCTCCCTGCGCTACCGGGCGTACCGCGTGCTACGGCGCTCGCTGCAAAAGGAGATTAAAAACGCGAAGGACCGTGCCTGGGCTGAGTTAGTTGAAACGGTCGAGGCTGACCCATGGGGAAGACCATACAGGACGGTGACGCGGAAACTCCACGCGAAGGGCCCCACGGCAACGAGGGAAATGGAACCTGCGCTACTGCTGCGGATCACCGGGGCGCTCTTCCCACCGCGAGAAGACAGGGCGGCAGAACGGTCACGGGAAACGACACGGCCGCTGGAATGGAGGGACGACTGGGAAGTCTCGGAGGGAGAGATGTGGCAGGCGACCAGAAGAATGGCCTCCCGCGACGTGGCGCCGGGCCCGGACGGAATCCCGGGCCGGATCTGGGGGAAGTGATGCGAGTCATGGCCCCTAGACTCCGGCGCCTATACACAAGATGTCTAAAAGAGGGAGCGTACCCCCGAGCATGCCGGGCGGCGAGGCTGGTCTTGCTCCGCAAAGAGGGCCGACCGACGACCTCGCCGTCGGCGTACCGGCCGATATGCCTGTTAGACGAGGCCGGCAAACTTCTCGAGAGGATAGTCGCCACCCGCCTGGAGCAACACATGGCGGATCAGATGCCAGGCTGGCACGAAAGCCAGTACGGCTTCCGGAAGGGACGCTCAACGATTGACGCGGTCAGACACGTGCGGGCACTTGTAGAGGACATGGTTTCCCGGAAAGACGTGGCGCTGGTGGTTTCCCTGGACATCGCCAACGCCTTTAACTTCATTCCATGGAACAAGATAGTGACGGCCCTGGAGCACTTCGAGGTTCCCAGCTACTTCGTCCGGCTGATCCGAGCCTACCTCGACGGCAGATGGATATGCTACACAAGCAAGGAAGGGGAGGAAAGGCGACCCGTCGAGCGTGGAGTCCCGCAGGGTTCGGTGTTGGGACCGATCCTGTGGAATATTGCTTACGACGAGGTACTGCGATACCCGCTGCCCCCAGGCGCGGCCATGGTGTGCTATGCGGACGACACACTGGTCCTGGTCGGGGGTCGTGGCTGGCACGAGACGCTGCGCATCGGCGAAATCGCAACGACCTGCACGACCCGTGCTGTGCGCAGACTGGGCCTGAGGGTCTCCCCTGCGAAATCAGAGGCCATTTGGTTTTATGACAAGAGGAGACGAGGGACCCCACCGCCCGGCCTATACATAAACATGGCTGGCGAAACCGTCCGGGTGGGATCGCAGATGAAATATCTGGGTCTCATCATCGACAGCCAATGGACGTTCGAACCGCACTTCGACGCCCTGATCCCGAAAGTGTCGGCGGCTGCTAATGCCCTGTGCGGCCTGTTACCGAACATCGGCGGGGCGGGAGACGCGGAGCGCCGACTCTAGGAGTGCGTCGTTCGGTCCCGAGTGATGTACGGGGCCCCGGTATGGGCGGACAACCTGATGGCGAGTCGCCGCAGCACCCTGCTCCTGAGAAGGCTACACAGAGTGACCGCCACCAGAATCATTAGAGGTTACCGGACGGTGTCCCACGCGTCGGCGACCGCTATAGCCGCGTCCCCCCGTGGGAACTCCTGGCGCTAGCGCTCAAAAAGCGATACATCCACCGGAGTGTATGGCATCCGGGAGAAGATCAGACCGAGCAGACGGCTCCAAACGGCCCAGGAGCTGCTGAGGAGGACACGTGGGACCTGTGGCGATCCCAGCTGATCAACGAGGGAGGCGAACATTGAGGCGTGGAGGCGGTCCTCCCAAACTGGGAGGCATGGAGAAGACGCCACGGCCTCCCGCTCACATTCAGAATGACCCAGGTGCTCACCGGACACGGCGTGTTCGGCGAGTTCCTGAAGAGAATCGGGCGAGAAACGACAGACATCTGCCACCATTGCGGAGAGGGCAGGGACACAGCGCAGCACACACTGGAGCTCTGCCCGGCGTGGGAGCTGCCCGCTACACCGTGCGGTACGCCATAGGAGAAACACTGACCCCCCCAGCGATTGTAGAAGCGATGCTGAGAAGGCCACAGGTATACGAGGCCGTCCGCCTCTTCTGCGAGCGAGTTATGCTCGCGAAGGAGCGCGCGGAAAGGGAGAGAAAGAGAAACTCTCACCCCTGCAGGATAAGACGATGGAGAAGGATGTCAGTCAGACGAGCCAGAGCCGCCCCATCGCCGCCCCAACGGACCATGACCAGAAGAAGCGACAGCGCTAGGGGCAATGATCCCCCCTAACGCCAACCCAATAGTCGGGAGGCACTAGGACTGGCTCTAACAAGAGGACGCAAGAAGGGGGTGCAACTGAAGTAATTCAAACATCAACAATCATCCTTCACACCATACCACACATATGCATACATATAATCGTAAATTACTATATTAACGAAAAAAATAATAAATAAATATATATATGTCGGAGATGGAAGGACACCGGAGCCTTCCCTTTGGAACTTCGGAAAAATCCCTCAACACCGTAATCTAGATTCTATTGTAGCGGCACGCGAGCAGGTCAGTTCAAATCCTGTTGTTGTTTTGTTTCGGAGCAGCAAGACCGTTAGGTCATAGGTACGCTGAGGAGCAACGAACTCCGAACAAAACAATGTCGCCGCTACCTTCAACTGTCAAACGTTGTTAAGTTTAAATTTTCCGGTTATCCCCCGACCAGTATAAAGAATCAGACGCAAGCACGATCGAGAGAGTTAATTGATCAGTGCTTCAGCAATCAGGTGTATACGTATCCATCGAGTTCCTCGAGGACTTAAATTATTTTGACCGGAACGAATTGTGATTTGGTGTATATTTATTCGTATTCATCGAGTAAAATAAATTATACTTATTTTTCGATATTTGGCATTCACCTATCCTCCACATTGGTGACCCCGACGTGATCGCGATGTCGAAACAAAACGTTCCATCTACGGCCCCGCAACTGATCCGCGTGCCTCCGTTGAAACCACAGAAGGTATCTTTCTGGTTTCGTATGTTGGAGAAACAGTTCGAGGCTGCGGGAATTGAAAGAGATTTGGACAAGGTTAACAGTCTGTTCGGGTGCCTTGAACCAGAGTACCTGGAGCGATTTGAGGACGTAGATTTCGAGTCCGCGGGCGACAAGCAATATGACCTGTTAAAGGAGGAGCTGATTCGTAGTCTGGCAGAATCCGACAGCAAAAGGGTAGAGAGGCTTGTGGAAAAAGAGATAATGGGCGATCGCAAGCCGTCCCAATTCTACCACGACCTAAAGAAGCTGGCCAGTCCCTTTGCGACAGAGCAGTTCGTCCTGAACCTGTGGAAGAATCGGCTTCCCGAGCGAGTACGGCGAGTTTTGGCGGTCATAGACGACACCAATCCGGAGAAGATTATCCAGGCCGCGGAAAGAGTGGAGGAAGCCTGTTCCGGAAGCAAGCAGCACGAGCACAGCATCACAGCAGTGAGTAAGCCTGAGGTACACGTCGACCCATCACACAAAATGTTGGGCGAGATACGCGATGGGATACTGCAAATACTCCAGCTGAATACGAAAATGAGCGCGATGAGCATTTCCGACCATCGTCGAGCGCGCTCTCGTTCGCGTTCGCCGAAGAGACGTCGTCGCCGTTCGGGTTCCCGAAACGGCTTATGTTATTATCATGATCTGTATCGCGAACGCGCGCGAAAATGTAGGTCTCCTTGTCGATGGAAGCAGGGAAACGAGTCCAGCCGTCCGTAAATGCGGCGAACGATGACGGCTTGACGACCCGCCGCGTTTTCATAAGAGACCAGCGATCCGGTATCGCGTAATTAGTTGATACAGGTGCGGACACCTGCGTTTTTCCGCGTAATAGAATAAGAGGTCATGCGAGTAAGAGCGCGTATGAACTATTCGCAGCGAACGGAACCCGTATCGCGACGTATGGGACTCTCACCTTGTCCCTCGATCTGGCTTTGCGTCGAGACTTTAAGTGGCGTTTCGTAATCGCCGACGTAAAAACGCCTATCATCGGCGTCGATTTTTTGAGCCACTACGGGTTACTCGTCGACCCGCGGAATAAGCGATTGTTGGACAAGACCACGCAGTTGTCCACGAGAGGTTTTACAGCTACGACCGATATCGGATCTATAAGGACCATCTACGGGGAATCACAGTACCATAAATTGCTAGCGGAATTCCCCGAGCTAACGCGACCACCCATTTTCCGGCGAAGTTCTGTGAAACATGATGTGCAGCATCATATCTGCACGACACCTGGAACCCCCGTCCACGCGAAACCACGCCGCCTAGCCTCCGATCGACTCATGCAGGCTAAGGCGGAATTCGAAATAATGATAGACCAAGGAGTGATGCGCCCATCGCGAAGCCCGTGGGCATCACCCTTGCACATCGTACCGAAGAAGGACGGAGGGATACGACCGTGTGGCGACTACCGGGCTTTGAACGCCCGCACGATTCCGGATAGGTATTCGCCGCCGCACATAGAAGATTTTGCGCAGAACTTATATGGTAAGCACATCTTTTCTAAGATCGATCTCGTGCGTGCTTACCATCAAATTCCCATCGCGCCGGAGGACGTGCCGAAAACAGCGATTATTACCCCTTTCGGTCTCTTCGAAGCGACTAGCATGATGTTTGGGCTTCGAAACGCCGCCCAAACGTGTCAAGGATTCGTGGATGCAGTAACGAGTGTAATAGCAATTGATGAAGCGAATTCAAGACAACGCACTAAGAATAAAATATCTCGTTTACGTATAAATATGGTATTTGATAGTCCCTTATCACGTAGTCGGCGATCGAAGAATTGCGATGATAGGAAGCAACCAGAAGAAGACAAAGGTGCTAATATTGCAAAGAGAGAAGCGAAACATAGAGGCAGACCTAGAAGATCGGATAAAGTCGAAGTTAAAAAGGATGAAGATACAAGAAAGATCCTACAAAATGAAAAGAGTGGATTAGAAGAACAAAGAAAACTCGAATAAAATACAAAGGGAGAGAAAGAGAAAGAAAGAGAAACTCTCACCCCTGCAGGATAAGACGATGGAGAAGGATGTCAGTCAGACGAGCCAGAGCCGCCCCATCGCCGCCCCAACGGACCATGACCAGAAGAAGCGACAGCGCTAGGGGCAATGATCCCCCCTAACGCCAACCCAATAGTCGGGAGGCACTAGGACTGGCTCTAACAAGAGGACGCGAGAAGGGGGTGCAACTGAAGTAATTCATACGAGGTTCCTGGAGCCCCCCTGTCATACGCGTAGGACGATCATCGTGGAGTTTTAGTCGGTAGGAGTCCGACACTACTCTGCTGTTACGCGCTTACGCAGCAGCGGAGTGTCCATGAGGATTTCTCCACGTATAAAAAAAAAAAAATCTCGCCACACGCAGAGCCTATTCTTCGAGTAAGATGATTGCCAGATGTCGATGCGTCTCCGCAGTACATGTCCAGCTAGCCTGAGGGCCCGTTATAAATCTTAAGATTTAGTTGACTAAAGTTCTTCAAACAAACAGTCTTTGTCCCAACTACGGGAAGATAGGGGAGACCTATTTTTCAACGAACGGCGTCTCCCACTAGCAACTTTCCTTCGAGGGCGGCGAGCATCTTTTTCTAACCACCGATATGGAGATTGACCAATTAGCAGCAACGCCAATTTCCCTTACTTTCTGAACGAAGGCTACCCTCGACGAATCCGATGATTTCGTGTCCTTAGACACACCCCATTATAGTTTTCCTCTGTGGCATCATCGGGACGGAAATTCTTTCTTTCTTGCGATCTCACCGAGGAAAATAGTAACACCTTACCACCAGTGAATATTACGCGTCCGTCATAGACTTTGTGAGCACGTTCATCCATCATCCCGTCGACCGCGGATTCGTTATTGAATCTAGGATCATTGTCATTAGCTTCTCGAGTATCTAATAATCACGGTTACCTGCCCAATTCTATAATAATCATATGTGCACTAGTCAATGTCTTCTCTATCGCTTAACAACAACGTGTGACCTAAACGAAGATTCGTTTCACGACCCTAACCCTAATTTTAATGTAAACCCGACATATATATATTTCTAACTGCGCTAAAATAGAGGAAAATAAGCTACGGACATATAATTATTAAAGAAATTAAGGACACATCACCATATTCTTACTGGAGACATTCACGAGCAGCCATCTTGGATCGTCATGAACATAGGATAGCTTTTACACATGCGCTCCGAATACATGCAATAATTATACACATTAGATAAATGAAAAATAATATTATTCCCACTGCAAATGACGTCAACTACTAAAATAAGGATACAAATAATTAACAGATAAATAATAGATTCGACATTAATAAAATGTCACTATATACTAGGGATATTCACAGGCGGCCATTTTGGATAATCATCACGTGCATATAGTAACCTTTATGCGTTACAAAATAAATTATATTCTCGATGAAGGAATAATTATTTAATAGATGATAATATAAATGCAAGATCATAACGAAGAAAGAATAAATAATGATTAATACAATGTAACGCAAGAATATTGGAAAATGATGGGAACCAGCCACGAGAAACTAACCATGGATTAAAACCTTAAATAAAATTATAAAAACAATTAACTACTCACGGTGAACGGACTAATAAGAAATAATAAATGCCAATTGACACAACACACAGTAGCAAAAATGTTAAAATCCTATAATGAACAGTCACGAGAAAGGAAAATCGGATCGTAATCAACTATCAACCCGTCCATGATTGACAAATTAGTAGGAATATAGGACACACCGAAAACTAAAGACAACGGATAATACCCCGGAAAGAAACCCCCGTTGTGACGCATCGACAAAAATGAATCAACAAAACTGCATAATAAAGCGAGACACATTAGTAATAAAATTCTTTTTGTTCTGTTACACAGAATGGGCGTCGAATTTAACAATCCGAAGAACCAATTGGTATACTTTCCGGATGGTATTTTACCTACGGACTACCCGGATGCTTACGAAGAATTGTTATTCAGTTGTTGCGTTCACTTAATTCGCCCCGCTTACCAGTTCGAACATATTTTCGTTTGTCAAGATTGTTATGACACCACGGATCAGGAGGACCAAGAATTAAATGAAATTCCGCTAGCACACTTCCTGTGTGGAGTACCGGGGCGAACTAGGGCAAGGCATTGCCGGATATGCGATATAGACATCTCACAGACACAACCAGCGACATCATGTCTTGAATGCATAGCCGCTTACATGGACCTTTCTGAAACCGAGAAAAACTGTCTTCCTTTTGGAAAAATAACCCGCTCCGTTCCCCCCTTGGATGACTACAATGATGTTATTGTGACATCAATCTCATCTCAACCATAAGATATCGATCCCAAGTTTCGGACTCCTTTGGCCATTTCACCACTATATCATCATAGCCTACATCAAGGCTGTGACGCACCTTAGCCCACATCATAGATAAAGGCTTCGACCTCTGACCTTCGACGCATCCCCGGCTACACAGAAGCTATGACATACCTTAGTCCACATCATACATAAGATATCGACCCCCGACCTTCGGACATTTTTCCACATCATAACCTACACCTAGCCCCTCAACATCCTAAAACCAAAACGTATATAAACCAAGACTTCACCCAGCTCGGGCAGTTCTTGTTCTTGTTCTAGTTGCTGTTCTCATACAACCCCTTTTCTCCGGTTCAGTGTTATTCTTGTAAGTGTTAACATTTATAATAAAGTTTTATAAACGAAAATTAGTAGTTGAGTTACGAATCAGCCTTCTTACTACAATCCAAGTATCAACTTTACGTGACATTATCGACAACTTACGCGAATAAATACATATACATACACATATACCTATCGTTACACATTCATTCATACATATACATATGTAGGAATATTATATTATAAATTTACAGAAAGAACAGTCTTATAAACACAATATCGTTCCACTCTCACAAAATCAAATATAATATCACGTTTCGCGTATTTGTTTCCCACTAACTCTACGTCACAACAACACGATGAACTTCTCTCGACCACGATAGATTCAACTCTGACAGCATTTACCACACTCATTTTTCCCTTAACAAACCTTGGAAACACTCACAACACACCTTGACAACATTAACATATCTTGACAACGTTTATAAACAATCATCCTTCACGTCACTTCCTTTCCTAACGTCACACCATACCACACATATGCATACATATAATCGTAAATTACTATATTAACGAAAAAAATAATAAATAAATATATATATGTCGGAGATGGAAGGACACCGGAGCCTTCCCTTTGGAACTTCGGAAAAATCCCTCAACACCGTAATCTAGATTCTATCATAGGCGTAATTAAACAATTGTCGTCATTCGATCCGATTGTATTTACTCGAGATTTGTGATAATGAGCTTGGGCTCGAGGCGACAGCCAGTCGCCGAACGTAGCCGCGGTCACGGGATGAACGCTTTGTCTAGCAAAGGCATGGAGTAATTCTATAGCTCTCCTTAAAAGAAATATTTGTGGCGGCACGTGACAGTAAACATTCCAACAGTTTCTGCCCCGTGGCTCGCCACACGCAGACCCTATTCTTCGAGTAAGATGATTGCCAGACGTCGATGCGTCTCCGCAGTACATGTCCAGCTAGCCTGAGGGCCCGTTATAAATCTTAAGATTTAGTTGACTAAAGTTCTTCAAACAAACAGTCTTTGTCCCAACTACGGGAAGATAGGGGAGACCTATTTTTCAACGAACGGCGTCTCCCACTAGCAACTTTCCTTCGAGGGCGGCGAGCATCTTTTTCTAACCACCGATATGGAGATTGACCAATTAGCAGCAACGCCAATTTCCCTTACTTTCTGAACGAAGGCTACCCTCGACGAATCCGATGATTTCGTGTCCTTAGACACACCCCACTAGAGTTTTCCTCTGTGGCTTCATCGGGACGGAAATTCTTTCTTTCTTGCGATCTCACCGAGGAAAATAGTAACACCTTACGACCAGTGAATATTACGCGTCCGTCATAGACTTTGTGAGCACGTTCATCCATCATCCCGTCGACCGCGGATTCGTTATTGAACCTAGGATCATTGTCATTAGTTTCTCGAGTATCTAATTACCACGATTACTTGTCCAGTTCTACGATAATCGAATTTGCACTAGTCAATGTCTTCTCTATTGCATAATGACACGTGTAATCCAAACGAAGATTCGTTTCACGCCCCTAACCCTAATTCTAACGTAAACCCTACATACTTATAGATATCATTAATAGGGATGAGTGTGAATGAGATTTTATATGTGTTATTATTATATTATTATTAATATTATATATATGACGGGTTAACATTAGAATTTAGGGCGCGTAACGATTCCTCGTTTCAATTAGCCATCGTTTTACGAAACAGAGATTGTATTTACGCGTATATACAAGGCCTTTATGAAGTATAATGAATATTGAGTTTAACGAATAATAAGATAAACGAATAAATAGGTTTAACGAATAATAAGATTAACGAATAATATGTTTTACAAATAATAAGTTTAACGAAGAATGAGTTTAATGAATGCTATTAACAATGTTCTTGGGTTCAAACGAATCCACGGTCAACGGGATAACTCTTTACTATACGAAGAATAAATTTTAGGCACAAAAATACGATTCCTGAGACGCTCGGTAAACTGCTCGACGTATCACTTTCCAAGGCGATCACACCAATCCTAATCTGATGGAAATCTTTCTCGCTGTACGATTGCATTTGTTTGTTATATACTGATTGGAAGCATCGAGAAGGTTCCAATCGCCGTTGCTAGGCAGTTTCTGCCAAAAGTTTGATGTATACTCGTTGGAAGCATCGAGAAAGTTCCAAACGCCGTTGTTAGGCAGTTTCTGTCTGGAGTTTGATTATTAATACAACGTGTGTCCCATTATATCGACAGCTCCAAAGTAAAATCCCATGTGGCCAGGCCCGTTCTTGAGGCGGTATGCCGCCACAACCACATTTCTAGGGAGAACCAAACAACCGCTCCACACCTTCGTCAGGCAAAACGTTTATCCCGTGGCCGTGGCTACGTTCGGCGACCAGTTGTCACCTCGAACCCAATTTCGCTATCACAAATCTCGAACAATTACGATCAGGTCGAATGACAACAATTGCTTAATTACAGCTATGATAAAATCTAAGCTAAAGCATTAGGGGACTTTTCCCAAAATTGCAAAGGGATGGCTCCGGTTTTCCTTTCATCTCCGACATATATTATTTTTCTTTTTGTGGTCAACAATTTATTCATTATATTTTTACATTCTAGCGTTTATTATTATAATCTAGATTACAATTATATATCTGTGTGCACATGCATGTTTATGTACACATATGTACATGTGTGCGTGTATATGAGATTTATTTTATAATTGTGGGTATCGTTGCGAATAAGTTGGTGTTTCATATTGCAACCGTTTTAATTTGTGCTCCTTTGGCTACAAGTACCTTTTCGAGTCGACTTAAGAAAATATAAGTATTTATGCATTGAGTGCACTGTACAGCGGGTTGTAGTTCCGATATATTTATTCCACACTCATGACAGTGGGATACTCTGTTCCTTACAGGTCTCCCAGATAAGAAATGTCTCGGTGACTCGTGATGAAGGCCCTGCCCAATTGGGTCGTTATCGAAGAACTCGTTGTAACAGTCTTGACAAATGTAATTTTCGCCAAAACTGTAAGCTGTCTGTGTTAGTTTGATACAGAGGCAGGACGGGATTCTCTCCGGTCCCTCCGTATTGGCGATGGGTATAGGCATTTCCGGGTTTTCCGCTTTTAGATTAATGAGTTCGCCGCCCATTCTGTGCATATATATAAGGACGGTTAACATATTACATACATGTATTTTGTTTTATCCCTATTCTATATATGAGTACTTAATTAATAGAACGTAATGTCTTTTCCCCCTTTTTATTATATATATATTATTGTTATTATTATTATGTATTATATACGTCGGGTTTACATTATAGTTAGGGTTATGGACGTGAAACGAATCTTCGTTTGGAGTACACGTGTCGTTATGTAATAGAGAAGACATTGACTAGTGCAGATACGATTATCATAGAACTGGACAAGTAACCGTGGTAATTAGATATTCGAGAAACTAATGACAATGATCCTCGGTTCAATAACGAATCCGCGGTCGACGGGATGATGGATGAACGTGCTCACAAAGTCTATGACGGACGCGTAATATTCACTGGTCGTAAGGTGTTACTATTTTCCTCGGTGAGATCGCAAGAAAGAAAGAATTTCCGTCCCGATGAAGCCACAGAGGAAAACTCTAATGGGGTGTGTCTAAGGACACGAAATCATCGGATTCGTCGAGGGTAGCCTTCGTTCAGAAAGTAAGGGAAATTGGCGTTGCTGCTAATTGGTCAATCTCCATATCGGTGGTTAGAAAAAGATGCTCGCCGCCCTCGAAGGAAAGTTGCTAGTGGGAGACGCCGTTCGTTGAAAAATAGGTCTCCCCTATCTTCCCGTAGTTGGGACAAAGACTGTTTGTTTGAAGAACTTTAGTCAACTAAATCTTAAGATTTATAACGGGCCCTCAGGCTAGCTGGACATGTACTGCGGAGACGCATCGACATCTGGCAATCATCTTACTCGAAGAATAGGGTCTGCGTGTGGCGAGCCACGGGGCAGAAACTGTTGGAATGTTTACTGTCACGTGCCGCCACAAATATTTCTTTTAAGGAGAGCTATAGAATTACTCCATGCCTTTGCTAGACAAAGCGTTCATCCCGTGACCGCGGCTACGTTCGGCGACTGGCTGTCGCCTCGAGCCCAAGCTCATTATCACAAATCTCGAGTAAATACAATCGGATCGAATGACGGCAATTGTGTAATTACGCCTATGATAGTGTGGAGGATAGGTGAATGCCAAATATCGAAAAATAAGTATAATTTATTTTACTCGATGAATACGAATAAGTATACACCAATTCACAATTCGTTCCGGTCAAAATAATTTAGGTGCTCGAGGAACTCGATGGATACGTATACACCTGATTGCTGAAGCACTGATCAATTAACTCTCTCGATCGTGCTTGCGTCTGATTAATAATTATACTGGCCGGGGGATAACCGGAAAATTTAAACTTAACAACGTTTGACAGTTGAAGGTAGCGGCGACATTGTTTTGTTCGGAGTTCGTTGCTCCTCAACGTACCTATGACCTAAGGGTCTTGCTGCTCCGAAACAAAACAACAACAGGATTTGAACTGACCTGCTCGCGTGCCGCTTCATTACCCCCCTTCCAGTGATAACATTTATGTCAAACTTTAAAATATCCATCAAGTTCCTTATGTCGTCACGACATTCCAACAGTCTAAAACACCTAATCGAGACCTGCCTGGAACCGATCGGGAAAACGAACTCTGCGTCCGTATCTCGTAACATACCCACTCCTTGTGTTCTCTGCCGATGTATTGTTGCTGTCTGCGCTGTTTTCAACGTGCGCATCCGTTTGCTTCACCGGAATAAGTATGTTCCGAGATTCGGCAGACTTTTCTTCGATGTCGTCAGGGACCACGAACGCTGGTTTTAAACGGTCTATGGAAACCGTCACGTCTCGATCGTTTATTCTTATTACGAAATTTTTTTCATTCCTCTTTACCACCTTGTACGGTCCGTCAAACTGAGGCTGTAGAGGGCCTCCTATGGCGTCATGGCGCAAGAAAACGTACGGCGTCGTGTTTAATTCCTTAAAAACGAAGGCTTTTCTTTCGCCATGACTCTTAACCTCATGTGGCCTGAACTTCCTCATCCGCTCTTTAAGCCGGTTCGCGTACTCTGTGTTGGCCCGCTGCTGTGTTTCGACGAAAAATTCCGCCGGCAATCGAATATCAGTGCCGTAGGTCATTTCGGCAGCCGTTGCATTTAAGTCCTCCTTTATCGCGGTTCGGATACCTAACAGTACGATCGGTAAAATTTCTACCCAGTTGCTCGTGCCGTGGCATTTTATCGCAGCTTTTAACTGCCTGTGTAGCCGCTCTACCATTCCGTTGGACGCGGGATGATAAGCCGTTGTGCGTATGTGTTTGGCGCCGAGCAACTGGCACAATTCTTCGAACAACCGCGATTCAAATTGGCGTCCTTGGTCGGTTGTGATTCTTAGAGGAACGCCAAAACGTGCTATCCAAGTATTGAAGAGGGCCGTGGCAACGGTTGCCGCCTCCATATCGGCAATAGGAATAGCTTCGGGCCAACGCGTGAAACGATCGATACATGTTAGACAGTATCGATACCCTTGTGAATATGGCATGGCGATAATGTCTACATGTATGTGCTCAAACCGGCCCGCTATTGTTTTGAAAGTTCCGACTTTCGAGGATACGTGCCTGGTGACCTTACAGCGTTGACAAGGTATACATTGCCGCGTCCAATTTCGACAATCTTTGTTGATGGACGGCCAGACAAAACGTGATGTCACCAATTTCTGTGTAGCACGTATTCCAGGATGAGAAAGTCCATGCAACGACTGAAATACAGCGCGACGTAACTGCTCCGGTACAAAGGGTCGCGGGGTTTCGTTCGTCAAATCGCAGAATAATTCGACGTCGTGGTCAGGGAATCGTAATTTTTTAAGTTTCAGCGCGCTAGAACCTGACTCCCTAATTTGTCTCAGCTCTGGATCAACCGCTTGCGCTGCTGCTAATGTTTGATGATCCACGGATTTCCCGATCGCTTCTATTCGTGACAAGGTATCTGCTACGGTATTGTTGATACCTTTAATATGACGTATGTCGGTTGTAAATTGTCCGACATAATCGAGCTGCCGGAATTGTCTTGGCGAACATTTGTCCGGATTCTGTTCAAACGCGTATATTAGGAGTTTATGATCGGCATAAATCGCGAAATTTCTCCCTTCGACAGCGTGCCTAAATCGTTTTACCGCCGTGTACATCGCGAGTAGCTCACGATCGTATGCGCTGTACTTACGTTGCGCGAGGGATAGCGATTTAGTCATGAAACCTAACGGCTGCCAGTCATCGTTAACGCGTTGCTGAAGTACCGCTCCTATTGCAAAATCTGAAGCATCGACCACGAGGCTCACGGGCGCGCCCGGAATCGGATGCGCTAACATCGTCGCGTTAGCTAAGGCGCGCTTCGACTCGCGGAAGCTCTCGTCAGTTTGATCGGACCACTCAATAGTCGCGTTGCACTTCTTTGTGCCCTTTAGTAAATCATTGAGCGGTTGCAGAATCTGTGCGGCCCTCGGTATGAAACGTCGATAAAAATTAATCATACCGAGGTATCTCCGTAGTTCTTTTATCGTAGCGGGACGCGGTACTTTAACAATTGCTTCGACGCGTTCGGCCGTAGGTTTTATGCCCTCTGCGGTAACGGTATACCCTAAAAATTTAATTTCGCGCACGCCGAATTCGCCCTTCGCGAGGTTTATAACAACCCCGTATTCGTCGAGGCGTTTGAACAAGATCCGCAAATGTTCGCGGTGCTGTTCCTCGGAATCAGACGCAATTAAAAAGTCATCGATATACGCGTAGACGAAATCGAGACCTCTCGTGATTTCATCCACGAATCTTTGACACGTTTGGGCGGCGTTTCGAAGCCCAAACATCATGCTAGTCGCTTCGAAGAGACCGAAAGGGGTAATAATCGCTGTTTTCGGCACGTCCTCCGGCGCGATGGGAATTTGATGGTAAGCACGCACGAGATCGATCTTAGAAAAGATGTGCTTACCATATAAGTTCTGCGCAAAATCTTCTATGTGCGGCGGCGAATACCTATCCGGAATCGTGCGGGCGTTCAAAGCCCGGTAGTCGCCACACGGTCGTATCCCTCCGTCCTTCTTCGGTACGATGTGCAAGGGTGATGCCCACGGGCTTCGCGATGGGCGCATCACTCCTTGCTCTATCATTATTTCGAATTCCGCCTTAGCCTGCATGAGTCGATCGGGGGCTAGGCGGCGTGGTTTCGCGTGGACGGGGGTTCCAGGTGTCGTGCAGATATGATGCTGCACATCATGTTTCACAGAACTTCGCCGGAAAACGGGTGGTCGCGTTAGCTCGGGGAATTCCGCTAACAATTTATGGTACTGTGATTCCCCGTAGATGGTCCTTATAGATCCGATATCGGTCGTCGCTGTAAAACCGTGGACAACGACGCTCTCGTGGACAACTGCGTAGTCTTGTCCAACAATCGCTTATTCCGCGGGTCAACGAGTAACCCGTAGTGGCACAAAAAATCGACGCCGATGATAGGCGTTTTTAGAGGACCGCCGTGTTTGGCAGCAAATGTAGAGTAGAACGCGCATCGAATTGTCGACATGCCACCAATAGCAGAGGAGGTACGTTGAATTGAATACTGAAGACTAAATATGCAAAACTATAGTTACAATGTATTAGGCAGGGATCAAGGTTGACATAGCAAAAGCCGGCTGATTCGAGCTGTATTTCGCAGCAAATGTGGAGTAGAAAGCGCATTAAATTGTCGACATATCTCAAATGGATACGGAGATACGCTCAATTGAATACTTAATACAGAATCTGCAAAACTACAACAACGTTGTATTTGACAGGTCACATAGTCGACACTGCGCATACTGGTTGATGTGCGCTATATTTGACAGCAAATGTGCGGTACACCGCGAAACGGAATGTCCAGATATCTGGAATAGAAACTGAGATACGCTCAATTGAATATCGAAGCCTGAATGTACAGTACTTGAATAACATTGAAATTGACCTCGACCCGAGGAGACATAATGAAAACAGGAGCAGGTGCGCTGTATTTCGCAGCACATGTGGAGTATAACGAGCATCGAATTGTCGAGATATGTGGTATAGAATCTGATACATTCAATTGAATATTTAAGACAGAATCTGCAAAATTGCAATTATGCTGGATTTGACAGGGCCCAGACTTGTCGTTGCGAAAACTGGGCGATGTGCGCTGTATTTGGCAGCAAATGTGGAGTATAACGCGCATGGAATTGTCGACATATCTCCAATGGAAAGGACGATACGTTCAATTGAATCATTAAGAAATAATGTGCAATATTCCAATTACGCTGGATTTGACAGGACACAGAGTTGACATAGGGCAAACTGGCTGACTTGCTCTGCATTTGGCAGCAAATGTGGAGTAGAACATGCATCGAACTGTCGAGGTATCTATAATAGAAACTGTGATACGTACAATTGAATATTTCAGGCGGAATTTCCAAAACTGCAGTAACGCTTTATCTGACAGGGCCCAGAGTTGACATTGCGCAAACTGTATGATGTCCGCTGTTTATACAGCATATGTGGAGTAAGACGCGCATCGAATTGTCGGCATGTCACCAAGTGCACGGAGGTACATTCATTGAACGTTTAAGACACAATCTGTTAAACAGAATGTTCGCTGGATTTGCCAGGGCCCAGATATGACACAGCTTCAACCGGCTGATGTGCGCAAAATTTGGCAGCAAATGCGGGGTATAACGCGTATCGAATTGTCTACAGACCACCAATAGCCGCGGAGATAAGTTCAATTGAATACTGAAGCCTGGAGATGCAGTACTGCAATAACATTGTATTTGAACTCGGCCTGAGTTGACATAATGTAAGCAGGAGCAGGAGCGCTGTAGTTTGCAGCAAATGATGAGTAGAACGCGCACTTAGATGTCAACATTTCTCCAATGGACACGGCGATACGTTCAACTGAATATTAAAGGGGGAATCTGCAAAATTTCAATTGCGCTGGATTTTGCAGGGCACTGGGTTAACATAGCGCAAACCGGTTGATGTGCACGATTTGACCTCGACCAGAGTTGACACAATGTAAACAGGAGCAGGTCGGCTGTATTTGGCAGCAATTGTGGACTATATCTATGATCGAAATGTCGACATATCTCCCATGGAAACGGAGATACGTTCAATTGAATACTGAAACCTGGGTATGCAGTACTGCAAAAACATTGGATTTGAATTCGGCCCGAGTTGACATAATGTAAACAGGTGCTGTACGGCTGTATTTGGTAGCAAATGTGGACTATATCGCGGATCGATTTCTCGAAATATCTCCAATGGAAACGGAGATACGTTCAATTGAATATTGAGGCCTCGATATGCACCAATGCAATAACATTGGATTTGAACTCTGCCCGAGTTGACATAATGTAAGCAGGAGCTGATGCGCTGTAGTTTGCAGCAAATGTGGAGTAGAACGCTCATCGAACTGTCGACATTTCTCCAATGGAACCGGAGATACGTTCAATTGGATACTGAAGACTGGATATGCAGTACCCCAAAATCATCGGAATTGCCCTCGACCCGATTTGATATAATATGAACAGGAGCAGGTCAACTGTATTTGGCAGCAATTGTGGAGCGTAACGCGCATCATATTGATGACATGCCACCAATAGCAACAAAGTTACGTGGAATGGAATACTGACGCCTAAATATGCTAAAGTGCAGTTACAATTGATGTGGCAGTATCCACAGATGACATTACGCAAACCGGTTGATGTGCACTGTATTTGGCAGCAAATGAGGGTTATAACGCGCATCGAATTGTCGACGTATCTCTGATGGAAACAGAGATACGTTAAATTGAATATTGAAGCCTGGATATTCAGTACAGCAATAACATTGGATTTGACCTCGACCCGAGTTGACATAATGTAAACAGGAGCAGGTGCGCTGTAGTTTGCAGCAAATGTTGAGTAGAACGCGCATCGAATTGTCGACATATCTCCAATTGAAAGGGAGATACGTTCAAGTAAATAATCGAGAAATAATGTGGAATATTCCAATTACGCTGGATTTGACAGTACACGCAGTTGACATAGGGCAAACTTTCTGACTTGTTCTGCATTTGGCCGCAAATGTGGAGTATAACATGCAGCGAACTGTCGAGGTATCTATAATAGAAACTGAGATACGTCCAATTGAATATTTCAAGCAGAATTTCCAAAACTGCAATAACGCTGTACCTGACAGAGCCCAGAGTTGACATTGAGCAAACTGGACGAGGTGCGCTGCTTTTTGCAGCATCTGTGACGTAAGACGCGCATCGAATTGTCGACATGACACCAATAGCAGCGGAGATACGTTCAATAGAATATTTAAGACAGAAACTGCAAAATTGTAATTACGCTGGATATGACAGGCTACACAGTTGACATTGCTCAAACCGGTTGATGTGCACTGTATTTGGCACTAAATGAGGGTTATACAGCGCATCGAATTGTCCACATATCTCCACTGGAATTGGAGGCACGTTCAATTGAATATCTAAGGTAAAATCTGCAAAATTGCAATTGCACTGGATTTTGCAGGGCTCTGAGCTGACATGGCGCAAACCGGTTGATGTGCACTGTATTTGGTAGGAAGTGTGGAGTATAATGTGCATCGAATTGTTGACATATCACCAATAGCAGAATAGATACGTTGAATTGAATATTTAAACCTAAATGTGTCAAGCCGCAATTACAATGAATTTGACAGAGCAAAGAGATAACATAGCACGAAACCGGCCGAAAGGCGCTGTACTTGGCAGCCAATGTGGAGTATATCGTCGGTCGACTTGTCGACATATGTCCAATGGAAACGGAGATACATCGAATTTTCGACATGCCAGCAATAGCAGCGGATTCTCGTTTAATTGAATACTTAACCCCAAATATGCTATACTGTAATTACAAAGGATTTGCCAGGGACCAGGGTTGATATTGCACAAACTGGTTGATGATGAGATACACTCAATTGAATATTTAAGACAGAATCTGCAAAATTGCAATTACGCAGGATGTGACAGGATACACAGTAGGCTTAGGTCAAACTGGGTGATGTTCTCTACATTTAACTGCCAATGTGGAGTATAACGCGCATCTAATTGTCGATATATCCCCAATGGAAATGGAGAAACGTTCAATTGACTATTTCAGGCAGAATCTGCAAAATTGCAATTACAATGAACTAGCCGGGGACATGAGTGGACATAGCGCAAACTGACTGCTGTCCGCTGCATTTGGCAGCAAATATGGAGCATAACGCGCATCGAATTGTCGAGATATTCGGAATAGAAACTGAGATACGCTCAATTGAATATTTACGACAGAATCTGCAAAACTGCAACAGCGCTGTATTTGACAGGTTCCAGAGTTGACATAGCGCAAACCGAATGACGTGCGCTGTATTGGCAGTGAGTGAGGAGTATAACGGGCATTGAATTGTCGACATGTCACGAATAGCAGCGGCTATACGTTTTATTGAAAACTTAAGCATAAATATGCTAAACTGCAATTACAATGGATTTGACAGGATACACAGTTGACATTGGGGAAACCGGTTGATGTGTGCTGTATTTGGCAGGAAATGTGGAGAATAACGTGCATCGAATTGTCGACATATCAATATTAGCATCGGAGAGACGTCCGATTGAATACGTATGCTTAAATACGTAAAACAGCAACTTCGGTGAGTATGGCAGGGCCCAGAGTTGACTAGGCGCAAACCGGCTGTTGAGCGCTTTATTTGGTGGCAAATGTGGAGTAGAACGCGCACCAAATTATCGACATATCTCCAACGGAAACGGGGATACGTTCAATTGAATATTGAAGCATGAATATGCAGTACTGCATAAAATAATGCAAATGACTTCGACCAGAGTTGACACAATGTAAACAGAAGCAGATGCGCTGTATTTGGCTGCAAATCTGGAGTATAACGCGCATCGAATTGGCGAGATATCTGGAATAGAAACTGAGATACGCTGAATTGAATATTTAGGACAGAATCTGCAAAACTGCAATTACGCTGCATTTGACAGGACATAGCGCAAACCGGTTGAAGAGCTCTGTATTTGGCAGCATATGTGGGGTAGATCGCGCACCGAGTTGCCGAGATATCGCCAATAGCAGTGTAGAAACGTTCAATGGTATGTTGAATCCTATATAAACAGTACTGCAATAGCATTACATTTCACCTCGACTCGAGTTGACTTAACGTTATCAAGTGCAGATGCGCTGTATTTTTCAAGCAAATGTGGAGTATATCGCGGATCGAATTATCGGCATATCTCCGATGGAAACGGAGATACTTTCAATTGAATATTCAAGTATGAAAATGCATTAGTGCATCAACATTGGATTTGACTTCGACCCGAGGTGACATAATGTAAACAGCAGCACGAGCGCCGTATTTGGCAGCAAACGTGGCGTATATCGCGCATCGAACAGTCGAGATATTACCAATTGCAGTGTAGAAACGTTCAATGGAATATTGTATCCTGAATATGCAGTACGGCAATAGCGTTGTATTTCACCTCGACCCGAGTTAACTTAACGTAAACAGGTGCAGGTGCCCTGTATTTGGCAGCAAATGTGGGATACAACGCGTATCGAATTGTCGGCATATCTCCGATGGAAACGGAGATACTTTCAATTGAATATTCAAGTATGAAAATGCATTACTGCATCAACATTGGATTTGACCTCGATCCGAGTTGACATAATGTAAACAGGAGCAGGTACGCTGTATTTGGCAGCAAACGTAGCGTATATCGCGCATCGAACTGTCGAGATATTACCAATAGCAGTGTAGAAACGTTGAATGGAATGTTGAATGCTGAATATGCAGTACTGCAAATACATTGGATTTGACCTCGACCCTAGTTGACATGATGTAAACTGTAGGAGGTCCGCTGTGTTTGGCAGCAAACGTGGCGTATATCGCGCATCGAACTATCGAGATATTACCAATATCATTGTAGAAACGTTCAATTTAATATTGAATCCTGAATACGCAGTACTGCAAGAACATCGCATTTGACCTCGATCCGAGTTGACATAATGTAGAATGGAGCAGATGCGGTGTATTTGGCAGCAAATGTGGAGTAGATCGGCATCGAATTATCGAGAAATCAGGTATAGAAACACAGATACTTGCAATTGAATATTTCAGGCAGAATGCCCAAAACTGCAATAACGCTGTATTTGACTTAAACCTAAATATGCTCAACTGCAATTACAATGGATTTGACCGGATATAGAGTTGACATTGCGCAAACTGGTTGATGACCGCTGTATTTGGCAGCGAATGTGCGGTATAGCACGCATCGAATTGTCGAGAGATCACCAATAGCAGCGGAGATACGTGGAATTGAATACTGACGACTAAATATGCTAAAGTGCAATTACAATTGATTTGGCAGTATACGCAGATGACATTAAGCAAACCTGTTGATGTGCACTGTATTTGGCAGTAAATGGTGGTTATAACGCGCATCGAATTGTCGACATATCTCTGATGGCAACCGAGATACGTTCAATTGAATATTGAAGCATTAATATGCTGAACGGCAATAACATTGGATTTGACCTAGACCCGAGTTGACATAATATAACTGGAACAGGTCGGCTGTATTTGGCAGCAATTGTGGACTATATCTCGGATCGAATTGACGACATATCTCTAATGGAAACTGAGATGCGCCATATTGAATATTTAAGACAGAATCTGCAAAACAGCAATAACGCGGTACTTGACAGGACCCATAGTTGACATAGTGCAAACCGAACGATGTGCACTGTATTTCTGTGCAAATCTGTTGAAAAATCTCGATATAAACGCAGATACGTTCAATTGAATATTGAAGTCTAAATATGCTAAACTGCAATTGCAGTGGATTTGACCTCGCCCCGAGTTGACATAATGTAAACAGGAGCAGGTCCGCTGCATTTGGCAGCACATGTGTAGTATATCGCGGATCGAATTGTCGAGATATCTCCAGTGGAAACGGAGATACGTGCAATTGAATATTGAAGCCTGAATGTGCAGTACTGTAATAATATTGGATTTGTCCACGACCCGAGATTGCATTATGTAAACAGGAGCAGATCGGCTGCATTTGGCAGCAAATATGGAGTAGTGCGCGCATCGAATTGTCCACATATCTCCACTGGAATTGGTGGTACGTTCAATTGAATATTTAAGGTAGAATCTGCAAAACTGCAATTGCACTGGATTTTGCAGGGTTCTGAGCTGAAATGGCGCAGACCGATTGATGTGCACTGTATTTGGCAGGTATAATGTGCATCGAATTGTCGACATATCTCCAAAGGAAACGGAGATACGTTCAATTGGATATTGAAGCCTGGATATGCAGTTCTCCAAAAAATCCAATACATTGGATTTGACCTCAAGCCTAGTTGACATAATGTATACAGCAGCAGCTGCTCTGTATTTGGCAGCATATGTGGAGTAGAGCTCCCATAAAATTGTCGAGATATCTGGAATTGAAGCTGAGATACACTCAATTGAATATTTAAGACGGACTCTGCAAAACTGCAACATCGCTGTATTTCACAGGCCCCAGGGATGACATAGCAAAAACCTTCCGTTGCGCGCTGTATTTGGCAGCAAATGTGGAGTAGAAAGCGCATCGAATTGTCGACATACCTCCAATGGAAACAGAGATACATGAAATTGAATATTGAAGTCAGAATCTGCAATTGTGGACTGTATCGCGGATCGAAATGTCGACATATCTCCCATGGAAACGGAGATACGTTCAATTGAATATTGAAGTCTGGATATATAGTACTGCATTAACATTGGAATTAACCTCGTCCCGAGTTGACATAATGTAAACAGGACCAGGTCGGCTGTATTTGGCCGAAATTGTGGACTGTATCTCGGATCGAAATGTCGACGTATCTCCCATGGAAACGGAGATACGTTCAATTGAATATATATGGTTTTAATCTGATATATTTCAATTGCGCTGGATTTTGCAGGGCACTGGGTTAACATAGCGCAAACCGGTTGATATGCGCTGAGTTCGCAGCAAATGTAGGGTATAACGCGCATCGAATTGTAGACATATCTCCAATGGAATCGGAGATACGTTCAAATGAATATTGAAGCCTGGTGCTGCAGTACAGCAATAACATTGGATTTGATCTCGTCCCGAGTTGACATATCGTAAACAGGACCAGGTTGGCTGTATTTGGCAGCAATTGTGGACTGTATCTCGGATCGAAATGTCGACGTATCTCCCATGGAAACGGAGATGCGTTCAATTGAATATTGAAGTCTGGATATGGAGTACTGCACTAACATTGGAATTGACCCCGTCCCGAGTTGACATAATGCAAAAAGGTGCAGTACGGCTTTATTTGGCAGCAATTGTGGACTGTATCGCGGATCGAGTTGTCGACATATGTCCTATGGAAACGGAGATACGTTCAATTGAATATTGCAGCCTAGATATGCAGTACTGCAATAACATTGGATTTGATCTCGGTCAGAGTTGACATAATGTAAACAGGAGCATGTACGCTGTATTGGGCAGCAAATGTGGAGTACAAAGTGCCTCGAATTCATGATATATCTCCAATGGAAACGGAGATACGTTCAATTGAATATGGAAGCCTGGACATGCAGGACGGCACTATCATTGGACTTGAACTCGGTCCGAGTTGACATAATGAAAACAGGATCAGGTCGGCTGTATTTGCAGCAATTGTGGACTATATCTCGGATCGAAATGTCGACATATACCCATGGAAACGGAGATACGTTAAATTGAATATTGAAGTCTGGATATGCAGTACTGCATTAACATTGGATTTGACCTCGCCCCGAGTTGACATATCGTAAACAGCACCAGGTTGGCTGTATTTGGCAGCAATTGTGGACTGTATCTCGGATCGAAATGTCGACATATCTCCCATGGAAACGGAGATACGTTCAATTGAATATTGAAGTCTGGATATATAGTACTGCATTAACATTGGAATTGACCTCTTCCCAAGTTGAGATAATGTAAATAGGACCAAGTCGGCTGTATTTGGCCGAAATTGTGGACTGTATCTCGGATCGAAATGTCGACATATCTCCCATGGAAACAGAGAGACGTTCAATTGAATTTATATGGTAGAATCTGCAATATTTCAATTGCGCTGGATTTTGCAGGGCACTGGGTTGACATAGCGCAAACCGGTTGATGGGACCTGTGTTGGCAGCAAATGTGAGGGAATTGTAGTCATATCTCCAATAGAATTGGAGATACGTTCAAATGAATATTGAAGCCTGGTGCTGCAGTACTGCAATAACATTGGATTTGACCTCGTCCCGAGTTGACATATCGTAAACAGGACCAGGTTGGCTGCATTTGGCAGGAATTGTGGACTATATCTCGGATCGAATTGTCGACATATCTCCCATGGAAACGGAGATACGTTCAATTGAATATTGAAATTTGGATATGCAGTACTGCAATTAACATTGGATGTGAACTCGGCCCGAGTTGACATAATGAAAACAAGAATAGGTCAGCTGTATTGGATAGCAAAAGTGGAGTACAACGCGAATCGAATTGATGATATATCTCCAATGGAAATGGAGATGCGTTCAATTGAATATTGAAACCTGGATATGCTAAACTGCAATTACAATGGGTTTGGCAGGGACAAGGGTTGACATAGCAAAATCCGGCCGATACGCGTAGTGTATGTCAGCAAATGTGAAAGAGAAAGCACATCATATTGTCCGCATATCTCAAATGCAAACGGAGCTACTATCAATTGAATATTGTTTCATGAATACGCAGTACTGCAAAAACATTGGTTTTGAACTAGACCCGAGTTGACACAATGCAAACAGGAGCAGGAGCGCTGTATTTGGCAGCAAATGTGGACCATTTCGCGGATCGATTTCTCGACATATGTCCTATGGAAACGTAGATACGTTCAATTGAATACTGAAGCCTGGAATGCAGTACTGCAATAACATTTTATTTGACCTCGACACGAGTTGACATAATGTAAACTGGAGGTGGTGCCCTGTATTTGGCAGCAAATGTGGAGTAGAGAGCGCATCAAATTGTCGACATATCTCCAATGGAAATGGAGATACGTCCAATTGAATATATATGGTAGAATCTGGAATATTTCAATTGCGCTGGATTTTGCAGGGCACTGGGTTGACATAGCGCAAACCGATTGATATGCGCTGTGTTGTCAGCAAATGTAGGGTATAACGCGCATCGAATTGTAGACATATCTCCAATGGAATCGGAGATACGTTCAAATGAATTTTGAAGTTTGGTGATGCAGTACTGCATTAACATTGGAATTGGCCTCGTCCCGAGTTGACATAATGTAAACAGGACCAGGTTGGCTGTATTTGGCAGCAATTGTGGACTGTATCTCGGATCGAGATGTCGACATATCTCCCATGGAAACGGAGATACGTTCAAATGAATATTGAAGCATGTTGAAGCAGTACTGCAATAACATTGGATTTGAACTCGGCCCGAGTTGACATGATGTAAACAGGTGCAGTACGGCTGTATTTGGCAGCAATTGTGGACTATATCTCGGAGCGAATTGTCGACATATGTCACATGGAAGCGGATATACGTTCAATTCAACATTGAAGCCTGTATATGCAGTACTGCAAAAACATTGGATTTGATCTCGTCCCGAGTTGACATAATTGAAGCAGGAGCTGGTGCGCTGTAGTTTGCAGCAACTGTTGAGTAGAACGCGCATCTAGTTGTCAACATTTCTCCATTGGAAACGTATGTACGTTCAATTGAATATTGAAGCCTGAATATGCAGTCCTTCAAAAACATTGGATTAGACCTCGAACGCAGTTAACATAAAGTAAACCGGAATAGGTCCGCTGTATTTGCAGCAAATGTGGAGTACAACGCACCTCGAATTCATGATATATCTCCAATGGAAAAGGAGATACGTTCAATTGAATATTGAAGACAGGATATGCAGTACTTCATTAACATTGGATTTGACCATGACCGCAGTTAAAATAATGTAAACAGGAATAGGTATGCTGTATTTGCAGCAAATGTGGACTATATCGCGGATCGATTTCTCGACATATCTCCCATGGAAACGGAGATACGTACAATTGAATATTGAAGGCTGGATATGGAGTACTGCATTAACATTGGAAATGACCTCGCCCCGAATTGACATAATGTAAACTGGTGCAGTACGGCTTTATTTGGCAGCAATTGTGGACTATATCGCGGATCGAGTTGTCGACACATCTCCCATAGAAACGGAGATACGTTCAAATGAATATTGAAGCCTGGTGGTGCAGTACTGCAATAACATTGGATTTGACCTCGCCCCGAGTTGACATATCGTAAACAGGACCAGGTTGGCTGTATTTGGCAGCAATTGTGGACTGTATCTCGGATCGAAATGTCGACATATCTCCCATGGAAACGGAAATACGTTCAATTGAATATTGAAGTCTGGATATATAGTACGGCATTAACATTGGAATTGACCACGTCCCGAGTTGACATAATGTAAACAGGACCAGGTCGGCTGTATTTGGCCGAAATTGTGGACTGTATCTCGGATCGAAATGTCGACATATCTACCATGGAAACGGAGATACGTTCAAATGAATATTGAAGCCTGGTGCTGCAGTACTGCAGTAACATTGGATTTGACCTCGTCCGGAGTTGACATAATGAAAACAGGATCAGGTCGGCTGTATATGCAGCAATTGTGGACTATATCTCGGATCGAAATGTCGACATATCTCACATGGAAACGGAGATACGTTCAATTGAATATTGAAGTCTGGATATGCCGTACTGCAAAAACATTGGGTTTGATCTCGGCCAGAGATGACATAATGTAAACAGGAGCATGTACGCTGTATTGGGCAGCAAATGTGGAGTACAAAGCGCCTCGAATTCATGATATATCTCCAATGGAAACGCAGATACGTTCAATTGAATATGGAAGACTGAATATGCAGGACTGCAATAACATTGGATTTGAACTCGACCCGAGTTGACATAATGTAAACAGGAATAGGACCGCTGTATTTGGCAGCAAATGTGGAGTACAACGCTCCTAGAATTCAATTCATGATATATCTCCAATGGAAACGGAGATACGTTCAATTGAATATATATGGTAGAATCTGATATATTTCAATTGCGCTGGATTTTGCAGGGCACTGGGATAACATAGCGCAAACCGGTTGATATGCGCTGAGTTCGCAGCAAATGTAGGGTATAACGCGCATCGAATTGTAGACATATCTCCAATGGAATCGGAGATACGTTCAAATGAATTTTGAAGTTTGGTGATGCAGTACTGCATTAACATTGGAATTGGCCTCGTCCCGAGTTGACATAATGTAAACAGGACCAGGTCGCATGTATTTGGCCGAAATTGTGGACTGTATCTCGGATCGAAATGTCGACATATCTCCCATGGAAACGGAGATATGTTCAAATGAATATTGAAGCCTGGTGCTGCAGTACAGCAATAACATTGGATTTGATCTCGTCCCGAGTTGACATATCGTAAACAGGACCAGGTTGGCTGTATTTGGCAGCAATTGTGGACTGTATCGCGGATCGAGTTGTCGACATATGTCCTATGGAAACGGAGATACGTTCAATTGAATATTGCAGCCTAGATATGCAGTACTGCAATAACATTGGATTTGATCTCGGCCAGAGTTGACATAATGTAAACAGGAGCATGTACGCTGTATTGGGCAGCAAATGTGGAGTACAAAGCGCCTCGAATTCATGATATATCTCCAATGGAAACGGAGATACGTTCAATTGAATATGGAAGCCTGGACATGCAGGACTGCACTATCATTGGACTTGAACTCGGACCGAGTTGTCATATCGTAAACAGGACCAGGTTGGCTGTATTTGGCAGCAATTGTGGACTGTATCTCGGATCGAAATGTCGACGTATCTCCCATGGAAACGGAGATACGTTCAATTGAATATTGAAGTCTGGATATGGAGTACTGCATTAACATTGGAATTGACCTCGTCCCGAGTTGACATAATGTAAACAGCTGCTGTACGACTTTATTTGGCAGCAATTGTGGACTGTATCGCGGATCGAGTTGTCGACATGTCTCCAATGGAATCGGAAATACGTTCAGATGAATATTGAAGCATGGTGATGCAGTACTGCAATAACATTGGATTTGATCTCGTCCCGAGTTGACATAATTGAAGCAGGAGCTGGTGCGCTGTAGTTTGCAGCAACTGTTGAGTAGAACGCGCAGCTAGTTGTCAACATTTCTCCATTGGAAACGTATATACGTTCAATTGAATATTGAAGGCTGGATATGGAGTACTGCATTAACATTGGATTTGACCCCGTCCCGAGTTGACATAATGTAAGCAGAAGCTGGTCGGCTGTATTTATTCAGCAATTGTGGACTATATCTCGGATCGAATTGTCGACATATCTCCCATGGTGCGGAGATACGTTCAATTGAATATTGAAGACTGGATATGCAGTGCTGCAAAAACATTGGATTTGACCTCGACCGCAGTTATAATAATGTAAACAGGAATAGGTCTGCTGTATTTGTAACAAATGTGGACAACATCGCGGATCGATTTCTCGACATATCTCCCATGGAAACGGAGATACGTTCAATTGAATATTGAAGACTGGATATGCAGTACTGCATTGACTTTGGATTTGTCCTCAACCGCAGTTAAAATAATGTAAACATTAATAGGTCCGCTGTATTGGACAGCAATTGTGGAGCACAACGCGCCTCGAATTCATGATATATCTCCAATGGAAACGGAGATACGTTCAATTGAATATTGAAGTCTGGATATGCAGTAATGCATTAACATCGGATTTGAACTCGGACCGAGTTGACATAATGAAAACAGGATCAGGTCGGCTGTATTTGGCAGCAATTGTGGACTATACCTCGGATCGAAATGTCGACATATCTCCCATGGAACCGGAGATACGTGCAATTGAATATTGAAGTCTGGATATATAGTACAGCATTAACATTGGAATTGACCTCCTCCCGAGTTGACATAATGTAAACAGGACCAGGTCGGCTGTATTTGGCCGAAATTGTGGACTGCATCTCGGATCGAAATGTCGACATATCTCTCATGGAAACGGAGATACGTTCAAACGAATATTGAAGCCTGGTGGTGCAGTACTGCAATAACATTGGATTTGACCTCGTCCCGAGTTGACATATCGTAAACAGCACCAGGTTGGCTGTATTTGGCAGCAATTGTGGACTGTATCGCGGATCGAAATGTCGACATATCTCCCATGCAAACGGAGATACGTTCAAATGAATATTAAAGCCTGGTCGTGCAGTACTGCAATAACATTGGATTTGACCGCGTCCCGAGTTGACAGATCGTAAACAGCACCAGGTTGGCTGTATTTGGCAGCAATTGTGGACTGTATCTCGGATTGAAATGTCGACATATCTCCCATGGAAACGGAGATACGTTCAAATGAATATTGAAGCGTGGTGCTGCAGTACTGCAATAACATTGGATTTGATCTCGTCCCGAGTTGACATATCGTAAACAGGACCAAGTTGGCTGAATTTGGCAGCAATTGTGGACTGTATCTCGGATCGAAATGTCGACATATCTCCCATGGAAACGGAGATACGTTCAATTGAATATTGAAGTCTGGATATATAGTACTGCATTAACATTGGAATTGACCTCGTCCCGAGTTGACATAATGTAAACAGGACCAGGTCGCATGTATTTGGCCGAAATTGTGGACTGTATCTCGGATCGAAATGTCGACATATCTCCCATGGAAACGGAGATACGTTCAAACGAATATTGAAGCGTGGTGCTGCAGTACTGCATTAACATTGGATTTGATCTCGTCCCGAGTTGACATATCGTAAACAGGACCAGGTTGGCTGTATTTGGCAACAATTGTGGACTGTATCTCGGATCGAAATGTCGACGTATCTCCCATGGAAACGGAGATACGTTCAATTGAATATTGAAGTCTGGATATGGAGTACTGCATTAACATTGGAATTGACCTCGTCCCGAGTTGACATAATGTAAAAAGGTGCAGTACGGCTTTATTTGGCAGCAATTGTAGACTGTATCGCGGATCGAGTTGTCGACATATGTCCCATGGAAACGGAGATACGATCAATTGAATATGGAATCCTGGACATGCAGGACTGCACTATCATTGGACTTGAACTCGGACCGAGTTGACATAATTGAAGCAGGAGCTGGTGCGCTGTAGTTTGCAGCAACTGTTGAGTAGAACGCGCAGCTAGTTGTCAACATTTCTCCATTGGAAACGTATATACGTTCAATTGAATATTGAAGCCTGAATATGCAGTCCTTCAAAAACATTTGATTTGACCTCGAACGCAGTTAACATAAAGCAAACCGGAATAGGTCCGCTGTATTTGCAGCAAATGTGGAGTACAACGCACCTCGAATTCATGATATATCTGCAATGGAAACGGAGATACGTTGAATTGAATATTGAAGACTGGATATGCAGTACTGCATTAACATTGGATTTGACCTCGACCGCAGTTAAAATAATGTAAACAGGAATCGGACCGCTGTATTTGCAGCAAATGTGGACTATATCGCGGAACGATTTCTCGACATATCTCCCATGGAAACGGAGATACGTTCAATTGAATATTGAAGGCTGGATATGGAGTACTGCATTAACATTGGATTTGACCCCGTCCCGAGTTGACATATCGTTTAACAGAACCAGGTCGGCTGTATTTGGCCGAAATTGCGGACTGTATCTCGGATCGAAATGTCGCCATATCACCCATGGAAACGGAGATACGTTCAATTGAATTTGGAAGCCTGGATATGCAGTACCTCAAAAACATTGGATTCATTCTCGTCCCGAGTTGACATAATGTAAGCAGGAGCTGGTCGGGTGTATTTGGCAGCAATTGTGGAGTACAACGCGCCTCGAATTCATGATATATCTCCAATGGAAACGGAGATACGTTCAATTGAATATGGAAGCCTGGATATGCAGGACTGCACTTTCATTGGATTTGACCTCGACCCAAGTTGAAATAATGTAAACAGAAAAAGGTGCGCTGTATTTGGCAGCAAGTGTGGACTACATCGCGGATAGATTTCTCGACGTATCTGCAATGGAAACGGAGATACGTTCAATTGAGTATTTATGTATGAATCTGCAAAATTGCAATTTCGCTGGATTTGGTAGGGCACTTAGTTGACATAGCGCAAACCCGCTGAAGGACGCTGTATTTGACAGCAATTGTGGCCTATATCTCGGATCGAAATGTGGACATATTTCTCATGGAAACGGGGATACGTTCAATTGAATATTGAAGTCTGTATATGCAGTACTGCATTAAGAGTGGATTTGAACTCGGCCCGAGTTGACATAATGTAAACAGGTGCAGTACGGCTGTATTTGGCAGCAATTGCGTACTATATGGCGGATCGAGTTATCGACATATCTCCAATGGAATCGGAGATACGGTCAATTGAATATTGAAGCCTGGATATGCAGTACTGCAAAAACATACGATGTGATTTCGACCCGAGTTGACATAACGTAAATAGCACCAGGTCGGCAGTATTTGACAGCAATTGTGGCCTATGTCTGGGTTCGAAATGTCGACATATCTCCCATGGAAACGGAGATACGTTCAATTGAATATTGAAGTCTGGATATATAGTACTGCATTAACATTGGAATTGACCTCGTCCCGAGTTGACATAATGTAAAAAGGTGCAGTACGGCTTTATTTGGCAGCAATTGTAGACTGTATCGCGGATCGAGTTGTCGACATATGTCCCATGGAAACGGAGATACGATCAATTGAATATGGAATCCTGGACATGCAGGACTGCACTATCATTGGACTTGAACTCGGACCGAGTTGACATAATTGAAGCAGGAGCTGGTGCGCTGTAGTTTGCAGCAACTGTTGAGTAGAACGCGCAGCTAGTTGTCAACATTTCTCCATTGGAAACGTATATACGTTCAATTGAATATTGAAGCCTGAATATGCAGTCCTTCAAAAACATTTGATTTGACCTCGAACGCAGTTAACATAAAGCAAACCGGAATAGGTCCGCTGTATTTGCAGCAAATGTGGAGTACAACGCACCTCGAATTCATGATATATCTGCAATGGAAACGGAGATACGTTGAATTGAATATTGAAGACTGGATATGCAGTACTGCATTAACATTGGATTTGACCTCGACCGCAGTTAAAATAATGTAAACAGGAATAGGTCTGCTGTATTTGCAGCAAATGTGGACTATATCGCGGATGGATTTCTCGACATATCTCCAATGGAAACGGAGATACGTTCAATTGAATATTGAAGGCTGGATATGGAGTACTGCATTAACATTGGATTTGACCCCGTCCCGAGTTGACATATCGTTTAACAGAACCAGGTCGGCTGTATTTGGCCGAAATTGCGGACTGTATCTCGGATCGAAATGTCGCCATATCACCCATGGAAACGGAGATACGTTCAATTGAATTTGGAAGCCTGGATATGCAGTACCTCAAAAACATTGGATTCATTCTCGTCCCGAGTTGACATAATGTAAGCAGGAGCTGGTCGGGTGTATTTGGCAGCAATTGTGGAGTACAACGCGCCTCGAATTCATGATATATCTCCAATGGAAACGGAGATACGTTCAATTGAATATGGAAGCCTGGATATGCAGGACTGCACTTTCATTGGATTTGACCTCGACCCAAGTTGAAATAATGTAAACAGAAAAAGGTGCGCTGTATTTGGCAGCAAGTGTGGACTACATCGCGGATAGATTTCTCGACGTATCTGCAATGGAAACGGAGATACGTTCAATTGAGTATTTATGTATGAATCTGCAAAATTGCAATTTCGCTGGATTTGGTAGGGCACTTAGTTGACATAGCGCAAACCCGCTGAAGGACGCTGTATTTGACAGCAATTGTGGCCTATATCTCGGATCGAAATGTCGACATATTTCTCATGGAAACGGGGATACGTTCAATTGAATATTGAAGTCTGTATATGCAGTACTGCATTAAGAGTGGATTTGAACTCGGCCCGAGTTGACATAATGTAAACAGGTGCAGTACGGCTGTATTTGGCAGCAATTGCGTACTATATGGCGGATCGAGTTATCGACATATCTCCAATGGAATCGGAGATACGGTCAATTGAATATTGAAGCCTGGATATGCAGTACTGCAAAAACATACGATGTGATTTCGTCCCGAGTTGACATAACGTAAATAGCACCAGGTCGGCAGTATTTGACAGCAATTGTGGCCTATGTCTGGGTTCGAAATGTCGACATATCTCCCATGGAAACGGAGATACGTTCAATTGAATATTGAAGTCTGGATATATAGTACTGCATTAACATTGGAATTGACCTCGTCCCGAGTTGACATAATGTAAACAGGACCAGGTCGCATGTATTTGGCCGAAATTGTGGACTGTATCTCGGATCGAAATGTCGCCATATCTCCCATGGAAACGGAGATACGTTCAAACGAATATTGAAGCGTGGTGCTGCAGTACTGCATTAACATTGGATTTGATCTCGTCCCGAGTTGACATATCGTAAACAGGACCAGGTTGGCTGTATTTGGCAGCAAATGTGGACGGTATCTCGGATCGAAATGTCGACGTATCTCCCATGGAAACGGAGATACGTTCAATTGAATATTGAAGTCTGGATATGGAGTACTGCATTAACATTGGAATTGACCTCGTCCCGAGTTGACATAATGTAAAAAGGTGCAGTACGGCTTTATTTGGCAGCAATTGTAGACTGTATCGCGGATCGAGTTGTCGACATATGTCCCATGGAAACGGAGATACGATCAATTGAATATGGAAGCCTGGACATGCAGTACTGCAATAACATTGGATTTGATCTCGTCCCGAGTTGACATAATTGAAGCAGGAGCTGGTGCGCTGTAGTTTGCAGCAACTGTTGAGTAGAACGCGCAGCTAGTTGTCAACATTTCTCCATTGGAAACGTATATACGTTCAATTGAATATTGAAGCCTGAATATGCAGTCCTTCAAAAACATTGGATTTGACCTCGAACGCAGTTAACATAAAGTAAACCGGAATAGGTCCGCTGTATTTGCAGCAAATGTGGAGTACAACGCACCTCGAATTCATGATATATCTGCAATGGAAACGGAGATACGTTGAATTGAATATTGAAGACTGGATATGCAGTACTGCATTAACATTGGATTTGACCTCGACCGCAGGTAAAATAATGTAAACAGGAATAGGTCTGCTGTATTTGCAGCAAATGTGGAGTATATCGCGGATGGATTTCTCGACATATCTCCAATAGAAACGGAGATACGTTCAATTGAATATTGAAGGCTGGATATGGAGTACTGCATTAACATTGGATTTGACCCGGTCCCGAGTTGACATATCGTAAACAGAACCAGGTCGGCTGTATTTGGCCGAAATTGCGGACTGTATCTCGGATCGAAATGTCGCCATATCACCCATGGAAACGGAGATACGTTCAATTGAATATATATGGTAGAATCTGGAATATTTCAGTTGCGCTGGATTTTGCAGGGCACTGTGTTGACATAGCGCAAACCGGTTGGTGGGTCCTGTGTTGGCAGCAAATGTAGGGTATAACGCGCATCGAATTGTAGACATACCTCCCATAGAAACGGAGATACGTTCAATTGAATACTGAAGCCTGGATCTGCAGTAATGCAAAAACATTGTATTTGATCTCGACCGCAGTTAACATAATGTAAACAGCAATAGCTCCGCTGTATTTGGCCGCAAATGTGGAGTACAACGCGCCTCGAATTCAAATCATGGTATATCTCCAATGGAAACGGAGAGACGTTCAATTGAATATATATGGTAGAATCTGCAATATTTCAATTGCGCTGGATTTTGCAGGGCACTGGGTTGACATAGCGCAAACCGGTTGATGGGACCTGTGTTGGCAGCAAATGTGAGGGAATTGTAGTCATATTTCCAATAGAATTGGAGATACGTTGAAATGAATATTGAAGCCTGGTGCTGCAGTACTGCAATAACATTGGATTTGACCTCGTCCCGAGTTGACATATCGTAAACAGGACCAGGTTGGCTGCATTTGGCAGCAATTGTGGACTGTATCTCGGATCGAAATGTCGACATATCTCCCATGGAAACGGAGATACGTTCAAATGAATATTGAAGCATGGTGAAGCAGTACTGCAATAACATTGGATTTGAACTCGGCCCGAGTTGACATGATGTAAACAGGTGCAGTACGGCTGTATTTGGCAGCAATTGTGGACTATATCTCGGAGCGAATTGTCGACATATGTCACATGGAAGCGGATATACGTTCAATTCAACATTGAAGCCTGTATATGCAGTACTGCAAAAACATTGGATTTGATCTCGTCCCGAGTTGACATAATTGAAGCAGGAGCTGGTGCGCTGTAGTTTGCAGCAACTGTTGAGTAGAACGCGCATCTAGTTGTCAACATTTCTCCATTGGAAACGTATGTACGTTCAATTGAATATTGAAGCCTGAATATGCAGTCCTTCAAAAACATTGGATTAGACCTCGAACGCAGTTAACATAAAGTAAACCGGAATAGGTCCGCTGTATTTGCAGCAAATGTGGAGTACAACGCACCTCGAATTCATGATATATCTCCAATGGAAAAGGAGATACGTTCAATTGAATATTGAAGACAGGATATGCAGTACTTCATTAACATTGGATTTGACCATGACCGCAGTTAAAATAATGTAAACAGGAATAGGTATGCTGTATTTGCAGCAAATGTGGACTATATCGCGGATCGATTTCTCGACATATCTCCCATGGAAACGGAGATACGTACAATTGAATATTGAAGGCTTGATATGGAGTACTGCATTAACATTGGAAATGACCTCGCCCCGAATTGACATAATGTAAACTGGTGCAGTACGGCTTTATTTGGCAGCAATTGTGGACTATATCGCGGATCGAGTTGTCGACACATCTCCCATGGAAACGGAGATACGTTCAAATGAATATTGAAGCCTGGTGGTGCAGTACTGCAATAACATTGGATTTGACCTCGCCCCGAGTTGACATATCGTAAACAGGACCAGGTTGGCTGTATTTGGCAGCAATTGTGGACTGTATCTCGGATCGAAATGTCGACATATCTCCCATGGAAACGGAAATACGTTCAATTGAATATTGAAGTCTGGATATATAGTACGGCATTAACATTGGAATTGACCACGTCCCGAGTTGACATAATGTAAACAGGACCAGGTCGGCTGTATTTGGCCGAAATTGTGGACTGTATCTCGGATCGAAATGTCGACATATCTACCATGGAAACGGAGATACGTTCAAATGAATATTGAAGCCTGGTGCTGCAGTACAGCAATAACATTGGATTTGATCTCGTCCCGAGTTGACATATCGTAAACAGGACCAGGTTGGCTGTATTTGGCAGCAATTGTGGACTGTATCGCGGATCGAGTTGTCGACATATGTCCTATGGAAACGGAGTTACGTTCAATTGAATATTGCAGCCTAGATATGCAGTACTGCAATAACATTGGATTTGATCTCGGCCAGAGTTGACATAATGTAAACAGGAGCATGTACGCTGTATTGGGCAGCAAATGTGGAGTACAAAGCGCCCCGAATTCATGATATATCTCCAATGGAAACGGAGATACGTTCAATTGAATATGGAAGCCTGGACATGCAGGACTGCACTATCATTGGACTTGAACTAGGACCGAGTTGTCATATCGTAAACAGGACCAGGTTGGCTGTATTTGGCAGCAATTGTGGACTGTATCTCGGATCGAAATGTCGACGTATCTCCCATGGAAACGGAGATACGTTCAATTGAATATTGAAGTCTGGATATGGAGTACTGCATTAACATTGGAATTGACCTCGTCCCGAGTTGACATAATGTAAACAGCTGCTGTACGACTTTATTTGGCAGCAATTGTGGACTGTATCGCGGATCGAGTTGTCGACATGTCTCCAATGGAATCGGAAATACGTTCAGATGAATATTGAAGCATGGTGATGCAGTACTGCAATAACATTGGATTTGATCTCGTCCCGAGTTGACATAATTGAAGCAGGAGCTGGTGCGCTGTAGTTTGCAGCAACTGTTGAGTAGAACGCGCAGCTAGTTGTCAACATTTCTCCATTGGAAACGTATATACGTTCAATTGAATATTGAAGGCTGGATATGGAGTACTGCATTAACATTGGATTTGACCCCGTCCCGAGTTGACATAATGTAAGCAGAAGCTGGTCGGCTGTATTTATTCAGCAATTGTGGACTATATCTCGGATCGAATTGTCGACATATCTCCCATGGTGCGGAGATACGTTCAATTGAATATTGAAGACTGGATATGCAGTGCTGCAAAAACATTGGATTTGACCTCGACCGCAGTTATAATAATGTAATCAGGAATGGGTCTGCTGTATTTGCAGCAAATGTGGACTATATCGCGGATCGATTTCTCGACATATCTCCCATGGAAACGGAGATACGTACAATTGAATATTGAAGGCTTGATATGGAGTACTGCATTGACTTTGGATTTGTCCTCAACCGCAGTTAAAATAATGTAAACATTAATAGGTCCGCTGTATTGGACAGCAATTGTGGAGCACAACGCGCCTCGAATTCATGATATATCTCCAATGGAAACGGAGATACGTTCAATTGAATATTGAAGTCTGTATATGCAGTACTGCATTAACAGTGGATTTGAACTCGGCCCGAGTTGACATAATGTAAACAGGTGCAGTACGGCTGTATTTGGCAGCAATTGCGTACTATATGGCGGATCGAGTTACAGACATATCTCCAATGGAATCGGAGATACGGTCAATTTAATATTGAAGCCTGGATATGCAGTACTGCAAAAACATACGATGTGATCTCGTCCCGAGTTGACATAACGTAAATAGCACCAGGTCGGCAGTATTTGACAGCAATTGTGGACTATATCTCGGATCGAAATGTCGACATATCTCCATGGAAACGGAGATACGTTCAATTGAATATTGAAGTCTGGATATGCAGTACTGCATTAACATTGGATTTGAACTCGACCGCAGTTGAAATAATGTAAACAGGAATAGGTCTGCTGTATTTGTAGCAAATGTGGACAACATCGCGGATCGATTTCTCGACATATCTCCCATGGAAACGGAGATACGTTCAATTGAATATTGAAGACTGGATATGCAGTACTGCATTGACTTTGGATTTGTCCTCAACCGCAGTTAAAATAATGTAAACATTAATAGGTCCGCTGTATTGGACAGCAATTGTGGAGCACAACGCGCCTCGAATTCATGATATATCTCCAATGGAAACGGAGATACGTTCAATTGAATATTGAAGTCTGGATATGCAGTAATGCATTAACATCGGATTTGAACTCGGACCGAGTTGACATAATGAAAACAGGATCAGGTCGGCTGTATTTGGCAGCAATTGTGGACTATACCTCGGATCGAAATGTCGACATATCTCCCATGGAACGGGAGATACGTGCAATTGAATATTGAAGTCTGGATATATAGTACAGCATTAACATTGGAATTGACCTCCTCCCGAGTTGACATAATGTAAACAGGACCAGGTCGGCTGTATTTGGCCGAAATTGTGGACTGCATCTCGGATCGAAATGTCGACATATCTCCCATGGAAACGGAGATACGTTCAAACGAATAGTGAAGCCTGGTGGTGCAGTACTGCAATAACATTGGATTTGACCTCGTCCCGAGTTGACATATCGTAAACAGCACCAGGTTGGCTGTATTTGGCAGCAATTGTGGACTGTATCGCGGATCGAAATGTCGACATATCTCCCATGGAAACGGAGATACGTTCAAATGAATATTGAAGCGTGGTGCTGCAGTACTGCAATAACATTGGATTTGATCTCGTCCCGAGTTGACATATCGTAAACAGGACCAAGTTGGCTGAATTTGGCAGCAATTGTGGACTGTATCTCGGATCGAAATGTCGACATATCTCCCATGGAAACGGAGATACGTTCAATTGAATATTGAAGTCTGGATATATAGTACTGCATTAACATTGGAATTGACCTCGTCCCGAGTTGACATAATGTAAACAGGACCAGGTCGCATGTATTTGGCCGAAATTGTGGACTGTAACTCGGATCGAAATGTCGACATATCTCCCATGGAAACGGAGATACGTTCAAACGAATATTGAAGCGTGGTGCTGCAGTACTGCATTAACATTGGAATTGACCTCGTCCCGAGTTGACATAATGTAAAAAGGTGCAGTACGGCTTTATTTGGCAGCAATTGTAGACTGTATCGCGGATCGAGTTGTCGACATATGTCCCATGGAAACGTATATACGTTCAATTGAATATTGAAGCCTTAATATGCAGTCCTTCAAAAACATTTGATTTGACCTCGAACGCAGTTAACATAAAGCAAACCGGAATAGGTCCGCTGTATTTGCAGCAAATGTGGAGTACAACGCACCTCGAATTCATGATATATCTGCAATGGAAACGGAGATACGTTGAATTGAATATTGAAGACTGGATATGCAGTACTGCATTAACATTGGATTTGACCTCGACCGCAGTTAAAATAATGTAAACAGGAATAGGTCTGCTGTATTTGCAGCAAATGTGGACTATATCGCGGATGGATTTCTCGACATATCTCCAATGGAAACGGAGATACGTTCAATTGAATATTGAAGGCTGGATATGGAGTACTGCATTAACATTGGATTTGACCCCGTCCCGAGTTGACATATCGTTTAACAGAACCAGGTCGGCTGTATTTGGCCGAAATTGCGGACTGTATCTCGGATCGAAATGTCGCCATATCACCCATGGAAACGGAGATACGTTCAATTGAATTTGGAAGCCTGGATATGCAGCACCTCAAAAACATTGGATTTATTCTCGTCCCGAGTTGACATAATGTAAGCAGGAGCTGGTCGGGTGTATTTGGCAGCAATTGTGGAGTACAACGCGCCTCGAATTCATGATATATCTCCAATGGAAACGGAGATACGTTCAATTGAATATGGAAGCCTGGATATGCAGGACTGCACTTTCATTGGATTTGACCTCGACCCAAGTTGAAATAATGTAAACAGAAAAAGGTGCGCTGTATTTGGCAGCAAGTGTGGACTACATCGCGGATAGATTTCTCGACGTATCTGCAATGGAAACGGAGATACGTTCAATTGAGTATTTATGTATGAATCTGCAAAATTGCAATTTCGCTGGATTTGGTAGGGCACTTAGTTGACATAGCGCAAACCCGCTGAAGGACGCTGTATTTGACAGCAATTGTGGCCTATATCTCGGATCGAAATGTCGACATATTTCTCATGGAAACGGGGATACGTTCAATTGAATATTGAAGTCTGTATATGCAGTACTGCATTAAGAGTGGATTTGAACTCGGCCCGAGTTGACATAATGTAAACAGGTGCAGTACGGCTGTATTTGGCAGCAATTGCGTACTATATGGCGGATCGAGTTATCGACATATCTCCAATGGAATCGGAGATACTGTCAATTGAATATTGAAGCCTGGATATGCAGTACTGCAAAAAGATACGATGTGATTTCGTCCCGAGTTGACATAACGTAAATAGCACCAGGTCGGCAGTATTTGACAGCAATTGTGGCCTATGTCTGGGTTCGAAATGTCGACATATCTCCCATGGAAACGGAGATACGTTCAATTGAATGTTGAAGTCTGGATATATAGTACTGCATTAACATTGGAATTGACCTCGTCCCGAGTTGACATAATGTAAACAGGACCAGGTCGCATGTATTTGGCCGAAATTGTGGACTGCATCTCGGATCGAAATGTCGACATATCTCCCATGGAAACGGAGATACGTTCAAACGAATATTGAAGCTTGCTTGTGCAGTACTGCAATAACATTGGATTTGACCTCGTCCCGAGTTGACATATCGTAAACAGGACCAGGTTGGCTGTATTTGGCAGCAATTGTGGACTGTATCTCGGATCGAAATGTCGACGTATCTCCCATGGAAACGGAGATACGTTCAATTGAATATTGAAGTCTGGATATGGAGTACTGCATTAACATTGGAATTGACCTCGTCCCGAGTTGACATAATGTAAACAGCTGCTGTACGACTTTATTTGGCAGCAATTGTGGACTGTATCGCGGATCGAGTTGTCGACATGTCTCCAATGGAATCGGAAATACGTTCAAATGAATATTGAAGCATGGTGATGCAGTACTGCAATAACATTGGATTTGATCTCGTCCCGAGTTGACATAATTGAAGCAGGAGCTGGTGCGCTGTAGTTTGCAGCAACTGTTGAGTAGAACGCGCAGCTAGTTGTCAACATTTCTCCATTGGAAACGTATATACGTTCAATTGAATATTGAAGCCTGAATATGCAGTCCTTCAAAAACATTGGATTTGACCTCGAACGCAGTTAACATAAAGTAAACCGGAATAGGTCCGCTGTATTTGCAGCAAATGTGGAGTACAACGCACCTCGAATTCATGATATATCTGCAATGGAAACGGAGATACGTTGAATTGAATATTGAAGACTGGATATGCAGTACTGCATTAACATTGGATTTGACCTCGACCGCAGGTAAAATAATGTAAACAGGAATAGGTCTGCTGTATTTGCAGCAAATGTGGACTATATCGCGGATGGATTTCTCGACATATCTCCAATGGAAACGGAGATACGTTCAAACGAATATTGAAGCGTGGTGCTGCAGTACTGCATTAACATTGGATTTGATCTCGTCCCGAGTTGACATATCGTAAACAGGACCAGGTTGGCTGTATTTGGCAGCAATTGTGGACGGTATCTCGGATCGAAATGTCGACGTATCTCCCATGGAAACGGAGATACGTTCAATTGAATATTGAAGTCTGGATATGGAGTACTGCATTAACATTGGAATTGACCTCGTCCCGAGTTGACATAATGTAAAAAGGTGCAGTACGGCTTTATTTGGCAGCAATTGTAGACTGTATCGCGGATCGAGTTGTCGACATATGTCCCATGGAAACGGAGATACGATCAATTGAATATGGAAGCCTGGACATGCAGGACTGCACTATCATTGGACTTGAACTCGGACCGAGTTGTCATATCGTAAACAGGACCAGGTTGGCTGTATTTGGCAGCAATTGTGGACTGTATCTCGGATCGGAATGTCGACGTATCTCCCATGGAAACGGAGATACGTTCAATTGAATATTGAAGTCTGGATATGGAGTACTGCATTAACATTGGAATTGACCTCGTCCCGAGTTGACATAATGTAAACAGCTGCTGTACGACTTTATTTGGCAGCAATTGTGGACTGTATCGCGGATCGAGTTGTCGACATGTCTCCAATGGAATCGGAAATACGTTCAAATGAATATTGAAGCATGGTGATGCAGTACTGCAATAACATTGGATTTGATCTCGTCCCGAGTTGACATAATTGAAGCAGGAGCTGGTGCGCTGTAGTTTGCAGCAACTGTTGAGTAGAACGCGCAGCTAGTTGTCAACATTTCTCCATTGGAAACGTATATACGTTCAATTGAATATTGAAGCCTGAATATGCAGTCCTTCAAAAACATTGGATTTGACCTCGAACGCAGTTGACATAAAGTAAACCGGAATAGGTCCGCTGTATTTGCAGCAAATGTGGAGTACAACGCACCTCGAATTCAAATCATGGTATATCTCCAATGGAAACGGAGAGACGTTCAATTGAATATATATGGTAGAATCTGGAATATTTCAGTTGCGCTGGATTTTGCAGGGCACTGTGTTGACATAGCGCAAACCGGTTGGTGGGTCCTGTGTTGGCAGCAAATGTAGGGTATAACGCGCATCGAATTGTAGACATACCTCCCATAGAAACGGAGATACGTTCAATTGAATACTGAAGCCTGGATCTGCAGTAATGCAAAAACATTGTATTTGATCTCGACCGCAGTTAACATAATGTAAACAGGAATAGCTCCGCTGTATTTGGCCGCAAATGTGGAGTACAACGCGCCTCGAATTCAAATCATGGTATATCTCCAATGGAAACGGAGAGACGTTCAATTGAATATATATGGTAGAATCTGGAATATTTCAATTGCGCTGGATTTTGCAGGGCACTGTGTTGACATAGCGCAAACCGGTTGGTGGGTCCTGTGTTGGCAGCAAATGTAGGGTATAACGCGCATCGAATTGTAGACATACCTCCCATAGAAACGGAGATACGTTCAATTGAATACTGAAGCCTGGATCTGCAGTAATGCAAAAACATTGTATTTGATCTCGTCCCGAATTGACATAATGTAAGCAGGAGCTGGTGCGCTGTAGTTTTCCTCAAATGTTGAGTCGATCGCGCATCTAGTTGTCAACATTTCTCCAATGGAAACGTATATACGTTCAATTGAATATGGAAGCCTGTATATGCAGTACTCAGTAACATGGATATGACCTCGAGCCGAGATGACATAATGTAAACAGGAATATGTCCGCTGTATTTGGCAGCAAATGTGGAGAACAACGCGCCTCGAATTCAATTCATGATATATCTCCAATGGAAACGGAGATACGTACAATTGAATATATATGGTAGAATCTGGAATATTTCAATTCCGCTGGATTTTGCAGGGCACTGGGTTGACATAGCGCAAACCGGTTGATATGCGCTGTGTTGGCAGGAAATGTAGGTTATAACGCGCATCGAAATGTAGACATATCTCCCATGGAAACGGAGATACATTCAATTGAATATGGAAGCCAGGATATGCAGGACTGCAACAACATTGGATTTGAACTCTGCCCGAGTTGACATAATGTAAGCAGGAGCAGGTGCGCTGTAGTTTGCAGCAAATGTGGAGTAAACGCGCCTCGAATTCATGATATATCTCCAATGGAATCGGAGATACGTTCAATTGAATATTGAAGCCATGAGATGCACTACTGCAATAACATTGGATTTGAAGTCGACCCGAGTTGACATAATTTAAACAGGAATAGGTCCGCTGTATTTGGCAGCAAATGTGGAATACAACGCTCCTCGTATTCAATTCATGATATATCTCCAATGGAAACGGAGATACGTTCAATTGAATATATGGTAGAATCTGGAATATTTCAATTGCGCTGGATTTTGCAGGGCACTGGGTTGACATAGTGCAAACCGGTTGATATGCGCTGTGTTGGCAGGTAATGTAGGGTATAACGCGCATCGAATTGTAGACATACCTCCAATGGAATCGGAGATACGTTCAAATTAATTTTGAAGCTTGGTGATGCAGCACTGCAATAACATTGGATTTGACATCGTCCCGAGTTGACATAATGTAAACACGTCCAGTACGGCTGTATTTGGCAGTAATTGTGAACTATGTGGCGGATCGAGTTGTCGACATATCCGCAATGGAATCGGAGATACGTTCAATGGAATATTGAAGCCTGGATATGCAGTACTGCAAAAGATTGGATTTGATCTCGCCCCGAGTTGACATAATGTAAACAGGTGCAGTACGGCTTTATTTGGCAGCAATTGTGGACTATATCGTGGATCGATTTCTCGACATATCTCCAATGGAATCGGAGATACGTTCAAATGAATATTGAAGCCTGGTGATGCAGTAATGCAATAACATTTGATTTGACCTCGAACCGAGTTGAAATAATGTAAACAGAAACAGGTGCGCTGTATTTGGCAGCAAATGTGGACTATTTCGCAGACCGATTTCTCGACATATCTCCAACGGAAACGTAGATACGTTCAATTGATTACTGAAGCCTGGATATGCAGTACTGCAAAAACAGTGGATTTGAACTCGGCCCGAGTTGACATAATGTAAACAGGTGTAGAGCCGCTTTATTTGGCAGCAATTGTGGACTATATCGCGGATCGAATTGTCGACATATCTCCAATGGAATCGGAGATCCGTTCAAATAAATATTGAAGCCTGGTGATGCAGTACCGCAATAACATTGGATTTGACCTCGCCCCGAGTTGACATAACGTAAACAGGACTAGGTCGGCTGTATTTGGCACAATTATGGACTATTTCTCGGATAGAATTGTCAACGTATCTCCCATGGAAAAGGAGATACGTTCAATTGAATATTGAAGTCTGGATATGCAGTACTGCATTAACAGTGGATTAGATCTCGGCCCGAGTTGACATAATGTAGACAGGTCCAGTACGGCTGTATTTGGCAGCAACTGTGGACTATTCCGCGGATCGATTTCTCGACATATCTCCAATGGAATCGGAGATACGTTCAAATGAATAGTCAAGCCTGGTGATGCAGTGCTGCTATAACATTTGATTTGACCTCGTCCCGAGTTGACATAATGTAAACAGGTCCAGTACGGCTTTATTTGTCAGCAATTGTGGACTATGTGGCAGATCGAGTTGTCGACATATCTCCAATGGAATCGGTGATACGTTCAATTGAATATTGAAGCCTGGATATGCAGTACTGCAAAACATTTGACTTGACCTCACCCCGAGTTGACATAACGTAAACAGAGCTAGGTCGGCTGTATTTGGCACAATTATGGACTATTTCTCAGATAGAATTGTCAACGAATCTCCCATGGAAACGGAGATACGTTCAAATGAATATTGAAGTCTGGATATGGAGTACTGCGTTAACATTGGAATTGACCTCGTCCCGAATTGACATAATGTAAACAGGTGCAGGTGCGCTGTATTTGCAAGCAAATGTGGACTATTTCGCGGATCGATTTCTCGAAATATCTCCAATGGAACCGTAGATACGTTCAATTGAATATTGAAGCCTGGATATGCAGTACTGCATTAACAGTGGATTAGATCTCGGCCCGAGTTGACATAATGTAGACAGGTCCAGTACGGCTGTATTTGGCAGCAACTGTGGACTATTGCGCGGATCGATTTCTCAACATATCTCCAATGGAAACGGAGATACGTTCAATTGAATATTTAAGTAAGAATCTGCAAAATTGCAATTTCGCTGCATTTGGTAGGCCTCTTATGTTGACACAGCGCAAACCGGCTGAAGGGCACTGTATTTGGCAGCAATTGTAGACTATATCTCGGATCGAAATGTCGACATATCTCCCATGGAAACGGAGATACGTTCAATTAAATATTGAAGTCTGGATATGCAATACTGCAATAACATTTTATTTGACCTCGACAGGAGTTTACATAATGTAAGCAGGTGCAGTACGGCTTTATTTGGCAGCAATTGTGGACTATATGGCGGATCGAGTTGTCGACTTATCTCCAATGGAATCGGAGATCCGTTCATTTGAATATTGAAGCCTGGATATGCAGTACTGCAATAACATTTTATTTAACCTCGACAGGAGTTGACATAATGTAAAATGGAGGAGCACCGCTATATTTGGCAGCAAATGTGGAGTAGAGAGCGCATCAAATTGTCGACATATCTCCAATGGAAACGGAGATACGGTCAATTGAATATTTAAGTAAGAATCTGCAAAATTGCAATTTCGCTGCATTTGGTAGGCCTCTTATGTTGACACAGCGCAAACCGGCTGAAGGGCGCTGTATTTGGCAGCAATTGTAGACTATATCTCGGATCGAAATGTCGACATATCTCCCATGGAAACGGAGATACGTTCAATTAAATATTGAAGTCTGGATATGCAATACTGCAATAACATTTTATTTGACCTCGACAGGAGTTTACATAATGTAAGCAGGTCCAGTACGGCTGTATTTGGCAGCAACTGTGGACTATTCCGCGGATCGATTTCTCGACATATCTCCAATGGAATCGGAGATACGTTAAAATGAATAGTCAAGCCTGGTGATGCAGTGCTGCAATAACATTTGATTTGACCTCGTCCCGAGTTGACATAATGTAAACAGGTCCAGTACGGCTTTATTTGTCAGCAATTGTGGACTATGTGGCAGATCGAGTTGTCGACATATCTCCAATGGAATCGGTGATACGTTCAATTGAATATTGAAGCCTGGATATGCAGTACTGCAAAACATTTGATTTGACCTCACCCCGAGTTGACATAACGTAAACAGAGCTAGGTCGGCTGTATTTGGCACAATTATGGACTATATCTCGCATCGAATTGTCGTCATATCTCCCATGGAAACGGAGATACGTTCAAATGAATATTGAAGTCTGGATATGGAGTACTGCATTAACATTGGAATTGACCTCGTCCCGAATTGACATAATGTAAACAGGTGCAGGTGCGCTGTATTTGCAAGCAAATGTGGACTATTTCGCGGATCGATTTCTCGAAATATCTCCAATGGAACCGTAGATACGTTCAATTGAATATTGAAGCCTGGATATGCAGTACTGCATTAACAGTGGATTAGATCTCGGCCCGAGTTGACATAATGTAGACAGGTCCAGTACGGCTGTATTTGGCAGCAACTGTGGACTATTCCGCGGATCGATTTCTCGACATATCTCCAATGGAAACGGAGATACGTTCAATTGAATATTTAAGTAAGAATCTGCAAAATTGCAATTTCGCTGGATTTGGTAGGGCACTTATGTTGACATAGCGCAAACCGGCTGAAGGTCGCTGTATTTGGCAGCAACTGTAGACTATATCTCGGATCGAAATGTCGACATATCTCCCATGGAAACGGAGATACGTCCAAATGAATACTGAAGCCTGGATATGCAATACTGCTATACCATTTTATTTGACCTCGACACGAGTTGACATAATGTAAGCAGGTGCAGTACGGCTTTATTTGGTAGCAATTGTGGACTATATGGCGGATCGAGTTGTCGACTTATCTCCAATGGAATCGGAGATCCGTTCAATTGAATATTGAAGCCTGGATATACAGTACTGCAATAACATTTTATTTAACCTCGACACGAGTTGACATAATATAAAATGGAGGAGGTCCGCTGTATTTCGCAGCAAATGTGGAGTAGAGAGCGCATCAAATTGTCGACATATCTCCAATTATAACGGAGATACGTTCAATTGAATATTTAAGTAAGTATCTGCAAAATTGCAATTTCGCTGCATTTGGTAGGCCTCTTATGTTGACACAGCGCAAACCGGCTGAAGGGCGCTGTATTTGGCAGCAATTGTAGACTATATCTCGGATCGAAATGTCGACATATCTCCCATGGAAACGGAGATACGTTCAATTAAATATTGAAGTCTGGATATGCAATACTGCAATAACATTTTATTTGACCTCGACAGGAGTTTACATAATGTAAGCAGGTGCAGTACGGCTTTATTTGGCAGCAATTGTGGACTATATGGCGGATCGAGTTGTCGACTTATCTCCAATGGAATCGGAGATCCGTTCAATTGAATATTGAAGCCTGGATATGCAGTACTGCAATAACATTTTATTTAACCTCGACCCGAGTTGACATAATGTAAAATGGAGGAGGACCGCTGTATTTGGCAGCAAATGTGGAGTAGAGAGCGCATCAAATTGTCGACATATCTCCCATGGAAACTGAGGAACGTTCAATTGAATATTGAAGTTTGGATATGGAATACTGCATTAACATTGGAATTGACCTCGTCCCGACTTGACATAATGTAAACAGCTGCAGTACGGCTTTATTTGGCAGCAATTGTGGACTATATGGCGGATCGAGTTGTCGACTTATCTCCAATGGAATCGGAGATCCGTTCAAATGAATATTGAAGCCTGTATATGCAGTACTGCAAAAACATCCGATTTGATCTCGTTCCGAGTTTACATAATGTAAACAGATGCAGTACGGCTTTATTTGGCAGCAATTGTGGACTATATCTCGGATCGAAATGTGGACATATCTCCCATGGAAACTGAGGAACGTTCAATTGAATATTGAAGTTTGGATATGGAATACTGCATTAACATTGGAATTGACCTCGTCCCGACTTGACATAATGCAAGCAGGAGCTGGTCGGCTGCATTTGGCAGCAATTGTGGACTATATCTCGGATCGAATTGTCGACATATCTCCCATGAAGTGGAGATACGTTCCACTGAATGTTGAAGTCTGGATATGCAGTACTGCATTAACAGTGGATTTGATCTCGGCCCGAGTTGACATAACGTAAACAGGTGCAGTACGGCTGTATTTGGCAGCAATTGTGGACTATATGGCGGATCGAGTTGTCGACATATCTCCCATGGAAACGGAGATACGTTCAATTAAATATTGAATCCTGGTTATGCAGTACTGCAAAAACATCCGATTTGAACTCGTCCCGAGTTGACATAATCTAAACAGGTGCAGTACGGCTTTATTTGGCAGCAATTGTGGACTATATCGCGGATGGAATTGTCGACATATCTCCAATGGAATCGGAGATACGTTCAAATGAATATTGAAGCCTGGTGATGCAGTACTGCAATAACATTGGATTTGAACTCGTCCCGAATTGACATAACGTAAACAGGACCAGGTCGGATGTATTTGGCAGCAATTGTGGACTATATCTAGGATCGAATTGTCGACATATCTCCCATGGAAACGGAGATACGTTCAATTGAATATTGAAGCCTGGATATGCAGTACTGGAAAAAAATTGGATTTGTCCTAGTACCGAGTTGACATAATGTAAGCAGGAGCTGGTCGGCTGCATTTGGCAGCAATTGTGGACTATATCTCGTCTCGAATTGTCGACATATCTCCCATGAAGTGGAGATACGTTCCACTGAATATTGAAGTCTGGATATGCAGTACTGCATTAACTTTGGATTTGACACCGACCGCAGTTAACATAATGTAAACACGGCTAGGTCTGCTGTATTGGACAGCAAATTTGGAGTACAACGCGCCTCGAATTCATGATATATCTCCAATGAAAGTAGAGATACGTTCAATTGAATATTGAAGCCTAGGTATGCAGTACTGCAAGAAAATTGGATTTGACCTCGACCCGAGTTGAAATAATGTAAACAGAAACAGGTGCGCTGTATTTGGCAGCAAATGTGGACTATATCGCGGATCGATTTCTCGACATATCTCCAGTGGAAACGGACATACGTTCAATTGAATATTGAAGCCTGGTGATGCTGTACTGCAATAACATTGGATTTGAACTCGTCCCGAGTTGACATAACGTAAACAGGACCAGGTCGGATGTATTTGGCAGCAATTGTGGACTATATCTCGGATCGAATTGTCGACATATCTCGCATGGAGCGGAGATACGTTCAATTGAATATTGAAGTCTGGATATGCAGTACTGCATTATCATTGGATTTGGACTCGACCCGAATTGACATAATGAAAACAGGACTAGGTCGTCTGTATTTGGCAGCAATTGTGGACTATATCTCGGATCGAAATGTCGACATATCTCCCATGGAAACGGAGATACGTTCAATTGAATATTGAAGTCTGGATATGCAGTACTGCATTAACATTGGATTTGAACTCGGCGCGAGTTGTCTTAACATAAACAGGTGCAGGTGCGCTGTATTTGGCAGCAAATGTGGAGTATGACGCCCATCGAACTGTTGACATACCACCAATAGCAGCGGATATTCGTTTAATTGAATACTTAACCCAAAACACGCTATACTGCAATTACAAAGAATTTGGCACGGACAAGGATTGACATAGCAAAAATCGGCGGATGTGCGCTGTATTTGGCAGCAAATGTGGAGTAAGACTCGCATCGAATTGTCGACATACCACCAATAGCAGTGTACATACGTTCAATGGAATATTGAATTCTGAATATGGAGTACTGCAATAACATTTGATTTGGCCTCGACCCCTGTTGACTTAACCTAAACAGTTGCAGGTGAGCTGTATTTGGCATCAAATGCCAAAGTATATTGCGGAGCGAAATGTCGACATATCTCCCATGGAAACGGAGATGCGTGCAATTGAATATTTCATGAATAATCTCCATAACTGCAATAACGCTGTATTTGACAGGACCCAGAGATAAGATATCTCGAACCGGCCGCAGGGCGCTGTATTTGGCAGCGAATTAGGAGCATAACGCGCATCGAATTTTGGACATGTCACCCATAGCAGCGGAGATACGTTCAGTTGAATATTTAAGACATAAACTGCAAAATTGTAATTACGCTGGATTTGACAGGCTACATAGTTGACATTGCTCAAACCGGTTGATGTGCACTGTCTTTGGCAGCCAATGTGGAGTAGAGCCCGCATCGAATTGTCGACATGCCACCAATTGCAGCGGAGATACGTTTAACTGAATACTGAAGCCTAAATATGCAAAACTGCAATTACAAACGATTTGGCTGGAACCAGGGATGATATAGCAAACACTGGCTGATGCGCGCTGTATTCGGAAGCAAATGTCGAGTGGAACGCGCATCGAATCCTCGAGATACCTGGAATACAAACTGAGAAACGTGCAATTGAATATATCAGGCATAATCTCCAAAACGCCAATTACGCTGGATTTCACAGTACACAGAGTTGACAATACGCAAGCTGGATGATTTGCTCTGTATTGTGCAGGAATAGTGGAGCGTGATGCGCATCGAATTGTCGACATATCTCCCATAGAAACGGAAATACGTTCAATTGAATATTGAATCCTGAATATGTAGTACTGCCATAACATTTGATTTGACCTCGACCAGATTTGACTTAACTTAAACAGGTACAAGTGCTCTGTATTTGGCAGCGAATGTGGAGTATAACATGCATCGCACTGACGACATATCTCCAATGGAACCGGAGATACGTTCAAATGAATATTGAAGCCTGGTGATGCAGTACTGCAATAACATTGTATTTGATCTCGGCCCGAGTTGACAGAATGTAAACAGGTGCAATACGGCTGTTTTTGGCAGCAATTGTGGACTATATGTCGGTCGAAATGTCGATATATCTCCCATAGAATCGGAGATAAGTTCAATTGAATATTGAAGCCTGGCTATGCACTACTGCATCAACATTGGATTTGACCTCGACCGCAGTTACCATAATGAAAACAGGAATAGGTCCGCTGTATTGGACAGCAAATGTGGAGTACAACGCACCTCGAATTCATGATATATCTCCAATGGAAACGGAGATACGTTCAATTGAATATTGAAGCCTGTATATGCCGTACTTCAAAAACCTTGGATTTGACCTCGACCCGAGTTGACATAGTGTAAACAGGAGCAGGTGCGCTGTGTTTGGCAGCATATGTGGAGTAGTGCGGGCATTGAATTGTCGACATGTCTCCGATGGAAACGGAGATACGTTCCATGGAATATATGAGGTAGAATCGGCAAAATTGCAATTGCGCTGTATTTGACAGAACATAGATTTGACATAGCGCAAACCAGCTGAAGGGCGCTTTATTTGGCAGCAAATGAGGAGTATAACGACTATCGAATTGTCGACATTCCACCAATTACGTTTAATTAAATACTTAAGCCCGGATATGCAGTACTACAATAACATCGCATTTTAACTCGACCCGAATGCACATAATGTAAACAGGAGCAGGTGCGCTGTATTTGGCGGCACATGTGTAGTATAGTGCGCGTCGAGTTGTCGGGATATCTGCAATAGAAACTGAGATGCGCTCAATTGAATATTTAATACAGGGTCTGCAATACAGCTATAACGCTGTATATGACATGGCCCAGAGTTGACATATCTCATACCGAATGATGATTGCTGTATTTGGCAGCAAAGGTTGAGTATTTCGCGTATCGAGTTGTCGAGATATCATTAATAGCAGTGTAGGAACGATCAACACAATATTGAATCCTCAATACGCAGCACTGCAATGACATTGGGTTTGTCCTCGACCCGAGTTGACATAATGTAAACATGAGCAGGTGTGCAGTATTTGGCAGCAATGGTGCCGTATAACGCTCATCGACTTGTCGACTTATCTCAAATGGAAACTGAGATACGCTCAATTATATGTCGGATTTGCATTAGACTTGAGGGCGTCTAACGCTTCTTCGTTTGAATTAGCCATTGTTTTATCAAACACAGATTGTATTTACACGTATGCACACGATTTTACAAAGGTATAATGAATATTGTGTTTAATGAATAATGAGCTTAACAAATAATAAGTTTAACGAACGATTAGATTAACGAATAATAAATTTAACGAATAATAAAACTAACGATTAATAAGTTTAACGAACAATAAATTTTAAGAATACTAAATTTAACGAAGAATGAATTTAATATACGCTAATAACAATGTTTTCTTTGGGTTCAAACGAATCCACGGCCAACGGGATAACTATTCACTGAGACGCTCCGTATATTACTCGATGTGTCACTTTCCAAGGCGATCACACGAATGCCTAATCTGATGGAATTCTTTCTCGCTGTACGATTGCATTTTGTTAGTTACATGCTCGCTGGAAGCATCGAGAAGGTTCCAATCACCGTTGCTAGGCAATCTCTGCCAAAAGTTTATTATTTACTCGTTAGAAGCATCGAGAAAGTTCCAATCGCCGTTGCTAAGCAATTTCTGTCTGGAGTTTGATTCTTAATACAACGTGTGTCCCATAATATCGACACCTCCAAAATACAATCATATGTGACTAGACCCGTTCTTGAGGCCGTATGCCGCCACATACCACATATCTAGGGAAACCACACAACCGTTCTACACTTTCGTCAAGCTAAACGTTTATCCCGTGACCGTGGCTACGTTCGGCGACCAGTTGTCACCTCGAACCCAATTTCGCTATCGCAAATTTCGACAATTATAATCAGATCGGATGATAAAAATTGCTTAATTACAGCTATGATAAAATCTAAACTATAACATTAGAGGACTTTTCCCAAAATTGCGAAGGGAAGACTCCGGTCTTTCTTGTATCTCCGACATATATTTAATACAGAATCTGCAATACAGCAATAACACTGTATTTGATAGGGCCCAGAGATGAAAGAGCGCATACAGAACGATATACGCTGTATTTGGCAGCAAATGTGGAGTCGAGCGCGCATAGAATTGTCGACATATCTCCAATGGAAACGGAGATACGTTCAATTGAATATTAAAGCCTGGCTATGCAGTACTGCAGTAGCATTGGATTTCACCTCGACCCGAGTTGACATAATGTAAACAGGTGCTGGTGCGCTGTATTTGGCAGGAAATGTTCAGTATAACGAGCATCGAATTGTCGAGATATTACCAAAGAAGTGTAGAAACGTTCAATGGAATATTGAAGCCTGGATATGGAGTAAAGCAATAACATTGGATTTGACCTCGACCCGAGTTGACATAATGTAAACAGGTCCAGTACGGCTGTATTCGGCAGTAATTGTGGACTATGTGGCGGAACGAGTTGTCGACATATCTCCAATGGAATCGGAGATACGTTCAATTGAATATTGAAGCCTGGATATGCAGTACTGCAAAAACCTTGGATTTGACCTCTACCCGAGTTGACATAGTGTAAACAGGTTTAGGTGAGGTGTATTTGGCAGCAAATGTGGAGTATAACGCGAATGAAATTGTGATATCTGGAATGGAAACTGAGATATGCTGAATTGAATATATCCTGCAGAACCTCCAAAACGGCAATTACGCTGGATTTGACACGTCACAGAGTTGACAATGCTCAAACCGGATGATGTGCACTGTATTTTGCAGCAATTGTGGGGTTTAACGTGCATCGAATTGTCGAGCTATCTCCGATGGAAACGGAGATACATTCAATTGAATATTACAGCATGAATATGCAGTAAAGCAATAACATGGGATTTGTCCTCCACCCGATTTGACATAATGTAAACAGGAGCAGGTGCGCTGCATTTGGCAGCAAATGTGTAGTATAACTCGCATCGAATTGTCAACATACCGCCAATTGCAGCGCAGTACGTTTATTTCAGTGCTTATGCCTAAATATGCTAAACTGCAATTACAATGGATTTGACAGGGCTCAGAGTTGCCATAGCGCAAACCGAATGACGTGCGCTGTATTTTGCAGCATATGTGGAGTAGTGCGCGCATCGAGCTGTCGAGATATCATCAATAGCATTGTAGAAACGTTCAATGGATTATTGCAGCGTGAACATGCAGTGCTGCAAAAACATTGGATTTGACCTCGACACGAGTTGATATAATGTAAACAGGAGCAGGTGTGCTGTATTTGGCAGGAAATGCGGAGAATAACTTGCATTGAATTGTCGACATATCAATATTAGCAGCGGAGATACGTCTGATTGAATACATATGCTTGTGGAGGATATGAGTATTCCGAAGTTTGTAAAAATATGTAGAATTTATTCGCTTTGTACAAATAGATATATATCTCTACACAGGTAATATTCGGTACAATCTAGTCAAAATAAATCATGTATTTACTCGAGGAACTCGAAGGATACGCGATACGTCTGATTGCTAAAGCACTGATCGATTAACTCTCTCTCGATCGTGCTTGTGTCTGATTATTTATACTGGTCGGGGGATAAGCGGAAAATTTGAACAAAACCACGACTGACAGTTGAACGTAACGGTGACATTGTTTTGTTCGGAGATCGTTACTCATCATCATGCCTACGACCTAACGGTCTTACTGGTGTGAAAAAAGACAACAACAGGATTCGAACTGTCGCGTGCCGCTACATATCTACAATTCTATGCGCGCTATACTCCTCATTTGCTGCCAAATACAGCGCACCTGCTCCTGTTTACACTATGTCAACTCGGGTCGAGGTCAAATCCAACGTTATTGCAGTACTGCACATTCAAGATTCAATATTACATTGAACGTACCTCCGCTGCTATTGGTGGCATGTCGAGAATTCGATGCGCGTTATACTCCACATTTGCTACCAAATACTGAGCACACCAACCGCTTTGCGCAATGTCAACTCTGTATCCTGTCAAATCCATTGTTATTGCAGTTTAGTGTTTTTAAGCTTATGTACTCAATTAAACGAATCTCCGCTGCTATTGGTGATATCTCGACAATTCAGTGCGCGTTCTACTCCACAGTTGTAGCAAAATACAGATCGCATCAGCCACTTTGCGCTGTATCAACTCAGGTCCCTTCCAAATTCATTGTCATTGCAATTTTGCAGATCCTGTCTTAAATATTCAATTGCACGTATCTCCGTATGCATTGGAGATATGCCAACAATTTGATGCGCAATATACGCCACGTTTGCTGCCGAATACAGCGCACCTGCTCCTGTTTACATTACGTCGACTCTACTCGAGGTCAAATTCAATGTTTTTGCAGTACTGCATATACAGGCTTCAATATTCAATTGAACGTAACTCCGTTTCCATTGGAGATGCGTCGACAATTCGATGCGCAATATACGCCACGTTTGCTGCCGAATACAGCGCACCTGCCTCTGTTTACATTACGTCGACTCTATTCCAGGTCAAATTCAATGTTATTGCAGTACTGCATATACAGGCTTCAATATTCAATTGAACGTTTTTCCGTTTCCATTAGAGATATGTCGACAATTCGTGGCGCGTTATACCGCACATTTGCTGCCAACACAGTGCACAACTGCCGGTTTGCACAATGTCAACTCTGTGTCCTGTCAAATACAGTTTTAATGCAGTTTTGGAGGTTCTGCCTGAAATATTCAATTGAACGTATCTCAGATTCAATTCCAGATATCTGGACAATTCCATGCGCGAATACTCCACATTTGCTGCCAAATAAAGTGCACGTCCTGCTGTTTACATTATGTCTTCTCGGGTGGAAGTCAAGTCCAATGTTACTGCAGTACTGCATATTCAGGCGTCAACATTCAATTGAAAGTATCTACACTGCAATTTTTGATATCTCGAAAATTCGATGCGCGTTATACTACAAATTTGCAGCCAAATACGGCGCATATCAAGCGGCTTGCGCAATGTCAACTCTGTGTCCTGTCAAATGCAGCGTTGTTGCAATTTTGCAGACTCTGCCATAAGTATTCCATTGAGCGTAACTCCATTTCCACTGGAGAAATGTTGACACCTAGATGCGCGGTCTACTCAACTTGTGCTGCAAACTACAGCGCCCCTGCTCCTGTTTACGTTATGTCAACTCGGGTCCACGTATAATCCAATGATATTGCAGTACCGCATATCCAGGCTTCAATATTCAATTGAACGTATCTCCGTTTCCATTGGCGATATCTCGACAATTCGATGCGCGTTATACTCCTAACTCAGTATCAAATACAGCGCCCTTCAGCCGGTTTGTGCTATTTCAACTGTGTGTCCTGCCGAATACTGCGTTATTGATGTTTTGCAGATACTGTCTTAAATAGTCAATTGAACGTATCTCTGTTTCCATTAGAGATATGTGAAAAACTCGATACGCGTTATGTTCCGCATTTGCTGCCAAATACACCGCACCTGCTTCTGTTTAAATTATTTCAGCTCGGGTCGTGGTCAAATCCAATGTTATTGCGGTACTGCTTATCCAGGCTTCAATATTCAATTGAACGTTTCTCCGTTTCCATTGAAGATATGTCGACAACTCGATGAGCTTTCTACTCCACATTTGCTGTAAAATACAGCGCACATCAACCGGTTTGCGCAATGTCAAGTCTGTACACTGTAAAATCCATTGTAATTGTTGTTTAGCATATTTTGGCTTAAGTACTCAATTAAACGTATCTGCACTGCAATTGGTGGTATGTCGACAATTCGATGTGCGTTGTACTCCTCACTCTCTGCCAAATACTGCGCTCGTCAGCCGGTTTGCGCTATGTCAACTCAGTATCCAGAGAAATACAGCGTATTTGCCGTATTGGAGATTCTGCAGGAATATTCTATTGAACGTATCTCCGTTTACATTGCAGATATGTCGTCAATTCGATGCTATCACTACTCCGCATATGCTGCCAAATAGAGCGCACGTCATTCGATTTACGCTATGTAAACTCAGGGCCCTGACAAATACAGCGTTGTTGCAATTTTTTCAGATTCTGCCGGAAATATTCAATTTAACGTATCTCAGTTTCTATTCCAGACATCTCGACAATGCGGTGCGCGTTATACCGCGCAATTGCAGCCAAATACAGCGCATACCATCCAGTTTGCTCTATGACAACTCCGGGCCCTGATATATCCGGCGTAGTTACTTTACAGCAGATACTGTCTTAAATTTGATGCGCGTTACACGCTACATTTGCTGCTAAATACAGCGCCCATCGGCGGGTTTGCGCTATGTCTACACAGGACCCTGCCAAATTCATTATAAATGAAGTTTTGTTTATATAGGATTAAATATTCAATTGATAGTACCTCCGTTACTATTGCAGGAATTTCGACAACTCGATCCTCATTATACACTACATTTTACAGTATTAATTAAAAAATTACAGTATTGCATAGTCAGGCTTCAATTATCATTTGAACACATCTCCGCTGAAAATTTACGATATGACGACTATTTGTTGTGTGTTCTACTACACATTTGCTGCCAAATACAGCGCACGTGCTCCCGAATACATAATGTCAACTCTGGTCTAGGTGAAATCCAATGTTGTTGCAGTTCTCCAGATTCAGGCATCAATATTCATTTGAACGTATCTCCGCTGCTTTTGGCGATATGCCCACAATTCGATGGGCGGTATACTCCACATTTGCTGCCAAATACAGCGCACATCGTTCGGTTTGCGCTATGCCAATTCTGGGCCCTGTCAAATCAAGAGTAATTGCAATTTTGCAGATTCTATATTAAATATTCAATTGAACGTATCACCGTTTCCTTAGGAGATATGCCGATAGATCGATGCGCGTTGTACTCTAAATTTGCTGTCAAATACAGCGTACATCGTTCGGTTTGCGCTATGCCAACTCTGGGCCTTGTCAAATACAGCGTTATTGCAGTTTTGGAGATTCTGCCAGAAATATTCAATTGAACGTATCTACAATGCTATTGGTGATATCTCGACAAGTCGATGCACGTTATACTCCTCATTTGCAGCCAAACTCAGCGCACCTGCTCCTGTTTACATTATGTCAACTAGGGTCGAGGTCAAATCCAATGTTATTGCAGCGCTGCGTATCCAGGCTTCAAAATTCAATTGAACGTATCTCCGTTTCCATTGCACATATCTCGACAATTCGATGCGCGTTCTACTCCACATTTGCTGCGAAATACAGCGCACATAATCCGGTCCACGCTATGTCATCTCTGGGACATGTCAAGTCTGGCGCAATTGCTGTTGAGCAAATTCTGTCATAAATATTTGTCGGAGATGAAAGAACACCTTAGCCTTTGGATAATCCCACAACGCTGTAATCTAAAGTTTACTATAGCTGTAATCGAACAATTGTAGTTATTCAACCCGATTGTAATTGTCAGATTTGTGACAGTGAGCTTGGGCTCGAGGCGACAGTCAGTCGCCAACGTGTTCGCGGTCAAGGGATGAACGCTTTGTCTAACAAAGGTATGGAGTAATTCTATAACTCTCCTTTAAAAGAAATATTTGTAGCAGCACGCAACAGAAAACATTCCAAAGGTCTCTGTCCCGCGGCTCGCCACACGCAGATTCTATTCTTCGGGTATGATGGTTACCAAATGCAGACGTGTCTCCACAGTACGTGATCAGCTAGCCCGAGGGCCGTTATAAACACTAAGATCTAGTTACCTAAAGTCCTTCAAACCGACAAACAGTCTTTGTCCCAACTACGGGAAGATAGGGGAGATCTATCTTCTCAACGAATGACATCTCCCACTACCAACTGTCCCTCGAGGGCGGCTAGCATCTTTTTCTAACCATCGATATGGAGATTGACCAATCAGCAGCAACGTCAATTTCCCTTACTTTCCGAACGAAGGCTATCCCCGACGAATCGGATGATCTCGTGCCCTTAGACACACCCCGTTATAGTTTTCCTCTGTGGCATCGTCGGGACAGAAAAGTCATTCTCTCTTGCGATTTCGTTGATCACGGAGTAACGTCTTTACGATCGGTAATAACCCGGACTTAGAACGTTCATCTATCTTCCCGTTGACCGCTGATTCGTTATCGAACCCGAGATCACTACCGCTAGTGTCGCGAGCACTTAATCACCGTGGTCGATTGTTCAATCTGTGTATCCATACTTGTGTTAATAAACCGTGTCTTTGCTCTACCGCAACGATGGCTACTTTTAATGAAGATTCATCGAACACCCCCAACCCTGTCCTCAACGACACCCCGACAAGCATATTTATGCTTAAGGATCCAATTAAACGTATCTGCGCTGCTATTAGTGGCATGTCCAACATGCGATGAGTGTTATGCTCCACATTCGCTGCCAAATAAAGCGCACGTCAGCCGGTTTGCGCTATGTCAACTCTGTGCCCAGTCAAATACTGCGACATTGCAGTATTGCAGATTCTGTCTGAAATATTCAATTGCACGAATATCAGGTTCTATTCCTGATTTCTCGATAATTCGATGCGCGCTATACTCCACTTATGCTGACAAATATAGCACTCCTGCTCCTGTTCACATTATGTCAACTCCGGTCGAAGTCAAATCCCGTGTTTTTGCAGTACTGCATATTCATGCTTCAATATTCCATTGAACACATCTACACTGCTATTGGTGATATCTCAATATTTCGATGCGCCTTATACCCCACATTTGTTGGCAAATAAAGCGCATATCAACCGGTTTGCGCAATGTCAACTGTGTGCTCTGTCACAACCAGCGCATTTGCAATTTTGCAGATTCTACCGCATATATTCAATTGAACGTATATTCCTTTCCATTGGAGGTATGCCGACAATACGATGAGCGTTATACTCCACATTTGCTGCTCAATACAGCGCACCTCAACCCGTTTGTGCAATGTCAACTCCGTAATATGTCAAATACTGCGCAATTGCAATTTTGCAGATTCTACCTTAGATATTCAATTGAACGTATCTCCGTTTCCAATTCGAGATATATCGACAATTCATTGTACGTCCTTTCCCACATTTGCTGCACAATACAGCGCACATCAGCCGCATTGCGCTATGCCAACTCTGGACTCTGGCAAATAAAGTGTTATTGCAGTTTTGGATGTTCTGCCTGCAATATTCAATTGAACGTATCTTCACTGCTATTGGTGATATCTCGAAAATTCGATACGCGTTATACCCCACATCTGCTGCCACCAACAACGCAGCTCACCTGCGCCTGTTTTCATAAGGAAAACACGGGTCGAGATCAAATCCAATGTTGCAGTACCGGATATTCAGGATTCATTTTTCCATTGAACATATCTACACTGCTATTGCAGATATCTCGACAACTCGATGCGCGTTATACCCCACATTTGCTGATAATGTTAGGGAAATGATACATTTACACTGTACATGGGAGTGTGTGTGTAAGCGTCAGAGGACGTCCAGGTCTTAGTTGAGACAGAAGACTGTTGTTAGTCGTTAGAAGCATCTAGGATGGTCGGTTGGCAACAACCGTGCGTGCAAGACGGTCTTCAGTGTGTAATATAGATGTATAGCTGTTGTGTGTAGAATAAAGTCAATTATTTGTATTTGCGAATCTTCTCATTTCTTTAACATGGTAGCAGAGCGTGGTTATTAGTTTTGCAAGGTATTTAGAGTGGGTTTTTGGTCTTGCGTGTTAGTTTGAGTGAGTTTCAATAAGGGAAGAAACGTTCAGAGGATAAAAAGGGGAAAAATATACTTCGAGCACGTAGGAACGCTTGAGTAAGAGAAAAAAAATCAATTAAAATGGAGAGATCGGAAATCATGATACCTGTATTCGATGGTGAAGATTATGGAATGTGGAAGCAAAGAATCACGATGTTTTTCAAGTATAAAGAATGCGACACGGTCATAACTCGAGTGAAGACCAGAGCAGACAATACAGACTGGGACAAGAAAGATCTGAAGGCAATAAATATGATTTATAGTGCAATATCGAACAGACAATTGGAGTATGTTAGGGAAGAAAAAACGGCGTATGATATAATAAAAAGGTTTGATGAAATGTACTTGAAAGAGTCGACGGCACTGCAGATCGTTTGCAGAAGGAGATTGGAAAACATGAGACTGAAGAAGTACACTAATTCAGCATCATTCTTTAACGATTTCGAAAAGTTAATGAATGAATTTAAAAGTGCGGGCCCACAAGTAAGTGAGAGGGAAAAGTTAAATTACGTGCTAAATGCGTTACCTGAAGAGTATAGCTACATCGCGGATATAATGGACGCAGTAAAAGAAGAGAATCAAACGGTAGCGTACGCGAGGAATAAGATTGAAATGGCAGAAAAGAAGGATAAAGTAAATCGAAGAGAAGTGAAATATAATGCCTTGCTGCGAAAAAGGAAGGATGCTTCAAATGTGGAAGAGTGGGACATTTTGCAAGAGAGTGTCAAAATCGCGTCCAAGCGGGAAGCAGTAGCAGTTATTGGCGTGGGTCAACACGTGGTCGAAGCAGAGGAAAAGGAAACAGAGGCTATACGAGTAGGGGACGTGGAGACTTCCATCGTCAATCAGTAACCAGCAAGAGCGAGGATAGCATTTCAGGTGCAGGCACATGGATGGCAACGACGCACGCAGTACACAACAGCGAGATAAGTAATAAGGAGATTATGTGGCTATTAGATAGCGGTTGTACCGATCACATAATTAATGATATAAATTATTTTGATAAATCTATCGACCTAAAAGAACCGGTAAATATTTATTTGGGTGATAATAGATCGATAACGACAACCAAAGTTGGGAATGTTATAAGTTATTTTGAAGCATTTGGAAAGCAAAATAAAATAAATATAAGTAAAGTTTTTTATGTGAAAGAGATGTCCGCAAACCTAATTAGTTTAGGCAAGTTGACCGATAACAATAATATGGTTATTTCCAAAGGAAATATTGCGAAAATAATAGACGAAAATAATAAACTTACAGCTGTAGCGGTCAAAGACAGCGGAATATATAAAATGAAGAGTATATTTAAAGGAAAGGAGCACTTAGTAAACAGTGCCGAACGTAGTGGAATGAGTAAAAAAGAAAGAGAAAGAGATAGGGAACGTGAAAGAGATAGGGACCGTGACAGGGAAAGAGAAAGAGAAAGAGATAGGGAACGTGAGAGAGATAGGGCAGATTATGTCGCACATATAAAACAACATATTAAAGCAGGTGGAAAAATGGGACCAGATGGAGTACAATCAGACAATGAAATTAAACTTGATTTGGATTCTGACGAAGATGAAGAAGAAGAACAATTTTCAAATGGAGATGATGATTACGAGCCACCAGCATATATTGTGAAAAAGCTTCTAAAATCACTTAAGCCATCAGAAAGCGAAGAGGAACAAGAAAGATCAGAAAAGGAAAACAGCAGTGAGATTCACACAAATTATTGTTGAATAGATATCCCTTGTACATTCGAGGAGGCGATTTGTTGTGAAAATAGTGAAGATGGTAAGGATGAAAAAAATTATAAGAAGAGTAAAAGGAATAGAAAATTGGAGAAGGGTAATGACGAAGATAAAAGCAGGAAAGGTGAAGTATCTGCGAGGAACAAGGGCGAAGTCTGTAACAAAAGCAGAACGAAGCGAGGAAAAGAAAGAGATAAAAAAAATAGGATTTTAGGAAATTAGGAATATGATTTAGGAAAATAGGGAAACCATGCATTGCAAATAAAAGAGAAAAGAGAGTGATGTTGCAAAGAATATGATATGTAGACGGAATGAATAGAGCTTGTAAATTATCGAGAGTGAGTTATGGGTTAAAAGAAAGTCCGAGGGATTGGTATGAGTGTTTTGATAGAACAACAGATTTCAGGTTAAAGTTGTGTAGTATTGAGTGCGACAAATGCTCAAATATCTCGAAGAAGTTGAATGATAGGAGAAAACGTTTCAGACAAAAATTGTATCGTGGAGACGAATGTTCACATATTTCGGAAAGTACGGAAATTTCACAAAAAAATTGTAAACACGTTGAAGTTCATTACCACTACGTTCACGAATGATTAAAGGAAAATAAGATAGATATAATTAAACTGAGTACGGACGAAAATACTGCGGATATTTTTACGAAAGGACTGTGTAGGGAAAATTTGAAAGGTTTAGGCCATAGATGAGTGTAAAATAAGAGGAATGTAAATAAAGCGATAAATGTTAAATATTCTGTTAATTAGTCAAGTATGTAAATACAATTAAGTGTACAGTATAAATGTAAGAAGGCGTGTTAGGGAAATGATACATTTACACTGTACATGGGAGTGTGTGTGTGAGCGTCAGAGGACGTCCAGGTCTTAGTTGAGACAAAAGACTGTTGTTAGTCGTTAGAAGCATCTAGGATGGTCGGTTGGCAACAAGCGTGCGTGCAAGGCGGTCTTCAGAGTGTAATATAGATGTATAGCTGTTGTGTGTGGAATAAAGTCAATTATTTGTATTTCCGAATCCTCTCATTTCTTTAACAGATAAATACAGCGCACATCAACCGGTTTGTGCAATGACAACTCTGTATCCTCTCAAATCCAGCGTAATTGCCGTTTTGGAGAATCTACCTGAAATATTCAATTAAACGTATCTCCGCTGCTATTGGTGGTATGTCGATAACTCCATGCGCGTTATACTCCTCGCATGCTGCCAAATACAGCGCCCGTCGACCAGATTGTGCTATGTCAACTCTGTGCTCTGCCAAATGCCTTGTAATTGCAGTTTTTCATATTTAGGCTTAGGTATACAATTAATCTTATCACCGCTGCTATTAGTGGTATGTCGACAATTCGAGGCGCCTGATACTCCACACATGCTGCCAAATACAGCGCACGTCATTCGGTTTGCGCTATGTCAACTCTGGAACCTGTCAAATACAGCGCTGTTGCAGTTTTGCAGATTCTGTCTTAAATATTCAATGGAGCGTATCTCAGTTTCTATTCCAGATATCTCGACAATCCGATGCGCGTTATACTCCACATTTGCTGACAAATTCACAGCACATCAGCCGGTTTGCCCTATGTTAACTCCGGGGTCTGCCAATTTCAGCGAAATTGCAACATTGCATATTCAGGCTTCAATTTCCATTTGAACGCAACTCCGCTGCAATTTGCGATATGACGACAATTTGATGCGCATTATACCTCAAATTTACAGCCAAAAACAGCGCACTTCAGCTCGTTCGCGCTATGTTAACTCTGGGCCATGTCAAACACACTGAAATGGTAGTTTTGTATATTCCGGCTTCAAGATAGATTTGAACGTTTCTACACTGCTATTGGTGATATGTCGACAATTCGGAGAGCGTTATACCCCACATTTGCTGTCAAATACAGCGTACAACGTTCGGTATGCGCAATGCCAACTCTGGGCCCTGACATATACAGCGTTATTGCAGGTTTGGAGATTCTGCCAGAAATGTTCAATTTAACGTATCTCCGTTTCCATTCGAGATATCTTGACAATTCGATACGCGTTATGCTCCACATCTGCTGCCAAATACAGCGCCTATCACCCGGTTTGCGATATGTCAACTCTGGGCCCCGTCAAGTACACCGTTGTTGTGGTTTTGCAGAGTGTCTTAAATATTCGATTGAGCGCATCTCAGTTTCTATTCCAGATATCTTGACAACTTGATGTGCGTTATATTGCACATTTGCTGTCAAATACAACACACCTTCACCTGTTTTCATTATGTCAACTCGCATCGAGATCAAATCCAATGTAATTGCAGTAATGCAAATTCATACTTCAATATTCAATTGAAAGTATCTCCGTTTCCATTGGAGATATGCCGACATTTCGATGCGCGTTGTATCCCACATTTGCTACCAAATACAGTGCACATCAACCGGTTTTGCTAAGTCAACCATGGACCCTGCCAAATCCTTTGTAATTGCAGCTTAGCATATTTAGGCTTCTTTACTCAATTGAACGTATCTCCGTTCCCATTGGAGATATGTCGACAGATCGATGCGCGTTATACTCCACATTTGCTGCCAAATGCAGCGCACATCGTTCGGTTTGCGCAATGTCAACTCTGTATCCTGTCAAATCCTTTGTAATTGCAGTTTTGCATATTTAGGGTTCATTATTCAATTATACGTATCTCCGCTGCTATTGATGGTATGTCAACAAATCGATGCGCGTTATACTCCTCACACGCTGCCAAATACAGCGCCCTTCAGCCGGTTTGCCCCATGTCAACTCTGTGTCCTGTTACATCCAGCGTAATTGCAATTTTGCAGATTCTGTGTTAAATATTCAATTGAACGTATCTCCGTTTCGATTGGAGATTTGTCAACAATACCATTCACGTTCTACTTCACATTTGCTGAAAACTACAGCACGCATCAGCCGGTTTTTGCGATGTCAATCCTCGTCCCTGCCAAATCAATTGTAGTTGCAGTCCTGAATATTTAGGCAAAAGTACCCAATTATACGTATCTCCGCTGCTGTTTTTGGTATGTCCACAATTCGCTACGCGTTATACTCCTCATTTGTTGTCAAATACAGTACACGTCCTCCTGTTTACATTATGTCAACTCTGTTCGTTGTCAAATACAATGATATTACAGTTCTGCGTATTCAGACTTCAATATTCATTTGAACGTATCTCGGCTGCTATTGGCGATATGTCGACAATTCGATGCGCGTTATACTCCACATTTGATGCCAAATGCAGCGCTCATCAGCCCGGTATGTACTATGTCAACTCTAGGCACTGTCAAATACGGCGTTTTCGCAGTTTTACAGATTCTGTCTTAAATTTTAAATTGAACGTTTCTCCGTTTCCATGTGAGATATGTCGACAACTCCAGGTATTTTAATAAGTTTAGAAACTTCGTCAGGTTTGATTCCTCTTAAAGAACTTGGATGTGCATCTGTAGATAATAAAATTTTTATGACTTCAATTTTTTTCTTCATCTGGTGGTCTTGGAGCTGTAAGTTCATCCGCTAAATCTCTTGCCGCTCTATCAAGATAGGTAAATATTCAATTGGATGCTTGTAAACTTTTTCCGCGAGTGATTCATCAAAACCTGCCAGATCTTCTAAATTAATTTCTATCCAATATTGACCCAAATTATAAGTACGTTCTAAAATATCTCTATATTTGTAATTGGAGTTTCCCTCGTGGAATTATGTAATAAATTCCGTAAACTACTTCTTCGAATGTTGAAAATTAGTTCGCGTCTCATTAGATTCACCTATCGAGAAGTTATCGAAAAAGAATATTCCTGGGTCATCAAACCCTTCCATTATAACTTGATTTTTTTTCTTTCTTTCTTTCTTTCTGTCTTCCTTTTTTCTAAAGTAAATCACATTTATCATTTGGTATACTTTTTGAGGTAATTTCTGTCTGTACATTTTCTTCTTTTCCCTTACTCCTCTTTCTCTTTCTAATGAATTCTTTTTATTCTGTAAAATAGTTTTTGTATATTCAATTATGTTAAGTGCAATTCTTATTTCTGATAACTTACTTTCATTAGATAATTCTTGTGAATCTTCTACTACAACTTCCATATCATTTTTAGTGTGGCTTCTACCTTCAGTAAATTTAATATTTTGAACAGTATCATTAATTTCAATAGCTCTTTCGGTATCAAGTAAATCGCACTTATTATTAAATATACTTCTTGAATTGACTTCTGTCTCTGCAGTTTCTTCTTTTGTATTTTATTCGAGTTTTCTTTGTTCTTCTAATCCACTCTTTTCATTTTGTAGGATCTTTCTTGTATCTTCATCCTTTTTAACTTCGACTTTATCCGATCTTCTAGGTCTGCCTCTATGTTTCGCTTCTCCCTTTGCAATATTAGCACCTTTGTCTTCTTCTGGTTGCTTCCTGTCATCGCAATTCTTCGATCGCCGACTACGTGATAAGGGACTATCAAATACCATATTTATAAGTAAACGAGATATTTTATTCTTAGTTCGTTGTCTTGAATTCGCTTCATCAATTGCTATTACACTCGTTACTGCATTATCATTTTCTACAGATTTACACCTATCGCTATCACTAGTTGTGTTCGTCAAAAGAACTTCCCTTCGTTGACGAGCATCAGTTGTTTCGTTTTCACCACCTGAAATTGATTTTTGTTTAATACCTCTTTTTTCTTCTTTGGTAAATTTATTTTCTACATTTTCCGATGCCTTTTGTTTATTAATTATTTCAGACTTGCCTTCGATTAATTTCGTCTTTAAAGCGTTTCGCAAAATTTTATTTGTGTTTGACTGCCTTGTTTGATTATAAATAATTTCTTCAAATTTTGGCGAAGTAGCAGGCTTTGCAGCAACATTATAACGACTGCTCCGTTTACTACTATTTAACATGGATGGAGATAGACTTTTGTCATCTTTATTTTCTAAAGACTTCTCTTGTGTATCAGCATCTAAATTTCTCGACATTAGATCTGCTGAAGTTTTTGGTTCTTTACTGCCACACGCATTTTTCGCTGTCATCATTTGGTCTTCTTCTATAAGCAAATGTTCATTATTCTAAGCATTATCTCATTATGGATTCTAATGATATATTTTGTTCAACGTCGTCTATTGATTTTGTATCATTTTCAGCAGTTGATTTAATAACTGCTTCTAATTCCTTCATTTCAGCTTTGTTTTCTTTATTTGTATCGTCGTCCAAAATATTTCTGCTTCTCCTGAACTTTTACTTTTTTTATCAAACCATTCTTGTAAGTTTTCAGTATCTTGTGACGAAGATTGTGACAAATCATTATACAATACTGCAATATCTTCTGTCCTTCGTTTCAAAGACTCTTTCTGGTATTCTGTCGAGATATTGGCATCAAACATTAAGTCTGTTTTAGTGAAAATATAATCCTGTGAATCGGTGCCGATTGATACTTTCTTGTCACTGGAATTTTCTACATTAGACTTCAATTCTTTTGGCAATTCTTTCAAAACCATCTCTTCATTTTCTACAGTAACGTCTTTCTTCTCCAAGCTTTTGTTCAAACTATTAGAATCTAATCTATCCTGACAACTCCCACTAGTCGCTTCTTTAATAGTGGCCTCTGATACAGTTCTCATTTGTCATTTTGCTACTTATCCTCAGCCTGTTTTTGCTTTATCAACCCCTGTCCCCGCTAAATCATTTGTAATTGCAGTTTAGCAAATTTATCCTACTTACTTACTTACTTATTAATTAAACGTATCTCCGTAGCTATTGGTGGTATGTCGACTATTCGATGCGCGTTATACCCCTCACTCTCTGCCAATCACAGCGCACATCAGCCGGTTTGCTCTATGTCGAATCAGTGCCCAGCCAACTCCAGCGCAATTGCAATTTTGCAGATTCTGTCTTAAATATTCAATTTCATGTATCTCTGTTTCGATTCGAGATATGTCGACAATTCGATGCGCGTTATACTCCACATTTGCTGCCAAATACAGCGCACCTGCTCCTGTTAGCATTATGTCAATGCGGGTCGAGGACAAGTCCAATGTTATTGCTGTACTGCATATTCATGATTCAATATTCAATTGGACGTATCTGCGTTTCCATTGGAGATATGTCGACATTTCGATGCGCGCACTACTCCAAATATGCTGCTAAATACAGCGCACATCAACAGGATCGCGCATTATCAACTCTGTGTCTTGTCAAATCCAACGTAAATGCCGTTTTGGAGACCCTGCCGGAAATGTTCAACTGAACGAACCTCCGTTGCCATTGGAGATATGTCGATATTTATATGCACTCACTACTCCATATATTCTGCCAAATACAGAGCACATCAGCCAGTTTGCGCAATGTCAACTCTGGGCTCTGTCAGATACAGCGTTATTGCAGTTTTGGAAATTCTGCCGGAAATATTCAATTGGACGTATCTCAGTTTCTATTATAGATACCTCGACAGTTCGATGCATGTTATACTCCACATTTGCTGCCAAATGCAGAGCAAGTCAGCCAGTTTGCCCTATGTCAACTGTGTGTCCTGTCAAATCCAGCGTAATTGGAATATTGCACATTATTTCTTAATAATTCAATTGAACGTATCTCCCTTCCCATTGGAGATATGTCGACAATTCGATGCGCGTTATACTCCACATTTGATGCCAAATACAGCGCACATGCTCCTGTTTATATAGTGTCTACGCGGGTCGAGGTCAAATCCAATGTTATTGCTGTACTGCATATCCAGGCTTCAATATTCAATTGAACGTATTTTCGTTTCTATGGGAGATATGTCGACAATTCGATGCGCGTTAAGCTCGACAACTGCTGCACAATTCAGCGCAAATCATTCGGTTTGCCCGTTCTCAACTCTGTGTACTGTGAAATCCAGCGTAATTGACGTTTTGGAGATTATGCCTGATATACTCTATTGCACGTTTCTCAGTTTGTATTCCAGATTTCACGAGGATCCGCTGCGCGTTCTACTCCACATTTGCTACCAAATACAGCGCGCATCAGCCAGTGTTTGCTATGTCAACCCTGGTTCCAGCCAATTCCTTTGTAATTGCAGTTTTGCATATTTGGGATTCAGTATTCAGTTAAACGTATCTCCGCTGCAATTGGTGTCATGTCGACAATTCCATGCGGGCTCTACTCCACGTTTGCTGCCAAATACAGTATACATCAGCCGGTTTCCGCTATGTGAACTCTATGCTCTGTCAAATCCAGCGTAAATGCAATTTTGCAGATCCTATCTTAAACATTCAATTGAACGTATCGCCGTTTCCATTGGATAAATGTTGACAACTAGATGCGCGTTTTGCTCAACATTTGCTGCAAACTACAGCGCACCTGCTCCTGCTTACATTATGTCAACTCGGGCCGAGATCAAATCCAATGTTTTTGATGTACTGCATATTCAGGCTTCAATATTCAATTTAACGTATCTCCGTTTCCATTGGAGAAATGTTGACAACTAGGTGCGCGTTCTACTCCACATATGCTGCCAAATGCAGCGCACGTCACTCGGTTTGCGCAATGTCAACTCTGGGCCCTGTCAGATACAGCGTTTTTGCAGTTTTGGAAATTCTGCCGGAAATATTCAATTGGTCGTATCTCAGTTTCTATTATAGATACCTCGACAGTTGGATGCATGTTATACTCCACATTTGCTGCCAAATGCAGAGCAAGTCAGTCAGTTTGCCCTACGTCAACTGTGTGTACTGTCAAATCCAGCGTAATTGGAATATTGTACATTATTTCTTAATAATTCAATTGAATGTACCTCCGTTTCCATTCCAGATATGTCTACAATTCGATGCGCGTTATGCTCCGCATTTGCTGCCAAATGCAGCGCATGTGCTCCTGTTTACGGTATTCAACTCTGTTACGTCGTCCAAAACATCTGCATTCCAGCCCTCGCGATCAGACAGCCAACGGCCTGCGTAACGTCATTCCGACCCTCAATAAACCTAAGGACCCACCATAAACCTTCACTTTCACTGCCTTGTAGCAACATGTGCCGTCAGTCAGGTCGTATGTCCTGAAGAATTCTTAAGCTTAAAAACATTTTCTGACGCACATCTGGTCGTTAAAGAGGTCCTTAGGTTTATTAGGCGCACTTAAAAATACGGAGAAAGCGGGCACGCACCCATTAGGAAAAACCGAATAGCTAACCAACAAAACAAGCTGGTTCTTCCTATGAACAAGGTCACCCAAAAACTACGATGGTAGGAGGCTTCCTACTCATCCCCTCAAGCATCAGCATAGGTCATAACCAATCGACATCGCAGATCGTTACCCTCACTGTCCTAACGAAAAGTGTGAACAACGAATCCGCGTTCTTCAGGCAACGGGGCCCACCCACCCCGAACTTTCGTCTGTATTCATACAAGAGCGATTAGTCAGTCCAACATCGAACGTCTAACGCTAAGTCTACTACCGTGTTACGTCTATTATAAGAGCCTTGCTCTAGAGTGTATATCTATCTTATCTTCGTACGACAAATTGTTATCTGCGATTTATACATACTCAACAGTGTAACTTGAGCGTTGAAAATATATAATTTATAATTCTGTGATCCACAGTGTTATACAAACTCAATCACCCCCAATTATCTCAACAGAAATTAGGGGATCGGTCAACTCGTGGTGTCGATCATAATCGTAACGAGAATTTACGACTTCCGTTGACGTCTCTCCTCGCGATTGCGTCTCCCCGCGATTGGTCGAAAATACAAACTCTGTTCGATGTCCAATGCAATGTTATTACAGTTCTGCGTATTCAGACTTGAATATTCATTTGATTGAATCTCCGCTGCTATTGCTGATATGTCGACAATTCGATGCGCGTTATACTGCACAATTGCTACCAAATGCAGCGCACCTGCTCCTGTTTACATAATGTAAACTCGGGTCGAGGTCAAATCCAATGTTTTTGCAGTACTGCATATACATGCTTCAATATTCAATTGAACGTAACTCCAAGTCCTTGATATAAAAATACCCCTCAAGTCAGTACTCGACATTCTTTTCAGTGCTGTTTTACCATTCTGCATCGTTACTCTGTCAGTTTCTAATAAATTTTCTAATAACAATCAAGATTGAAGTATGAATCTCTCACCTTGCTTGCGGAATGTGAAATTACCCCGAATCGTCGTGACAGAGTACTGCAATAACATTAGATTTGACCTCGACCCGAGTCGACATAGTGTAAACAGGAGCAGGTGCCGTATATTTGGCAGCAAATGTGGGGATCAACGCACATCGATATGTCGGCATATCTCCAACGGAAAAGGAGATACGCTCAATTGAATATTTCCGGCAGAACCTCCAACATAGCAATTACGCAGTATTAGACAGGACATAGAGTTGATATTGCGGAAACAGGTTGACGTGCGCTGTATTTGGCAGCAAATGTGAAGTAGAACGCGCATCGAATTGTCGAGATATCTGGAATACAAACTGAGATGCGCTCAATCGAATATTTAAGACAGAATCTGCAAAACTCCATCAACGCTGTATTTGACAGGACACATAGTTGACATTGCGCAAATCAGTTGGCGTGCGCTGAATTTCGCAGCAATTGTGGAGTAGAAACCGCATCGAGTTGTCGACATATCTCCAATGTAAACGGAGATACGTTCAATTGAATATTGAAGAATGAATATGCAGTACTGCAACAACTTTGGAATTGACCACGCCCCTCGTTCACATAATGTAAACAGGAGTATCTGCGCTGAATGTGGCAGCAAATGTGGAGTATAACGCGGATCGAATTGTCGACATATCTCCCATGGAAACGGAGATACGTTCAATTGAATATTGAGGACTGGATATGCAGTACTGCATTAACATTGGATTTGAACTCGTTCCGACTTGACATAATGTAAACAGGTGCAGTGCGGCTTTATTTGGCAGCAATTGTGGACTGTATCGAGGATCGAGTTGTCGACATATCTCCAATGGAATCGGAGATACGTTCAATTGAATATTGATGTCTGGATATGCAGTACTGCATTAACATTGGATTTGAAATCGGACCGAGTTAACATAATAAAAACAGGACCAGGTTGGCAGTATTTTGCAGCAATTGTGGACTATATGTCGGATCGAATTGTCGACATATCTCCCATGGAAACGGAGATACGTTCAATTGAAAATTGACGCCTTCTGCTGTAGTACTGCAATAACATTGGATTTGACCTCGTCCCGAGTTGACATAATGTAAACAGGTGCAGTGCGGCTTTATTTGGCAGCAATTGGGGACTGTATCGCGGATCGAGTTGTCGACATATCTCCAATGGAATCGGAGATACGTTCAAGTGAATATTGAAGCCTGGTGATGCATTCCTGCAATAACATTGGATTTGAACGCGGTCCGAGTTGACATAATGTAAACAGCTGCAGCACGGCTGTATTTGGCAGCAATTGTGGACTATATGGCGGATCGAGTTGTCGACATATCTACAATGGAATCGGAGATACGTTCAATTGAATATTGAAGTCTGGATATGCAGTACTGCATTAACATTGGATTTGAAATCGGACCGAGGTAACATAATAAAAACAGGACCAGGTTGGCTGTATTTTGCAGCAATTGTGGACTATATGTCGGATCGAATTGTCGACATATCTCCCATGGAAACGGAGATACGTTCAATTGAAAATTGAAGCCTTCTGCTGTAGTACTGCAATAACATTGGATTTGGCCTCGTCCCGAGTTGACATAATGTAAACAGGTGCAGTGCGGCTTTATTTGGCAGCAATTGTGGACTGTATCGCGGATCGAGTTGTCGACATATCTTCAATGGAATCGGAGATACGTTCAAATGAATATTGAAGCCTGGTGATGCATTACTGCAATAACATTGGATTTGAACTCGGTCCGAGTTGACATAATGTAAACAGGTGCAGTGCGGCTTTATTTGGCAGCAATTGTGGACTGTATCGCGGATCGAGTTGTCGACATATCTCCAATGGAATCGGAGATACGTTCAATTGAAAATTGAAGCCTTGTGATGCAGTACTGCATTAACATTGGATTTGACCTCGACCGCAGTTACCATAATGAAAACAGGAATAGGTCCGCTGTATTAGACAGCAAATGTGGAGTACAACGCGCCTCGAATTCATGATATATCTCCAATGGAAACGGAGATACGTTCAATTGAATATTGAAGCCTGTTTATGCCGTACTTCAAAAACCTTGGATTTGACCTCGACCCGAGTTGACATAGTGTAAACAGGAGCAGGTGCGCTGTGTTTGGCAGCATATGTGGAGTAGTGCGGGCATTGAATTGTCGACATGTCGCCGATGGAAACGGAGATACGTTCCATGGAATATATAAGGTAGAATCGGCAAAATTGCAATTGCGCTGTATTTGACAGAACATAGATTTGACATAGCGCAAAGCAGCTGAAGGGCGCTTTATTTGGCAGCAAACGAGGTGTATAACGAGTATCGAATTGTCGACATGCCACCAATTACGTTTAATTAAATACTTAAGCCCGGATATGCAGTACTACAATAACATCGCATTTTAACTCGACCCGAATGCACATAATGTAAACAGGAGCAGGTGCGCTGTATTTGGCGGCACATGTGTAGTATAGTGCGCGTCGAGTTGTCGGGATATCTGGAATAGAAACTGAGATGCGCTCAATTGAATATTTAATACAGGATCTGCAATACAGCTATAACGCTGTATATGACATGGCCCAGAGTTGACATATCTCATACCGAATGATGATTGCTGTATTTGGCAGCAAAGGTTGAGTATTTCGCGTATCGAGTTGTCGAGATATCATTAATAGCAGCGTAGGAACGATCAACACAATATTGAATCCTCAATACGCAGCACTGCAATGACATTGGGTTTGTCCTCGACCCGAGTTGACATAATGTAAACATGAGCAGGTGTGCAGTATTTGGCAGCAATGGTGCCGTATAACGCTCATCGACTTGTCGACTTATCTCAAATGGAAACTGAGATACGCTCAATTGAATATTTAATACAGAATCTGCAATACAGCAATAACACTGTATTTGATAGGGCCCAGAGATGAAAGAGCGCATACAGAACGATATACGCTGTATTTGGCAGCAAATGTGTAGTCGAGCGCGCATAGAATTGTCGACATATCTCCAATGGAAACGGAGATACGTTCAATTGAATATTAAAGCCTGGCTATGCAGTACTGCAGTAGCATTGGATTTCACCTCGACCCGAGTTGACATAATGTAAACAGGTGCAGGTGCGCTGTATTTGGCAGGAAATGTTCAGTATAACGAGCATCGAATTGTCGAGATATTACCAAAGAAGTGTAGAAACGTTCAATGGAATATTGAAGCCTGGATATGGAGTAAAGCAATAACATTGGATTTGACCTCGACCCGAGTTGACATAATGTAAACACGTCCAGTACGGCTATATTCGGCAGTAATTGTGGACTATGTGGCGGAACGAGTTGTCGACATATCTCCAATGGAATCGGAGATACGTTCAATTGAATATTGAAGCCTGGATATGCAGTACTGCAAAAACCTTGGATTTGACCTCGACCCGAGTTGACATAGTGTAAACAGGTTTAGGTGAGGTGTATTTGGCAGCAAATGTGGAGTATAACGCGAATGAAATTGTGATATCTGGAATGGAAACTGAGATATGCTGAATTGAATATATCCTGCAGAACCTCCAAAACGGCAATTACGCTGGATTTGACACGTCACAGAGTTGACAATGCTCAAACCGGATGATGTGCACTGTATTTTGCAGCAATTGTGGGATTTAACGTGCATCGAATTGTCGAGCTATCTCCGATGGAAACGGAGATACATTCAATTGAATATTACAGCATGAATATGCAGTAAAGCAATAACATCGGATTTGTCCTCCACCCGATTTGACATAATGTAAACAGGAGCAGGTGCGCTGCATTTGGCAGCAAATGTGTAGTATAACTCGCATCGAATTGTCAACATACCGCCAATTGCAGCGCAGTACGTTTATTTCAGTGCTTATGCCTAAATATGCTAAACTGCAATTACAATGGATTTGACAGGGCTCAGAGTTGCCATAGCGCAAACCGAATGACGTGCGCTGTATTTTGCAGCATATGTGGAGTAGTGCGCGCATCGAGCTGTCGTGATATCATCAATAGCATTGTAGAAACGTTCAATGGATTATTGCAGCGTGAACATGCAGTGCTGCAAAAACATTGGATTTGACCTCGACACGAGTTGATATAATGTAAACAGGAGCAGGTGTGCTGTATTTGGCAGGAAATGCGGAGAATAACTTGCATTGAATTGTCGACATATCAATATTAGCAGCGGAGATACGTCTGATTGAATACATATGCTTGTGGAGGATATGGGTATTCCGAAGTTTGTAAAAATATGTAGAATTTATTCGCTTTGTACAAATAGATATATATCTCTACACAGGTAATATTCGGTACAATCTAGTCAAAATAAATCATGTATTTACTCGAGGAACTCGAAGGATACGCGATACGTCTGATTGCTAAAGCACTGATCGATTAACTCTCTCTCGATCGTGCTTGTGTCTGATTATTTATACTGGTCGGGGGATAAGCGGAAAATTTGAACAAAACCAGGACTGACAGTTGAACGTAATAACGGTGACATTGTTTTGTTCGGAGATCGTTACTCATCATCATGCCTACGACCTAACGGCCTTACTGGTGTGAAAAAAGACAACAACAGGATTCGAACTGTCGCGTGCCGCTACATATCTACAATTCTATGCGCGCTATACTCCTCATTTGCTGCCAAATACAGCGCACCTGCTCCTGTTTACACTATGTCAACTCGGGTCGAGGTCAAATCCAACGTTATTGCAGTACTGCACATTCAAGATTCAATATTACATTGAACGTACCTCCGCTGCTATTGGTGGCATGTCGAGAATTCGATGCGCGTTATACTCCACATTTGCTACCAAATACTGAGCACACCAACCGCTTTGCGCAATGTCAACTCTGTATCCTGTCAAATCCATTGTTATTGCAGTTTAGTGTTTTTAAGCTTATGTACTCAATTAAACGAATCTCCGCTGCTATTGGTGATATCTCGACAATTCAGTGCGCGTTCTACTCCACAGTTGTAGCAAAATACAGATCGCATCAGCCACTTTGCGCTGTATCAACTCAGGTCCCTTCCAAATTCATTGTCATTGCAATTTTGCAGATCCTGTCTTAAATATTCAATTGCACGTATCTCCGTATGCATTGGAGATATGCCGACAATTTGATGCGCAATATACGCCACGTTTGCTGCCGAATACAGCGCACCTGCTCCTGTTTACATTACGTCGACTCTACTCGAGGTCAAATTCAATGTTATTGCAGTACTGCATATACAGGCTTCAATATTCAATTGAACGTTTTTCCGTTTCCATTAGAGATATGTCGACAATTCGTGGCGCGTTATACCGCACATTTGCTGCCAACACAGTGCACATCAACCAGTTTGTGCAATGACAACTCTGTATCCTCTCAAATCCAGCGTAATTGCCGTTTTGGAGAATCTACCTGAAATATTCAATTAAACGTATCTCCGCTGCTATTGGTGGTATGTCGATAACTCCATGCGCGTTATACTCCTCGCATGCTGCCAAATACAGCGCTCGTCGACCAGATTGTGCTATGTCAACTCTGTACTCTGCCAAATGCCTTGTAATTGCAGTTTTTCATATTTAGGCTTAGGTATTCAATTAATCTTATCACCGCTGCTATTAGTGGTATGTCGACAATTCGAGGCGCCTGATACTCCACACATGCTGCCAAATACAGCGCACGTCATTCGGTTTGCGCTATGTCAACTCTGGAACCTGTCAAATACAGCGCTGTTGCAGTTTTGCAGATTCTGTCTTAAATATTCAATGGAGCGTATCTCAGTTTCTATTCCAGATATCTCAACAATCCGATGCGCGTTATACTCCACATTTGCTGACAAATTCACAGCACATCAGCCGGTTTGCCCTATGTTAACTCCGGGGTCTGCCAATTTCAGCGAAATTGCAACATTGCATATTCAGGCTTCAATTTCCATTTGAACGCAACTCCGCTGCAATTTTCGATATGACTACAATTTGATGCGCATTATACCTCAAATTTACAGCCAAAAACAGCGCACTTCAGCTCGTTCGCGCTATGTCAACTCTGGGCAATGTCAAACACACTGAAATGGTAGTTTTGTATATTCCGGCTTCAAGATAGATTCGAACGTTTCTACACTGCTATTGGTGATATGTCGACAATTCGGAGAGCGTTATACCCCACATTTGCTGCCAAATACAGCGTACAACGTTCGGTATGCGCAATGCCAACTCTGGGCCCTGACATATACAGCGTTATTGCAGGTTTGGAGATTCTGCCAGAAATGTTCAATTTAACGTATCTCCGTTTCCATTCGAGATATCTTGACAATTCGATCCGCGTTATGCTCCACATCTGCTGCCAAATACAGCGCCTATCACCCGGTTTGCGATATGTCAACTCTGGGCCCCGTCAAGTACACCGTTGTTGTGGTTTTGCAGAGTGTCTTAAATATTCGATTGAGCGCATCTCAGTTTCTATTCCAGATATCTTGACAACTTGATGTGCGTTATACTGCACATTTGCTGCCAAATACAGCGCACCTGCACCTGTTAACATTATGTCAACTCGAGTCGAGGTCAAATCCATTGATATTGCAGTAATGCATATTCATACGTCAATATTCAATTGAAAGTATCTCCGTTTCCATCGGAGATATGCCGACAAATCGATGCGCGTTGATCCCCACATTTGCTGCCAAATACACGGCACCTGCTCCTGTTTACACTATGTCGACTCGGGTCGAGGTCAAATCCAATGTTTATGCAGTACCGCATAACCAGGCTTCAATATTCAATTGAACGTATCTCCGTTTCCACTGGAAATATCTCGACAACTCGATGCGCTATATACTACACATTTGCTGCCAAATATAGCGCACTTGGAGATGTTTACATTAGGTCAACTAGGGTCGAGGTCAAATCCAATGTTTTTGCAGTACTGTATATTCAGTATTCAATATTCCAATGAACGTTTAGAGACTGCAGTTGGTGATATCACGACAATTATCTTATATATTCAATATCTTATATATTCTTATATAGTCTTATATATTCAATTGAGCGTATCTCAGATTCTATTCCGGATATCTCTACAATTCGATGCGCGTAATACTCCACGTTTACTGCCAAATACAGCGCACATCAACCGGTTTGCGCAATGTCAAATCTGTGTACTGTCAAATCCAGCGTAATTGCAATATAGCATATTTAAGCATAAGTATACAATTAAACGTATAGCCGCTGCTATTGGTGGCATGTCGACAATTCGATGCGCGTTATACGCCTCATTCGCTGCCAATTACAGAGCCCTTCGGCCGGTTTGCGCATTGTTATGTCTGGGCCCTGTCAAATAAAGCGTTATTGCAGTTTTCGAGATTCTGTCTAAAATATTCAATTGCACGTATCTCCGTTAACATCAAAGATATGTTGACCATATGATGCGCTTTCTGCTCCACATTTGCTGCCAAATACTGCGCACATCGCTCGGTTTACTCTATGTCAACTCGGGTCGAGGACAAATGCAATATTACTGCAGCACTGCATATTCAGGATTCAATATTCCATTGAATCTATCTACACTGCTATTGGTCATATCTCGAAAAATCGATGCGCGTTATACCCCACATTTGCTGGCAAATACGGCGCAGCTGCATCTGTTTACATAGTGACAACACGGGTCGAGATTAAAACAAACGTTATTGTAGTACTGCATATTCAGGATTCCATATTCCATTGAACATATTGTTGAGATATGTGTAATTTTCTGTGTTGGACTGAGTTAAGTGCGTAGTAGAAATACTTATATGTAGCCAACGCCCTGGCCGCGCTGAGTGCACTCGTTCCCGTCAGATCGCGAAAGTTAAGCAGCGCCGGGCACGGATAGTACTTGGATGGGTGATCGCCTGGGAACTCCGTGTGGCGTTGGCGAAGCGCGCTGGGCCCCCCCCCCCGGGGCCCTGTGGGTTTCGGGCTTGGGTGGCGGCTCAGCGCCTCGGGGCCGCCAAGCAGTCCGGTAGGGGAACCAGGCTGCCTGGCACGGCGGCTCCGGCGACAATGGTCACACACCGCCCCATCAGCGGTGGTATTAGGAGCGCGGGGGAGGCCCCGGTTGCGACGCTCACAGCGGTTCCCGGGCCTTTCTCGATCGCAGCCGGGACGGTTATCGTGGAGGTTTTAGTCGGTTGGAGTCCGACACTACCACGCCGCTTTCCCCAGAAGCAGCGGCCTGGCGTCCGTGCGGATTTCCTCCACGTAAATATAAAAAAAAAGAAATACTTATATGTATATATCAGTGTGTGGAAGTATGTGTGTGTGCGCAGCGTCTCGAAAAAAGGAATGTAAACAGTCAGTCGGTTAAGAGTCGTCGTCGATGAAGAGTCGGGTATAGAAGATGGTGCTGGGACGCGTGCAAGTTTGAATCGATAAATATATAAGGAATCGTCCATGTAATAAATATATCATTATTTTAATAATAGCTGTCAATATAAATTTAATGTTCCTATAACATTATTTCGGCTTCAAAGATCCACAATTCTCAACACATATCTCAGCTTCCATGCCACATATCTCGACAATTCGGTGCGTGTCATACCCCACCTTTGCTGGTAAATACAGCGCACATCCACCGGTTAGCGCAATGTCAATCTGTGTCTTCTCAAATCCAGCGTAATTACCGTTTTGGAGATTCGACCGGAAATATTCAACTAAATGTTATACTCGACTATGCTGCCAAATGCAGAACTCTTCTGCCCGGTTTCCCTAAGTCAACTCTGTGTCTAGTACAACTGTACTAGATACCCTCGTAAAAGCCGGAATCTCCTTTAACTTTTCGAAATGTTCTATTCTAAAGACATCGGTACTCTATTTGGGATATGTAATTCACGACGGAGAGGTTCGTCCCAATCCGGGTAAAATACACGCCTTGAGTTCTTTACCTGCGCCAACGACCGTCAAACAGCTCAGGCAGTTCATAGGTTTAGCCTTTTATTTCCGAAAATTCGTGCCTGAATCTTCACAGGTAATGAAACCCTTGTATGCACTTACTTCCCATAATAAAAACATAACGTGGACGGGTAGGCATAGAAAAATAAGGCAAAAGTTAATTTACGTCCTGACCGACGCGCCGGTGTTAATGGTATTTGACCCGAACTATCCTATAGAACGTCATACCGACGCTAGTTCGGACGGATATGAGGCTATTTTAATGCACAAGATTGAAGGTAAAAATAGAGTAATAGAATATTACGGTATAAGAAGTAGTCCTGCGGAATCTAGGTATCATTCTTGCAAACTAGAAACGTTAGCAGTTGCAAACGCCGTCGAACACTTTCGCCACTATCTACACGGACGAGAATTTCTTGTCATCACCGATTGTAATTCTTTGAAGGCATTCAGTAGTAAGGTAAATTTAAATGACAGAGTTTACAGGTGGTGAGCTTGCTTACAAATTTTTACTTTTGACATTCTGTACCGGGAGGGTAAACGAATGGCCCACGTAGATTTCTTCTCGCGAAATCCCGTAGACTTGGATCACCGTACGATCAACGAAGCCATAGAGAAGGAAATCCATCTGACCGAAATCTCCGAAGATTGGCTGTTAGCGGAATAACGTCGCGATCCCCAAATTTCTGAGATCGTCTATAAATTGCAGAACGAGGAGTTCACGGAAGATATCGCGAATACGTATGAATTACGTTTCGGTACCCTTCACCGTAAAATACAGAGAAAAGGCAGAACTCTCTGCTTGCCCATTGTCTCGAGAGGTTTTAGGTGGTCCGTTATTAACCATGTGCATCAGTCAATTATTCACTTAGGTTGGGATAAAACGCCCATGAAAACTGTACGAGTATTACTGGTTCGAAGGAATGGCGAAATATGTTCGTGACTTTGTAGAGAACTGTCATGCTTGTCAAGTTTCGAAGGCAAATTCAGGTGAAATACAAGCTGAATTACATCCTATAACTAAAACCAGCATACCTTGGCATATAGTTCGCGTGGACCTAACGTGCGAACTAAGCGGTAAAAGTGGTCGACGTCTTCACTAAATTCGCATATCTGCATCACACTCGCAAAATAGATTCCCTTAGTACCGTCAAAGCTTAAGTATGCTATATTTTTATTCGGTAGTCCTTGCCGGATAATAGCGGATCAAGAGAGGTGTCCTACGGGTAAAGAATTCCAAGATCTTTGTCAAGGTTAACACTAAACTCCACTTAATTTCAACCGGTGCGAGTAGGGCGAACGGACAGGTAGAGAGTATTATGGGTACGTTGGAAATTATGTTCACAATCATAGAAACGACCGGGCGATCGTGGCTAGGCGCGATTGGCAAAATACAGTTGGCTTCGAATTGCACCACCAACCGCGTGACTAAATCGAGTCCATTGCATATATTAATCGGTAAAACAGCAAGACCCTACTGCTTGTCCCTACCCGACAATACCGGAAAAAGAGAAGTAGATATTTCCAACGTAAGACAGCAGGCGATAAAGAATATAGAGACTAGTGCCAAATACGACAAGGACAAATTTGACAAAACTAAAGCGAAAGTGATTAGGTTTAACCTCGGTGATTTTGTGTTACGGAAAATTGAAGAAAGAAACCAATGTAAATTAGATCCGAAATTTAAGGGCCCATTTGTAGTAGCAGAAATTTTGTAGGGAGACAGATATATTCTAAAAACGTTAGACGGCAAACGCTCTTACAAATATAGTCACGACAGGTTGCGGAAAATGCCCGATGGCCGCATTCCAGCGGATTTGGATGTCGTTAGTAGTGGAGAGGACAGTGACCCGAGCGATATGACAACCTCGACCCCTGAGGGTCATTAGCCCTATGCCCTTAACACTTAAATACCAACGCCATGAATCTGAAGCGGTCGTGTATTCGCACGAACTGCTAGTGGCGATGCCATGAATCCGATGCGGTCGTGTACCCGCACGAACTGCTAGTGGCGATGCCATGAGTCCGATGCGATCGTGTACTCGCACGAACTGCTAGTGACGATGCCATGAATCCGATGCGGTCGTGTATTCGCACGAACTGCTAGTGGCGATGCCATGAATCTGATGCGGTCGTGTATCCGCACGAACTGCTAGTGGCAATGTCAGGGATTTAAATCGGTTATATAGTCGCACGTACTACCGGTGACAATGTAATAAAACTATGCGCGGTCGTGCAATCTAGAAAAACCGAGATTCATCGAAATACAAAATCGCAAATAGTCATTCGTGCCATTACGATCCGATTGATAAACCACAGGATGCAGCCAGCACTCCGAATACTAATTATAATGTTAATAATTTTGTCCTTTTATTTCTTTGTTACCAAAACCTCGAGCAAAATCCTGTTGTTGAACTGGACCCTTGGTTTACTTTGACATTCGATTAAATTATAAATAATGTTGATTGTATCAAATCTAACATATATTGACGGTTATTATTAAAATAATGATATACTTATTACATGGACGATTCTTTATATATACATCGATACACACTGGCACGCGTCTCAGCACCTTCTTCTATACCCGACTCTTAACCGACTCTTAACCGACTGTTGAGTTTACATTTCTTTTGTTTTCGAGACGCTGCGCACACACACATACTTCCACAGACTGATATTTACATACATGTATCTCTACTGCGCATTTAACCCAGTCCAGCACAGAAAATTATACATATCTCAACACACCTCCTTAATTTTTTGTGCTGTATATTCATTTTTCCTTTTTTGACAAGCAATTTGTTTATTCAGTACGAAAAACGCAATGATAACTGACAAATATTATACGAACAAATCTCTCGAAATAATTAGTGGGCTTAAAGAATAAAACTAACATTATTTTATTACTTCAGCATTATTCAGCATTGGAAATCACAATATCCGCTGTACTGAACAAAAATTCTTCATCGGAAAACCGCATGTACTGTGCGTTTCTTTACACACGCAATGCAAAAAAATTAAAAGTTATATTTTTTTCTTTCCCCATATTCCTTCTTATTTTACTTATCTTTATTCATATATGCTTTATAACTTTTTGTAGTTTGACTTTACTTTGTAACTTTACTGGTAGCTTATGGAGATTTTCGATTTATATGTAACTAAATCTCATGTTATGTATGTATATATCTGTATACTCTTGGGACTCCATATGAGCCATAAGAAAATAACAGTCGCAAATAATATACTTATTCTGCCTTTGTTTTTTGTTTGCGTCTTATATTGTTAAGGATATTATCATGTTTTTAAAGTCTCACTCTCGCAACGCTGTCCGCGATCAGCGCGCGAACGTTCTCGTACATCAAACGATTTCTTCGAAATTCGGAGCTATTAAACGCAGTCGAATTACAAGAAGGCATTCGCACTCACATCTTCTCTTTCACTAGCATACTACGTTCAATATTTCAACAACTAATAGTCAATACAATCGATGTACGATTCGGCTTCGCATGCGCACGCGTATCTCTATGAATCATACAAAATCAATCCTTTTTTTTCTTTTTTTTCTTTATATAAGGAACAACTCAACGTTCCTGTCTGAAAATCAAAACCCCTTGGTAAATATGTGAGTAATATAATTATTCCAGCTTAATTCGCACACACGGTCATTATAAATAAATAAAGTTTTGATTGTTCCAAATAACCATAATATATTGTCCTACTCTACTCTGCAATTTTATGCATATTTCTCCATTTCCTCCTTTTCTAATCTTCCTTTATTTCATTTTTTACTCACAAAAAATCTGTAAAGAACAGTTAGTGTTTTATGTGTTTCGTTTCAAAGCATGGCAACACATGCAACACGAAAAATTAATCAGTCATCTTCTTCTTCGTCTTCGCTATCTTCCTTGAAATCGTTTCGTGCTATTGTGCCTGGCAGTGACCGCTTTCGGCGAACTGGGCTTGAGAATTGCTGCAGAAAGTTCAACATCGCTATCCAATGATGAAGATGGAACTCTCAACTCTCGTTGAAGGGTCCTTTTCATATCGGTTAGTCGCTGCTGTAAGACTTTGATTGTCTTAGTCTTTTCACTTAATTGCTCCTTTGTTTCGTTATTTTCGGATGTATTTCTATTTTTTTAGATTTTGATTCTTTGTCAGATTTCCTTTCTTTACTAGTTTTTTTTTCGCTCTTTTCTTTATCAACCTTGTCATCCTCATTCCTTTTGCATTATCCGATTTATCTTTGCTTCTTCTATCTTTGTCTTTATCTCTCGATTTTTCTGAATATTTTGATTTCGAGGATCTGGACTTAGATTTAGATCTAGACACTCTAGACTTGGATTTTGAACGTTTACTTCGAGATCGAGAACGGCTCCTTCGACGAGGAGATCCTTTTTTGCGATCTTTATAACGAGAACGTTTCGATCGAGATCTTGATCTTGTGCGCGATCTGGACCGTCTACTACGTCCTCTTGATCTCGACCGAGATTTTCGGCTACGAGAACCGCTACGGCTTTGTTTGTCCTTTGACAGCATTCCGATTATTGGATCTATCGCAGCTGAAATTAAATTGTGAGCTTCCTTTGCCCGGGGCATAGCTTCTTCTATTTCTTTTTGTGCTGCTTCATTACTTTTTGCTTCAGGTTTTGCTATTGCAGGAGTCTAATGATAAATTTTAATTGGTCTGTCCATAAGCAGCTTTCCATTCAATAATAATGCAGTGTCTTTTTCATTTTTTTCCTTTTCTAGGCACACTTTTAATGTTGCTGATGCTGTTCTTTCAGATTCCAGATCTTCCCGTAGACGCGCTACTTCTAAATGTAAGGAAGAATTATTCATCCGTTCACCTTCTAGAGTCAGACGAAAATGGGCTAATTCTGAAGTAGCAGTTGAAAGTTTTGCTGTTGCTTCTTTTAAATCTTGTTTCAGCCGGGTTATTTGCTTTGACGATGATTCCTGTACATTGTTCAATTCATCTTCGTATCTTCTAAGACGAGAGACTTCACTTTTTAAACTGTCAATTTCTGCAGTGGCTGCTTTTAAATGATGTGATTTTTCTTCTACTTCCTATTCTTTTGCCAGTAATAGGTGTTTTAATTTTGCCATTTCTTGAGTTTGAAAACCTTCTAGTTGTTCCGCATCTTCTTGAAAACTATATAATTTTTTCTTGTTTTCTTCTGCATCTTTAAGAGCCAATTCCAATGAACGTTTTGAACTTTCTACATGTCTTAATTCCTCTTCTATCTTATTCTTCTCCTTTTCCTGTTTTTCAACTACTTTTTTCCACTCTATCTCGTCTAGAATTCTTCCGTCTCTTACTTTTACATTTGTGGGGTTCTATAAATTTTCGTACTCTACTCTCGTTAGGAAACATGCAATTTCTTGGTTGTCGCAGTCCTCGTTGTATGAGTAATTTGCGTCGTGTTGACTTGCCTCGTTGTAGCGTTGTTGCCGGCCTCTGCTTTGTCCTCGTTGGCCAAATCTTCTTTGGCCAAAACTTCGTCCGCCGCGACCCCTATTCTGCTGCGACTGATACGCACATCCTTGCTGTTGCTTTCTTCCATTGTTTCCGCCATTGTTTCCGCCTCTATACGTGTTTGTGCAATTTTTTGCCATGTGACCGTACTTTCCATAGCCATAGCACTTTATGCCACTTTTTTCAGCTATGAATACATTTGACCTTGTCCTATCAATTTCCCTCTTGCTACGCGTTTCCCACATTGTAATTTTATTTTTTAAAAATTCACAAGTTCGATCACTTTCTTTCACTGAGTCGATTAAGGCACCAATATAGCTCAAGGATTCTGGTAATGTTTTCAGCATGTAGTCGAGGTTTTCACGCTCACTTACGTTTGCACCAGCACTCTTTAATTCGTTTATCGTTTTTTCAAATTCCGTGAAAAATGAATTTGATTCTTCAAAGTCTTTCAGCCTCATCATGTCTAGTCTACCTCTTATACAAATTTGCAATGCTGTTGATTCCTTCATATACATCTCATCAAATTTTTTCATGATTTTTAAAGTAGTGTCCTGATCACCAACAAATTCTAATTGCTCATTCGTTATACTACTATAGATGTAGTTCATCGCCCATTGATTCTTTTCATCCCACTTATCTTGCGCATCCGTGTCCATTTTCTCTCGTGTAGCCGGTTCATAACATTTTTTACACTTTAGATACATTAATATTCTTTTCTTCCACATTCTGTAATCACGTCCATCGAATATTTGAATCTTAATTTCATCGTCCCTGGGCATCTTGATTCGTTTTCTATATTCACACATTTTTTTCTTTTTCAAAAATAATTCTCTTTAGTATCCAGAATCTTTTTATTTGTTCTACCAATAGCCTTTTTATCTCTTCAGAACTTATTTCCAATCTTTTATAAATCGACTTTTATATATATTCACTCCCGGTTACACGTGGTTCTTTAACCTTAAATCTCGGCAACCACACTCTTTGCTACCATGTTGAAAATTGTGGATCTTTGAAGCCGAAATAATGTTACAGGAACATTAAATTTATATTAACGGTTATTATTGAAATAATGATATATTTATTACATGGACTTGCACGCGTCTCAGCACACTTCTTCTATACCCGACTCTTAACCGACTCTTAACCGAATTTTGAGTTTACATTCCTTTTGTTTTCAAGACGCTGCGCACACACACACATACTTCCACACACTGATATTTACATACAAGTATCTCTACTGCGCATTTAACACAGTCCAGCACAGAAAATTATACATATCTCAGCAATTCAATTGAACATATCCTCGTTTCCATTGGAGATATGGCGACAATTTGATGCGCTTTCGACTCAACATTTGCTGCCAAATGCAGCGAAATCAGCCCGTTTTTGCTATGTCAACCCTTGTCCCCGCTAAATCATTTGTAATTGCAGTTTAGCATATTTAGGCATATTACACAATTAAACTTATCTCCGCTGCTATTGGTGGTATGTCGACAATTCGATGCGATCTATACCTCTCATTTGCTGCCAAATTCAGCGGCCTTCAGTCGGTTGGCGCTGTGTGAATTCAGGTCCTTGCCAAATTCATTAAAATCCGGTTGCGCACATTTAGGATTCATTATTCAATTAAACGTATCACCGCTGCTATTGTTGGTATGCCCACAATTCTATGCGCGTTATACTCCACATTTGCTGTCAAATGCAGCGCACGTGCTCCTGTTTACGCTATGTCAATCCTGGACCCAGACAAATCCTTGGTAATTGCAGTTTTGTATATTTAGGCTTCAGTATTCTATTAAACGTATCTCCGCTGCTGTTGTCGAAATGTCCACAATTCGATGCGCGTTATACTAAACAATTGTTGCCAAATACAGCACACGAGATCCTGTTTACATTATGTCAACTAGTGTCGAGGTCAAATCCAATGTTATTGCATTTCCGCATATTCAAGCTTCAATACGCATTTGAATGAATCTCCCCTGCTATTGGTGGTATGTCGACAATTCGGCGCGAGTTATACTGTTCATTTGTTGCCAAATACAGCGCTCCTGCTCCTGTTTACATTATGTCAGCTCGTGTGGACGTCAAATCCAATGTTTTTGCAGTATTGCAAATTAATTTTTCAATATTCAATTGAAAGTATCTCCGTTTCCGTCGGAGATATGCCGACAATACGATGCTCATTATACCCCTCATTTGCTACCAAATACAGAGCACATCAGCCGGTTTTTGCTGGTGTTGAGGTTATTCGATGTGTAAACAGAGAAAACTCGTGGATAAATTGTAAGGCAGAAAATATATTTAAATCGAAGTGAAATTATAAGTAAGAATACAATTTCAGCTGGTCCAGATCCGCACGCTAGCTGTGTCACCCAATAACTGAAAACACCGAAGCCAATGTCGCCTATCTACTGTTTATGGTCTCACTTCGTAGCAGTCTTTTGCCTACGCGCTGTCGATGGCTTCAGTGCTTGAGAAAACTAAAAAGACCAGATGTAGAGTCTTCTCATAAGTGGTGACCACTTCAACAGTTTCCACTGGAGATATCACGACAGTTTTATGCTCGTTATACTCCACATATGCTGCCAAATACAGCGCACCTGCTCCTGTTTACATTGTGTCAACTCGGGGCGGGGTCAAATCCATTGTTATTGCAGTACTGCATATGCAGGATTCTGTATTCTTTTCAACGTATCTCCGTTTCCATTAGAGATATGTCGATAATTCGATGGGCGATATACTCCAGATTTGCTGTCAAATACAGCGCTCCTGCTCCTGTTTACATTATGTCAACACGGGGAGAGATCAAATCTATTGCAATTGTTTTTTAGCATATTTAGCCTTCTATATTCAATTGAACGTATCTGCGTTTCTATCGACATATTTTAACAGTTCGATGCATGTTTTTCTCCAGATTTGCTGCTAAATACAGCGGACCTATTCCTGCTTACATTATGTCAACTTGGACCGAGATCAAACCCAATGTTTTCGCAGTACGGCATTTCCAGGCTTCAATATTCAATTGAACGTATCTCCGATTCCATTGGAGATATGTCGACCATTCGATCTGCAATATACACCACATTTGCTGCCAAATACAGCGGACCTAATCCTGCTTACATTATGTCAACTCGGGTCGAGGTCAAATCCAATGCTATTGCAGTTCTGCGTATTCAGGCTTGAATATTCAGTGAATGTGTCTCAGTTTCTACTCCAGATATCTCGACAATTCTACTCCATTCTACTCCAAATTTACTGCCAAATACAGCGCACATCACCTGGTTTGAACAATGTCAATTCTGTGTGCTATCAAGTCCAGCGTAATAGCCGTTTTTGAGATTCTGCCGGAAATAATCAATTGAACATATCTCCGTTTCTATTGCAGATATGTCGACAATTCGATGATCGTTATACCCCACATTTGCTGCCAAATACAGAGCACATCAGCCGGTTTGCGCAATGTCAACTCTGTATCCTGTCAAATCCAGCGTAAATGACGTTTTGGAAATTCTGCCGGAAATATTCAATTAAACGTATCTCCGCTGCTATTGGTGATATGTCGACAATTCGATTCGTGAAATACTCCACATATGTTGACTAATACAGTGCACATCAACTGGTTTGCGCAATGTCAACTCTGTATCCATTTAAATCCTTTGTATTTGCAGTTTTACATTTTTGAGGTACGAATAATTTTCTGTGCTGGACTGGGTTAAATGCGTAGTAGAGGTGCTTGCATGTGAATGTCGGTGTGTGGAGGTGTGTGTGCGCGCGGCATCCCAAAAAACAAATAACTGTACACTACTGAGTCGGTTAAGAGTCGGGTATGGAAGAAAGTGCTGAGACGCGTGCAAGTTGGTATCGATGAATCTATAAGCAATCGTGCATGAAGTAAATATATTACTATTTTAATATGAATCCTCAGTGTAAATTTAGTGTTCCTATAACATTTTGGCGGTAATCGTGCCCGAACTAGGTGTAAAGCGAATGAGCGTTTCGTTCCGGGACTACCGGTGGACTCGTCAGTAAGGCTATGCCCGATAGTCCCTGCCTTAGACGTAGATGGCGTCTCGCTAGGTGCGGTATTTGTATCGTGTGCCCGAATATTCGACCGCTAGCGAGATATACAGACTCGTTGTCGTCGTAGCCCTCTGGTGTTGGCGGTTGGTACCCGCGGATCGCCCGGGAGGTGTTGCGCCGCGTTGATGCGTCGAACTGTCGGCGTCCTGTTGATGCCGATCCGCCACAACACAATTTCGGCTTCAAAGATCCACAATTCTCAACATGGTAGCAGAGCGTAGTTGCCGAGATTCAAGTTTATGGAACCAAGTGTAACCGGGAGTGATTGTATAAAAGTCGATTTAAAAAAATAAAAAATTGGAAATAAGTTCAAAAACGAATCAAGATGCCAAGGGACGATGAAATTAAGGTTCTAATATTCGATGGACGTGATTACAAAATGTGGAAGAAAAGAATATTAATGTATTTAAAGTGTAAAAAATGTTATGAACCGGCTACACGAGGGAAAATGGACACGGATGCGCAAGATAACTGGGATGAGAAGAATCAATGGGCGATGAACTACATCTATGCTAGTATAACGAATGAGCAATTAGAATTTGTTGTTGATCGGGACACTACTTTAAAAATCATGAAAAAATTTGTTGAGATGTATATGAAGGAATCAACAGAATTGCAAATTTGTATAAGAGGTAGACGAGACATGATGAGGCTGAAAGACTTTGAAGAATCAAATTCATTTTTCACGGAATTTGAAAAAACGATAAACGAATTAAAGAGTGCTGGTGCAAACGTAAGTGAACGTGAAAAACTCGACTACATGCTGAAAACACTACCAAAATCCTTGAGCTATATTGGTGACTTAATCGACTCAGTGAAAGAAAGTGATCGAACTTGTGAATTTTTAAAAAATAAAATTACAATGTGGGAAACGCGTAGCAAGAGGGAAAGTGATAGGACAAAGTCAAATGTATTCACAGCTGAAAAAAGGGGCGTAAAGTGCTATGGCTGTGGAAAATACGGCCACATGGCAAGAAATTGTACAAACACGTGCAGAGGCGGAAACAACGGACGAACGCAACGGCAAGGAGGTGCGTATCAGCCGCAGCAGAGAAGGGGTCGCGGCGGACGAGGTTTTGGCCAAAGAGGACGAGGATATGGTCAACGAGGATTTGGCCAACGAGGACAAAGCAGAGGCTGTCAACACGACGCAAATTATTGACACAACGAGGGCTACGACGACCAAGAAATGGGATCTTTCCTAACGAGAGTAGAGCGCGAAAATAGTAAGAATGAAATTACGGTATATACTAGCGATACGCGAAAAATAGATTTTATATTGGATAGTGGATGTTCAGATCACATTGTAAATGATGATTCTTATTTTGTTGAATACGAAATTTTAAAAAACCCGATAAATGTAAAGTTCGGAGACGGTAGAATTCTAAAAGGAACAAAAGTCGGAAAAATTTTAACTTACTTTGAAGTAAACAAAAGGAGGATTAAGATTATAATGTCTAATGTATTTTATGTGAAAGAAATGGATAATAACTTGATTAGCTATGCGGGAGTAACGAATGAAAATAAGATAGTCTCAGCAGGAAATACTTTAAAGATATATAACAAATACAGAAAGTTGATGGGGATCGCATTCAAAGATCATGGATTATATAAAATAAGTAGTTACATTGAAAGGCAAGAATCTCACGCTAATAATGTAGAAAAAATGACGAATAAGGAAAAATTTCATAGGATCTTAGGACATGTAAACTTTAATTATTTAGATACAATGTGTAATTAAAAATTAGTTGAGGGAATGCCAGAAACATTTGAGCAAGTACAATTAAAATGTGGTACATGTATCCAAAATAAAATGCATAATTTGCCCTTCCAAAATAACCGCAGTAGAGCACGCGAGATTTTAGAATTAGTACATACCGATTTAAATGGACCTCATGATAATACCGGGTTTGATGGATCCAAATATTTCTTGACATTTATAGATGACTACAGTAAGTGCGCATTGATTTATACTTTGAAATCAAAAGGTGAAGTCTACAATTGCTTCCTTGATTATATAAACAATGTTGAAAATCTTACTGGTAAGAAGATAAAGAGATTAAGATGCGATAATGGAAAAAAATATATGAACAAAAACATGTACAATCTAACTAGGGAAAAGGGAATTGTCGTAGAACCATGACCACCTTATGTTCACGAGTTAAATGGAACAGCTGAGCGCTACAATAGAACAATCATGAATTCCGCTAGATGCTTATTACATGATTCAAAGCTGAATATTAAATATTGGCCGGAAATAGTTAGAGCCGCGTTGTACTTAAAAAATAGAACCGTTACAAATACACGTAAAAATAAAACACCATTTGAAATATTTTTTAAAAGGAAACCGAATATAAATAATTCAAGATTGTACGGAAGTAGCGTTTGCGTAAGAATAACTGAAATCAAAAGAAATTCGAAATGGGACAAAAAACAGACACTGGGATATTTGTAGGTTATGAAAACAATGGATATAGGATCCTAGTTAATAATAAAATTATAATTGCAAGACACGTAGAATTTATAGGTGAAGATGATAATTTAGTAGGATTTCGAGGAGAAGATGGACCAGACAATGAGACAGAAAAGGATTTTGACGAACATTCCGATTTAAACGAAAAGGTCCAGCAGGTTGCAATAAAAGAGGAGTGATATTTAAGCAACGAATCAGAAAGAAAACTTGAGGAGACAGAAAATAATTTGAGAAGGTCAAGACGGGAAAGGAAGAAACCTCAAAGATATGGTCAAACGAGCTCATATTTCATTTATGTGAATATAGTTAGTGCAGACAGTCCTCAAACCTATGAAGAAGCTTAGTATGTCCACAATTCGATGCGCGTTATACTCCACATATGTTGCCAAATACAGCGCACGTCATTCGGTTTGTGATTTGTCAACTCTGGGCCCTGCCAAATTCATTGTATTTGCAGATTCTGCCGGAAATATTCAATGGAACGTACCTCAGTTTCTATTGGAGATATTTCGACAATTTCATCCGCGATATACTCCACATTTGCTGTCAAATACAGCGCACCTGCTCCTGCTTACATTATGTCAACTCGGGCCGAGATCAAATCCAATGTTTTTGATGTACTGCTTATTCAGGCTTCAATATTCAATTTAACGTATCTCCGTTTCTATTGGAGAAATGTTGACAACTATGTGCGCGTTCTACTCCACATATGCTGCCAAATGCAGCGCACGTCACTCGGTTTGCGCAATGTCAACTCTGGGCTCTGTCAGATACAGCGTTATTGCAGTTTTGGAAATTCTGCCGGAAATATTCAATTGGTCGTATCTCAGTTTCTATTATAGATACCTCGACAGTTGGATGCATGTTATACTCCACATTTGCTGCCAAATGCAGAGCAAGTCAGCCAGTTTGCCCTACGTAAACTGTGTGTACTGTCAAATCCAGCGTAATTGGAATATTGCACATTATTTCTTAATAATTCAATTGAATGTACCTCCGTATCCATTCCAGATATGTCCACAATTCGGTGCGCGCTATACTCCGCATTTGCTGCCAAATGCAGCGCATGTGCTCCTGTTTACGGTATTCAACTCTGTTACGTCGTCCAAAACATCTGCATTCCAGCCCTCGCGATCAGACAGCTAACAGCCTGCGTAACGTCATTCCGACCCTCAATAAACCTAAGGACCCACCATAAACCTTCACTTTCACTGTCTTGTAGCAACATGTGCCGTCAGTCAGGTCGTATGTCCTGAAGAATTCTTAAGCTTAAAAACATTTTTTGACGCACATCTGGTCGTTAAAGAGGTCCTTGGGTTTATTAGGCGCACTTAAAAATACGGAGAAAGCGGGCACGCACCCATTAGGAAAAACCGAATAGCTAACCAACAAAACAAGCTGGTTTTTCCAATGAACAAGGTCACTCAAAACTACGATGGTAGGAGGCTTCCTACTCATCCCCTCAAGCATCAGCATAGGTCATAACCAATCGACATCGCAGATCGTTACCCTCACTGTCCTAACGAAAAGTGTGAACAACGAATCCGCGTTCTTCAGGCAACGGGGCCCACCCACACCGAACTTTCGTCTGTATTCATACAAGAGCGATTAGTCAGTCCAACATCGAACGTCTAACGCTAAGTCTACTACCGTGTTACGTCCATTATAAGATCCTTGCTCTAGAGTGTATATCTATCTTATCTTCGTACGACAAATTGTTATCTGCGATTTATACCTACTCAACAGTGTAACTTAAGCGTTGAAAATATATAATTCATAATTCTGTGAACCACAGTGTTATACAAACTCAATCACCCCCAATTATCTCAACAGAAATTAGGGGATCGGTCAACTCGTGGTGTCGATCATAATCGTAACGGGAATATACGACTTCCGTTGACGCCTCTCCTCGCGATTGCGTCTCCACGCGATTGGTCGAAAATACAAACTCTGTTCGATGTCCAATGCAATGTTATTACAGTTCTGCGTATTCAGACTTGAATATTCATTTGAATGAATCTCCGCTGCTATTGCTGATATGTCGACAATTCGATGCGCGTTATACTGCACAATTGCTAAAAAATGCAGCGCACCTGCTCCTGTTTACATAATGTAAACTCGGGTCGAGGTCAAATCCAATGTTTTTGCAGTACTGCATATACATGCTTCAATATTCAATTGAACGTAACTCCAAGTCCTTGATATAAAAATACCCCTCAAGTCAGTACTCGACATTCTTTTCTGTGCTGTTTTACCATTCTGTATCGTTACTCTGTCAGTTTCTAATAAATTTTCTAATAACAATCAAGATTGAAGTATGAATCTCTCACCTTGCGTGCGGAATGTGAAATTACCCCGAATCGTCGTGACACAGTACTGCAATAACATTAGATTTGACCTCGACCCGAGTCGACATAGTGTAAACAGGAGCAGGTGCCGTGTATTTGGCAGCAAATGTGGGGATCAACGCGCATCGATTTGTCGGCATATCTCCAACGGAAAAGGAGATACGCTCAATTGAATATTTAATTGAATATTTAGACAGGACATAGAGTTGACATTGCCGAAACAGGTTGACGTGCGCTGTATTTGGCAGCAAATGTGAAGTAGAACGCGCATCGAATTGTCGAGATATCTGGAATACAAACTGAGATGCGCCCAATCGAATATTTAAGACAGACTCTGCAAAACTCCAACAACGCTGTATTTGACAGGACACATAGTTGACATTGCGCAAATCAGTTGCCGTGCGCTGAATTTCGCAGCAATTGTGGAGTAGAAGCCGCATCGAGGTGTCGACATATCTCCAATGTAAACGGAGATACGTTCAATTGAATATTGAAGAATGAATATGCAGTACTGCAACAACATTGGAATTGACCACGCCCCTAGTTCACATAATGTAAACAGGAGTATCTGCGCTGAATGTGGCAGCAAATGTGGAGTAAAACGCGGATCGAATTGTCGATATATCTCCAGTGGAAACGGAGATACGTTCAATTGGATATTGAAACCTGGATATCCAGTTCTGCAATAACAATGGATTTGACCTCGAAAAGAGTTGACTTAGTGTAAACAGGAGCAGATGTGCTGTATTTGGTACGAAATGTGGAGTAGAGCGCGCATCGAATTGTCGACATATCTCCAATGGAAACGGAGATACCTTCAATTGAATATTAAGGACTGGTTATGCAGTACTGCAATAGCATTGGATTACACATCGACCCGCGTTGACTTAGCGTAAACAGATGCAGGTCGCTGTATTTGGCAGCAAATGTGAAGTATAACGCGCATCGAGTTCTCGACATATCTCCAATGTAAACGGAGATACGTGTAGTATCGCGAGTGAGAGGCCTGGGAGTTGGCGGGTGAACCGCGTGGAATGTCGCGAGAACCGAGGCGTTTGTTTTCGATCGCGTAGTTTTGGAAAGAGGAGGCCTACGTGATCTTGGCCACGAGCGGTTGCCAAGGGACGGGGAAAAAACTAATCAACAAACAGAGTTTGCGAGTGGCGTTGCCGAGAGTGTGTTGATTGCATATTGTGAAAGTCGAGTCGTTATCTAATTATTTAGTTGTGCTGTTTTCTGTACGTTTGCTGTGATTAGTTCAGGTTGAACAACAATCGTCTTTTTCTGTCCGGTTAACACCTGTATCATTCATTCCTTGTAAATATATTCTATCACGATATTACATACGTTCAATTGAATATTGAAGCCTGGTTATGCGGTACTGCATAAACATTGTATTTGACCTTTACCCGAGTTGACGTTATGTAAACAGGAGCAGGTGCGCTGTGTTTGGCAGCAAACGTGGCGTATATCGCGCATCGAACTGTCGATATATTACCAATAGCAGTGTAGAAACGTTCAATGGAATATTGAATCCTGAATATGCAGTTCTGCAGTAACATTGGATTTGACCTCAACCCGAGTTGACCTAATGTAAACAGGTGCAGGAGCGCTGTATTTGATAGCAAATGTGGAGTAGGGCGCGCATCGAATTGTCGACATATCTTCAATGGAAACTGAGATACGTTCAATTGAATATTTCCGGCAGAATCTCCAAGACGTCATTTACGCTGGACTTGACAGCACACAGAGTTGACATTGCGCAAACCGGTTGATGTGCGCTGTATTTGGCAGCAAATGTGCAGTATATCGCGTATCGAATTTTCGACATATCTGCTATGGAAAGATAGACAAGTTCTATTGAATATTGAATCCTGGATAGGCAGCACTGCGATATCATTGGATTTGTACTCGACCCGAGTTGACAGACTGTAAACAGGAGCAGGTGTGCTGTGTTTGGCAGGAAATGTGGAGAATAACGTGCATCGAATTGTCGACATATCAATATTAGCATCGGAGAGACGTCCGATTGAATAGGTATGCTTAAATACGTAAAACAGCAACTTCGGTGAGTATGGCAGGGCCCAGAGTTGACTAGGCGCAAACCGGCTGTTGAGCGCTTTATTTGGTGGCAAATGTGGAGTAGAACGCGCACCAAATTATCGCCATATCTCCAACGGAAACGGGGATACGTTCAATTGAATATTGAAGCATGAATATGCAGTACTGCATAAAATAATGCAACTGACTTCGACCAGAGTTGACACAATGTAAACAGAAGCAGATGCGTTGTATTTGGCTGCAAATCTGGAGTATAACGCGCATCGAATTGACGAGATATCTGGAATAGAAGCTGAGATACGCTGAATTGAATATTTAGGACAGAATCTGCAAAATTGCAATTACGCTGCATTTGACAGGACATAGCGCAAACCGGTTGAAGAGCTCTGTATTTGGCAGCATATGTGGGGTAGATCGCGCACCGAGTTGCCGAGATATCGCCAATAGCAGTGTAGAAACGTTCAATGGTATGTTGAATCCTGTATAAACAGTACTGCAATAGCATTACATTTCACCTCGACTCGAGTTGACTTAACGTTATGAAGTGCAGATGCGCTGTATTTTTCAAGCAAATGTGGAGTATATCGCGGATCGAATTATCGTCATATCTCCAATGGAAACGGAGATACGCTCAATTGAATATTGAAGCCTGATTGTGCAGTACTGCAATAACATTGGATTTGACTTCGACCCGAAGTGACTTAATGTAAACAGCGGCAGGAGCGCCGTATTTGGCAGCAAACGTGGCGTATATCGCGCATCGAACAGTCGAGATATTACCAATTGCAGTGTAGAAACGTTCAATGGAATATTGTATCCTGAATATGCAGTACGGCAATAGCATTGTATTTCACCTCGACCCGAGTTAACTTAACGTAAACAGGAGCAGGTGCCCTGTATTTGGCAGCAAATGTGGGATACAACGCGCATCGAATTGTCGGCATATCTCCGATGGAAACGGAGATACTTTCAATTGAATATTCAAGTATGAAAATGCATTACTGCATCAACATTGAATTTGACCTCGATCCGAGTTGACATAATGTAAACAGGAGCAGGTGCGCTGTATTTGGCAGCGAACGTAGCGTATATCGCGCATCGAACTGTCGAGATATTACCAATAGCAGTGTAGAAACGTTGAATGGAATGTTGAATGCTGAATATGCAGTACTGCAAATACATTGTATTTGACCTCGACCCTAGTTGACATGATGTAAACTGTAGGAGGTCCGCTGTGTTTGGCAGCAAACGTGGCGTATATCGCGCATCGAACTATCCAGATATTACCAATATCATTGTAGAAACGTTCAATGGAATATTGAATCCTGAATACGCAGTACTGCAAGAACATCGCATTTGACCTCGATCCGAGTTGACATAATGTAGAATGGAGCAGATGCGGTGTATTTGGCAGCAAATGTGGAGTAGATCGCGCATCGAATTATCGAGAAATCAGGTATAGAAACAGAGATACTTGCAATTGAATATTTCAGGCAGAATGTCCAAAACTGCAATAACGCTGTATTTGACTTAAACCTAAATATGCTCAACTGCAATTACAATGGATTTGACCGGATATAGAGTTGACATTGCGCAAACTGGTTGATGTACGCTGTATTTGGCAGCGAATGTGCGGTATAACACGCATCGAATTGTCGAGAGATCACCAATAGCAGCGGAGATACGTGGAATTCAATACTGACGACTAAATATGCTAAAGTGCAATTACAATTGATTTGGCAGTATACGCAGATGACATTAAGCAAACCTGTTGATGTGCACTGTATTTGGCAGTAAATGATGGTTATAACGCGCATCGAATTGTCGACATATCTCTGATGGAAACGGAGATACGTGCAATGGAATATTGAAGCCTGAATGTGCAGTACTGTAATAATATTGGATTTGCCCACGACCCGAGAGTGCATTATGTAAACAGGTGCAGGTCCGCTGTAGTTGGCAGCAAATGTGGAGTATAAAGCGTATCGTATTGTTGACATACCGCCAATAGCAGTGTCACGTAGTAAAAGAACAAGGTTTTACAAGTAGGAGAATGAGCAATAGCTCATTCATATGCTTTATTAAATGCAGATTACAGACTGACGTTACTGACTAATGGACCGGGGTTTTTATTTCTTTATTATCGCTCACATCTAAGGGGTGGGGGTCGGGCTGTTGTCTTTTCTCTTAGTTATCACAATGCTAGGTGTTATCGATATATCTCCAATGGAATCGGAGATACGTTCAATTGGATATTGAAGCCTGGATATGCAGTTCTGCAAAAACATTGGATTTGACCTCGACCGGAGTTGACATGATGTAAAGGGGAGCGGGAGCGCTGTATTTTAAAGTAAACCTGGCGTATATCGCGGATCGAATTGTCGACATATCTCCAATGGAATCGGAGATACGTTCAATTCGATATTGAAGCCTGGATATGCAGTTCTGTAATTACAATGGATTTGACCTCGACCGAGTTGACATAATGTAAACAGGTGCAGGAGCGCTGTATTTGGCTGCAAATGTGGGGTATTACGCGCACCGAATTGTCGACATGTCTCCAATGGAAAGGGTGAAACGTTCAATTGAATATTGAAGCCTGGATATGCAGTTCTGTAATTGCAATGGATTTGACATCGACCGAGTTGACTTAATGTAAACAGGTGCAGGAGCGCTGTATTTGGCTGCAAATGTGGGGTATTACGCGCACCGAATTGTCGACATATCTCCAATGTAAACCGAGCTACGTGTAGTATCGCGAGTGAGAGGCCTGGGAGTTGGCGGGTGAACCGCGTGGAATGTCGCGAGAGCCGAGGCGTTTGTTTTCGATCGCGTAGTTTTGGAAAGAGGAGGCCTACGTGATCTTGGCCACGAGCGGTTGCCAAGGGACGGGGAAAAAACGATTCAACAGACAGAGTTTGCGAGTGGCGTTGCCGAGAGAGTGTTGATTGCATTTTGTGAAAGTCGAGTCGTTATCTAATTATTTAATTGTGCCGTTTTCTGTACGTTTGCTGTGATTAGTTCAGGTTGAACAACAATAGTCTTTTTCTGTCCGGTAAACACCTGTATCATCCATTCCTTGTAAATATATTCTATCACGATATCACATACCTTCAATTGTATATTGAAGCCTGGTTATGCGGTACTGCATAAACATTGGATTTGACCTTTACCCGAGTTGCCGTTATGTAAACGGGAGCAGGTGCGCTGTATTTGGCAGCGAACGTGGCGTATATCGCGCATCGAACTGTCGATATATTACCAATAGCAGTGTAGAAACGTTCAATGGAATATTGAATCCTGAATATGCAGTTCTGCAGTAACATTGGATTTGACCTCAACCCGAGTTGACCTAATGTAAACAGGTGCAGGAGCGCTGTATTTGGCTGCAAATGTGGGGTATTACGCGCACCGAATTGTCGACATGTCTCCAATGGAAACGGTGAAACGTTCAATTGAATATTGAAGCCTGGATATGCAGTACTGCAAAAACATTGGATTTGACCTCGTCCCGAGTTGACATATCGTAAACAGGACCAGGTTGGCTGTATTTGGCAGCAATTGTGCACTGTATCTCGGATCGAAATGTCGACATATCTCCCATGGAAACGGAGATACGTTCAATTGAATATTGAAGACTGGATATATAGTACTGCATTAACATTGGAATTGACCTCGTCCCGAGTTGACATAATGTAAACAGGAGCAGGTCGGCTGTATTTGGCCGAAATTGTGGACTGTATCTCGGATCGAAATGTCGAAATATCTCCCATGGAAACGGAGTTACGTTGAAATGAATATTGAAACCTGGTGCTGCAGTACTGCAATAACATTGGATTTGACATCGTCCCGAGTTGACATATCGTAAACAGGACCAGGTTGGCTGTATTTGGCAGCAATTGTGGACTAAATGTCGGATCGAATTATCGACATATCTCCCATGGAAACGGAGAGACGTTCAATTGAATATATATGGTAGAACCTGCAATATTTCAATTGCGCTGGATTTTGCAGGGCACTGTTTTGACATAGCGCAAACCGGTTTATGGGACCTGTGTTGGCAGCAAATGTGAGGGAATTGTAGTCATATCTCCAATAGAATTGGAGATACGTTCAAATGAATTTTGAAGCCTGGTAGTACAGTACTGCAATAACATTGGATTTGACCTCGTCGCGAGTAGACATATCGTAAACAGGACCAGGTTGGATGTATTTGGCAGCAATTGTGGACTGTATTTCGGCTCGAAATGTCGACATATCTCCCATGGAAACGGAGATACGTTCAATTGAATATTGAAGACTGGTGCTGCAGTACTGCAATAACATTGGATTTGACCTCGTCCCGAGTTGACATATCGTAAACAGGACCAGGTTGGCTGTATTTGGCAGCAATTGTGGACTATATATCGGATCGAAATGTCGACATATCTCCCATGGAAACGCAGATACGTTCAATTGAATATTGAAGTCTGGATATGCAGTACTGCATTAACATTGGAATTGACCTCGTCCCGAGTTGACATAATGTAAACAGGACCAGGTCGGCTGTATTTGGCCGAAATTGTGGACTATATGTCGGATCGAATTGTCGACATACCTCCCTTGGAAACGGAGATACGTTCAAATGAATATTGAAGACTCGTGCTGCAGTACTGCAATAACATTGGATTTGCCCTCGTCCCGAGTTGACATATCGTAAACAGGACCAGGTTGGCTGTATTTGGCAGCAATTGTGGACTTTATCTCGCATCGAAATGTCGACATGTCTCCCATGGAAACGGAGATACGTTCAATTGAATATTGAAGTCTGGATATGCAGTACTGCATTAACATTGTAATTTTCCTCGTCCCGAGTTGACATAATGTACACAGGACCAGGTCGGCTGTATTTGACCGAAATTGTGGACTGTATCTCGGATCGAATTGTGAAATATCTCCCATAGAAACGGAGATACGTTCAAATGAATATTGAATCCTGGTGCTGCGGTACTGCAATAACATTGGATTTGACCTCGTCCCGAGTTGACATATCGTAAAAAGGACCAGGTTGGCTGTATTAGGCCGAAATTGTGGACTGTATCTCGCATCGAAATGTCGACATATCTCCCATGGAAACGGAGATACGTTCAAATAAATATTGAAGCCTGGTGGCGCAGTACTGCAATAACATTGGATTTGACCTCGTCCCGAGTTGACGTATCGTAAACAGGACCAGGTCGGCTGTATTTGGCCGAAATTGTGGACTGTATCTCGGATCGAAATGTCGACATATCTCCCATGGAAACGGAGATACGTCCAAATGAACTTTGAAGCCTGGTGTTGCAGTACTGCAATAACATTGGATTTGACCTCGTCCCGAGTTGACATATCGTAAACAGGATCAGGTCGGCAGTATTTTGCAGCAATTGTGGACTATATCTCGTGTCGAATTGTCGACATATCTCCCATGGAAACGGAGAGACGTTCAATTGAATATATATGGTAGAATCTGCAATGTTTCAATTGCGCTGGATTTTGCAGGGCACTGGGTTGACATAGCGCAAACCGGTTGATGGGACCTGTGTTGGCAGCAAATATGAGGTAATTGTAGTCATATCTCCAATAGAATTGGAAATACGATCAAATGAATTTTGAAGCCTGGTGGTGCAGTACTGCAATAACATTGGATTTGACCTCGTCCCGAGTTGACATATCGTAAACAGGACCAGGTTGGCTGTATTTGGCAGCAATTGTGGACTGTATCTCGGATCGAAATGTCGACATATCTCCCATGGAAACGGAGATACGTTCAATTGAATATTGATGTCTGGATATGCAGTACTGCATTAACATTGGATTTGAACTCGGACCGAGTTGACATAATGAAAACAGGATCAGGTCGGCAGTATTTGGCAGCAATTGTGGACTATATCTCGGATCGAATTGTCGACATATCTCCCATGGAAACGGAGATACGTTCAATTGAATATTGAAGTCTGGATATATAGTACAGCATTAACATTGGAATTGACATCGCCCCGAGTTGACATAATGTAAACAGGACCAGGTCGGCTGTATTTGGCCGAAATTGTGGACTATATATCGGATCGAAATGTCGACATATCTCCCATGGAAACGCAGATACGTTCAATTGAATATTGAAGTCTGGATATGCAGTACTGCATTAACATTGGAATTGACCTCGTCCCGAGTTGACATAATGTAAACAGGACCAGGTCGGCTGTATTTGGCCGAAATTGTGGACTATATGTCGGATCGAATTGTCGACATACCTCCCTTGGAAACGGAGATACGTTCAAATGAATATTGAAGACTCGTGCTGCAGTACTGCAATAACATTGGATTTGCCCTCGTCCCGAGTTGACATATCGTAAACAGGACCAGGTTGGCTGTATTTGGCAGCAATTGTGGACTTTATCTCGCATCGAAATGTCGACATGTCTCCCATGGAAACGGAGATACGTTCAATTGAATATTGAAGTCTGGATATGCAGTACTGCATTAACATTGTAATTTTCCTCGTCCCGAGTTGACATAATGTACACAGGACCAGGTCGGCTGTATTTGACCGAAATTGTGGACTGTATCTCGGATCGAATTGTGAAATATCTCCCATAGAAACGGAGATACGTTCAAATGAATATTGAATCCTGGTGCTGCGGTACTGCAATAACATTGGATTTGACCTCGTCCCGAGTTGACATATCGTAAACAGGACCAGGTCGGCTGTATTTGGCCGAAATTGTGGACTGTATCTCGGATCGAAATGTCGACATATCTCCCATGGAAACGGAGATACGTCCAAATGAACTTTGAAGCCTGGTGTTGCAGTACTGCAATAACATTGGATTTGACCTCGTCCCGAGTTGACATATCGTAAACAGGACCAGGTTGGCTGTATTTGGCAGCAATTGTGGACTGTATCTCGGAACGAAATGTCGACATATCTCCCATGGAAACGGAGAGACGTTCAATAGAATATTGATGTCTGGATATGCAGTACTGCATTAACATTGGATTTGAACTCGGACCGAGTTGACATAATGAAAACAGGATCAGGTCGGCAGTATTTGGCAGCAATTGTGGACTATATCTCGGATCGAATTGTCGACATATCTCCCATGGAAACGGAGATACGTTCAATTGAATATTGAAGTCTGGATATATAGTACAGCATTAACATTGGAATTGACATCGCCCCGAGTTGACATAATGTAAACAGGACCAGGTCGGCTGTATTAGGCCGAAATTGTGGACTGTATCTCGGATCGAAATGTCGACATATCTCCCATGGAAACGGAGATACGTTCAAATGAATATTGAAGCCTTGTGGTGCAGTACTGCAATAACATTGGATTTGACCTCGTCCCGAGTTGACATATCGTAAACAGGACCAGGTCGGCTGTATTTGGCCGAAATTGTGGACTGTATCTCGGATCGAAATGTCGACATATCTCCCATGGAAAAGGAGATACGGTCAAATGAATATTGAAGCCTGGTGCTGCAGTACTGCAATAACATTGGATTTGACCTCGTCCCGAGTTGACATATCGTAAACTGGACCAGGTCGGCTGTATTTGGCCGAAATTGTGGACTGTATCTCGGATCGAAATGTCGACATATCTCCCATGGAAACGGAGATACGTTCAAATGAATTTTGAAGCCTGGTGTTGCAGTACTGCAATAACATTGTATTTGACCACGTCCCGAGTTGACATAATGAAAACAGGATCAGGTCGGCAGTATTTTGCAGCAATTGTGGACTATATCTCGTGTCGAATTGTCGACATATCTCCCATGGAAACGGAGAGACGTTCAATTGAATATATATGGTAGAATCTGCAATGTTTCAATTGCGCTGGATTTTGCAGGGCACTGGGTTGACATAGCGCAAACCGGTTGATGGGACCTGTGTTGGCAGCAAATATGAGGTAATTGTAGTCATATCTCCAATAGAATTGGAAATACGTTCAAATGAATTTTGAAGCCTGGTGGTGCAGTACTGCAATAACATTGGATTTGACCTCGTCCCGAGTTGACATATCGTAAACAGGACCAGGTTGGCTGTATTTGGCAGCAATTGTGGACTGTATCTCGGATCGAAATGTCGACATATCTCCCATGGAAACGGAGATACGTTCAATTGAATATTGATGTCTGGATATGCAGTACTGCATTAACATTGGATTTGAACTCGGACCGAGTTGACATAATGAAAACAGGATCAGGTCGGCAGTATTTGGCAGCAATTGTGGACTATATCTCGGATCGAATTGTCGACATATCTCCCATGGAAACGGAGATACGTTCAATTGAATATTGAAGTCTGGATATATAGTACAGCATTAACATTGGAATTGACATCGCCCCGAGTTGACATAATGTAAACAGGACCAGGTCGGCTGTATTTGGCCGAAATTGTGGACTGTATTTCGGATCGAAATGTCGACATATCTCCCATGGAAACGGAGATACGTTCAAATGAATATTGAAGCCTGGTGCTGCAGTACTGCAATAACATTGGATTTGACCTCGTCCCGAGTTGACATATCGTAAACAGGACCAGGTTGGCTGTATTTGGCAGCAATTGTGGACTGTATCTCGGATCGAAATGTCGACATATCTCCCATGGAAACGGAGATACGTTCAATTGAATATTGATGTCTGGATATGCAGTACTGCATTAACATTGGATTTGACCTCGTCCCGAGTTGACATATCGTAAACAGGACCAGGTCGGCTGTATTTGGCCGAAATTGTGGACTGTATCTCGGATCGAAATGTCGACATATCTCCCATGGAAACGGAGATACGTTCAAATGAATTTTGAAGCCTGGTGTTGCAGTACTGCAATAACATTGGATTTGACCTCTTCCCGAGTTGACATATCGTAAACAGGAACAGGTTGGCTGTATTTGGCAGCAATTGTGGACTGTATCTCGGATCGAAATGTCGACATATCTCCCATGGAAACGGAGAGACGTTCAATTGAATATATATGGTAGAATCTGCAATGTTTCAATTGCGCTCGATTTTGCAGGGCACTGGGTTGACATAGCGCAAACCGGTTGATGGGACCTGTGTTGGCAGCAAATGTGAGGTAATTGTAGTCATATCTCCAATAGAATTGGAAATACGTTCAAATGAATTTTGAAGCCTGGTGGTTCAGTACTGCAATAACATTGAATTTGACCTCGTCCCGAGTTGACATATCGTAAACAGGACCAGGTTGGCTGTATTTGGCAGCAATTGTGGACTGTATTTCGGATCGAAATGTCGACATATCTCCCATGGAAACGGAGATACGTTCAAATGAATATTGAAGCCTGGTGCTGCAGTACTGCAATAACATTGGATTTGACCTCGTCCCGAGTTGACATATCGTAAACAGGATCAGGTTGGCTGTATTAGGCCGAAATTGTGGACTGTATCTCGGATCGAAATGTCGACATATCTCCCATGGAAACGGAGATACGTTCAAATGAATTTTGAAGCCTGGTGTTGCAGTACTGCAATAACATTGGATTTGACCTCGTCCCGAGTTGACATATCGTAAACAGGACCAGGTTGGCTGTATTTGGCAGCAATTGTGGACTGTATTTCGGATCGAAATGTCGACATATCTCCCATGGAAGAGGAGAGACGTTCAATTGAATATATATGGTAGAATCTGCAATATTTCAATTGCGCTGCATTTTGCAGGGCACTGGGTTGACATAGCGCAAACCGGTTGATAGGACCTGTGTTGGCAGCAAATGTGAGGGAATTGTAGTCCTATCTCCAATAGAATTGGAGATACGGTCAAATGAATTTTGAAGCCTGGTGGTGCAGTACTGCAATAACATTGGATTTGACCTCGTCCCGAGTTGACATAATGTAAACAGGAGCAGGTTGGCTGTATTAGGCCGAAATTGTGGACTGTATCTCGGATCGAAATGTCGACATATCTCCCATGGAAACGGAGATACGTTCAAATGAATTTTGAAGCCTGGTGTTGCAGTACTGCAATAACATTGGATTTGACCTCGTCCCGAGTTGACATATCGTAAACAGGACCAGGTTGGCTGTATTTGGCAGCAATTGTGGACTGTATTACGGATCGAAATGTCGACATATCTCCCATGGAAACGGAGATACCTTCAATTGAATATTGAAGTCTGGATATATAGTACTGCATTCACATTGGAATTGACCTCGTCCCGAGTTGACATAATGTAAACAGGAGCAGGTCGGCTGTATTTGGCCGAATTTGTGGACTGCATCTCGGATCAAAATGTCGACATATCTCCCATGGAAACGGAGTTACGTTCAAATGAATATTGAAGCCTGGTGCTGCAGTACTGCAATAACATTGGATTTGACCTCGTCCTCAGTTGACATATCGTAAACAGGACCAGGTTGGCTGTATTTGGCAGCAATTGTGGACTATATCTCGGATCGAATTGTCGACATATCTGCCATGGAAACGGAGATACGTTCAATTCAATATTGAAATCTGGATATGCAGTACTGCAATAACATTGGATTTGACCTCGTCCTGAGTTGACATATCGTAAACAGGACCAGGTTGGCTGTATTTGGCAGCAATTGTGGACTGTATCTCGGATCGAAATGTCGACATATCTCCCATGGAAACGGGGATACGTTCAATTGAATATTGAAGTCTGGATATATAGTACTGCATTAACATTGGAATTGACCTCGTCCCGAGTTGACATAATGTAAACAGGAGCAGGTCGGCTGTATTTGGAAGAAATTGTGGACTGTATCTCGGATCGAAATGTCGACATATCTCCCATGGAAACGGAGTTACGTTCAAATGAATATTGAAGCCAGGTGCTGCAGTACTGCAATAACATTGGATTTGACCTCGTCCCGAGTTGACATATCGTAAACAGGTCCAGGTTGGCTGTATTTGGCAGCAATTGTGGACTATATGTCGAATCGAATTGTCGACATATCTCCAATGGAAACGGAGAGACGTTCAATTGAAAATATATGGTAGAATCTGCAATATTTCAATTGCGCTGGATTTTGCAGGGTACTGGGTTGACATAGCTCAAACCGGTTGATGGGACCTGTGTTGGCAGCAAATGTGAGGGAATTGTAGTCATATCTCCAATAGAATTGGAGATACGTTCAAACGAATTTTGAAGCCTGGTGGTGCAGTCCTGCAATAACATTGGATTTGACCTCGTCCCTAGTTGACATATCGTAAACAGGACCAGGTTGGCTGTATTTGGCAGCAATTGTGGACTATATGTCGGATCGAATTGTCGACATATCTCCCATGGAAAACGAGATACGTTCAATTGAATATTGAAGTCTGGATATGCCGTACTGCATTAACATTGGATTTGAACTCTGACCGAGCTGACATAATGAAAACAGGATCAGGTCGGCAGTATTTGGCAGCAATTGTGGACTATATCTCGGATCGAATTGTCGACATATCTCCCATGGAAACGGAGATACGTTCAAATGAATTTTGAAGCCTGGTGTTGCAGTACTGCAATAACATTGTATTTGACCTCGTCCCGAGTTGACATAATGAAAACAGGATCAGGTCGGCAGTATTTGGCAGCAATTGTGGACTATATCTCGGATCGAATTGTCGACATATCTCCCATGGAAACGGAGAGACGTTCAATTGAATATATATGGTAGAATCTGCAATGTTTCAATTGCGCTGGATTTTGCAGGGCACTGGGTTGACATAGCGCAAACCGGTTGATGGGACCTGTGTTGGCAGCAAATGTGAGGTAATTGTAGTCATATCTCCAATAGAATTGGAAATACGTTCAAATGAATTTTGAAGCCTGGTGGTACAGTACTGCAATAACATTGAATTTGACCTCGTCCCGAGTTGACATATCGTAAACAGGACCAGGTTGGCTGTATTTGGCAGCAATTGTGGACTGTATTTCGGATCGAAATGTCGACATATCTCCCATGGAAACGGAGATACGTTCAAATGAATATTGAAGCCTGGTGCTGCAGTACTGCAATAACATTGGATTTGACCTCGTCCCGAGTTGACATATCGTAAACAGGACCAGGTCGGCTGTATTTGGCCGAAATTGTGGACTGTATCTCGGATAGAGATATCGACATATCTCCCATGGAAACGGAGATACGTTCAAATGAATATTGAAGCCTGGTGTTGCAGTACTGCAATAACATTGGATTTGACCTCGTCCCGAGTTGACATATCGTAAACAGGACCAGGTTGGCTGTATTGGACAGCAATTGTGGACTGTATCTCGGATCGTATGTCGACATATCTCCCATGGAAACGGAGATACGTTCAATTGAATATTGAAGTCTGGATATATAGTACTGCATTAACATTGGAATTGACCTCGCCCCGAGTTGACATAATGTAAACAGGACCAGGTCGGCTGTATTTTTTCCGAAATTGTGGACTGTATTTCGGATCGAAATGTCGACATATCTCCCATGGAAACGGAGATACGTTCAAATGAATATTGAAGCCTGGTGCTGCAGTACTGCAATAACATTGGATTTGACCTCGTCCCGAGTTGACATATCGTAAACAGGACCAGGTTGGCTGTATTTGGCAGCAATTGTGGACTGTATTTCGGATCGATATGTCGACATATCTCCCATGGAAACGGAGATACGTTCAAATGAATATTGAAGCCTGGTGCTGCAGTACTGCAATAACATTGGATTTGACCTCGTCCCGAGTTGACATATCGTAAACAGGACAAGGTTGGCTGTATTTGGCAGCAATTGTGGACTGTATCTCGGATCGAAATGTCGACATATCTCCCATGGAAACGGAGATACGTTCAATTGAATATTGATGTCTGGATATGCAGTACTGCATTAACATTGGATTTGAACTCGGACCGAGTTGACATAATGAAAACAGGATCAGGTCGGCAGTATTTGGCAGCAATTGTGGACTATATCTCGGATCGAATTGTCGACATATCTCCCATGGAAACGGAGATACGTTCAATTGAATATTGAAGTCTGGATATATAGTACAGCATTAACATTGGAATTGCCTCGCCCCGAGTTGACATAATGTAAACAGGACCAGGTCGGCTGTATTTGGCCGAAATTGTGGACTGTATTTCGGATCGAAATGTCGACATATCTCCCATGGAAACGGAGATACGTTCAAATGAATTTTGAAGCCTGGTGGTGCAGTACTGCAATAACATTGGATTTGACCTCGTCCCGAGTTGACATAATGTAAACAGGAGCAGGTCGGCTGTATTTGGCCGAAATTGTGGACTGCATCTCGGATCAAAATGTCGACATATCTCCCATGGAAACGGAGTTACGTTCAAAACTAATATTGAAGCCTGGTGCTGCAGTACTGCAATAACATTGGATTTGACCTCGTCCCGAGTTGACATATCGTAAACAGGACCAGGTTGGCTGTATTTGGCAGCAATTGTGGACTGTATTATGGATCGAAATGTCGACATATCTCTCATGGAAACGGAGATACCTTCAATTGAATATTGAAGTCTGGATATATAGTACTGCATTCACATTGGAATTGACCTCGTTCCGAGTTGACATAATGTAAACAGGAGCAGGTCGGCTGTATTTGGCCGAATTTGTGGACTGCATCTCGGATCAAAATGTCGACATATCTCCCATGGAAACGGAGTTACGTTCAAATGAATATTGAAGCCTGGTGCTGCAGTCCTGCAATAACATTGGATTTGACCTCGTCCCTAGTTGACATATCGTAAACAGGACCAGGTTGGCTGTATTTGGCAGCAATTGTGGACTATATGTCGGATCGAATTGTCGACATATCTCCCATGGAAAACGAGATACGTTCAATTGAATATTGAAGTCTGGATATGCCGTACTGCATTAACATTGGATTTGAACTCTGACCGAGCTGACATAATGAAAACAGGATCAGGTCGGCAGTATTTGGCAGCAATTGTGGACCATATCTCGGATCGAATTGTCGACATATCTCCCATGGAAACGGAGATGCGTTCAAATGAATTTTGAAGCCTGGTGTTGCAGTACTGCAATAACATTGTATTTGACCTCGTCCCGAGTTGACATAATGAAAACAGGATCAGGTCGGCAGTATTTGGCAGCAATTGTGGACTATATCTCGGATCGAATTGTCGACATATCTCCCATGGAAACGGAGAGACGTTCAATTGAATATATATGGTAGAATCTGCAATGTTTCAATTGCGCTGGATTTTGCAGGGCACTGGGTTGACATAGCACAAACCGGTTGATGGGACCTGTGTTGGCAGCAAATGTGAGGTAATTGTAGTCATATCTCCAATAGAATTGGAAATACGTTCAAATGAATTTTGAAGCCTGGTGGTACAGTACTGCAATAACATTGGATTTGACCTCGTCCCGAGTTGACATATCGTAAACAGGACCAGGTTGGCTGTATTGGGCAGCAATTGTGGACTGTATCTCGGATCGAAATGTCGACATATCTCCCATGGAAACGGAGATACGTTCAATTGAATATTGAAGTCTGGATATATAGTACTGCATTAACATTGGAATTGACCTCGCCCCGAGTTGACATAATGTAAACAGGACCAGGTCGGCTGTATTTGGCCGAAATTGTGGACTGTATTTCGGATCGAAATGTCGACATATCTCCCATGGAAACGGAGATACGTTCAAATGAATATTGAAGCCTGGTGCTGCAGTACTGCAATAACATTGGATTTGACCTCGTCCCGAGTTGACATATCGTAAACAGGACCAGGTTGGCTGTATTTGGCAGCAATTGTGGACTGTATTTCGGATCGATATGTCGACATATCTCCCATGGAAACGGAGATACGTTCAAATGAATATTGAAGCCTGGTGCTGCAGTACTGCAATAACATTGGATTTGACCTCGTCCCGAGTTGACATATCGTAAACAGGACCAGGTTGGCTGTATTTGGCAGCAATTGTGCACTGTATCTCGGATCGAAATGTCGACATATCTCCCATGGAAACGGAGATACGTTCAATTGAATATTGATGTCTGGATATGCAGTACTGCATTAACATTGGATTTGAACTCGGACCGAGTTGACATAATGAAAACAGGATCAGGTCGGCAGTATTTGGCAGCAATTGCGGACTATATCTCGGATCGAATTGTCGACATATCTCCCATGGAAACGGAGATACGTTCAATTGAATATTGAAGTCTGGATATATAGTACAGCATTAACATTGGAATTGACCTCGCCCAGAGTTGACATAATGTAAACAGGACCAGGTCGGCTGTATTTGGCCGAAATTGTGGACTGTATCTCGGATCGAAATATCGACATCTCTCCCATGGAAACGGAGATACGTTCAATTGAATATTGATGTCTGGATATGCAGTACTGCATTAGCATTGGATTTGAACTCGGACCGAGTTGACATAACGAAAACAGGATCAGGTCGGCAGCATTTGGCAGCAATTGTGGACTATATCTCGGATCGAATTGTCGACATATCTCCCATGGAAACGGAGATACGTTCAATTGAATATTGAAGTCTGGATATATAGTACAGCATTAACATTGGAATTGACCTCGCCCAGAGTTGACATAATGTAAACAGGACCAGGTCGGCTGTATTTGGCCCAAATTGTGGACTGTATCTCGGATCGAAATATCGACATCTCTCCCATGGAAACGGAGATACGTACAAATGAATATTGAAGCCTGGTGCTGCAGTACTGCAATAACATTGGATTTGACCTCGTCCCGAGTTGACATATCGTAAACAGGACCAGGTTGGCTGTATTTGGCAGCAATTGTGGACTGTATTTCGGATCGATATGTCGACATATCTCCCATGGAAACGGAGATACGTTCAAATGAATATTGAAGCCTGGTGCTGCAGTACTGCAATAACATTGGATTTGACCTCGTCCCGAGTTGACATATCGTAAACAGGACCAGGTTGGCTGTATTTGGCAGCAATTGTGCACTGTATCTCGGATCGAAATGTCGACATATCTCCCATGGAAACGGAGATACGTTCAATTGAATATTGATGTCTGGATATGCAGTACTGCATTAACATTGGATTTGAACTCGGATCGAGTTGACATAATGAAAACAGGATCAGGTCGGCAGTATTTGGCAGCAATTGTGGACTATATCTCGGATCGAATTGTCGACATATCTCCCATGGAAACGGAGATACGTTCAATTGAATATTGAAGTCTGGATATATAGTACAGCATTAACATTGGAATTGACCTCGCCCAGAGTTGACATAATGTAAACAGGACCAGGTCGGCTGTATTTGGCCGAAATTGTGGACTGTATCTCGGATCGAAATATCGACATCTCTCCCATGGAAACGGAGATACGTTCAATTGAATATTGATGTCTGGATATGCAGTACTGCATTAGCATTGGATTTGAACTCGGACCGAGTTGACATAACGAAAACAGGATCAGGTCGGCAGCATTTGGCAGCAATTGTGGACTATATCTCGGATCGAATTGTCGACATATCTCCCATGGAAACGGAGATACGTTCAATTGAATATTGAAGTCTGGATATATAGTACAGCATTAACATTGGAATTGACCTCGCCCAGAGTTGACATAATGTAAACAGGACCAGGTCGGCTGTATTTGGCCCAAATTGTGGACTGTATCTCGGATCGAAATATCGACATCTCTCCCATGGAAACGGAGATACGTACAAATGAATATTGAAGCCTGGTGCTGCAGTACTGCAATAACATTGGATTTGACCTCGTCCCGAATTGACATATCGTAAACAGGATCAGGTTGGCTGTATTAGGCCGAAATTGTGGACTGTATCTCGGATAGAAATGTCGACATATCTCCCATGGAAACGGAGATACGTTCAAATGAATATTGAAGCCTGGTGGTGCAGTACTGCAATAACATTGGATTTGACCTCGTCCCGAGTTGACATATCGTAAACAGGACCAGGTCGGCTATATTTGGCCGAAATTGTGGACTGTATCTCGGATCGAAATGTCGACATATCTCCCATGGAAACGGAGTTACGTTCAAATGAATATTGAAGCCAGGTGCTGCAGTACTGCAATAACATTTTATTTGACCTCGTCCCGAGTTGACATATCGTAAACAGGTCCAGGTTGGCTGTATTTGGCAGCAATTGTGGACTATATGTCGAATCGAATTGTCGACATATCTCCAATGGAAACGGACAGACGTTCAATTGAAAATATATGGTAGAATCTGCAATATTTCAATTGCGCTGGATTTTGCAGGGTACTGGGTTGACATAGCTCAAACCGGTTGATGGGACCTGTGTTGGCAGCAAATGTGAGGGAATTGTAGTCATATCTCCAATAGAATTGGAGATACGTTCAAACGAATTTTGAAGCCTGGTGGTGCAGTCCTGCAATAACATTGGATTTGACCTCGTCCCTAGTTGACATATCGTAAACAGGACCAGGTTGGCTGTATTTGGCAGCAATTGTGGACTATATGTCGGATCGAATTGTCGACATATCTCCCATGGAAAACGAGATACGTTCAATTGAATATTGAAGTCTGGATATGCCGTACTGCATTAACATTGGATTTGAACTCTGACCGAGCTGACATAATGAAAACAGGATCAGGTCGGCAGTATTTGGCAGCAATTGTGGACCATATCTCGGATCGAATTGTCGACATATCTCCCATGGAAACGGAGATGCGTTCAAATGAATTTTGAAGCCTGGTGTTGCAGTACTGCAATAACATTGTATTTGACCTCGTCCCGAGTTGACATAATGAAAACAGGATCAGGTCGGCAGTATTTGGCAGCAATTGTGGACTATATCTCGGATCAAATTGTCGACATATCTCCCATGGAAACGGAGAGACGTTCAATTGAATATATATGGTAGAATCTGCAATGTTTCAATTGCGCTGGATTTTGCAGGGCACTGGGTTGACATAGCACAAACCGGTTGATGGGACCTGTGTTGGCAGCAAATGTGAGGTAATTGTAGTCATATCTCCAATAGAATTGGAAATACGTTCAAATGAATTTTGAAGCCTGGTGGTACAGTACTGCAATAACATTGAATTTGACCTCGTCCCGAGTTGACATATCGTAAACAGGACCAGGTTGGCTGTATTTGGCAGCAATTGTGGACTGTATTTCGGATCGAAATGTCGACATATCTCCCATGGAAACGGAGATACGTTCAAATGAATATTGAAGCCTGGTGCTGCAGTACTGCAATAACATTGGATTTGACCTCGTCCCGAGTTGACATATCGTAAACAGGACCAGGTAGGCTGTATTTGGCCGAAATTGTGGACTGTATCTCGGATCGAGATGTCGACATATCTCCCATGGAAACGGAGATACGTTCAAATGAATATTGAAGCCTGGTGTTGCAGTACTGCAATAACATTGGATTTGACCTCGTCCCGAGTTGACATATCGTAAACAGGACCAGGTTGGCTGTATTGGGCAGCAATTGTGGACTGTATCTCGGATCGAAATGTCGACATATCTCCCATGGAAACGGAGATACGTTCAATTGAATATTGAAGTCTGGATATATAGTACTGCATTAACATTGGAATTGACCTCGCCCCGAGTTGACATAATGTAAACAGGACCAGGTCGGCTGTATTTGGCCGAAATTGTGGACTGTATTTCGGATCGAAATGTCGACATATCTCCCATGGAAACGGAGATACGTTCAAATGAATATTGAAGCCTGGTGCTGCAGTACTGCAATAACATTGGATTTGACCTCGTCCCGAGTTGACATATCGTAAACAGGACCAGGTTGGCTGTATTTGGCAGCAATTGTGGACTGTATTTCGGATCGATATGTCGACATATCTCCCATGGAAACGGAGATACGTTCAAATGAATATTGAAGCCTGGTGCTGCAGTACTGCAATAACATTGGATTTGACCTTGTCCCGAGTTGACATATCGTAAACAGGACCAGGTTGGCTGTATTTGGCAGCAATTGTGGACTGTATCTCGGATCGAAATGTCGACATATCTCCCATGGAAACGGAGATACGTTCAATTGAATATTGATGTCTGGATATGCAGTACTGCATTAACATTGGATTTGAACTCGGACCGAGTTGACATAATGAAAACAGGATCAGGTCGGCAGTATTTGGCAGCAATTGTGGACTATATCTCGGATCGAATTGTCGACATATCTCCCATGGAAACGGAGATACGTTCAATTGAATATTGAAGTCTGGATATATAGTACAGCATTAACATTGGAGTTGACCTCGCCCCGAGTTGACGTAATGTAAACAGGACCAGGTCGGCTGTATTTTACCGAAATTGTGGACTGTATTTCGGATCGAAATGTCGACATATCTCCCATGGAAACGGAGATACGTTCAAATGAATATTGAAGCCTGGTGCTGCAGTACTGCAATAACATTGGATTTGACCTCGTCCCGAGTTGACATATCGTAAACAGGACCAGGTTGGCTGTATTTGGCAGCAATTGTGCACTGTATCTCGGATCGAAATGTCGACATATCTCCCAAGGAAACGGAGATACGTTCAATTGAATATTGATGTCTGGATATGCAGTACTGCATTAACATTGGATTTGAACTCGGACCGAGTTGACATAATGAAAACAGGGTCAGGTCGGCAGTATTTGGCAGCAATTGTGGACTATATCTCGGATCGAATTGTCGACATATCTCCCATGGAAACGGAGATACGTTCAATTGAATATTGAAGTCTGGATATATAGTACAGCATTAACATTGGAATTGACCTCGCCCAGAGTTGACATAATGTAAACAGGACCAGGTCGGCTGTATTTGGCCGAAACTGTGGACTGTATCTCGGATCGAAATATCGACATCTCTCCCATGGAAACGGAGATACGTTCAATTGAATATTGATGTCTGGATATGCAGTACTGCATTAACATTGGATTTGAACTCGGACCGAGTTGACATAACGAAAACAGGATCAGGTCGGCAGTATTTGGCAGCAATTGTGGACTATATCTCGGATCGAATTGTCGACATATCTCCCATGGAAACGGAGATACGTTCAATTGAATATTGAAGTCTGGATATATAGTACAGCATTAACATTGGAATTGACCTCGCCCAGAGTTGACATAATGTAAACAGGACCAGGTCGGCTGTATTTGGCCGAAATTGTGGACTGTATCTCGGATCGAAATATCGACATCTCTCCCATGGAAACGGAGATACGTTCAATTGAATATTGATGTCTGGATATGCAGTACTGCATTAACATTGGATTTGAACTCGGACCGAGTTGACATAACGAAAACAGGATCAGGTCGGCTGTATTTGGCAGCAATTGTGGACTATATCTCGGATCGAATTGTCGACATATCTCCCATGGAAACGGAGATACGTAAAAATGAATATTGAAGCCTGGTGCTGCAGTACTGCAATAACATTGGATTTGACCTCGTCCCGAATTGACATATCGTAAACAGGATCAGGTTGGCTGTATTAGGCCGAAATTGTGGACTGTATCTCGGATCGAAATGTCGACATATCTCCCATGGAAACGGAGATACGTTCAAATGAATATTGAAGCCTGGTGGTGCAGTACTGCAATAACATTGGATTTGACCTCGTCCCGAGTTGACATATCGTAAACAGGACCAGGTCGGCTATATTTGGCCGAAATTGTGGACTGTATCTCGGATCGAAATGTCGACATATCTCCCATGGAAACGGAGATACGTTCAAATGAATTTTGAAGTTTGGTGATGCAGTACTGCAATAACATTGGATTTGACCTCGTCCCGAATTGACATATCGTAAACAGGACCAGGTTGGCTGTATTGGGCAGCAATTGTGGACTGTATCTCGGATCGAAATGTCGACATATCTCCCATGGAAACGGAGATACGTTCAATTGAATATTGAAGTCTGGATATATAGTACTGCATTAACATTGGAATTGACCTCGCCCCGAGTTGACATAATGTAAACAGGACCAGGTCGGCTGTATTTGGCCGAAATTGTGGACTGTATTTCGGATCGAAATGTCGACATATCTCCCATGGAAACGGAGATACGTTCAAATGAATATTGAAGCCTGGTGCTGCAGTACTGCAATAACATTGGATTTGACCTCGTCCCGAGTTGACATATCGTAAACAGGACCAGGTTGGCTGTATTTGGCAGCAATTGTGGACTGTATTTCGGATCGATATGTCGACATATCTCCCATGGAAACGGAGATACGTTCAAATGAATATTGAAGCCTGGTGCTGCAGTACTGCAATAACATTGGATTTGACCTCGTCCCGAGTTGACATATCGTAAACAGGACCAGGTTGGCTGTATTTGGCAGCAATTGTGCACTGTATCTCGGATCGAAATGTCGACATATCTCCATGGAAACGGAGATACGTTCAATTGAATATTGATGTCTGGATATGCAGTACTGCATTAACATTGGATTTGAACTCGGACCGAGTTGACATAATGAAAACAGGATCAGGTCGGCAGTATTTGGCAGCAATTGTGGACTATATCTCGGATCGAATTGTCGACATATCTCCCATGGAAACGGAGATACGTTCAATTGAATATTGAAGTCTGGATATATAGTACAGCATTAACATTGGAATTGACCTCGCCCAGAGTTGACATAATGTAAACAGGACCAGGTCGGCTGTATTTGGCCGAAATTGTGGACTGTATCTCGGATCGAAATATCGACATCTCTCCCATGTAAACGGAGATACGTTCAATTGAATATTGATGTCTGGATATGCAGTACTGCATTAACATTGGATTTGAACTCGGACCGAGTTGACATAACGAAAACAGGATCAGGTCGGCAGCATTTGGCAGCAATTGTGGACTATATCTCGGATCGAATTGTCGACATATCTCCCATGGAAACGGAGATACGTTCAATTGAATATTGAAGTCTGGATATATAGTACAGCATTAACATTGGAATTGACCTCGCCCAGAGTTGACATAATGTAAACAGGACCAGGTCGGCTGTATTTGGCCCAAATTGTGGACTGTATCTCGGATCGAAATATCGACATCTCTCCCATGGAAACGGAGATACGTACAAATGAATATTGAAGCCTGGTGCTGCAGTACTGCAATAACATTGGATTTGACCTCGTCCCGAATTGACATATCGTAAACAGGATCAGGTTGGCTGTATTAGGCCGAAATTGTGGACTGTATCTCGGATAGAAATGTCGACATATCTCCCATGGAAACGGAGATACGTTCAAATGAATATTGAAGCCTGGTGGTGCAGTACTGCAATAACATTGGATTTGACCTCGTCCCGAGTTGACATATCGTAAACAGGACCAGGTCGGCTATATTTGGCCGAAATTGTGGACTGTATCTCGGATCGAAATGTCGACATATCTCCCATGGAAACGGAGTTACGTTCAAATGAATATTGAAGCCAGGTGCTGCAGTACTGCAATAACATTTTATTTGACCTCGTCCCGAGTTGACATATCGTAAACAGGTCCAGGTTGGCTGTATTTGGCAGCAATTGTGGACTATATGTCGAATCGAATTGTCGACATATCTCCCATGGAAAACGAGATACGTTCAATTGAATATTGAAGTCTGGATATGCCGTACTGCATTAACATTGGATTTGAACTCTGACCGAGCTGACATAATGAAAACAGGATCAGGTCGGCAGTATTTGGCAGCAATTGTGGACCATATCTCGGATCGAATTGTCGACATATCTCCCATGGAAACGGAGATGCGTTCAAATGAATTTTGAAGCCTGGTGTTGCAGTACTGCAATAACATTGTATTTGACCTCGTCCCGAGTTGACATAATGAAAACAGGATCAGGTCGGCAGTATTTGGCAGCAATTGTGGACTATATCTCGGATCGAATTGTCGACATATCTCCCATGGAAACGGAGAGACGTTCAATTGAATATATATGGTAGAATCTGCAATGTTTCAATTGCGCTGGATTTTGCAGGGCACTGGGTTGACATAGCACAAACCGGTTGATGGGACCTGTGTTGGCAGCAAATGTGAGGTAATTGTAGTCATATCTCCAATAGAATTGGAAATACGTTCAAATGAATTTTGAAGCCTGGTGGTACAGTACTGCAATAACATTGAATTTGACCTCGTCCCGAGTTGACATATCGTAAACAGGACCAGGTTGGCTGTATTTGGCAGCAATTGTGGACTGTATTTCGGATCGAAATGTCGACATATCTCCCATGGAAACGGAGATACGTTCAAATGAATATTGAAGCCTGGTGCTGCAGTACTGCAATGACATTGGATTTGACCTCGTCCCGAGTTGACATATCGTAAACAGGACCAGGTTGGCTGTATTTGGCAGCAATTGTGGACTGTATTTCGGATCGATATGTCGACATATCTCCCATGGAAACGGAGATACGTTCAAATGAATATTGAAGCCTGGTGCTGCAGTACTGCAATAACATTGGATTTGACCTTGTCCCGAGTTGACATATCGTAAACAGGACCAGGTTGGCTGTATTTGGCAGCAATTGTGGACTGTATTTCGGATCGAAATGTCGACATATCTCCCATGGAAACGGAGATACGTTCAAATGAATATTGAAGCCTGGTGCTGCAGTACTGCAATGACATTGGATTTGACCTCGTCCCGAGTTGACATATCGTAAACAGGACCAGGTTGGCTGTATTTGGCAGCAATTGTGGACTGTATTTCGGATCGATATGTCGACATATCTCCCATGGAAACGGAGATACGTTCAAATGAATATTGAAGCCTGGTGCTGCAGTACTGCAATAACATTGGATTTGACCTTGTCCCGAGTTGACATATCGTAAACAGGACCAGGTTGGCTGTATTTGGCAGCAATTGTGGACTGTATCTCGGATCGAAATGTCGACATATCTCCCATGGAAACGGAGATACGTTCAATTGAAAATTGATGTCTGGATATGCAGTACTGCATTAACATTGGAGTTGAACTCGGACCGAGTTGACATAATGAAAACAGGATAAGGTCGGCAGTATTTGGCAGCAATTGTGGACTATATCTCGGATCGAATTGTCGACATATCTCCCATGGAAACGGAGATACGTTCAATTGAATATTGAAGTCTGGATATATAGTACAGCATTAACATTGGAGTTGACCTCGCCCCGAGTTGACGTAATGTAAACAGGACCAGGTCGGCTGTATTTTACCGAAATTGTGGACTGTATTTCGGATCGAAATGTCGACATATCTCCCATGGAAACGGAGATACGTTCAAATGAATATTGAAGCCTGGTGCTGCAGTACTGCAATAACATTGGATTTGACCTCGTCCCGAGTTGACATATCGTAAACAGGACCAGGTTGGCTGTATTTGGCAGCAATTGTGCACTGTATCTCGGATCGAAATGTCGACATATCTCCCAAGGAAACGGAGATACGTTCAATTGAATATTGATGTCTGGATATGCAGTACTGCATTAACATTGGATTTGAACTCGGACCGAGTTGACATAATGAAAACAGGGTCAGGTCGGCAGTATTTGGCAGCAATTGTGGACTATATCTCGGATCGAATTGTCGACATATCTCCCATGGAAACGGAGATACGTTCAATTGAATATTGAAGTCTGGATATATAGTACAGCATTAACATTGGAATTGACCTCGCCCAGAGTTGACATAATGTAAACAGGACCAGGTCGGCTGTATTTGGCCGAAATTGTGGACTGTATCTCGGATCGAAATATCGACATCTCTCCCATGGAAACGGAGATACGTTCAATTGAATATTGATGTCTGGATATGCAGTACTGCATTAACATTGGATTTGAACTCGGACCGAGTTGACATAACGAAAACAGGATCAGGTCGGCTGTATTTGGCAGCAATTGTAGACTATATCTCGGATCGAATTGTCGACATATCTCCCATGGAAACGGAGATACGTACAAATGAATATTGAAGCCTGGTGCTGCAGTACTGCAATAACATTGGATTTGACCTCGTCCCGAATTGACATATCGTAAACAGGATCAGGTTGGCTGTATTAGGCCGAAATTGTGGACTGTATCTCGGATCGAAATGTCGACATATCTCCCATGGAAACGGAGATACGTTCAAATGAATATTGAAGCCTGGTGGTGCAGTACTGCAATAACATTGGATTTGACCTCGTCCCGAGTTGACATATCGTAAACAGGACCAGGTCGGCTATATTTGGCCGAAATTGTGGACTGTATCTCGGATCGAAATGTCGACATATCTCCCATGGAAACGGAGATACGTTCAAATGAATTTTGAAGTTTGGTGATGCAGTACTGCAATAACATTGGATTTGACCTCGTCCCGAATTGACATATCGTAAACAGGACCAGGTTGGCTGTATTTGGCCGAAATTGTGGACTGTATCTCGGATCGAAGTGTCGACATATCTCCCATGGAAACGGAGATACGTTCAAATGAATATTGAAGCCTGGTGTTGCAGTACTGCAATAACATTGGATTTGACCTCGTCCCGAGTTGACATGTCGTAAACAGGACCAGGTTGGCTGTATTTGGCAGCAATTGTGGACTGTATCTCGGATCGAAATGTCGACATATCTCCCATGGAAACGGAGATACGTTCAATTGAATATTGAAGTCTGGATATATAGTACTGCATTAACATTGGAATTGACCTCATCCCGAGTTGACATAATGTAAACAGGAGCAGGTCGGCTGTATTTGGCCCAAATTGTGGACTGTATCTCGGATCAAAATGTCGACATATCTCCCATGGAAACGGAGATACGTTCAAATGAATATTGAAGCCTGGTGTTGCAGTACTGCAATAACATTGGATTTGACCTCGTCCCGAGTTGACATATCGTAAACAGGACCAGGTCGGCTGTATTTGGCCGAAATTGTGGACTGTATCTCGGATCGAAATGTCGACATATCTCCCATGGAAACGGAGATACGTTCAAATGAATATTGGAGTCTGGTGTTGCAGTACTGCAATAACATTGGATTTGACCTCGTCCCGAGTTGACATATCGTAAACAGGACCAGGTCGGCTGTATTTGGCCGAAATTGTGGACTGTATCTCGGATCGAAATGTCGACATATCTCCCATGGAAACGGAGATACGTTCAAATGAATACTGAAGCCTGGTGTTGCAGTACTGCAATAACATTGGATTTGACCTCGTCCCGAGTTGACATATCGTAAACAGGACCAGGTCGGCTGTATTTGGCCGAAATTGTGGACTGTATCTCGGATCGAAATGTCGACATATCTCCCATGGAAACGGAGATACGTTCAAATGAATATTGAAGCCTGGTGTTGCAGTACTGCAATAACATTGGATTTGACCTCGTCCCGAGTTGACATATCGTAAACAGGACCAGGTTGGCTGTATTGGGCAGCAATTGTGGACTGTATCTCGGATCGAAATGTCGACATATCTCCCATGGAAACGGAGATACGTTCAATTGAATATTGAAGTCTGGATATATAGTACTGCATTAACATTGGAATTGACCTCGTCCCGAGTTGACATAATGTAAACAGGACCAGGTCGGCTGTATTTGGCCGAAATTGTGGACTGTATTTCGGATCGAAATGTCGACATATCTCCCATGGAAACGGAGATACGTTCAAATGAATATTGAAGCCTGGTGCTGAAGTACTGCAATAACATTGGATTTGACCTCGTCCCGAGTTGACATATCGTAAACAGGACCAGGTTGGCTGTATTTGGCAGCAATTGTGGACTGTATTTCGGATCGATATGTCGACATATCTCCCATGGAAACGGAGATACGTTCAAATGAATATTGAAGCCTGGTGCTGCAGTACTGCAATAACATTGGATTTGACCTTGTCCCGAGTTGACATATCGTAAACAGGACCAGGTTGGCTGTATTTGGCAGCAATTGTGGACTGTATCTCGGATCGAAATGTCGACATATCTCCCATGGAAACGGAGATACGTTCAATTGAATATTGATGTCTGGATATGCAGTACTGCATTAACATTGGATTTGAACTCGGACCGAGTTGACATAATGAAAACAGGATCAGGTCGGCAGTATTTGGCAGCAATTGTGGACTATATCTCGGATCGAATTGTCGACATATCTCCCATGGAAACGGAGATACGTTCAATTGAATATTGAAGTCTGGATATATAGTACAGCATTAACATTGGAGTTGACCTCGCCCCGAGTTGACATAATGTAAACAGGACCAGGTCGGCTGTATTTGGCCGAAATTGTGGACTGTATTTCGGATCGAAATGTCGACATATCTCCCATGGAAACGGAGATACGTTCAAATGAATATTGAAGCCTGGTGCTGCAGTACTGCAATAACATTGGATTTGACCTCGTCCCGAGTTGACATATCGTAAACAGGACCAGGTTGGCTGTATTTGGCAGCAATTGTGGACTGTATTTCGGATCGATATGTCGACATATCTCCCATGGAAACGGAGATACGTTCAAATGAATATTGAAGCCTGGTGCTGCAGTACTGCAATAACATTGGATTTGACCTTGTCCCGAGTTGACATATCGTAAACAGGACCAGGTTGGCTGTATTTGGCAGCAATTGTGGACTGTATCTCGGATCGAAATGTCGACATATCTCCCATGGAAACGGAGATACGTTCAATTGAATATTGATGTCTGGATATGCAGTACTGCATTAACATTGGATTTGAACTCGGACCGAGTTGACATAATGAAAACAGGATCAGGTCGGCAGTATTTGGCAGCAATTGTGGACTATATCTCGGATCGAATTGTCGACATATCTCCCATGGAAACGGAGATACGTTCAATTGAATATTGAAGTCTGGATATATAGTACAGCATTAACATTGGAGTTGACCTCGCCCCGAGTTGACATAATGTAAACAGGACCAGGTCGGCTGTATTTGGCCGAAATTGTGGACTGTATTTCGGATCGAAATGTCGACATATCTCCCATGGAAACGGAGATACGTTCAAATGAATATTGAAGCCTGGTGCTGCAGTACTGCAATAACATTGGATTTGACCTCGTCCCGAGTTGACATATCGTAAACAGGACCAGGTCGGCTGCATTTGGCCGAAATTGTGGACTGTATCTCGGATCGAAATGTCGACATATCTCCCATGGAAACGGAGATACGTTCAAATGAATATTGGAGTCTGGTGTTGCAGTACTGCAATAACATTGGATTTGACCTCGTCCCGAGTTGACATATCGTAAACAGGACCAGGTCGGCTGTATTTGGCCGAAATTGTGGACTGTATCTCGGATCGAAATGTCGACATATCTCCCATGGAAACGGAGATACGTTCAAATGAATACTGAAGCCTGGTGTTGCAGTACTGCAATAACATTGGATTTGACCTCGTCCCGAGTTGACATATCGTAAACAGGACCAGGTCGGCTGTATTTGGCCGAAATTGTGGACTGTATCTCGGATCGAAATGTCGACATATCTCCCATGGAAACGGAGATACGTTCAAATGAATATTGAAGCCTGGTGTTGCAGTACTGCAATAACATTGGATTTGACCTCGTCCCGAGTTGACATATCGTAAACAGGACCAGGTTGGCTGTATTGGGCAGCAATTGTGGACTGTATCTCGGATCGAAATGTCGACATATCTCCCATGGAAACGGAGATACGTTCAATTGAATATTGAAGTCTGGATATATAGTACTGCATTAACATTGGAATTGACCTCGCCCCGAGTTGACATAATGTAAACAGGACCAGGTCGGCTGTATTTGGCCGAAATTGTGGACTGTATTTCGGATCGAAATGTCGACATATCTCCCATGGAAACGGAGATACGTTCAAATGAATATTGAAGCCTGGTGCTGAAGTACTGCAATAACATTGGATTTGACCTCGTCCCGAGTTGACATATCGTAAACAGGACCAGGTTGGCTGTATTTGGCAGCAATTGTGGACTGTATTTCGGATCGAAATGTCGACATATCTCCCATGGAAACGGAGATACGTTCAAATGAATATTGAAGCCTGGTGCTGCAGTACTGCAATAACATTGGATTTGACCTTGTCCCGAGTTGACATATCGTAAACAGGACCAGGTTGGCTGTATTTGGCAGCAATTGTGGACTGTATCTCGGATCGAAATGTCGACATATCTCCCATGGAAACGGAGATACGTTCAATTGAATATTGAAGTCTGGATATGCAGTACTGCATTAACATTGGATTTGAACTCGGACCGAGTTGACATAATGAAAACAGGATCAGGTCGGCAGTATTTGGCAGCAATTGTGGACTATATCTCGGATCGAATTGTCGACATATCTCCCATGGAAACGGAGATACGTTCAATTGAATATTGAAGTCTGGATATATAGTACAGCATTAACATTGGAGTTGACCTCGCCCCGAGTTGACATAATGTAAACAGGACCAGGTCGGCTGTATTTGGCCGAAATTGTGGACTGTATTTCGGATCGAAATGTCGACATATCTCCCATGGAAACGGAGATACGTTCAAATGAATATTGAAGCCTGGTGCTGCAGTACTGCAATAACATTGGATTTGACCTCGTCCCGAGTTGACATATCGTAAACAGGACCAGGTTGGCTGTATTTGGCAGCAATTGTGCACTGTATCTCGGATCGAAATGTCGACATATCTCCCAAGGAAACGGAGATACGTTCAATTGAATATTGATGTCTGGATATGCAGTACTGCATTAACATTGGATTTGAACTCGGACCGAGTTGACATAATGAAAACAGGGTCAGGTCGGCAGTATTTGGCAGCAATTGTGGACTGTATCTCGGATCAAAATGTCGACATATCTCCCATGGAAACGGAGATACGTTCAAATGAATATTGAAGCCTGGTGTTGCAGTACTGCAATAACATTGGATTTGACCTCGTCCCGAGTTGACATATCGTAAACAGGACCAGGTTGGCTGTATTTGGCAGCAATTGTGCACTGTATCTCGGATCGAAATGTCGACATATCTCCCAAGGAAACGGAGATACGTTCAATTGAATATTGATGTCTGGATATGCAGTACTGCATTAACATTGGATTTGAACTCGGACCGAGTTGACATAATGAAAACAGGGTCAGGTCGGCAGTATTTGGCAGCAATTGTGGACTATATCTCGGATCGAATTGTCGACATATCTCCCATGGAAACGGAGATACGTTCAATTGAATATTGAAGTCTGGATATATAGTACAGCATTAACATTGGAATTGACCTCGCCCAGAGTTGACATAATGTAAACAGGACCAGGTCGGCTGTATTTGGCCGAAATTGTGGACTGTATCTCGGATCGAAATATCGACATCTCTCCCATGGAAACGGAGATACGTTCAATTGAATATTGATGTCTGGATATGCAGTACTGCATTAACATTGGATTTGAACTCGGACCGAGTTGACATAACGAAAACAGGATCAGGTCGGCAGTATTTGGCAGCAATTGTGGACTATATCTCGGATCGAATTGTCGACATATCTCCCATGGAAACGGAGATACGTTCAATTGAATATTGAAGTCTGGATATATAGTACAGCATTAACATTGGAATTGACCTCGCCCAGTGTTGACATAATGTAAACAGGACCAGGTCGGCTGTATTTGGCCGAAATTGTGGACTGTATCTCGGATCGAAATATCGACATCTCTCCCATGGAAACGGAGATACGTACAAATGAATATTGAAGCCTGGTGCTGCAGTACTGCAATAACATTGGATTTGACCTCGTCCCGAATTGACATATCGTAAACAGGATCAGGTTGGCTGTATTAGGCCGAAATTGTGGACTGTATCTCGGATCGAAATGTCGACATATCTCCCATGGAAACGGAGATACGTTCAAATGAATATTGAAGCCTGGTGGTGCAGTACTGCAATAACATTGGATTTGACCTCGTCCCGAGTTGACATATCGTAAACAGGACCAGGTCGGCTATATTTGGCCGAAATTGTGGACTGTATCTCGGATCGAAATGTCGACATATCTCCCATGGAAACGGAGATACGTTCAAATGAATTTTGAAGTTTGGTGATGCAGTACTGCAATAACATTGGATTTGACCTCGTCCCGAATTGACATATCGTAAACAGGACCAGGTTGGCTGTATTTGGCCGAAATTGTGGACGGTATCTCGGATCGAAGTGTCGACATATCTCCCATGGAAACGGAGATACGTTCAAATGAATATTGGAGCCTGGTGTTGCAGTACTGCAATAACATTGGATTTGACCTCGTCCCGAGTTGACATGTCGTAAACAGGACCAGGTTGGCTGTATTTGGCAGCAATTGTGGACTGTATCTCGGATCGAAATGTCGACATATCTCCCATGGAAACGGAGATACGTTCAATTGAATATTGAAGTCTGGATATATAGTACTGCATTAACATTGGAATTGACCTCATCCCGAGTTGACATAATGTAAACAGGAGCAGGTCGGCTGTATTTGGCCCAAATTGTGGACTGTATCTCGGATCAAAATGTCGACATATCTCCCATGGAAACGGAGATACGTTCAAATGAATATTGAAGCCTGGTGTTGCAGTACTGCAATAACATTGGATTTGACCTCGTCCCGAGTTGACATATCGTAAACAGGACCAGGTCGGCTGCATTTGGCCGAAATTGTGGACTGTATCTCGGATCGAAATGTCGACATATCTCCCATGGAAACGGAGATACGTTCAAATGAATATTGGAGTCTGGTGTTGCAGTACTGCAATAACATTGGATTTGACCTCGTCCCGAGTTGACATATCGTAAACAGGACCAGGTCGGCTGTATTTGGCCGAAATTGTGGACTGTATCTCGGATCGAAATGTCGACATATCTCCCATGGAAACGGAGATACGTTCAAATGAATATTGAAGCCTGGTGTTGCAGTACTGCAATAACATTGGATTTGACCTCGTCCCGAGTTGACAAATCGTAAACAGGACCAGGTTGGCTGTATTTGGCAGCAATTGTGGACTATTTCGCGGATCGATTTCTCGACATATCTCCCATGGAAACGGAGATACGTTCAATTGAATATTGAAGTCTGGATATATAGTACTGCATTAACATTGGAATTGACCTCATCCCGAGTTGACATAATGTAAACAGGAGCAGGTCGGCTGTATTTGGCCCAAATTGTGGACTGTATCTCGGATCAAAATGTCGACATATCTCCCATGGAAACGGAGTTACTTTCAAATGAATATTGATGTCTGGATATGCAGTACTGCATTAACATTGGATTTGAACTCGGACCGAGTTGACATAATGAAAACAGGGTCAGGTCGGCAGTATTTGGCAGCAATTGTGGACTATATCTCGGATCGAATTGTCGACATATCTCCCATGGAAACGGAGATACGTTCAATTGAATATTGAAGTCTGGATATATAGTACAGCATTAACATTGGAATTGACCTCGCCCAGAGTTGACATAATGTAAACAGGACCAGGTCGGCTGTATTTGGCCGAAATTGTGGACTGTATCTCGGATCGAAATATCGACATCTCTCCCATGGAAACGGAGATACGTTCAATTGAATATTGATGTCTGGATATGCAGTACTGCATTAACATTGGATTTGAACTCGGACCGAGTTGACATAACGAAAACAGGATCAGGTCGGCTGTATTTGGCAGCAATTGTGGACTATATCTCGGATCGAATTGTCGACATATCTCCCATGGAAACGGAGATACGTTCAATTGAATATTGAAGTCTGGATATATAGTACTGCATTAACATTGGAATTGACCTCATCCCGAGTTGACATAATGTAAACAGGAGCAGGTCGGCTGTATTTGGCCCAAATTGTGGACTGTATCTCGGATCAAAATGTCGACATATCTCCCATGGAAACGGAGATACGTTCAAATGAATATTGAAGCCTGGTGTTGCAGTACTGCAATAACATTGGATTTGACCTCGTCCCGAGTTGACATATCGTAAACAGGACCAGGTCGGCTGCATTTGGCCGAAATTGTGGACTGTATCTCGGATCGAAATGTCGACATATCTCCCATGGAAACGGAGATACGTTCAAATGAATATTGGAGTCTGGTGTTGCAGTACTGCAATAACATTGGATTTGACCTCGTCCCGAGTTGACATATCGTAAACAGGACCAGGTCGGCTGTATTTGGCCGAAATTGTGGACTGTATCTCGGATCGAAATGTCGACATATCTCCCATGGAAACGGAGATACGTTCAAATGAATATTGAAGCCTGGTGTTGCAGTACTGCAATAACATTGGATTTGACCTCGTCCCGAGTTGACAAATCGTAAACAGGACCAGGTTGGCTGTATTTGGCAGCAATTGTGGACTATTTCGCGGATCGATTTCTCGACATATCTCCCATGGAAACGGAGATACGTTCAATTGAATATTGAAGTCTGGATATATAGTACTGCATTAACATTGGAATTGACCTCATCCCGAGTTGACATAATGTAAACAGGAGCAGGTCGGCTGTATTTGGCCCAAATTGTGGGCTGTATCTCGGATCGAAATGTCGACATATCTCCCAAGGAAACGGAGATACGTTCAATTGAATATTGATGTCTGGATATGCAGTACTGCATTAACATTGGATTTGAACTCGGACCGATTTGACATAATGAAAACAGGGTCAGGTCGGCAGTATTTGGCAGCAATTGTGGACTATATCTCGGATCGAATTGTCGACATATCTCCCATGGAAACGGAGATACGTTCAATTGAATATTGAAGTCTGGATATATAGTACAGCATTAACATTGGAATTGACCTCGCCCAGAGTTGACATAATGTAAACAGGACCAGGTCGGCTGTATTTGGCCGAAATTGTGGACTGTATCTCGGATCGAAATATCGACATCTCTCCCATGGAAACGGAGATACGTTCAATTGAATATTGATGTCTGGATATGCAGTACTGCATTAACATTGGATTTGAACTCGGACCGAGTTGACATAACGAAAACAGGATCAGGTCGGCTGTATTTGGCAGCAATTGTGGACTATATCTCGGATCGAATTGTCGACATATCTCCCATGGAAACGGAGATACGTACAAATGAATATTGAAGCCTGGTGCTGCAGTACTGCAATAACATTGGATTTGACCTCGTCCCGAATTGACATATCGTAAACAGGATCAGGTTGGCTGTATTAGGCCGAAATTGTGGACTGTATCTCGGATCGAAATGTCGACATATCTCCCATGGAAACGGAGATACGTTCAAATGAATATTGAAGCCTGGTGGTGCAGTACTGCAATAACATTGGATTTGACCTCGTCCCGAGTTGACATATCGTAAACAGGACCAGGTCGGCTATATTTGGCCGAAATTGTGGACTGTATCTCGGATCGAAATGTCGACATATCTCCCATGGAAACGGAGATACGTTCAAATGAATTTTGAAGTTTGGTGATGCAGTACTGCAATAACATTGGATTTGACCTCGTCCCGAATTGACATATCGTAAACAGGACCAGGTTGGCTGTATTTGGCCGAAATTGTGGACTGTATCTCGGATCGAAGTGTCGACATATCTCCCATGGAAACGGAGATACGTTCAAATGAATATTGGAGCCTGGTGTTGCAGTACTGCAATAACATTGGATTTGACCTCGTCCCGAGTTGACATGTCGTAAACAGGACCAGGTTGGCTGTATTTGGCAGCAATTGTGGACTGTATCTCGGATCGAAATGTCGACATATCTCCCATGGAAACGGAGATACGTTCAATTGAATATTGAAGTCTGGATATATAGTACTGCATTAACATTGGAATTGACCTCATCCCGAGTTGACATAATGTAAACAGGAGCAGGTCGGCTGTATTTGGCCCAAATTGTGGACTGTATCTCGGATCAAAATGTCGACATATCTCCCATGGAAACGGAGATACGTTCAAATGAATATTGAAGCCTGGTGTTGCAGTACTGCAATAACATTGGATTTGACCTCGTCCCGAGTTGACATATCGTAAACAGGACCAGGTCGGCTGCATTTGGCCGAAATTGTGGACTGTATCTCGGATCGAAATGTCGACATATCTCCCATGGAAACGGAGATACGTTCAAATGAATATTGGAGTCTGGTGTTGCAGTACTGCAATAACATTGGATTTGACCTCGTCCCGAGTTGACATATCGTAAACAGGACCAGGTCGGCTGTATTTGGCCGAAATTGTGGACTGTATCTCGGATCGAAATGTCGACATATCTCCCATGGAAACGGAGATACGTTCAAATGAATATTGAAGCCTGGTGTTGCAGTACTGCAATAACATTGGATTTGACCTCGTCCCGAGTTGACATATCGTAAACAGGACCAGGTCGGCTGTATTTGGCCGAAATTGTGGACTGTATCTCGGATCGAAATGTCGACATATCTCCCATGGAAACGGAGATACGTTCAAATGAATATTGAAGCCTGGTGTTGCAGTACTGCAATAACATTGGATTTGACCTCGTCCCGAGTTGACATATCGTAAACAGGACCAGGTTGGCTGTATTGGGCAGCAATTGTGGACTGTATCTCGGATCGAAATGTCGACATATCTCCCATGGAAACGGAGATACGTTCAATTGAATATTGAAGTCTGGATATATAGTACTGCATTAACATTGGAATTGACCTCGCCCCGAGTTGACATAATGTAAACAGGACCAGGTCGGCTGTATTTGGCCGAAATTGTGGACTGTGTTTCGGATCGAAATGTCGACATATCTCCCATGGAAACGGAGATACGTTCAAATGAATATTGAAGCCTGGTGCTGAAGTACTGCAATAACATTGGATTTGACCTCGTCCCGAGTTGACATATCGTAAACAGGACCAGGTTGGCTGTATTTGGCAGCAATTGTGGACTGTATTTCGGATCGATATGTCGACATATCTCCCATGGAAACGGAGATACGTTCAAATGAATATTGAAGCCTGGTGCTGCAGTACTGCAATAACATTGGATTTGACCTTGTCCCGAGTTGACATATCGTAAACAGGACCAGGTTGGCTGTATTTGGCAGCAATTGTGGACTGTATCTCGGATCGAAATGTCGACATATCTCCCATGGAAACGGAGATACGTTCAATTGAATATTGATGTCTGGATATGCAGTACTGCATTAACATTGGATTTGAACTCGGACCGAGTTGACATAATGAAAACAGGATCAGGTCGGCAGTATTTGGCAGCAATTGTGGACTATATCTCGGATCGAATTGTCGACATATCTCCCATGGAAACGGAGATACGTTCAATTGAATATTGAAGTCTGGATATATAGTACAGCATTAACATTGGAATTGACCTCGCCCAGAGTTGACATAATGTAAACAGGACCAGGTCGGCTGTATTTGGCCGAAATTGTGGACTGTATCTCGGATCGAAATATCGACATCTCTCCCATGGAAACGGAGATACGTTCAAATGAATTTTGAAGTTTGGTGATGCAGTACTGCAATAACATTGGATTTGACCTCGTCCCGAATTGACATATCGTAAACAGGACCAGGTTGGCTGTATTTGGCCGAAATTGTGGACTGTATCTCGGATCGAAGTGTCGACATATCTCCCATGGAAACGGAGATACGTTCAAATGAATATTGGAGCCTGGTGTTGCAGTACTGCAATAACATTGGATTTGACCTCGTCCCGAGTTGACATGTCGTAAACAGGACCAGGTTGGCTGTATTTGGCAGCAATTGTGGACTGTATCTCGGATCGAAATGTCGACATATCTCCCATGGAAACGGAGATACGTTCAATTGAATATTGAAGTCTGGATATATAGTACTGCATTAACATTGGAATTGACCTCATCCCGAGTTGACATAATGTAAACAGGAGCAGGTCGGCTGTATTTGGCCCAAATTGTGGACTGTATCTCGGATCAAAATGTCGACATATCTCCCATGGAAACGGAGATACGTTCAAATGAATATTGAAGCCTGGTGTTGCAGTACTGCATTAACATTGGATTTGAACTCGGACCGAGTTGACATAATGAAAACAGGGTCAGGTCGGCAGTATTTGGCAGCAATTGTGGACTATATCTCGGATCGAATTGTCGACATATCTCCCATGGAAACGGAGATACGTTCAATTGAATATTGAAGTCTGGATATATAGTACAGCATTAACATTGGAATTGACCTCGCCCAGAGTTGACATAATGTAAACAGGACCAGGTCGGCTGTATTTGGCCGAAATTGTGGACTGTATCTCGGATCGAAATATCGACATCTCTCCCATGGAAACGGAGATACGTTCAATTGAATATTGATGTCTGGATATGCAGTACTGCATTAACATTGGATTTGAACTCGGACCGAGTTGACATAACGAAAACAGGATCAGGTCGGCAGTATTTGGCAGCAATTGTGGACTATATCTCGGATCGAATTGTCGACATATCTCCCATGGAAACGGAGATACGTTCAATTGAATATTGAAGTCTGGATATATAGTACAGCATTAACATTGGAATTGACCTCGCCCAGTGTTGACATAATGTAAACAGGACCAGGTCGGCTGTATTTGGCCGAAATTGTGGACTGTATCTCGGATCGAAATATCGACATCTCTCCCATGGAAACGGAGATACGTACAAATGAATATTGAAGCCTGGTGCTGCAGTACTGCAATAACATTGGATTTGACCTCGTCCCGAATTGACATATCGTAAACAGGATCAGGTTGGCTGTATTAGGCCGAAATTGTGGACTGTATCTCGGATCGAAATGTCGACATATCTCCCATGGAAACGGAGATACGTTCAAATGAATATTGAAGCCTGGTGGTGCAGTACTGCAATAACATTGGATTTGACCTCGTCCCGAGTTGACATATCGTAAACAGGACCAGGTCGGCTATATTTGGCCGAAATTGTGGACTGTATCTCGGATCGAAATGTCGACATATCTCCCATGGAAACGGAGATACGTTCAAATGAATTTTGAAGTTTGGTGATGCAGTACTGCAATAACATTGGATTTGACCTCGTCCCGAATTGACATATCGTAAACAGGACCAGGTTGGCTGTATTTGGCCGAAATTGTGGACTGTATCTCGGATCGAAGTGTCGACATATCTCCCATGGAAACGGAGATACGTTCAAATGAATATTGGAGCCTGGTGTTGCTGTACTGCAATAACATTGGATTTGACCTCGTCCCGAGTTGACATGTCGTAAACAGGACCAGGTTGGCTGTATTTGGCAGCAATTGTGGACTGTATCTCGGATCGAAATGTCGACATATCTCCCATGGAAACGGAGATACGTTCAATTGAATATTGAAGTCTGGATATATAGTACTGCATTAACATTGGAATTGACCTCATCCCGAGTTGACATAATGTAAACAGGAGCAGGTCGGCTGTATTTGGCCCAAATTGTGGACTGTATCTCGGATCAAAATGTCGACATATCTCCCATGGAAACGGAGATACGTTCAAATGAATATTGAAGCCTGGTGTTGCAGTACTGCAATAACATTGGATTTGACCTCGTCCCGAGTTGACATATCGTAAACAGGACCAGGTCGGCTGCATTTGGCCGAAATTGTGGACTGTATCTCGGATCGAAATGTCGACATATCTCCCATGGAAACGGAGATACGTTCAAATGAATATTGGAGCCTGGTGTTGCAGTACTGCAATAACATTGGATTTGACCTCGTCCCGAGTTGACATATCGTAAACAGGACCAGGTCGGCTGTATTTGGCCGAAATTGTGGACTGTATCTCGGATCGAAATGTCGACATATCTCCCATGGAAACGGAGATACGTTCAAATGAATATTGAAGCCTGGTGTTGCAGTACTGCAATAACATTGGATTTGACCTCGTCCCGAGTTGACAAATCGTAAACAGGACCAGGTTGGCTGTATTTGGCAGCAATTGTGGACTATATCGCGGATCGATTTCTCGACATATCTCCCATGGAAACGGAGATACGTTCAATTGAATATTGAAGTCTGGATATATAGTACTGCATTAACATTGGAATTGACCTCATCCCGAGTTGACATAATGTAAACAGGAGCAGGTCGGCTGTATTTGGCCCAAATTGTGGACTGTATCTCGGATCAAAATGTCGACATATCTCCCATGGAAACGGAGTTACTTTCAAATGAATATTGAAGCCTGGTGCTGCAGTACTGCAATAACATTGGATTTGACCTCGTCGCGAGTTGAAATGTCGTAAACAGGACCAGGTTGGCTGTATTTGGTAGCAATTGTGGACTATGTGTCAGATCGAGTTGTCGACAAATCTGCAATGGAAACGGAGATACGTTCAAATGAATATTGAAGCCTGGTGTTGCAGTACTGCAATAACATTGGATTTGACCTCGTCCCGAGTTGACATATCGTAAACAGGACCAGGTTGGCTGTATTTGGCAGCAATTGTGGACTGTATCTCGGATCGAAATGTCGACATATCTCCCATGGAAACGGAGATACGTTCAATTGAATATTGAAGTCTGGATATATAGTACTGCATTAACATTGAAATTGACCTCATCCCGAGTTGACATAATGTAAACAGTAGCAGGTCGGCTGTATTTGGCCCAAATTGTGGACTGTATCTCGGATCAAAATGTCGACATATCTCCCATGGAAACGGAGATACGTTCAAATGAATATTGAAGCCTGGTGTTGCAGTACTGCAATAACATTGGATTTGACCTCGTCCCGAGTTGACATATCGTAAACAGGACCAGGTCGGCTGCATTTGGCCGAAATTGTGGACTGTATCTCGGATCGAAATGTCGACATATCTCCCATGGAAACGGAGATACGTTCAAATGAATATTGGAGCCTGGTTTTGCAGTACTGCAATAACATTGGATTTGACCTCGTCCCGAGTTGACATATTGTAAACAGGACCAGGTTGGCTGTATTTGGCAGCAATTGTGGACTATTTCGCGGATCGATTTCTCGACATATCTCCAATGGAAATGGAGATACGTTCAATTGAATATATGTGGTAGAATGTGGAATATTTCAATTGTGCTGAATTTTGCAGGGCACTGGGTTGGCATAGCACAAACCGGTTGATATGCGCTGTGTTGCCAGCAAATGTAGGGTATAACGCGCAGCGAATTGTAGACATATCTCAAATGGAATCGGAGATACGTCCAAATGAATTTTGAAGTTTGGTAATGCAGTACTGCAATAACATTGGATTTGACCTCGTCCCGAATTGACATATCGTAAACAGGACCAGGTTGGCTGTATTTGGCAGCAATTGTGGACTATATCTCGGATCGAATTTTCGACATATCTCCCATGGGAACGGAGATACGTTCAAATGAAAATTGAAGCCTTCTGCTACAGTACTTCAATAATATTGGATTTGACCTCGTCCCGAGTTGACATATCGTAAACAGGACCAGGTCGGCTGTATTTGGCCAAAATTGTGGACTGTATCTCGGATCGAAATGTCGACATATCTCCCATGGAAACGGAGATACGTTCAAATGAATATTGGAGCCTGGTGTTGCAGTACTGCAATAACATTGGATTTGACCTCGTCCCGAGTTGACATATCGTAAACAGGACCAGGTTGGCTGTATTTGGCAGCAATTGTGGACTGTATCTCGGATCGAAATGTCGACATATCTCCCATGGAAACGGAGATACGTTCAATTGAATATTGAAGTCTGGATATATAGTACAGCATTAACATTGGAATTGACCTCGCCCCGAGTTGACATAATGTAAACAGGAGCAAATCGGCTGTATTTGGCCGAAATTGTGGACTGTATCTCGGATCGAATTGTCGACATATCTCCCATGGAAACGGAGATACGTTCAATTGAATATTGAAGTCTGGATATATAGTACTGCATTAACATTGGAATTGACCTCATCCCGAGTTGACATAACGTAAACAGGAGCAGGTCGGCTGTATTTGGCCCAAATTGTGGACTGTATCTCGGATCAAAATGTCGACATATCTCCCATGGAAACGGAGTTACGTTCAAATGAATATTGAAGCCTGGTGCTGCCGTACTGCAATAACATTGGATTTGACCTCGTCCCGAGTTGAAATGTCGTAAACAGGACCAGGTTGGCTGTAATTGTGGACTATGTGTCAGATCGAGTTGTCGACAAATCTCCAATGGAAACGGAGAGACGTTCAATTGAATATATATGGTAGAATCTGCAATATTTCAATTGCGCTGAATATTGCAGGGCACTGGGTTGACATAGCGCAAACCGGTTGATGGGACCTGTGGTGGCAGCAAATGTGAGGGAATTGTGGTCATATCTCCAATAGAATTGGAGATACGTTCAAATGAATTTTGAAGCCTGGTGGTGCAGTACTGCAATAACATTGGATTTGACCTCGTCCCGAGTTGACATATCGTAAACAGGACCAGGGTGGCTGTATTTGGCAGCAATTGTGGACTGTATTACGGATCGAAATGTCGACATATCTCCCATGGAAACGGAGATACGTTCAAATTAATATTGAAGCCTGGTGCTGCAGTACTGCAATAACATTGGATTTGACTTCGTCCCGAGTTGACATGTCGTAAACAGGACCAGGTTGGGTGTATTTGGCAGCAATTGTGGACTATATGTCGGATCGAATTGTCGACATATCTCCAATGGAAACGGTGAGACGTTCAATTGAAAATTGAAGTCTGGATATATAGTACAGCATTAACATTGGAATTGACCTCGCCCCGAGTTGACATAATGTAAACAGGACCAGGTCGGCTGTATTTGGCCGAAACTGTGGACTGTATCTCGGATCGAAATGTCGACATATCTCCCATGGAAACGGAGTTACGTTCAAATGAATATTGAAGCCTGGTGCTGCAGTACTGCAATAACATTGGATTTGACCTCTTCCCGAGTTGACATATCGTAAACAGGACCAGGTTGGCTGTATTTGGCAGCAATTGTGGACTGTATTACAGATCGAAATGTCGACATATCTCCCATGGAAACGGAGATACGTTCAAATGAAAATTGAAGCCTTCTGCTGCAGTACTTCAATAATATTGGATTTGACCTCGTCCCGAGTTGACATATCGTAAACAGGACCAGGTTGGCTGTATTTGGTACGAATTGTGGACTGTATCTCGGATCGAAATGTCGACATATCTCCCATGGAACCGGAGATACGTTCAATTGAATATTGAAGTCTGGATATATAGTACTGCATTAACATTGGAATTGACCTCATCCCTAGTTGACATAATGTAAACAGGAGCAGGTCGGCTGTATTTGGCCGAAATTGTGGGCTGTATCTCGGATCGAATTGTCGACATATCTCCCATGGAAACGGAGATACGTTCAATTGAATATTGAAGTCTGGATATGCAGTACTGCATTAACATTGGATTTGACCTCGTCCCGAGTTGACATATCGTAAACAGGACCAGGTCGGCTGTATTTGGCCGAAATTGTGGACTGTATCTCGGATCGAGATGTCGACATATCTCCCATGGAAACGGAGATACGTTCAAATGAATATTGAAGCCTGGTGTTGCAGTACTGCAATAACATTGGATTTGACCTCGTCCCGAGTTGACATATCGTAAACAGGACCACGTTAGCTGTATTTGGCAGCAATTGTTTACTGTACCTCGGATCGAAATGTCGACATATCTCCCATGGAAACGGAGATACGTTCAATTGAATATTGAAGTCTGGATATATAGTACTGCATTAACATTGGAATTGACCTCATCCCGAGTTGACATAATGTAAACAGGAGCAGGTAGGCTGTATTTGGCCCAAATTGTGGACTGTATCTCGGATCAAAATGTCGACATATTTCCCATGGAAACGGAGTTACGTTCAAATGAATATTGAAGCCTGGTGCTGCAGTACTGCAATAACATTGGATTTGACCTCGTCCCGAGTTGACATGTCGTAAACAGGACCAGGTTGGCTGTATTTGGCAGCAATTGTGGACTATATGTCGGATCGAATTGTCGACATATCTCCAATGGAAACGGTGAGACGTTCAATTGAATATTGAAATCTGGATATGCAGTACTGCAATTAACATTGGATATGAACTCGGCCCGAGTTGACATAATGAAAACAGGAATAGGTCAGCTTTATTGGATAGCAATGTGGAGTACAACGCGCACCGAATTGATGATATATCTCCAATGGAAATGGAGATACGTTCAAATGAATATGGAAACCTGGATATGCTAAACTGCAATTACAATGGGTTTGGCAGGGACACGGGTTGACATAGCAAAATCCGGCCGATACGCGTAGTGTATGTCAGCAAATGTGGAAGAGAAAGCACATCATATTGTCGGCATATCTCAAATGCAAACGGAGCTACTATCAATTGAATATTGATTCATGAATACGCAGTACTGCAAAAACATTAGTTTTGAACTAGACCCGAGTTGACACAATGTAAACAGGTGCATGTGTGCTGTATTTGGCAGCAATTGTGGACTATTTCGCGGATCGATTTCTCGACATATCTCCAATGGAAATGGAGATACGTTCAAATGAAATTGAAGCCCTCTGCTGCAGTACTGCAATAATATTGGATTTGACCTCGTCCCGAGTTGACATATCGTAGACAGGACCAGGTTGGCTGTATTTGGCAGCAATTGTGGACTATATCTCGGATCGAATTTTCGACATATCTCCCATGGCAACGGAGATACGTTCAAATGAAATTGAAGCCTTCTGCTGCAGTACTGCAATAATATTGGATTTGACCTCGTCCCGAGTTGACATATCGTAGTCAGGACCAGGTTGGCTGTATTTGGCAGCAATTGTGGACTATATGTCGGTTCGAATTGTCGACATATCTCCCATGGAAACGGAGATGCGTTCAATTGAATATTGAAGTCTGGATATGCCGTACTGCATTAACATTGGATTTGAACTAGGACCGAGTTGACATAATGAAAACAGGATCAGGTCGGCAGTATTTGGCAGCAATTGTGGACTATATCTCGGATCGAATTGTCGACATATCTCACATGGGAACGGAGATAAGTTCAATTGAATATTGAAGTCTGGATATATAGTACAGCATTAACATTGGAATTGACCTCGCCCCGAGTTGACATAATGTAAACAGGACCAGGTCGGCTGTATTTGGCCGAAGTTGTGGACTGTATCTCGGATCGAATTGTCGACATATCTCCCATGGAAACGAGGACACGTTCAATTGAAAATTGAAGTCTGGATATATAGTACAGCATTAACATTGGAATTGACCTCGCCCCGAGTTGACATAATGTAAACAGGACCAGGTCGGCTGTATTTGGCCGAAACTGTGGACTGTATCTCGGATCGAAATGTCGACATATCTCCCATGGAAACGGAGTTACGTTCAAATGAATATTGAAGCCTGGTGCTGCAGTACTGCAATAACATTGGATTTGACCTCGTCCCGAGTTGACATATCGTAAACAGGACCAGGTTGGCTGTATTTGGCAGCAATTGTGGACTGTATTACGGATCGAAATGTCGACATATCTCCCATGGAAACGGAGATACGTTCAAATGAAAATTGAAGCCTTCTGCTGCAGTACTTCAATAATATCGGATTTGACCTCGTCCCGAGTTGACATATCGTAAACAGGACCAGGTTGGCTGTATTTGGCAGCAATTGTGGACTGTATTACGGATCGAAATGTCGACATATCTCCCATGGAAACGGAGATACGTTCAAATGAAATTGAAGCCTTCTGCTGCAGTTCTGCAATAATATTGGATTTGACCTCGTCCCGAGTTGACATATCGTAGACAGGACCAGGTTGGCTGTATTTGGCAGCAATTGTGGACTATATGTCGGTTCGAATTGTCGACATATCTCCCATGGAAACGGAGATGCGTTCAATTGAATATTGAAGTCTGGATATGCCGTACTGCATTAACATTGGATTTGAACTAGGACCGAGTTGACATAATGAAAACAGGATCAGGTCTGCAGTATTTGGCAGCAATTGTGGACTATATCTCGGATCGAATTGTCGACATATCTCACATGGAAACGGAGATAAGTTCAATTGAATATTGAAGTCTGGATATATAGTACAGCATTAACATTGGAATTGACCTCGCCCCGAGTTGACATAATGTAAACAGGACCAGGTCGGCTGTATTTGGGCGAAATTGTGGACTGTATCTCGGATCGAATTGTCGACATATCTCCCATGGAAACGGAGACACGTTCAATTGAAAATTGAAGTCTGGATATATAGTACAGCATTAACATTGGAATTGACCTCGCCCCGAGTTGACATAATGTAAACAGGACCAGGTCGGCTGTATTTGGCCGAAACTGTGGACTGTATCTCGGATCGAAATGTCGACATATCTCCCATGGAAACGGAGTTACGTTCAAATGAATATTGAAGCCTGGTGCTGCAGTACTGCAATAACATTGGATTTGACCTCGTCCCGAGTTGACATATCGTAAACAGGACCAGGTTGGCTGTATTTGGCAGCAATTGTGGACTGTATTACGGATCGAAATGTCGACATATCTCCCATGGAAACGGAGATGCGTTCAAATGAAAATTGAAGCCTTCTGCTGCAGTACTTCAATAATATTGGATTTGACCTCGTCCCGAGTTGACATATCGTAAACAGGACTAGGTTGGCTGTATTTGGCCGAAATTGTGGGCTGTATCTCGGATCGAATTGTCGACATATCTCCCATGGAAACGGAGATACGTTCAATTGAATATTGAAGTCTGGATATGCCGTACTGCATTAACATTGGATTTGACCTCGTCCCGAGTTGACATATCGTAAACAGGACCAGGTCGGCTGTATTTGGCCGAAATTTTGGACTGTATCTCGGATCGAGATGTCGACATATCTCCCATGGAAACGGAGATACGTTCAAATGAATATTGAAGCCTGGTGTTGCAGTACTGCAATAACATTGGATTTGACCTCGTCCCGAGTTGACATATCGTAAACAGGACCACGTTGGCTGTATTTGGCAGCAATTGTGGACTGTACCTCGGATCGAAATGTCGACATATCTCCCATGGAAACGGAGATACGTTCAATTGAATATTGAAGTCTGGATATATAGTACTGCATTAACATTGGAATTGACCTCATCCCGAGTTGACATAATGTAAACAGGAGCAGGTCGGCTGTATTTGGCCCAAATTGTGGACTGTATCTCGGATCAAAATGTCGACATATCTCCCATGGAAACGGAGTTACGTTCAAATGAATATTGAAGCCTGGTGCTGCAGTACTGCAATAACATTGGATTTGACCTCGTCCCGAGTTGACATGTCGTAAACAGGACCAGGTTGGCTGTATTTGGCAGCATTTGTGAACTATGTGTCAGATCGAGTTGTCGACATATCTCCAATGGAAACGGAGAGACGTTCAATTGAATATATATGGTAGAATCTGCAATATTTCAATTGCGCTGGATTTTGCAGGGCACTGGGTTGACATAGCGCAAACCGGTTGATGGGACCTGTGTTGGCAGCAAATGTGAGGGAATTGTAGTCATATCTCCAATAGAATTGGAGATACGTTCAAATGAATTTTGAAGCCTGGTGGTGCAGTACTGCAATAACATTGGATTTGACCTCGTCCCGAGTTGACATATCGTAAACAGGACCAGGTTGGCTGTATTTGGCAGCAATTGTGTACTGTATTACGGATCGAAATGTCGACATATCTCCCATGGAAACGGAGATACGTTCAAATTAATATTGAAGCCTGGTGCTGCAGTACTGCAATAACATTGGATTTGACTTCGTCCCGAGTTGACATGTCGTAAACAGGACCAGGTTGGCTGTATTTGGCAGCAATTGTGGACTATATGTCGGATCGAATTGTCGACATATCTCCAATGGAAACGGGGAGACGTTCAATTGAATATTGAAATCTGGATATGCAGTACTGCAATTAACATTGGATATGAACTCGGCCCGAGTTGACATAATGAAAACAGGAATAGGTCAGCTTTATTGGATAGCAAATGTGGAGTACAACGCGCACCGAATTGATGATATATCTCCAATGGAAATGGAGATACGTTCAATTGAATATGGAAACCTGGATATGCTAAACTGCAATTACAATGGGTTTGGCAGGGACAAGGGTTGACATAGCAAAATCCGGCCGATACGCGTAGTGTATGTCAGCAAATGTGGAAGAGAAAACACATCATATTGTCGGCATATCTCAAATGCAAACGGAGCTACTATCAATTGAATATTGATTCATGAATCCGCAGTACTGCAAAAACATTGGTTTTGAACTAGACCAGAGTTGACACAATGTAAACAGGTGCATGTGCGCTGTATTTGGCAGCAATTGTGGACTATTTCGCGGATCGATTTCTCGACATATCTCCAATGGAAATGGAGATACGTTCAATTGAATATATATGGTAGAATCTGGAATATTTCAATTGCGCTGAATTTTGCAGGGCACTGGGTTGGCATAGCGCAAACCGGTTGATATGCGCTGTGTTGCCAGCAAATGTAGGGTATAACGCGCAGCGAATTGTAGACATATCTCAAATGGAATCGGAGATACGTCCAAATGAATTTTGAAGTTTGGTGATGCAGTACTGCAATAACATTGGATTGGACCTCGTCCCGAATTGACATATCGTAGACAGGACCAGGTTGGCTGTATTTGGCAGCAATTGTGGACTATATCTCGGATCGAATTTTCGACATATCTCCCATGGGAACGGAGATACGTTCAAATGAAATTGAAGCCTTCTGCTGCAGTACTTCAATAATATTGGATTTGACCTCGTCCCGAGTTGACATATCGTAAACAGGACTAGGTTGGCTGTATTTGGCAGCAATTGTGGACTATATGTCGGATCGAATTGTCGACATATCTCCCATGGAAACGGAGATGCGTTCAATTGAATATTGAAGTCTGGATATGCCCTACTGCATTAGCATTGGATTTGAACTAGGACCGAGATGACATAATGAAAACAGGATCAGGTCGGCAGTATTTGGCAGCAATTGTGGACTATATCTCGGATCGAATTGTCGACATATCTCACATGGAAACGGAGATACGTTCAATTGAATATTGAAGTCTGGATATATAGTACAGCATTAACATTGGAATTGACCTCGCCCCGAGTTGACATAATGTAAACAGGACCAGGTTGGCTGTATTTGGCAGCAATTGTGGACTATATGTCGGAACGAATTGTCGACATATCTCCAATGGAAACGGGGAGACGTTCAATTGAATATTGAAATCTGGATATGCAGTACTGCAATTAACATTGGATATGAACTCGGCCCGAGTTGACACAATGAAAACAGGAATAGGTCAGCTTTATTGGATAGCAAATGTGGAGTACAACGCGCACCGAATTGATGATATATCTCCAATGGAAATGGAGATACGTTCAATTGAATATGGAGACCTGGATATGCTAAACTGCAATTACAATGGGTATGGCAGGGACAAGGGTTGACATAGCAAAATCCGGCCGATACGCGTAGTGTATGTCAGCAAATGTGGAAGAGAAAACACATCATATTGTCGGCATATCTCAAATGCAAACGGAGCTACTATCAATTGAATATTGATTCATGAATACGCAGTACTGCAAAAACATCGGTTTTGAACTAGACCAGAGTTGACACAATGTAAACAGGTGCATGTGCGCTGTATTTGGCAGCAATTGTGGACTATTTCGCGGATCGATTTCTCGACATATCTCCAATGGAAATGGAGATACGTTCAATTGAATATATATGGTAGAATCTGGAATATTTCAATTGCGCTGAATTTTGCAGGGCACTGGGTTGGCATAGCGCAAACCGGTTGATATGCGCTGTGTTGCCAGCAAATGTAGGGTATAACGCGCAGCGAATTGTAGACATATCTCAAATGGAATCGGAGATACGTCCAAATGAATTTTGAAGTTTGGTGATGCAGTACTGCAATAACATTGGATTTGACCTCGTCCCGAATTGACATATCGTAGACAGGACCAGGTTGGCTGTATTTGGCAGCAATTGTGGACTATATCTCGGATCGAATTTTCGACATATCTCCCATGGGAACGGAGATACGTTCAAATGAAATTGAAGCCTTCTGCTGCAGTACTTCAATAATATTGGATTTGACCTCGTCCCGAGTTGACATATCGTAAACAGGACCAGGTTGGCTGTATTTGGCAGCAATTGTGGACTGTATCTCGGATCGAAATGTCGACATATCTCCCATGGAAACGGAGATACGTTCAAATGAATATTGAAGCCTGGTGTTGCAGTACTGCAATAACATTGGATTTGACCTCGTCCCGAGTTGACATATCGTAAACAGGACCAGGTTGGCTGTATTTGGCAGCAATTGTGGACTGTATCTCGGATCGAAATTTCGACATATCTCCCATGGAAACGGAGATACGTTCAATTGAATATTGAAGTCTGGATATATAGTACTGCATTAACAATGGAATTGACCTCATCCCGAGTTGACATAATGTAAACAGGACCAGGTCGGCTGCATTTGGCCGAAATTGTGGACTGTATCTCGGATCGAAATGTCGACATATCTCCCATGGAAACGGAGATACGTTCAAATGAATATTGGAGTCTGGTGTTGCAGTACTGCAATAACATTGGATTTGACCTCGTCCCGAGTTGACATATCGTAAACAGGACCAGGTCGGCTGTATTTGGCCGAAATTGTGGACTGTATCTCGGATCGAAATGTCGACATATCTCCCATGGAAACGGAGATACGTTCAAATGAATATTGAAGCCTGGTGTTGCAGTACTGCAATAACATTGGATTTGACCTCGTCCCGAGTTGACAAATCGTAAACAGGACCAGGTTGGCTGTATTTGGCAGCAATTGTGGACTATTTCGCGGATCGATTTCTCGACATATCTCCCATGGAAACGGAGATACGTTCAATTGAATATTGAAGTCTGGATATATAGTACTGCATTAACATTGGAATTGACCTCATCCCGAGTTGACATAATGTAAACAGGAGCAGGTCGGCTGTATTTGGCCCCAATTGTGGACTGTATCTCGGATCAAAATGTCGACATATCTCCCATGGAAACGGAGTTACTTTCAAATGAATATTGAAGCCTGGTGCTGCAGTACTGCAATAACATTGGATTTGACCTCGTCGCGAGTTGAAATGTCGTAAACAGGACCAGGTTGGCTGTATTTGGTAGCAATTGTGGACTATGTGTCAGATCGAGTTGTCGACAAATCTGCAATGGAAACGGAGATACGTTCAAATGAATATTGAAGCCTGGTGTTGCAGTACTGCAATAACATTGGATTTGACCTCGTCCCGAGTTGACATATCGTAAACAGGACCAGGTTGGCTGTATTTGGCAGCAATTGTGGACTGTATCTCGGATCGAAATGTCGACATATCTCCCATGGAAACGGAGATACGTTCAATTGAATATTGAAGTCTGGATATATAGTACTGCATTAACATTGAAATTGACCTCATCCCGAGTTGACATAATGTAAACAGGAGCAGGTCGGCTGTATTTGGCCCAAATTGTGGACTGTATCTCGGATCAAAATGTCGACATATCTCCCATGGAAACGGAGATACGTTCAAATGAATATTGAAGCCTGGTGTTGCAGTACTGCAATAACATTGGATTTGACCTCGTCCCGAGTTGACATATCGTAAACAGGACCAGGTCGGCTGCATTTGGCCGAAATTGTGGACTGTATCTCGGATCGAAATGTCGACATATCTCCCATGGAAACGGAGATACGTTCAAATGAATATTGGAGCCTGGTTTTGCAGTACTGCAATAACATTGGATTTGACCTCGTCCCGAGTTGACATATTGTAAACAGGACCAGGTTGGCTGTATTTGGCAGCAATTGTGGACTATTTCGCGGATCGATTTCTCGACATATCTCCAATGGAAATGGAGATACGTTCAATTGAATATATGTGGTAGAATGTGGAATATTTCAATTGTGCTGAATTTTGCAGGGCACTGGGTTGGCATAGCACAAACCGGTTGATATGCGCTGTGTTGCCAGCAAATGTAGGGTATAACGCGCAGCGAATTGTAGACATATCTCAAATGGAATCGGAGATACGTCCAAATGAATTTTGAAGTTTGGTAATGCAGTACTGCAATAACATTGGATTTGACCTCGTCCCGAATTGACATATCGTAAACAGGACCAGGTTGGCTGTATTTGGCAGCAATTGTGGACTATATCTCGGATCGAATTTTCGACATATCTCCCATGGGAACGGAGATACGTTCAAATGAAAATTGAAGCCTTCTGCTACAGTACTTCAATAATATTGGATTTGACCTCGTCCCGAGTTGACATATCGTAAACAGGACCAGGTCGGCTGTATTTGGCCAAAATTGTGGACTGTATCTCGGATCGAAATGTCGACATATCTCCCATGGAAACGGAGATACGTTCAAATGAATATTGGAGCCTGGTGTTGCAGTACTGCAATAACATTGGATTTGACCTCGTCCCGAGTTGACATATCGTAAACAGGACCAGGTTGGCTGTATTTGGCAGCAATTGTGGACTGTATCTCGGATCGAAATGTCGACATATCTCCCATGGAAACGGAGATACGTTCAATTGAATATTGAAGTCTGGATATATAGTACAGCATTAACATTGGAATTGACCTCGCCCCGAGTTGACATAATGTAAACAGGAGCAAATCGGCTGTATTTGGCCGAAATTGTGGACTGTATCTCGGATCGAATTGTCGACATATCTCCCATGGAAACGGAGATACGTTCAATTGAATATTGAAGTCTGGATATATAGTACTGCATTAACATTGGAATTGACCTCATCCCGAGTTGACATAACGTAAACAGGAGCAGGTCGGCTGTATTTGGCCCAAATTGTGGACTGTATCTCGGATCAAAATGTCGACATATCTCCCATGGAAACGGAGTTACGTTCAAATGAATATTGAAGCCTGGTGCTGCCGTACTGCAATAACATTGGATTTGACCTCGTCCCGAGTTGAAATGTCGTAAACAGGACCAGGTTGGCTGTATTTGGTAGCAATTGTGGACTATGTGTCAGATCGAGTTGTCGACAAATCTCCAATGGAAACGGAGAGACGTTCAATTGAATATATATGGTAGAATCTGCAATATTTCAATTGCGCTGAATATTGCAGGGCACTGGGTTGACATAGCGCAAACCGGTTGATGGGACCTGTGGTGGCAGCAAATGTGAGGGAATTGTGGTCATATCTCCAATAGAATTGGAGATACGTTCAAATGAATTTTGAAGCCTGGTGGTGCAGTACTGCAATAACATTGGATTTGACCTCGTCCCGAGTTGACATATCGTAAACAGGACCAGGGTGGCTGTATTTGGCAGCAATTGTGGACTGTATTACGGATCGAAATGTCGACATATCTCCCATGGAAACGGAGATACGTTCAAATTAATATTGAAGCCTGGTGCTGCAGTACTGCAATAACATTGGATTTGACTTCGTCCCGAGTTGACATGTCGTAAACAGGACCAGGTTGGGTGTATTTGGCAGCAATTGTGGACTATATGTCGGATCGAATTGTCGACATATCTCCAATGGAAACGGTGAGACGTTCAATTGAAAATTGAAGTCTGGATATATAGTACAGCATTAACATTGGAATTGACCTCGCCCCGAGTTGACATAATGTAAACAGGACCAGGTCGGCTGTATTTGGCCGAAACTGTGGACTGTATCTCGGATCGAAATGTCGACATATCTCCCATGGAAACGGAGTTACGTTCAAATGAATATTGAAGCCTGGTGCTGCAGTACTGCAATAACATTGGATTTGACCTCGTCCCGAGTTGACATATCGTAAACAGGACCAGGTTGGCTGTATTTGGCAGCAATTGTGGACTGTATTACAGATCGAAATGTCGACATATCTCCCATGGAAACGGAGATACGTTCAAATGAAAATTGAAGCCTTCTGCTGCAGTACTTCAATAATATTGGATTTGACCTCGTCCCGAGTTGACATATCGTAAACAGGACCAGGTTGGCTGTATTTGGTACGAATTGTGGACTGTATCTCGGATCGAAATGTCGACATATCTCCCATGGAACCGGAGATACGTTCAATTGAATATTGAAGTCTGGATATATAGTACTGCATTAACATTGGAATTGACCTCATCCCTAGTTGACATAATGTAAACAGGAGCAGGTCGGCTGTATTTGGCCGAAATTGTGGGCTGTATCTCGGATCGAATTGTCGACATATCTCCCATGGAAACGGAGATACGTTCAATTGAATATTGAAGTCTGGATATGCCGTACTGCATTAACATTGGATTTGACCTCGTCCCGAGTTGACATATCGTAAACAGGACCAGGTCGGCTGTATTTGGCCGAAATTGTGGACTGTATCTCGGATCGAGATGTCGACATATCTCCCATGGAAACGGAGATACGTTCAAATGAATATTGAAGCCTGGTGTTGCAGTACTGCAATAACATTGGATTTGACCTCGTCCCGAGTTGACATATCGTAAACAGGACCACGTTAGCTGTATTTGGCAGCAATTGTTTACTGTACCTCGGATCGAAATGTCGACATATCTCCCATGGAAACGGAGATACGTTCAATTGAATATTGAAGTCTGGATATATAGTACTGCATTAACATTGGAATTGACCTCATCCCGAGTTGACATAATGTAAACAGGAGCAGGTAGGCTGTATTTGGCCCAAATTGTGGACTGTATCTCGGATCAAAATGTCGACATATTTCCCATGGAAACGGAGTTACGTTCAAATGAATATTGAAGCCTGGTGCTGCAGTACTGCAATAACATTGGATTTGACCTCGTCCCGAGTTGACATGTCGTAAACAGGACCAGGTTGGCTGTATTTGGCAGCAATTGTGGACTATATGTCGGATCGAATTGTCGACATATCTCCAATGGAAACGGTGAGACGTTCAATTGAATATTGAAATCTGGATATGCAGTACTGCAATTAACATTGGATATGAACTCGGCCCGAGTTGACATAATGAAAACAGGAATAGGTCAGCTTTATTGGATAGCAAATGTGGAGTACAACGCGCACCGAATTGATGATATATCTCCAATGGAAATGGAGATACGTTCAATTGAATATGGAAACCTGGATATGCTAAACTGCAATTACAATGGGTTTGGCAGGGACACGGGTTGACATAGCAAAATCCGGCCGATACGCGTAGTGTATGTCAGCAAATGTGGAAGAGAAAGCACATCATATTGTCGGCATATCTCAAATGCAAACGGAGCTACTATCAATTGAATATTGATTCATGAATACGCAGTACTGCAAAAACATTAGTTTTGAACTAGACCCGAGTTGACACAATGTAAACAGGTGCATGTGTGCTGTATTTGGCAGCAATTGTGGACTATTTCGCGGATCGATTTCTCGACATATCTCCAATGGAAATGGAGATACGTTCAAATGAAATTGAAGCCTTCTGCTGCAGTACTGCAATAATATTGGATTTGACCTCGTCCCGAGTTGACATATCGTAGACAGGACCAGGTTGGCTGTATTTGGCAGCAATTGTGGACTATATCTCGGATCGAATTTTCGACATATCTCCCATGGGAACGGAGATACGTTCAAATGAAATTGAAGCCTTCTGCTGCAGTACTGCAATAATATTGGATTTGACCTCGTCCCGAGTTGACATATCGTAGTCAGGACCAGGTTGGCTGTATTTGGCAGCAATTGTGGACTATATGTCGGTTCGAATTGTCGACATATCTCCCATGGAAACGGAGATGCGTTCAATTGAATATTGAAGTCTGGATATGCCGTACTGCATTAACATTGGATTTGAACTAGGACCGAGTTGACATAATGAAAACAGGATCAGGTCGGCAGTATTTGGCAGCAATTGTGGACTATATCTCGGATCGAATTGTCGACATATCTCACATGGAAACGGAGATAAGTTCAATTGAATATTGAAGTCTGGATATATAGTACAGCATTAACATTGGAATTGACCTCGCCCCGAGTTGACATAATGTAAACAGGACCAGGTCGGCTGTATTTGGCCGAAATTGTGGACTGTATCTCGGATCGAATTGTCGACATATCTCCCATGGAAACGAGGACACGTTCAATTGAAAATTGAAGTCTGGATATATAGTACAGCATTAACATTGGAATTGACCTCGCCCCGAGTTGACATAATGTAAACAGGACCAGGTCGGCTGTATTTGGCCGAAACTGTGGACTGTATCTCGGATCGAAATGTCGACATATCTCCCATGGAAACGGAGTTACGTTCAAATGAATATTGAAGCCTGGTGCTGCAGTACTGCAATAACATTGGATTTGACCTCGTCCCGAGTTGACATATCGTAAACAGGACCAGGTTGGCTGTATTTGGCAGCAATTGTGGACTGTATTACGGATCGAAATGTCGACATATCTCCCATGGAAACGGAGATACGTTCAAATGAAAATTGAAGCCTTCTGCTGCAGTACTTCAATAATATCGGATTTGACCTCGTCCCGAGTTGACATATCGTAAACAGGACCAGGTTGGCTGTATTTGGCAGCAATTGTGGACTGTATTACGGATCGAAATGTCGACATATCTCCCATGGAAACGGAGATACGTTCAAATGAAATTGAAGCCTTCTGCTGCAGTTCTGCAATAATATTGGATTTGACCTCGTCCCGAGTTGACATATCGTAGACAGGACCAGGTTGGCTGTATTTGGCAGCAATTGTGGACTATATGTCGGTTCGAATTGTCGACATATCTCCCATGGAAACGGAGATGCGTTCAATTGAATATTGAAGTCTGGATATGCCGTACTGCATTAACATTGGATTTGAACTAGGACCGAGTTGACATAATGAAAACAGGATCAGGTCTGCAGTATTTGGCAGCAATTGTGGACTATATCTCGGATCGAATTGTCGACATATCTCACATGGAAACGGAGATAAGTTCAATTGAATATTGAAGTCTGGATATATAGTACAGCATTAACATTGGAATTGACCTCGCCCCGAGTTGACATAATGTAAACAGGACCAGGTCGGCTGTATTTGGCCGAAATTGTGGACTGTATCTCGGATCGAATTGTCGACATATCTCCCATGGAAACGGAGACACGTTCAATTGAAAATTGAAGTCTGGATATATAGTACAGCATTAACATTGGAATTGACCTCGCCCCGAGTTGACATAATGTAAACAGGACCAGGTCGGCTGTATTTGGCCGAAACTGTGGACTGTATCTCGGATCGAAATGTCGACATATCTCCCATGGAAACGGAGTTACGTTCAAATGAATATTGAAGCCTGGTGCTGCAGTACTGCAATAACATTGGATTTGACCTCGTCCCGAGTTGACATATCGTAAACAGGACCAGGTTGGCTGTATTTGGCAGCAATTGTGGACTGTATTACGGATCGAAATGTCGACATATCTCCCATGGAAACGGAGATGCGTTCAAATGAAAATTGAAGCCTTCTGCTGCAGTACTTCAATAATATTGGATTTGACCTCGTCCCGAGTTGACATATCGTAAACAGGACTAGGTTGGCTGTATTTGGCCGAAATTGTGGGCTGTATCTCGGATCGAATTGTCGACATATCTCCCATGGAACCGGAGATACGTTCAATTGAATATTGAAGTCTGGATATGCCGTACTGCATTAACATTAGATTTGACCTCGTCCCGAGTTGACATATCGTAAACAGGACCAGGTCGGCTGTATTTGGCCGAAATTTTGGACTGTATCTCGGATCGAGATGTCGACATATCTCCCATGGAAACGGAGATACGTTCAAATGAATATTGAAGCCTGGTGTTGCAGTACTGCAATAACATTGGATTTGACCTCGTCCCGAGTTGACATATCGTAAACAGGACCACGTTGGCTGTATTTGGCAGCAATTGTGGACTGTACCTCGGATCGAAATGTCGACATATCTCCCATGGAAACGGAGATACGTTCAATTGAATATTGAAGTCTGGATATATAGTACTGCATTAACATTGGAATTGACCTCATCCCGAGTTGACATAATGTAAACAGGAGCAGGTCGGCTGTATTTGGCCCAAATTGTGGACTGTATCTCGGATCAAAATGTCGACATATCTCCCATGGAAACGGAGTTACGTTCAAATGAATATTGAAGCCTGGTGCTGCAGTACTGCAATAACATTGGATTTGACCTCGTCCCGAGTTGACATGTCGTAAACAGGACCAGGTTGGCTGTATTTGGCAGCATTTGTGAACTATGTGTCAGATCGAGTTGTCGACATATCTCCAATGGAAACGGAGAGACGTTCAATTGAATATATATGGTAGAATCTGCAATATTTCAATTGCGCTGGATTTTGCAGGGCACTGGGTTGACATAGCGCAAACCGGTTGATGGGACCTGTGTTGGCAGCAAATGTGAGGGAATTGTAGTCATATCTCCAATAGAATTGGAGATACGTTCAAATGAATTTTGAAGCCTGGTGGTGCAGTACTGCAATAACATTGGATTTGACCTCGTCCCGAGTTGACATATCGTAAACAGGACCAGGTTGGCTGTATTTGGCAGCAATTGTGTACTGTATTACGGATCGAAATGTCGACATATCTCCCATGGAAACGGAGATACGTTCAAATTAATATTGAAGCCTGGTGCTGCAGTACTGCAATAACATTGGATTTGACTTCGTCCCGAGTTGACATGTCGTAAACAGGACCAGGTTGGCTGTATTTGGCAGCAATTGTGGACTATATGTCGGATCGAATTGTCGACATATCTCCAATGGAAACGGGGAGACGTTCAATTGAATATTGAAATCTGGATATGCAGTACTGCAATTAACATTGGATATGAACTCGGCCCGAGTTGACATAATGAAAACAGGAATAGGTCAGCTTTATTGGATAGCAAATGTGGAGTACAACGCGCACCGAATTGATGATATATCTCCAATGGAAATGGAGATACGTTCAATTGAATATGGAAACCTGGATATGCTAAACTGCAATTACAATGGGTTTGGCAGGGACAAGGGTTGACATAGCAAAATCCGGCCGATACGCGTAGTGTATGTCAGCAAATGTGGAAGAGAAAACACATCATATTGTCGGCATATCTCAAATGCAAACGGAGCTACTATCAATTGAATATTGATTCATGAATACGCAGTACTGCAAAAACATTGGTTTTGAACTAGACCAGAGTTGACACAATGTAAACAGGTGCATGTGCGCTGTATTTGGCAGCAATTGTGGACTATTTCGCGGATCGATTTCTCGACATATCTCCAATGGAAATGGAGATACGTTCAATTGAATATATATGGTAGAATCTGGAATATTTCAATTGCGCTGAATTTTGCAGGGCACTGGGTTGGCATAGCGCAAACCGGTTGATATGCGCTGTGTTGCCAGCAAATGTAGGGTATAACGCGCAGCGAATTGTAGACATATCTCAAATGGAATCGGAGATACGTCCAAATGAATTTTGAAGTTTGGTGATGCAGTACTGCAATAACATTGGATTGGACCTCGTCCCGAATTGACATATCGTAGACAGGACCAGGTTGGCTGTATTTGGCAGCAATTGTGGACTATATCTCGGATCGAATTTTCGACATATCTCCCATGGGAACGGAGATACGTTCAAATGAAATTGAAGCCTTCTGCTGCAGTACTTCAATAATATTGGATTTGACCTCGTCCCGAGTTGACATATCGTAAACAGGACTAGGTTGGCTGTATTTGGCAGCAATTGTGGACTATATGTCGGATCGAATTGTCGACATATCTCCCATGGAAACGGAGATGCGTTCAATTGAATATTGAAGTCTGGATATGCCCTACTGCATTAGCATTGGATTTGAACTAGGACCGAGATGACATAATGAAAACAGGATCAGGTCGGCAGTATTTGGCAGCAATTGTGGACTATATCTCGGATCGAATTGTCGACATATCTCACATGGAAACGGAGATACGTTCAATTGAATATTGAAGTCTGGATATATAGTACAGCATTAACATTGGAATTGACCTCGCCCCGAGTTGACATAATGTAAACAGGACCAGGTTGGCTGTATTTGGCAGCAATTGTGGACTATATGTCGGAACGAATTGTCGACATATCTCCAATGGAAACGGGGAGACGTTCAATTGAATATTGAAATCTGGATATGCAGTACTGCAATTAACATTGGATATGAACTCGGCCCGAGTTGACATAATGAAAACAGGAATAGGTCAGCTTTATTGGATAGCAAATGTGGAGTACAACGCGCACCGAATTGATGATATATCTCCAATGGAAATGGAGATACGTTCAATTGAATATGGAAACCTGGATATGCTAAACTGCAATTACAATGGGTTTGGCAGGGACAAGGGTTGACATAGCAAAATCCGGCCGATACGCGTAGTGTATGTCAGCAAATGTGGAAGAGAAAACACATCATATTGTCGGCATATCTCAAATGCAAACGGAGCTACTATCAATTGAATATTGATTCATGAATACGCAGTACTGCAAAAACATCGGTTTTGAACTAGACCAGAGTTGACACAATGTAAACAGGTGCATGTGCGCTGTATTTGGCAGCAATTGTGGACTATTTCGCGGATCGATTTCTCGACATATCTCCAATGGAAATGGAGATACGTTCAATTGAATATATATGGTAGAATCTGGAATATTTCAATTGCGCTGAATTTTGCAGGGCACTGGGTTGGCATAGCGCAAACCGGTTGATATGCGCTGTGTTGCCAGCAAATGTAGGGTATAACGCGCAGCGAATTGTAGACATATCTCAAATGGAATCGGAGATACGTCCAAATGAATTTTGAAGTTTGGTGATGCAGTACTGCAATAACATTGGATTTGACCTCGTCCCGAATTGACATATCGTAGACAGGACCAGGTTGGCTGTATTTGGCAGCAATTGTGGACTATATCTCGGATCGAATTTTCGACATATCTCCCATGGGAACGGAGATACGTTCAAATGAAATTGAAGCCTTCTGCTGCAGTACTTCAATAATATTGGATTTGACCTCGTCCCGAGTTGACATATCGTAAACAGGACCAGGTTGGCTGTATTTGGCAGCAATTGTGGACTATATGTCGGATCGAATTGTCGACATATCTCCCATGGAAACGGAGATGCGTTCAATTGAATATTGAAGTCTGGATATGCCCTACTGCATTAGCATTGGATTTGAACTAGGACCGAGATGACATAATGAAAACAGGATCAGGTCGGCAGTATTTGGCAGCAATTGTGGACTATATCTCGGATCGAATTGTCGACATATCTCACATGGAAACGGAGATACGTTCAATTGAATATTGAAGTCTGGATATATAGTACAGCATTAACATTGGAATTGACTTCGCCCCGAGTTGACATAATGTAAACAGGACCAGGTCGGCTGTATTTGGCCGAAATTGTGGACTGTATCTCGGATCGAATTGTCGACATATCTCCCATGGAAACGGAGATACGTTCAATTGAATATTGAAGCCTGGTGTTGCAGTACTGCAATAACATTGGATTTGACCTCGTCCCGAGTTGACATATCGTAAACAGGACCAGGTTGGCTGTATTTGGCAGCAATTGTGGACTGTATCTCGGATCGAAATGTCGACATATCTCCCATGGAAACGGAGTTACGTTCAAATGAATATTGAAGCCTGGTGCTGCAGTACTGCATTAACATTGGAATTGACCTCATCCCGAGTTGACATAATGTAAACAGGAGCAGGTCGGCTGTATTTGGCAGCAATTGTGGACTATGTGTCAGATCGAGTTGTCGACATATCTCCAACGGAAACGGAGAGACGTTCAATTGAATATATATGGTAGAATCTGCAATATTTCAATTGCGCTGGATTTTGCAGGGCACTTGGTTGACATAGCGCAAACCGGTTGATGGGACCTGTGTTGGCAGCAAATGTGAGGGAATTGTAGTCATATCTCCAATAGAATTGGAGATACGTTCAAATGAATTTTGAAGCCTGGTGGTGCAGTACTGCAATAACATTGGATTTGACCTCGTCTCGAGTTGACATACCGTAAACAGGACCAGGTTGGCAGTATTTGGCAGCAATTGTGGACTACATCTCGGATCGAATTTTCGACATATCTCCCATGGGAACGGAGATACGTTCAAATGAAAATTGAAGCCTTCTGCTCCAGTACTTCAATAATATTGGATTTGACCTCGTCCCGAGTTAACATATCGTAAACAGGACCAGGTCGGCTGTATTTGGCCGAAATTGTGGACTGTACCTCGGATCGAAATGTCGACATATCTCCCATGGAAACGGAGATACGTTCAAATGAATATTGAAGCCTGGTGTTGCAGTACTGCAATAACATTGGATTTGACCTCGTCCCGAGTTGACATATCGTAAACAGGACCAGGTTGGCTGTATTTGGCAGCAATTGTGGACTGTATCTCGGATCGAAATGTCGACATATCTCCCATGGAAACGGAGATACGTTCAAATGAATATTGAAGCCTGGTGTTGCAGTACTGCAATAACATTGGATTTGACCTCGTCCCGAGTTGACATATCGTAAACAGGACCAGGTTGGCTGTATTTGGCAGCAATTGTGGACTGTATCTCGGATCGAAATTTCGACATATCTCCCATGGAAACGGAGATACGTTCAATTGAATATTGAAGTCTGGATATATAGTACTGCATTAACAATGGAATTGACCTCATCCCGAGTTGACATAATGTAAACAGGAGCAGGTCGGCTGTATTTGGCCCAAATTGTGGACTGTATCTCGGATCAAAATGTCGACATATCTCCCATGGAAACGGAGTTACGTTCAAATGAATATTGAAGCCTGGTGCTGCAGTACTGCAATAACATTGGATTTGACCTCGTCCCGAGTTGAAATGTCGTAAACAGGACCAGGTTGGCTGTATTTGGCAGCAATTGTGGACTATGTGTCAGATCGAGTTGTCGACAAATCTCCAATGGAAACGGAGAGACGTTCAATTGAATATATATGGTAGAATCTGTAATATTTCAAATGCGCTGAATTTTGCAGGTCACTGGGTTGACATAGCGCAAACCGGTTGATGGGACCTGTGTTGGCAGCAAATGTGAGGGAATTGTAGTCATATCTCCAAAAGAATTGGAGATACGTTCAAATGAATTTTGACGCCTGGTGGTGCAGTACTGCAATAACATTGGATTTGACCTCGTCTCGAGTTGACATACCGTAAACAGGACCAGGCCGGCTGTATTTGGCCGAAATTGTGGACTGTATCTCGGATCGAAATGTCGACATATCTCCCATGGAAACGGAGATACGTTCAAATGAAAATTGAAGCCTTCTGCTCCAGTACTTCAATAATATTGGATTTGACCTCGTCCCGAGTTGACATATCGTAAACAGGATCAGGTTGGCTGTATTTGGCCGAAATTGTGGACTGTATCTCGGATCGAAATGTCGACATATCTCCCATGGAAACGGAGATACGTTCAAATGAATATTGAAGCCTGGTGTTGCAGTACTGCAATAACATTGGATTTGACCTCGTCCCGAGTTGACATATAGTAAACAGGACCAGGTTGGCTGTATTTGGCAGCAATTGTGGACTGTATCTCGGATCGAAATGTCGACATATCTCCCATGGAAACGGAGATACGTTCAAATGAATATTGAAGCCTGGTGTTGCAGTACTGCAATAACATTGGATTTGACCTCGTCCCGAGTTGACATATCGTAGACAGGACCAGGTTGGCTGTATTTGGCAGCAATTGTGGACTATATCTCGGATCGAATTTTCGACATATCTCCCATGGGAACGGAGATACGTTCAAATGAAATTGAAGCCTTCTGCTGCAGTACTGCAATAATATTGGATTTGACCTCGTGCCGAGTTGACATATCGTAGTCAGGACCAGGTTGGCTGTATTTGGCAGCAATTGTGGACTATATGTCGGATCGAATTGTCGACATATCTCCAATGGAAACGGGGAGACGTTCAATTGAATATTGAAATCTGGATATGCAGTACTGCAATTAACATTGGACATAACTCGGCCCGAGTTGTCATAATGAAAACACTAATTGGTCAGCTTTATTGGATAGCAAATGTGGAGTACAACAAGCACCGCATTGATGATATATCTGCAATGGAAATGGAGATACGTTCAATTGAATATGGAAACCTGGATATGCTAAACTGCAATTACAATGGGTTTGGCAGGGACAAGGGTTGACATTGCAAAATCCGGCCGATACGCGTAGTGTATGTCAGCAAATGTGGAAGAGAAAGCACATCAGATTGTCGGCATATCTCGAATGCAAACGGAGCTACTATCAATTGAATATTGATTCATGAATACGCAGTACTGCAAAAACATTGGTTTTGAACTACACCCGAGTTGACACAATGTAAACAGGTGCATGTGCGCTGTATTTGGCAGCAATTGTGGACTCTTTCGCGGATCGATTTCTCGACATATCTCCAATGGAAATGGAGATACGTTCAATTGAATATATATGGTGGAATCTGGAATATTTCAATTGCGCTGAATTTTGCAGGGCACTGGTTTGGCATAGCGCAAACCGGTTGATATGCGCTGTGTTGCCAGCAAATGTAGGGTATAACGCGCAGCGAATTGTAGACATATCTCAAATGGAATCGGAGATACGTCCAAATGAATTTTGAAGTTTGGTGATGCAGTACTGCAATAACATTGGATTTGACCTCGTCCCCAATTGACATATCGTAGACAGGACCAGGTTGGCAGTATTTGGCCGAAATTGTGGACTGTATCTCGGATCGAAATGTCGACATATCTCCCATGGAAACGGAGATACGTTCAAATGAATATTGGAGCCTGGTGTTGCAGTACTACAATAACATTGGATTTGACCTCGTCCCGAGTTGACATATCGTAAACAGGACCAGGTTGGCTGTATTTGGCAGCAATTGTGGACTGTATCTCGGATCGAAATGTCGACATACCTCCCATGGAAACGGAGATACGTTCAAATGAAAATTGAAGCCTTCTGCTCCAGTACTTCAATAATATTGGATTTGACCTCGTCCCGAGTTGACATATCGTAAACAGGATCAGGTTGGCTGTATTTGGCCGAAATTGTGGACTGTATCTCGGATCGAAATGTCGACATACCTCCCATGGAAACGGAGATACGTTCAAATGAAAATTGAAGCCTTCTGCTCCAGTACTTCAATAATATTGGAATTGACCTCGTCCCGAGTTGACATATCGTAAACAGGACCAGGTTGGCAGTATTTGGCCGAAATTGTGGACTGTATCTCGGATCGAAATGTCGACATATCTCCCATGGAAACGGAGATACGTTCAAATGAATATTGAAGCCTGGTGTTGCAGTACTGCAATAACATTGGATTTGACCTCGTCCCGAGTTGACATATCGTAAACAGGACCAGGTTGGCTGTATTTGGCAGCAATTATGGACTGTATCTCGGATCGAAATGTCGACATATCTCCCATGGAAACGGAGATACGTTCAAATGAATATTGAAGCCTGGTGTTGCAGTACTGCAATAACATTGGATTTGACCTCGTCCCGAGTTGACATATCGTAAACAGGACGAGGTTGGCTGTATTTGGCAGCAATTGTGGACTGTATCTCGGATCGAAATTTCGACATATCTCCCATGGAAACGGAGATACGTTCAATTGAATATTGAAGTCTGGATATATAGTACTGCATTAACATTGGAATTGACCTCATCCCGAGTTGACATAATGTAAACAGGAGCAGGTCGGCTGTATTTGGCCCAAATTGTGGACTGTATCTCGGATCAAAATGTCGACATATCTCCCATGGAAACGGAGTTACGTTCAAATGAATATTGAAGCCTGGTGCTGCAGTACTGCAATAACATTGGATTTGACCTCGTCCCGAGTTGAAATGTCGTAAACAGGACCAGGTTGGCTGTATTTGGCAGCAATTGTGGACTATGTGTCAGATCGAGTTGTCGACAAATCTCCAATGGAAACGGAGATACGTTCAATTGAATATATATGGTAGAATCTGTAATATTTCAAATGCGCTGAATTTTGCAGGGCACTGGGTTGACATAGCGCAAACCGGTTGATGGGACCTGTGTTGGCAGCAAATGTGAGGGAATTGTAGTCATATCTCCAAAAGAATTGGAGATACGTTCAAATGAATTTTGAAGCCTGGTGGTGCAGTACTGCAATAACATTGGATTTGACCTCGTCCCGAGTTGACATATCGTAAACAGGACCAGGTTGGCTGTATTTGGCAGCAATTGTGGACTGTATTACGGATCGAAATGTCGACATATCTCCCATGAAAACGGAGATACGTTCAAATTAATATTGAAGCCTGGTGCTGCAGTTCTGCAATAACATTGGATTTGACTTCGTCCCGAGTTGACATGTCGTAAACAGGACCAGGTTGGCTGTATTTGGCAGCAATTGTGGACTATATGTCGGATCGAATTGTCGACATATCTCCAATGGAAACGGGGAGACGTTCAATTGAATATTGAAATCTGGATATGCAGTACTGCAATTAACATTGGATATAACTCGGCCCGAGTTGTCATAATGAAAACACTAATTGGTCATCTTTATTGGATAGCTAATGTGGAGTACAACGCGCACCGAATTGATGATATATCTGCAATGGAAATGGAGATACGTTCAATTGAATATGGAAACCTGGATATGCTAAACTGCAATTACAATGGGTTTGGCAGGGACAAGGGTTGACATTGCAAAATCCGGCCGATACGCGTAGTGTATGTCAGCAAATGTGGAAGAGAAAGCACATCATATTGTCGGCATATCTCGAATGCAAACGGAGCTACTATCAATTGAATATTGATTCATGAATACGCAGTACTGCAAAAACATTGGTTTTGAACTACACCCGAGTTGACACAATGTAAACAGGTGCATGTGCGCTGTATTTGGCAGCAATTGTGGACTATTTCGCGGATCGATTTCTCGACATATCTCCAATGGAAATGGAGATACGTTCAATTGAATATATATGATAGAATCTGGAATATTTCAATTGCGCTGAATTTTGCAGGGCACTGGGTTGGCATAGCGCAACCCGGTTGATATGCGCTGTGTTGCCAGCAAATGTAGGGTATAACGCGCAGCGAATTGTAGACATATCTCAAATGGAATCGGAGATACGTCCAAATGAATTTTGAAGTTTGGTGATGCAGTACTGCAATAACATTGGATTTGACCTCGTCCCCAATTGACATATCGTAGACAGGACCAGGTTGGCAGTATTTGGCAGCAATTGTGGACTATATCTCGGATCGAATTTTCGACATATCTCCCATGGGAACGGAGATACGTTCAAATGAAATTGAAGCCTTCTGCTGCAGTACTTTAATAATATTGGATTTGACCTCGTCCCGAGTTGACATATCGTAAACAGGACCAGGTTGGCTGTATTTGGCAGCAATTGTGGACAATATGTCGGATCGAATTGTCGACATATCTCCCATGGAAACGGAGATGCGTTCAATTGAATATTGAAGTCTAGATATGCCGTACTGCATTAACATTGGATTTGACCTCGTCCCGAGTTGACATATCGTAAACAGGACCAGGTTGGCTGTATTTGGCAGCAATTGTGGACTATTTCGCGGATCGATTTCTCGACATATCTCCAATGGAAATGGAGATACGTTCAACTGAAAATTGAAGCCTTCTGCTACAGTACTTCAATAATATTGGATTTGACCTCGTCCCGAGTTGACATATCGTAAACAGGACCAGGTCGGCTGTATTTGGCCGAAATTGTGGACTGTATCTCGGATCGAAATGTCGACATATCTCCCATGGAAACGGAGATACGTTCAAATGAATATTGGAGCCTGGTGTTGCAGTACTGCAATAACATTGGATTTGACCTCGTCCCTAGTTGACATATCGTAAACAGGACCAGGTTGGCTGTATTTGGCAGCAATTGTGGACTGTATCTCGGATCGAAATGTCGACATACCTCCCATGGAAACGGAGATACGTTCAAATGAAAATTGAAGCCTTCTGCTCCAGTACTTCAATAATATTGGATTTGACCTCGTCCCTTGTTGACATATCGTAAACAGGATCAGGTTGGCTGTATTTGGCCGAAATTGTGGACTGTATCTCGGATCGAAATGTCGACATATCTCCCATGGAAACGGAGATACGTTCAAATGAATATTGAAGCCTGGTGTTGCAGTACTGCAATAACATTGGATTTGACCTCGTCCCGAGTTGACATATCGTAAACAGGACCAGGTTGGCTGTATTTGGCAGCAATTGTGGACTGTATCTCGGATCGAAATGTCGACATATCTCCCATGGAAACGGAGATACGTTCAAATGAATATTGAAGCCTGGTGTTGCAGTACTGCAATAACATTGGATTTGACCTCGTCCCGAGTTGACATATCGTAGACAGGACCAGGTTGGCTGTATTTGGCAGCAATTGTGGACTATATCTCGGATCGAATTTTCGACATATCTCCCATGGGAACGGAGATACGTTCAAATGAAATTGAAGCCTTCTGCTGCAGTACTGCAATAATATTGGATTTGACCTCGTGCCGAGTTGACATATCGTAGTCAGGACCAGGTTGGCTGTATTTGGCAGCAATTGTGGACTATATGTCGGATCGTATTGTCGACATATCTCCAATGGAAACGGGGAGACGTTCAATTGAATATTGAAATCTGGATATGCAGTACTGCAATTAACATTGGACATAACTCGGCCCGAGTTGTCATAATGAAAACACTAATTGGTCAGCTTTATTGGATAGCAAATGTGGAGTACAACGCGCACCGCATTGATGATATATCTGCAATGGAAATGGAGATACGTTCAATTGAATATGGAAACCTGGATATGCTAAACTGCAATTACAATGGGTTTGGCAGGGACAAGGGTTGACATTGCAAAATCCGGCCGATACGCGTAGTGTATGTCAGCAAATGTGGAAGAGAAAGCACATCATATTGTCGGCATATCTCGAATGCAAACGGAGCTACTATCAATTGAATATTGATTCATGAATACGCAGTACTGCAAAAACATTGGTTTTGAACTACACCCGAGTTGACACAATGTAAACAGGTGCATGTGCGCTGTATTTGGCAGCAATTGTGGACTATTTCGCGGATCGATTTCTCGACATATCTCCAATGGAAATGGAGATACGTTCAATTGAATATATATGGTGGAATCTGGAATATTTCAATTGCGCTGAATTTTGCAGGGCACTGGTTTGGCATAGCGCAAACCGGTTGATATGCGCTGTGTTGCCAGCAAATGTAGGGTATAACGCGCAGCGAATTGTAGACATATCTCAAATGGAATCGGAGATACGTCCAAATGAATTTTGAAGTTTGGTGATGCAGTACTGCAATAACATTGGATTTGACCTCGTCCCCAATTGACATATCGTAGACAGGACCAGGTTGGCAGTATTTGGCCGAAATTGTGGACTGTATCTCGGATCGAAATGTCGACATATCTCCCATGGAAACGGAGATACGTTCAAATGAATATTGGAGCCTGGTGTTGCAGTACTACAATAACATTGGATTTGACCTCGTCCCGAGTTGACATATCGTAAACAGGACCAGGTTGGCTGTATTTGGCAGCAATTGTCGACTGTATCTCGGATCGAAATGTCGACATACCTCCCATGGAAACGGAGATACGTTCAAATGAAAATTGAAGCCTTCTGCTCCAGTACTTCAATAATATTGGATTTGACCTCGTCCCGAGTTGACATATCGTAAACAGGATCAGGTTGGCTGTATTTGGCCGAAATTGTGGACTGTATCTCGGATCGAAATGTCGACATATCTCCCATGGAAACGGAGATACGTTCAAATGAATATTGAAGCCTGGTGTTGCAGTACTGCAATAACATTGGATTTGACCTCGTCCCGAGTTGACATATCGTAAACAGGACCAGGTTGGCTGTATTTGGCAGCAATTGTGGACTATGTGTCAGATCGAGTTGTCGACAAATCTCCAATGGAAACGGAGATACGTTCAATTGAATATATATGGTAGAATCTGTAATATTTCAAATGCGCTGAATTTTGCAGGGCACTGGGTTGACATAGCGCAAACCGGTTGATGGGACCTGTGTTGGCAGCAAATGTGAGGGAATTGTAGTCATATCTCCAAAAGAATTGGAGATACGTTCAAATGAATTTTGAAGCCTGGTGGTGCAGTACTGCAATAACATTGGATTTGACCTCGTCCCGAGTTGACATATCGTAAACAGGACCAGGTTGGCTGTATTTGGCAGCAATTGTGGACTGTATTACGGATCGAAATGTCGACATATCTCCCATGAAAACGGAGATACGTTCAAATTAATATTGAAGCCTGGTGCTGCAGTTCTGCAATAACATTGGATTTGACTTCGTCCCGAGTTGACATGTCGTAAACAGGACCAGGTTGGCTGTATTTGGCAGCAATTGTGGACTATATGTCGGATCGAATTGTCGACATATCTCCAATGGAAACGGGGAGACGTTCAATTGAATATTGAAATCTGGATATGCAGTACTGCAATTAACATTGGATATAACTCGGCCCGAGTTGTCATAATGAAAACACTAATTGGTCATCTTTATTGGATAGCTAATGTGGAGTACAACGCGCACCGAATTGATGATATATCTGCAATGGAAATGGAGATACGTTCAATTGAATATGGAAACCTGGATATGCTAAACTGCAATTACAATGGGTTTGGCAGGGACAAGGGTTGACATTGCAAAATCCGGCCGATACGCGTAGTGTATGTCAGCAAATGTGGAAGAGAAAGCACATCATATTGTCGGCATATCTCGAATGCAAACGGAGCTACTATCAATTGAATATTGATTCATGAATACGCAGTACTGCAAAAACATTGGTTTTGAACTACACCCGAGTTGACACAATGTAAACAGGTGCATGTGCGCTGTATTTGGCAGCAATTGTGGACTATTTCGCGGATCGATTTCTCGACATATCTCCAATGGAAATGGAGATACGTTCAATTGAATATATATGATAGAATCTGGAATATTTCAATTGCGCTGAATTTTGCAGGGCACTGGGTTGGCATAGCGCAAACCGGTTGATATGCGCTGTGTTGCCAGCAAATGTAGGGTATAACGCGCAGCGAATTGTAGACATATCTCAAATGGAATCGGAGATACGTCCAAATGAATTTTGAAGTTTGGTGATGCAGTACTGCAATAACATTGGATTTGACCTCGTCCCCAATTGACATATCGTAGACAGGACCAGGTTGGCAGTATTTGGCAGCAATTGTGGACTATATCTCGGATCGAATTTTCGACATATCTCCCATGGGAACGGAGATACGTTCAAATGAAATTGAAGCCTTCTGCTGCAGTACTTTAATAATATTGGATTTGACCTCGTCCCGAGTTGACATATCGTAAACAGGACCAGGTTGGCTGAATTTGGCAGCAATTGTGGACAATATGTCGGATCGAATTGTCGACATATCTCCCATGGAAACGGAGATGCGTTCAATTGAATATTGAAGTCTAGATATGCCGTACTGCATTAACATTGGATTTGACCTCGTCCCGAGTTGACATATCGTAAACAGGACCAGGTTGGCTGTATTTGGCAGCAATTGTGGACTATTTCGCGGATCGATTTCTCGACATATCTCCAATGGAAATGGAGATACGTTCAACTGAAAATTGAAGCCTTCTGCTACAGTACTTCAATAATATTGGATTTGACCTCGTCCCGAGTTGACATATCGTAAACAGGACCAGGTCGGCTGTATTTGGCCGAAATTGTGGACTGTATCTCGGATCGAAATGTCGACATATCTCCCATGGAAACGGAGATACGTTCAAATGAATATTGGAGCCTGGTGTTGCAGTACTGCAATAACATTGGATTTGACCTCGTCCCTAGTTGACATATCGTAAACAGGACCAGGTTGGCTGTATTTGGCAGCAATTGTGGACTGTATCTCGGATCGAAATGTCGACATACCTCCCATGGAAACGGAGATACGTTCAAATGAAAATTGAAGCCTTCTGCTCCAGTACTTGAATAATATTGGATTTGACCTCGTCCCTTGTTGACATATCGTAAACAGGATCAGGTTGGCTGTATTTGGCCGAAATTGTGGACTGTATCTCGGATCGAAATGTCGACATATCTCCCATGGAAACGGAGATACGTTCAAATGAATATTGAAGCCTGGTGTTGCAGTACTGCAATAACATTGGATTTGACCTCGTCCCGAGTTGACATATCGTAAACAGGACCAGGTTGGCTGTATTTGGCAGCAATTGTGGACTGTATCTCGGATCGAAATGTCGACATATCTCCCATGGAAACGGAGATACGTTCAAATGAATATTGAAGCCTGGTGTTGCAGTACTGCAATAACATTGGATTTGACCTCGTCCCGAGTTGACATATCGTAAACAGGACCAGGTTGGCTGTATTTGGCAGCAATTGTGGTCTGTATCTAGGATCGAAATTTCGACATATCTCCCATGGAAACGGAGATACGTTCAATTGAATATTGAAGTCTGGATATATAGTACTGCATTAACATTGGAATTGACTTCATCCCGAGTTGACATAATGTAAACAGGAGCAGGTCGGCTGTATTTGGCCCAAATTGTGGACTGTATCTCGGATCAAAATGTCGACATATCTCCCATGGAAACGGAGTTACGTTCAAATGAATATTGAAGCCTGGTGCTGCAGTACTGCAATAACATTGGATTTGACCTCGTCCCGAGTTGAAATGTCGTAAACAGGACCAGGTTGGCTGTATTTGGCAGCAATTGTGGACTATGTGTCAGATCGAGTTGTCGACAAATCTCCAATGGAAACGGAGAGACGTTCAATTGAATATATATGGTAGAATCTGTAATATTTCAAATGCGCTGAATTTTGCAGGGCACTGGGTTGACATAGCGCAAACCGGTTGATGGGACCTGTGTTGGCAGCAAATGTGAGGGAATTGTAGTCATATCTCCAAAAGAATTGGAGATACGTTCAAATGAATTTTGAAGCCTGGTGGTGCAGTACTGCAATAACATTGGATTTGACCTCGTCCCGAGTTGACATATCGTAAACAGGACCAGGTTGGCTGTATTTGGCAGCAATTGTGGACTGTATTACGGATCGAAATGTCGACATATCTCCCATGAAAACGGAGATACGTTCAATTGAATATTGAAGTTTGGATATATAGTACAGCATTAACATTGGAATTGACCTCGCCCTGAGTTGACATAATGTAAACAGGACCAGGTCGGCTGTATTTGGCAGCAATTGTGGACTATTTCGCGGATAGATTTCTCGACATATCTCCAATGGAAATGGAGATACGTTCAATTGAATATATATGGTAGAATCTGGAATATTTCAATTGCGCTGAATTTTGCAGGGCACTGGGTTGGCATAGCGCAAACCGGTTGATATGCGCTGTGTTGCCAGCAAATGTAGGGTATAACGCGCAGCGAATTGTAGACATATCTCAAATGGAATCGGAGATACGTCCAAATGAATTTTGAAGTTTGGTGATGCAGTACTGCAATAACATTGGATTTGACCTCGTCCCCAATTGACATATCGTAGACAGGACCAGGTTGGCAGTATTTGGCAGCAATTGTGGACTATATCTCGGATCGAATTTTCGACATATCTCCCATGGGAACGGAGATACGTTCAAATGAAATTGAAGCCTTCTGCTGCAGTACATCAATAATATTGGATTTGACCTCGTCGCGAGTTGACATATCGTAAACAGGACCAGGTTGGCTGTATTTGGCAGCAATTGTGGACAATATGTCGGATCGAATTGTCGACATATCTCCCATGGAAACGGAGATCCGTTCAATTGAATATTGAAGTCTAGATATGCCGTACTGCATTAACATTGGATTTGACCTCGTCCCGAGTTGACATATCGTAAACAGGACCAGGTTGGCTGTATTTGGCAGCAATTGTGGACTATTTCGCGGATCGATTTCTCGACATATCTCCAATGGAAATGGAGATACGTTCAAATGAAAATTGAAGCCTTCTGCTACAGTACTTCAATAATATTGGATTTGACCACGTCCCGAGTTGACATATCGTAAACAGGACAAGGTCGGCTGTATTTGGCCGAAATTGTGGACTGTATCTCGGATCGAAATGTCGACATATCTCCCATGGAAACGGAGAAACGTTCAAATGAATATTGGAGCCTGGTGTTGCAGTACTGCAATAACATTGGATTTGACCTCGTCCCGAGTTGACATATCGTAAACAGGACCAGGTTGGCTGTATTTGGCAGCAATTGTGGACTGTATCTCGGATCGAAATGTCGACATACCTCCCATGGAAACGGAGATACGTTCAATTGAATATTGAAGTCTGGATATATAGTACTGCATTAACATTGGAATTGACCTCATCCTGAGTTGACATAATGTAAACAGGAGCAAATCGGCTGTATTTTGCCGAAATTGTGGACTGTATCTCGGATCGAATTGTCGACATATCTCCCATGGAAACGGAGATACGTTCAATTGAATATTGAAGTCTGGATATGCCGTACTGCATTAACATTGGATTTGACCTCGTCCCGAGTTGACATATCGTAAACAGGACCTGGTCGGCTGTATTTGGCCGAAATTGTGGACTGTATCTCGGATCGAAATGTCGACATATCTCCGATGGAAACGGAGATACGTTCAAATGAATATTGAAGCCTGGTGTCGCAGTACTGCAATAACATTGGATTTGACCTCGTCCCGAGTTGACATATCGTAAACAGGACCAGGTTGGCTGTATTTGGCAGCAATTGTGGACTGTATCTCGGATCGAAATGTCGACATATCTCCCATGGAAACGGAGATACGTTCAATTGAATATTGAAGTCTGGATATATAGTACTGCATTAACATTGGAATTTACCTCATCCCGAGTTGACATAATGTAAACAGGAGCAGGTCGGCTGTATTTGGCCGAAATTGTGGACTGTATCTCGGATCGAAATGTCGACATATCTCCCATGGAAACGGAGATACGTTCAAATGAATATTGGAGCCTGGTGTTGCAGTACTGCAATAACATTGAATTTGACCTCGTCCCGAGTTGACATATCGTAAACAGGACCAGGTTGGCTGTATTTGGCAGCAATTGTGGACTGTATCTCGGATCGAAATGTCGACATATCTCCCATGGAAACGGAGATACGTTCAATTGAATATTGAAGTCTGGATATATAGTACTGCATTAACATTGGAATTGACCTCACCCCGAGTTGACATAATGTAAACAGGAGCAGGTCGGCTGTATTTGGCCCAAATTGTGGACTGTATCTCGGATCAAAATGTCGACATATCTCCCATGGAAACGGAGTTACGTTCAAATGAATATTGAAGCCTGGTGCTGCAGTACTGCAATAACATTGGATTTGACCTCGTCCGGAGTTGAAATGTCGTAAACAGGACCAGGTTGGCTGTATTTGGTAGCAATTGTGGACTATGTGTCAGATCGAGTTGTCGACAAATATCCAATGGAAACGGAGAGACGTTCAATTGAATATATATGGTAGAATCTGCAATATTTCAATTGCGCTGAATATTGCAGGGCACTGGGTTGACATAGCGCAAACCGGTTGATGGGACCTGTGTTGGCAGCAAATGTGAGGGAATTGTAGTCATATCTCCTATAGAATTGGAGATACGTTCAAATGAATTTTGAAGCCTGGTGGTGCAGTACTGCAATAACATTGGATTTGACCTCGTCCCGAGTTGACATATCGTAAACAGGACCAGGTTGGCTGTATTTGGCTGCAATTGTGGACTATATGTCGGATCGAATTGTCGACATACCTCCCATGGAAACTGAGATACGTTCAATTGAATATTGAAGTCTGGATATATAGTGCAGCATTAACATTGGAATTGACCTCGTCCCGAGTTGACATAATGTAAACAGGTGCAGTACAGCTGTATTTGTAAGGAATTGTGGACTATATCTCGGATCGAATTGTCGACATATCTCCCATGGAAACGGAGATACGTTCAAATGAATATTGAAGCCTCGTGCTGCAGTACTGCAATAACATTGGGTTTGACCTCGTCCCGAGTTGACATATCGTAAACAGGATCAGGTTGGCTGTATTTGGCCGAAATTGTGGACTGTATCTCGGATCGAGATGTCGACATATCTCCCATGGAAACGGAGATACGTTCAAATGAATATTGAAGCCTGGTGGTGCAGTACTGCAATAACATTGGATTTGACCTCGTCCCGAGTTGACTTATCGTAAACAGGACCAGGTTGGCTGTATTTGGCAGCAATTGTGGACTGTATTTCGGATCGAAATGTCGACATATCTCCCATGCAAACGGAGATACGTTCAAATGAATATTGAAGCCTGCTGGTGCAGTACTGCAATAACATTGGATTTGACCTCGTCCCGAGTTGACTTATCGTAAACAGGACCAGGTTGGCTGTATTTGGCCGAAATTGTTGACTGTATCTCGGATCGAAATGTCGACATATCTCCCATGCAAACGGAGATACGTTCAATTGAATATTGAAGTCTTGATATGCAGTACTGCATTAACATTGGAATTGACCTCGTCCCGAGTTGACATAATGTAAACAGGACCAGGTCGGCTGTATTTGGCCGAAATTGTAGACTGTATCTCGGATCGAAATGTCGACATATCTCCCATGGAAACGGAGATACGTTCAAATGAATATTGAAGCCTCGTCCTGCAGTACTGCAATAACATTGGATTTGACCTCGTCCCGAGTTGACATATCGTAAACAGGATCAGGTTGGCTGTATTTGGTCGAAATTGTGGACTGTATCTCGGATCGAAATGTTGACATATCTCCCATGGAAACGGAGATACGTTCAAATGAATATTGAAGCCTGGTACTGCAGTACTGCAATAACATTGGATTTGACCTCGTCCCGAGTTGACTTATCGTAAACAGGACCAGGTTGGCTGTATTTGGCCGAAATTGTGGACTGTATCTCGGATCGAAATGTCGACATATCTCCCATGGAAACGGAGATACGTTCAAATGAATATTGAAGCCTGCTGGTGCAGTACTGCAATAACATTGGATTTGACCTCGTCCCGAGTTGACTTATCGTAAACAGGACCAGGTTGGCTGTATTTGGCAGCAATTGTGGACTGTATTTCGGATCGAAATGTCGACATATCTCCCATGGAAACGGAGATACGTTCAATTGAATATTGAAGTCTGGATATGCAGTACTGCATTAACATTGGAATTGACCTCGTCCCGAGTTGACATAATGTAAACAGTACCAGGTTGGCTGTATTTGGCAGCAATTGTGGACTGTATCTCGGATCGAAATGTCGACATATCTCCCATGGAAACGGAGATACGTTCAATTGAATATTGAAGTCAGAATATGCAGTACTGCATTAACATTGAAACTGACCTCGTCCCGAGTTGACATAATTTAAACAGGACCAGGTCCGCTGTATTTGGCCGAAATTGTGGACTGTATCTCGAATCGAAATGTCGACATATCTCCCATGGAAACGGAGATACGTTCAAATGAATATTGAAGCCTGCTGGTGCAGTACTGCAATAACATTGGATTTGACCTCGTCCCGAGTTGACTTATCGTAAACAGGACCAGGTTGGCTGTATTTGGCCGAAATTGTGGACTGTATCTCGGATCGAAATGTCGACATATCTCCCATGGAAACGGAGATACGTTCAAATGAATATTGAAGCCTGCTGGTGCAGTACTGCAATAACATTGGATTTGACCTCGTCCCGAGTTGACTTATCGTAAACAGGACCAGGTTGGCTGTATTTGGCAGCAATTGTGGACTGTATTTCGGATCGAAATGTCGACATATCTCCCATGCAAACGGAGATACGTTCAATTGAATATTGAAGTCTGGATATGCAGTACTGCATTAACATTGGAATTGACCTCGTCCCGAGTTGACATAATGTAAACAGGACCAGGTCGGCTGTATTTGGCCGAAATTGTGGACTGTATCTCGGATCGAAATGTCGACATATCTCCCATGGAAACGGAGATACGTTCAAATGAATATTGAAGCCTCGTGCTGCAGTACTGCAATAACATTGGATTTGACCTCGTCCCGAGTTGACATATCGTAAACAGGATCAGGTTGGCTGTATTTGGTCGAAATTGTGGACTGTATCTCGGATTGATATGTCGACATATCTCCCATGGAGACGGAGATACGTTCAATTGAATATTGAAGTCTGGATATATAGTACTGCAATAACATTTTATTTGACCTCGACACGTGTTAACATAATGTAAACTGGAGGTGGTCCGCTGTATTTGGCAGCAAATGTGGAGTAGAGAGAGCATCAAATTATCGACATATCTCCAATGGAAACTGAGATACGTTCAATTGAATATTGAAGTCTGGATATGTAGTGCAGCATTAACATTGGAATTCACCACGTCCCGAGTTGACATAATGTAAACAGGTGCAGTACGGCAGTATTTGGCAGCAATTGTGGACTATATCTCGGATCGAATTCTCGACATATCTGCCATGGAAACGGAGATACGTTCAAATGAATATTGAAGCCTGGTGCTGCAGTACTGCAATAACATTGGATTTGACCTCGTCCCGAGTTGACATAATGAAAACAGGAATAGGTCGGCTGTATTTGGCCGAAATTGTGGACTGTATCTCGGATCGAAGTGTCGACATATCTCCCATGGAAACGGAGATACGTTCAAATGAATATTGTAGCCTCGTGCTGCAGTACTGCAATAACATTGGATTTGACCTCGTCCCGAGTTGAGATATCGTAAACAGGTCCAGGTTGGCTGTATTTGGCAGCAATTGTGGACTATATCTCGGATCGAATTGTCGACATATCTCCCATGGAAACGGAGATACGTTCAAATGAATATTGTAGCCTCGTGCTGCAGTACTGCAATAACATTGGATTTGAACTCGGACCGAGTTGACATAATGAAGACAGGATCAGGTCGGCAGTATTTGGCTGCAATTGTGGACTATATGTCGGATCGAATTGTCGACATATCTCCCGTGGAAACGGAGATACGTTCAATTGAATATTGAAGTTTGGATATATAGTACAGCATTAACATTGGAATTGACCTCGCCCTGAGTTGACATAATGTAAACAGGACCAGGTCGGCTGTATTTGGCAGCAATTGTGGACTATATGTCGGATCGAATTGTCGACATATCTCCAATGGAAACGGGGAGACGTTCAATTGAATATTGAAATCTGGATATGCAGTACTGCAATTAACATTGGATATAACTCGGCCCGAGTTGTCATAATGAAAACACTAATTGGTCAGCTTTATTGGATAGCAAATGTGGAGTACAACGCGCACCGAATTGATGATATATCTGCAATGGAAATGGAGATACGTTCAATTGAATATGGAAACCTGGATATGCTAAACTGCAATTACAATGGGTTTGGCAGGGACAAGGGTTGACATTGCAAAATCCGGCCGATACGCGTAGTGTATGTCAGCAAATGTGGAAGAGAAAGCACATCATATTGTCGGCATATCTCGAATGCAAACGGAGCTACTATCAATTGAATATTGATTCATGAATACGCAGTACTGCAAAAACATTGGTTTTGAACTACACCCGAGTTGACACAATGTAAACAGGTGCATGTGCGCTGTATTTGGCAGCAATTGTGGACTATTTCGCGGATAGATTTCTCGACATATCTCCAATGGAAATGGAGATACGTTCAATTGAATATATATGGTAGAATCTGGAATATTTCAATTGCGCTGAATTTTGCAGGGCACTGGGTTGGCATAGCGCAAACCGGTTGATATGCGCTGTGTTGCCAGCAAATGTAGGGTATAACGCGCAGCGAATTGTAGACATATCTCAAATGGAATCGGAGATACGTCCAAATGAATTTTGAAGTTTGGTGATGCAGTACTGCAATAACATTGGATTTGACCTCGTCCCCAATTGACATATCGTAGACAGGACCAGGTTGGCAGTATTTGGCAGCAATTGTGGACTATATCTCGGATCGAATTTTCGACATATCTCCCATGGGAACGGAGATACGTTCAAATGAAATTGAAGCCTTCTGCTGCAGTACATCAATAATATTGGATTTGACCTCGTCGCGAGTTGACATATCGTAAACAGGACCAGGTTGGCTGTATTTGGCAGCAATTGTGGACAATATGTCGGATCGAATTGTCGACATATCTCCCATGGAAACGGAGATCCGTTCAATTGAATATTGAAGTCTAGATATGCCGTACTGCATTAACATTGGATTTGACCTCGTCCCGAGTTGACATATCGTAAACAGGACCAGGTTGGCTGTATTTGGCAGCAATTGTGCACTATTTCGCGGATCGATTTCTCGACATATCTCCAATGGAAATGGAGATACGTTCAAATGAAAATTGAAGCCTTCTGCTACAGTACTTCAATAATATTGGATTTGACCACGTCCCGAGTTGACATATCGTAAACAGGACAAGGTCGGCTGTATTTGGCCGAAATTGTGGACTGTATCTCGGATCGAAATGTCGACATATCTCCCATGGAAACGGAGAAACGTTCAAATGAATATTGGAGCCTGGTGTTGCAGTACTGCAATAACATTGGATTTGACCTCGTCCCGAGTTGACATATCGTAAACAGGACCAGGTTGGCTGTATTTGGCAGCAATTGTGGACTGTATCTCGGATCGAAATGTCGACATACCTCCCATGGAAACGGAGATACGTTCAATTGAATATTGAAGTCTGGATATATAGTACTGCATTAACATTGGAATTGACCTCATCCTGAGTTGACATAATGTAAACAGGAGCAAATCGGCTGTATTTTGCCGAAATTGTGGACTGTATCTCGGATCGAATTGTCGACATATCTCCCATGGAAACGGAGATACGTTCAATTGAATATTGAAGTCTGGATATGCCGTACTGCATTAACATTGGATTTGACCTCGTCCCGAGTTGACATATCGTAAACAGGACCTGGTCGGCTGTATTTGGCCGAAATTGTGGACTGTATCTCGGATCGAAATGTCGACATATCTCCCATGGAAACGGAGATACGTTCAAATGAATATTGAAGCCTGGTGTCGCAGTACTGCAATAACATTGGATTTGACCTCGTCCCGAGTTGACATATCGTAAACAGGACCAGGTTGGCTGTATTTGGCAGCAATTGTGGACTGTATCTCGGATCGAAATGTCGACATATCTCCCATGGAAACGGAGATACGTTCAATTGAATATTGAAGTCTGGATATATAGTACTGCATTAACATTGGAATTTACCTCATCCCGAGTTGACATAATGTAAACAGGAGCAGGTCGGCTGTATTTGGCCGAAATTGTGGACTGTATCTCGGATCGAAATGTCGACATATCTCCCATGGAAACGGAGATACGTTCAAATGAATATTGGAGCCTGGTGTTGCAGTACTGCAATAACATTGAATTTGACCTCGTCCCGAGTTGACATATCGTAAACAGGACCAGGTTGGCTGTATTTGGCAGCAATTGTGGACTGTATCTCGGATCGAAATGTCGACATATCTCCCATGGAAACGGAGATACGTTCAATTGAATATTGAAGTCTGGATATATAGTACTGCATTAACATTGGAATTGACCTCACCCCGAGTTGACATAATGTAAACAGGAGCAGGTCGGCTGTATTTGGCCCAAATTGTGGACTGTATCTCGGATCAAAATGTCGACATATCTCCCATGGAAACGGAGTTACGTTCAAATGAATATTGAAGCCTGGTGCTGCAGTACTGCAATAACATTGGATTTGACCTCGTCCCGAGTTGAAATGTCGTAAACAGGACCAGGTTGGCTGTATTTGGTAGCAATTGTGGACTATGTGTCAGATCGAGTTGTCGACAAATATCCAATGGAAACGGAGAGACGTTCAATTGAATATATATGGTAGAATCTGCAATATTTCAATTGCGCTGAATATTGCAGGGCACTGGGTTGACATAGCGCAAACCGGTTGATGGGACCTGTGTTGGCAGCAAATGTGAGGGAATTGTAGTCATATCTCCTATAGAATTGGAGATACGTTCAAATGAATTTTGAAGCCTGGTGGTGCAGTACTGCAATAACATTGGATTTGACCTCGTCCCGAGTTGACATATCGTAAACAGGACCAGGTTGGCTGTATTTGGCTGCAATTGTGGACTATATGTCGGATCGAATTGTCGACATACCTCCCATGGAAACTGAGATACGTTCAATTGAATATTGAAGTCTGGATATATAGTGCAGCATTAACATTGGAATTGACCTCGTCCCGAGTTGACATAATGTAAACAGGTGCAGTACAGCTGTATTTGTAAGGAATTGTGGACTATATCTCGGATCGAATTGTCGACATATCTCCCATGGAAACGGAGATACGTTCAAATGAATATTGAAGCCTCGTGCTGCAGTACTGCAATAACATTGGGTTTGACCTCGTCCCGAGTTGACATATCGTAAACAGGATCAGGTTGGCTGTATTTGGCCGAAATTGTGGACTGTATCTCGGATCGAGATGTCGACATATCTCCCATGGAAACGGAGATACGTTCAAATGAATATTGAAGCCTGGTGGTGCAGTACTGCAATAACATTGGATTTGACCTCGTCCCGAGTTGACTTATCGTAAACAGGACCAGGTTGGCTGTATTTGGCAGCAATTGTGGACTGTATTTCGGATCGAAATGTCGACATATCTCCCATGCAAACGGAGATACGTTCAAATGAATATTGAAGCCTGCTGGTGCAGTACTGCAATAACATTGGATTTGACCTCGTCCCGAGTTGACTTATCGTAAACAGGACCAGGTTGGCTGTATTTGGCCGAAATTGTGGACTGTATCTCGGATCGAAATGTCGACATATCTCCCATGCAAACGGAGATACGTTCAATTGAATATTGAAGTCTGGATATGCAGTACTGCATTAACATTGGAATTGACCTCGTCCCGAGTTGACATAATGTAAACAGGACCAGGTCGGCTGTATTTGGCCGAAATTGTAGACTGTATCTCGGATCGAAATGTCGACATATCTCCCATGGAAACGGAGATACGTTCAAATGAATATTGAAGCCTCGTCCTGCAGTACTGCAATAACATTGGATTTGACCTCGTCCCGAGTTGACATATCGTAAACAGGATCAGGTTGGCTGTATTTGGTCGAAATTGTGGACTGTATCTCGGATCGAAATGTTGACATATCTCCCATGGAAACGGAGATACGTTCAAATGAATATTGAAGCCTGGTACTGCAGTACTGCAATAACATTGGATTTGACCTCGTCCCGAGTTGACTTATCGTAAACAGGACCAGGTTGGCTGTATTTGGCCGAAATTGTGGACTGTATCTCGGATCGAAATGTCGACATATCTCCCATGGAAACGGAGATACGTTCAAATGAATATTGAAGCCTGCTGGTGCAGTACTGCAATAACATTGGATTTGACCTCGTCCCGAGTTGACTTATCGTAAACAGGACCAGGTTGGCTGTATTTGGCAGCAATTGTGGACTGTATTTCGGATCGAAATGTCGACATATCTCCCATGGAAACGGAGATACGTTCAATTGAATATTGAAGTCTGGATATGCAGTACTGCATTAACATTGGAATTGACCTCGTCCCGAGTTGACATAATGTAAACAGTACCAGGTTCGCTGTATTTGGCAGCAATTGTGGACTGTATCTCGGATCTAAATGTCGACATATCTCCCATGGAAACGGAGATACGTTCAATTGAATATTGAAGTCAGAATATGCAGTACTGCATTAACATTGAAACTGACCTCGTCCCGAGTTGACATAATTTAAACAGGACCAGGTCCGCTGTATTTGGCCGAAATTGTGGACTGTATCTCGAATCGAAATGTCGACATATCTCCCATGGAAACGGAGATACGTTCAAATGAATATTGAAGCCTGCTGGTGCAGTACTGCAATAACATTGGATTTGACCTCGTCCCGAGTTGACTTATCGTAAACAGGACCAGGTTGGCTGTATTTGGCCGAAATTGTGGACTGTATCTCGGATCGAAATGTCGACATATCTCCCATGGAAACGGAGATACGTTCAAATGAATATTGAAGCCTGCTGGTGCAGTACTGCAATAACATTGGATTTGACCTCGTCCCGAGTTGACTTATCGTAAACAGGACCAGGTTGGCTGTATTTGGCAGCAATTGTGGACTGTATTTCGGATCGAAATGTCGACATATCTCCCATGCAAACGGAGATACGTTCAATTGAATATTGAAGTCTGGATATGCAGTACTGCATTAACATTGGAATTGACCTCGTCCCGAGTTGACATAATGTAAACAGGACCAGGTCGGCTGTATTTGGCCGAAATTGTAGACTGTATCTCGGATCGAAATGTCGACATATCTCCCATGGAAACGGAGATACGTTCAAATGAATATTGAAGCCTCGTGCTGCAGTACTGCAATAACATTGGATTTGACCTCGTCCCGAGTTGACATATCGTAAACAGGATCAGGTTGGCTGTATTTGGTCGAAATTGTGGACTGTATCTCGGATTGATATGTCGACATATCTCCCATGGAGACGGAGATACGTTCAATTGAATATTGAAGTCTGGATATATAGTACTGCAATAACATTTTATTTGACCTCGACACGTGTTAACATAATGTAAACTGGAGGTGGTCCGCTGTATTTGGCAGCAAATGTGGAGTAGAGAGAGCATCAAATTATCGACATATCTCCAATGGAAACTGAGATACGTTCAATTGAATATTGAAGTCTGGATATGTAGTGCAGCATTAACATTGGAATTCACCACGTCCCGAGTTGACATAATGTAAACAGGTGCAGTACGGCAGTATTTGGCAGCAATTGTGGACTATATCTCGGATCGAATTCTCGACATATCTGCCATGGAAACGGAGATACGTTCAAATGAATATTGAAGCCTGGTGCTGCAGTACTGCAATAACATTGGATTTGACCTCGTCCCGAGTTGACATAATGAAAACAGGAATAGGTCGGCTGTATTTGGCCGAAATTGTGGACTGTATCTCGGATCGAAGTGTCGACATATCTCCCATGGAAACGGAGATACGTTCAAATGAATATTGTAGCCTCGTGCTGCAGTACTGCAATAACATTGGATTTGACCTCGTCCCGAGTTGAGATATCGTAAACAGGTCCAGGTTGGCTGTATTTGGCAGCAATTGTGGACTATATCTCGGATCGAATTGTCGACATATCTCCCATGGAAACGGAGATACGTTCAAATGAATATTGTAGCCTCGTGCTGCAGTACTGCAATAACATTGGATTTGAACTCGGACCGAGTTGACATAATGAAGACAGGATCAGGTCGGCAGTATTTGGCTGCAATTGTGGACTATATGTCGGATCGAATTGTCGACATATCTCCCGTGGAAACGGAGATACGTTCAATTGAATATTGAAGTTTGGATATATAGTACAGCATTAACATTGGAATTGACCTCGCCCTGAGTTGACATAATGTAAACAGGACCAGGTCGGCTGTATTTGGCGCAAATTGTGGACTGTATCTCGGATGGAAATGTCGACATATCTCCCATGGAAACGGAGATACGTTCAAATGAATATTGAAGCCTGGTGCTGCAATACTGCAATAACATTGGATTTGACCTCGTCCCGAGTTGACATATCGTAAACAGGATCAGGTTGGCTGTATTTGGCTGCAATTGTGGACTGTATCTCGGATCGAAATGTCGACATATCTCCCATGGAAACGGAGATACGTTCAAATGAATATTGAAGCCTGGGTATATAGTGCAGCATTAACATTGGAATTGACCTCGTCCCGAGTTGACATATCGTAAACAGGATCAGGTTGGCTGTATTTGGCCGAAATTGTGGACTGTATCTCGGATCGAAATGTCGACATATCTCCCATGGAAACGGAGTTACGTTCAAATGAATATTGAAGCCTGGTGGTGCAGTACTGCAATAACATTGGATTTGTCCTCGTCCCGAGTTGACATGTCGTAAACAGGACCAGGTTGGCTGTATTTGGCAGCAATTGTGGACTATGTGTCAGATCGAGTTGTCGACATATCTCCAATGGAAACGGAGAGACGTTCAATTGAATATATATGGTAGAATCTGCAATATTTCAATTGCGCTGGATTTTGCAGGGCACTGGGTTCACATAGCGCAAACCGGTTGATGGGACCTGTGTTGGCAGCAAATGTGAGGGAATTGTAGTCATATCTCCAATAGAATTGGAGATACGTTCAAATGAATTTTGAAGCCTGGTGGTGCAGTACTGCAATAAAATTGGATTTGACCTCGTCCCGAGTTGACTTATCGTAAACAGGACCAGGTTGGCTGTATTTGGCAGCAATTGTGGACTGTATTTCGGATCGAAATGTCGACATATCTCCCATGGAAACGGAGATACGTTCAAATGAATATTGAAGCCTCGTGCTGCAGTACTGCAATAACATTGGATTTGACCTCGTCCCGAGTTGACATATCGTAAACAGGATCAGGTTGGCTGTATTTGGTCGAAATTGTGGACTGTATCTCGGATCGATATGTCGACATATCTCCCATGGAGACGGAGATACGTTCAATTGAATATTGAAGTCTGGATATATAGTACTGCAATAACATTGGATTTGACCTCGTCCCGAGTTGACATACCGTAAACAGGACCAGGTTGGCTGTATTTGGCAACAATTGTGGACTATATCTCGGATCGATTTCTCGACATATCTCCTATGGAAACGTAGATACGTTCTATTGAATAATGAAGCCTGGAATGCAGTACTGCAATAACATTTTATTTGACCTCGACACGTGTTAACATAATGTAAACTGGAGGTAGTCCGCTGTATTTGGCAGCAAATGTGGAGTAGAGAGCGCATCAAATTATCGACATATCTCCAATGGAAACTGAGATACGTTCAATTGAATATTGAAGTCTGGATATGTAGTGCAGCATTAACATTGGAATTCACCACGTCCCGAGTTGACATAATGTAAACAGGTGCAGTATGGCAGTATTTGGCAGCAATTGTGGACTATATCTCGGATCGAATTGTCGACATATCTGCCATGGAAACGGAGATGCGTTCAAATGAATATTGAAGCCTGGTGCTGCAGTACTGCAATAACATTGGATTTGACCTCGTCCCGAGTTGACATAATGAAAACAGGAATAGGTCGGCTGTATTTGGCCGAAATTGTGGACTGTATCTCGGATCGAAGTGTCGACATATCTCCCATGGAAACGGAGATACGTTCAAATGAATATTGTAGCCTCGTGCTGCAGTACTGCAATAACATTGGATTTGACCTCGTCCCGAGTTGAGATATCGTAAACAGGTCCAGGTTGGCTGTATTTGGCAGCAATTGTGGACTATATCTCGGATCGAATTGTCGACATATCTCCCATGGAAACGGAGATACGTTCAAATGAATATTGTAGCCTCGTGCTGCAGTACTGCAATAACATTGGATTTGAACTCGGACCGAGTTGACATAATGAAGACAGGATCAGGTCGGCAGTATTTGGCTGCAATTGTGGACTATATGTCGGATCGAATTGTCGACATATCTCCCGTGGAAACGGAGATACGTTCAATTGAATATTGAAGTTTGGATATATAGTACAGCATTAACATTGGAATTGACCTCGCCCTGAGTTGACATAATGTAAACAGGACCAGGTCGGCTGTATTTGGCTGCAATTGTGGACTGTATCTCGGATCGAAATGTCGACATATCTCCCATGGAAACGGAGATACGTTCAAATGAATATTGAAGCCTGGATATATAGTGCAGCATTAACATTGGAATTGACCTCGTCCCGAGTTGACATATCGTAAACAGCATCAGGTTGGCTGTATTTGGCCGAAATTGTGGACTGTATCTCGGATCGAAATGTCGACATATCTCCCATGGAAACGGAGTTACGTTCAAATGAATATTGAAGCCTGGTGCTGCAGTACTGCAATAACATTGGATTTGTCCTCGTCCCGAGTTGACATGTCGTAAACAGGACCAGGTTGGCTGTATTTGGCAGCAATTGTGGACTATGTGTCAGATCGAGTTGTCGACATATCTCCAATGGAAACGGAGAGACGTTCAATTGAATATATATGGTAGAATCTGCAATATTTCAATTGCGCTGGATTTTGCAGGGCACTGGGTTCACATAGCGCAAACCGGTTGATGGGACCTGTGTTGGCAGCAAATGTGAGGGAGAATTGTAGTCATATCTCCAATAGAATTGGAGATACGTTCAAATGAATTTTGAAGCCTGGTGGTGCAGTACTGCAATAAAATTGGATTTGACCTCGTCCCGAGTTGACTTATCGTAAACAGGACCAGGTTGGCTGTATTTGGCAGCAATTGTGGACTGTATTTCGGATCGAAATGTCGACATATCTCCCATGGAAACGGAGATACGTTCAATTGAATATTGAAGTCTGGTGGTGCAGTACTGCAATAACATTGGATTTGACCTCGACCCGAGTTGACATATCGTAAACAGGAACAGTTCGGCTGTATTTGGCAGCAATTGTGGACTGTATCTCGGATCGAAATGTCGACATATCTCCCATGGAAACGGAGATACGTTCAAATGAATATTGAAGCCTGGTGTTGCAGTACTGCAATAACATTGGATTTGACCTCGTCCCGAGTTGACATATCGTAAACAGGACCAGGTTGGCTGTATTTGGCAGCAATTGTGGAATATATGTCGGATCGAATTGTCGACACATCTCCCATGGAAACGGAGATACGTTCAATTGAATATTGAAGTCTGGGTATATAGTACAGCATTAACATTGGAATTGACCTCGCCCCGAGTTGACATAATGTAAACAGGACCAGGTCGGCTGTATTTGGCCCAAATTGTGGACTGTATCTCGGATGGAAATGTCGACATATCTCCCATGGAAACGGAGATACGTTCAAATGAATATTGAAGCCTGGTGCTGCAGTACTGCAATAACATTGGATTTGACCTCGTCCCGAGTTGACATATCGTAAACAGGATCAGGTTGGCTGTATTTGGCTGCAATTGTGGACTGTATCTCGGATCGAAATGTCGACATATCTCCCATGGAAACGGAGATACGTTCAAATGAATATTGAAGCCTGGATATATAGTGCAGCATTAACATTGGAATTGACCTCGTCCCGAGTTGACATATCGTAAACAGGATCAGGTTGGCTGTATTTGGCCGAAATTGTGGACTGTATCTCGGGTCGAAATGTCGACATATCTCCCATGGAAACGGAGTTACGTTCAAATGAATATTGAAGCCTGGTGCTGCAGTACTGCAATAACATTGGATTTGTCCTCGTCCCGAGTTGACATGTCGTAAACAGGACCAGGTTGGCTGTATTTGGCAGCAATTGTGGACTATGTGTCAGATCGAGTTGTCGACATATCTCCAATGGAAACGGAGAGACGTTCAATTGAATATATATGGTAGAATCTGCAATATTTCAATTGCGCTGGATTTTGCAGGGCACTGGGTTCACATAGCGCAAACCGGTTGATGGGACCTGTGTTGGCAGCAAATGTGAGGGAATTGTAGTCATATCTCCAATAGAATTGGAGATACGTTCAAATGAATTTTGAAGCCTGGTGGTGCAGTACTGCAATATCAATGGATTTGACCTCGTCCCGAGTTGACTTATCGTAAACAGGACCAGGTTGGCTGTATTTGGCAGCAATTGTGGACTGTATTTCGGATCGAAATGTCGACATATCTCCCATGGAAACGGAGATACGTTCAATTGAATATTGAAGTCTGGATATGCAGTACTGCATTAACATTGGAATTGACCTCGTCCCGAGTTGACATAATGTAAACAGTACCAGGTTGGCTGTATTTGGCAGCAATTGTGGACTGTATCTCGGATCGAAATGTCGACATATCTCCCATGGAAACGGAGATACGTTCAATTGAATATTGAAGTCAGAATATGCAGTACTGCATTAACATTGAAACTGACCTCGTCCCGAGTTGACATAATGTAAACAGGACCAGGTCGGCTGTATTTGGCCGAAATTGTGGACTGTATCTCGAATCGAAATGTCGACATATCTCCCATGGAAACGGAGATACGTTCAAATGAATATTGAAGCCTCGTGCTGCAGTACTGCAATAACATTGGATTTGACCTCGTCCCGAGTTGACATATCGTAAACAGGATCAGGTTGGCTGTATTTGGCCGAAATTGTGGACTGTATCTCGGATCGAAATGTCGACATATCTCCCATGGAAACGGAGATACGTTCAAATGAATATTGATGCCTGGATATATAGTGCAGCATTAACATTGGAATTGACCTCGTCCCGAGTTGACATATCGTAAACAGGATCAGGTTGGCTGTATTTGGCCGAAATTGTGGACTGTATCTCGGATCGAAATGTCGACATATCTCCCATGGAAACGGAGATACGTTCAAATGAATATTGAAGCCTGGGTATATAGTGCAGCATTAACATTGGAATTGACCTCGTCCCGAGTTGACATATCGTAAACAGGATCAGGTTGGCTGTATTTGGCCGAAATTGTGGACTGTATCTCGGATCGAAATGTCGACATATCTCCCATGGAAACGGAGTTACGTTCAAATGAATATTGAAGCCTGGTGCTGCAGTACTGCAATAACATTGGATTTGTCCTCGTCCCGAGTTGACATGTCGTAAACAGGACCAGGTTGGCTGTATTTGGCAGCAATTGTGGACTATGTGTCAGATCGAGTTGTAGACATATCTCCAATGGAAACGGAGAGACGTTCAATTGAATATATATGGTAGAATCTGCAATATTTCAATTGCGCTGGATTTTGCAGGGCACTGGGTTCACATAGCGCAAACCGGTTGATGGGACCTGTGTTGGCAGCAAATGTGAGGGAATTGTAGTCATATCTCCAATAGAATTGGAGATACGTTCAAATGAATTTTGAAGCCTGGTGGTGCAGTACTGCAATAACATTGGATTTGACCTCGTCCCGAGTTGACTTATCGTAAACAGGACCAGGTTGGCTGTATTTGGCAGCAATTCTGGACTGTATTTCGGATCGAAATGTCGACATATCTCCCATGGAAACGGAGATACGTTCAATTGAATATTGAAGTCTGGATATGCAGTACTGCATTAACATTGGAATTGACCTCGTCCCGAGTTGACATAATGTAAACAGGACCAGGTCGGCTGTATTTGGCCGAAATTGTAGACTGTATCTCGGATCGAAATGTCGACATATCTCCCATGGAAACGGAGATACGTTCAAATGAATATTGAAGCCTCGTGCTGCAGTACTGCAATAACATTGGATTTGACCTCGTCCCGAGTTGACATATCGTAAACAGGATCAGGTTGGCTGTATTTGGTCGAAATTGTGGACTGTATCTTGGATCGATATGTCGACATATCTCCCATGGAGACGGAGATACGTTCAATTGAATATTGAAGTCTGGATATATAGTACTGCAATAACATTGGATTTGACCTCGTCCCGAGTTGACATACCGTAAACAGGACCAGGTTGGCTGTATTTGGCAACAATTGTGGACTATATCTCGGATCGATTTCTCGACATATCTCCTATGGAAACGTAGATACGTTCTGTTGAATAATGAAGCCTGGAATGCAGTACTGCAATAACATTTTATTTGACCTCGACACGAGTTAACATAATGTAAACTGGAGGTGGTCCGCTGTATTTGGCAGCAAATGTGGAGTAGAGAGCGCATCAAATTATCGACATATCTCCAATGGAAACTGAGATACGTTCAAATGAATATTGAAGCCTGGTGCTGCAGTACTGCAATAACATTGGATTTGACCTCGTCCCGAGTTGACATATCGTAAACAGGACCTGGTGGGCAGTATTTGGCAGCAATTGTGGACTATATCTCGGATCGAATTGTCGACATATCTCCCATGGAAACGGAGATACGTTCAAATGAATATTGAAGCCTGGTGCTGCAGTACTGCAATAACATTGGATTTGACCTCGTCCCGAGTTGACATAATGAAAACAGGAATAGGTCGGCTGTATTTGGCCGAAATTGTGGACTGTATCTCGGATCGCAATGTCGACATATCTCCCATAGAAACGTAGATACGTTCAAATGAATATTGTAGCCTCGTGCTGCAGTACTGCAATAACATTGGATTTGAACTCGGACCGAGTTGACATAATGAAGACAGGATCAGGTCGGCAGTATTTGGCTGCAATTGTGGACTATATGTCGGATCGAATTGTCGACATATCTCCCATGGAAACGGAGATACGTTCAATTGAATATTGAAGTTTGGATATATAGTACAGCATTAACATTGGAATTGACCTCGCCCCGAGTTGACATAATGTAAACAGGACCAGGTCGGCTGTATTTGGCCGAAATTGTGGACTGTATCTCGGATCGAAATGTCGACATATCTCCCATGGAAACGGAGATACGTTCAAATGAATTTTGAAGCCTGGTGTTGCAGTACTGCAATAACATTGGATTTGACCTCGTCCCGAGTTGACATATCGTAAACAGGACCAGGTTGGCTGTAGTTGGCAGCAATTGTGGACTGTATCTCGGATCGAAATGTCGACATATCTCCCATGGAAACGGAGTTACGTTCAAATGAATATTGAAGCCTGGTGTTGCAGTACTGCATTAACATTGGAATTGACCTCATCCCGAGTTGACATAATGTAAACAGGAGCAGGTCGGCTGTATTTGGCCGAAATTGTGGACTGTATCTCGGATCGAAATGTCGACATATCTCCCATGGAAACGGAGATACGTTCAAATGAATATTGAAGCCTGGTGCTGCAGTACTGCAATAACATTGGATTTGACCTCGTCCCGAGTTGACATATCGTAAACAGGACCAGGTCGGCTGTATTTGGCCGAAATTGTGGACTGTATCTCGGATCGAAATGTCGACATATCTCCCATGGAAACGGAGATACGTTCAAATGAATATTGAAGCCTGGTGGTGCAGTACTGCAATAACATTGGATTTGACCTCGACCCGAGTTGACATATCGTAAACAGGACCAGGTCGGCTCTATTTGGCAGCAATTGTGGACTGTATCTCGGATCGAAATGTCGACATATCTCCCATGGAAACGGAGATACGTTCAAATGAATATTGAAGCCTGGTGCTGCAGTACTGCAATAACACTGGATTTGACCTCGTCCCGAGTTGACATATCGTAAACAGGATCAGGTTGGCTGTATTAGGCCGAAATTGTGGACTGTATCTCGGATCGAAATGTCGACATATCTCCCATGCAAACGGAGATACGTTCAAATGAATATTGAAGCCTGGTGGTGCAGTACTGCAATAACATTGGATTTGACCGCGTCCCGAGTTGACATATCGTAAACAGGACCAGGTCGGCTGTATTTGGCCGAAATTGTGGACTGTATCTCGGATCGAAATGTCGACATATCTCCCATGGAAACGGAGATACGTTCAAATGAATTTTGAAGCCTGGTGTTGCAGTACTGCAATAACATTGGATTTGACCTCGTCCCGAGTTGACATATCGTAAACAGGACCAGGTTGGCTGTAGTTGGCAGCAATTGTGGACTGTATCTCGGATCGAAATGTCGACATATCTCCCATGGAAACGGAGTTACGTTCAAATGAATATTGAAGCCTGGTGTTGCAGTACTGCATTAACATTGGAATTGACCTCATCCCGAGTTGACATAATGTAAACAGGAGCAGGTCGGCTGTATTTGGCCGAAATTGTGGACTGTATCTCGGATCGAAATGTCGACATATCTCCCATGGAAACGGAGATACGTTCAAATGAATATTGAAGCCTGGTGCTGCAGTACTGCAATAACATTGGATTTGACCTCGTCCCGAGTTGACATATCGTAAACAGGACCAGGTCGGCTGTATTTGGCCGAAATTGTGGACTGTATCTCGGATCGAAATGTCGACATATCTCCCATGGAAACGGAGATACGTTCAAATGAATTTTGAAGCCTGGTGTTGCAGTACTGCAATAACATTGGATTTGACCTCGTCCCGAGTTGACATATCGTAAACAGGACCAGGTTGGCTGTAGTTGGCAGCAATTGTGGACTGTATCTCGGATCGAAATGTCGACATATCTCCCATGGAAACGGAGTTACGTTCAAATGAATATTGAAGCCTGGTGTTGCAGTACTGCATTAACATTGGAATTGACCTCATCCCGAGTTGACATAATGTAAACAGGAGCAGGTCGGCTGTATTTGGCCGAAATTGTGGACTGTATCTCGGATCGAAATGTCGACATATCTCCCATGGAAACGGAGATACGTTCAAATGAATATTGAAGTCTGGTGGTGCAGTACTGCAATAACATTGGATTTGACCTCGACCCGAGTTGACATATCGTAAACAGGACCAGGTCGGCTGTATTTGGCAGCAATTGTGGACTGTATCTCTGATCGAAATGTCGACATATCTCCCATGGAAACGGAGATACGTTCAAATGAATTTTGAAGCCTGGTGTTGCAGTACTGCAATAACATTGGATTTGACCTCGTCCCGAGTTGACATATCGTAAACAGGACCAGGTTGGCTGTAGTTGGCAGCAATTGTGGACTGTATCTCGGATCGAAATGTCGACATATCTCCCATGGAAACGGAGTTACGTTCAAATGAATATTGAAGCCTGGTGTTGCAGTACTGCATTAACATTGGAATTGACCTCATCCCGAGTTGACATAATGTAAACAGGAGCAGGTCGGCTGTATTTGGCCGAAATTGTGGACTGTATCTCGGATCGAAATGTCGACATATCTCCCATGGATACGGAGATACGTTCATATGAATATTGAAGCCTGGTGCTGCAGTACTGCAATAACATTGGATTTTACCTCGTCCCGAGTTGACATATCGTAAACAGGACCAGGTCGGCTGTATTTGGCCGAAATTGTGGACTGTATCTCGGATCGAAATGTCAACATATCTCCCATTGAAACGGAGATACGTTCAAATGAATATTGAAGTCTGGTGGTGCAGTACTGCAATAACATTGGATTTGACCTCGACCCGAGTTGACATATCGTAAACAGGACCAGGTCGGCTGTATTTGGCAGCAATTGTGGACTGTATCTCGGATCGAAATGTCGACATATCTCCCATGGAAACGGAGATACGTTCAAATGAATATTGAAGCCTGGTGTTGCAGTACTGCAATAACATTGGATTTGACCTCGTCCCGAGTTGACATATCGTAAACAGGACCAGGTTGGCTGTATTTGGCAGCAATTGTGGACTATATGTCGGATCGAATTGTCGACACATCTCCCATGGAAACGGAGATACGTTCAATTGAATATTGAAGTCTGGGTATATAGTACAGCATTAACATTGGAATTGACCTCGCCCCGAGTTGATATAATGTAAACAGGACCAGA